>CM061749.1:48502562-49248124 GCA_030979885.1 Lolium multiflorum | reverse complement strand
TGCAATGGTGCACCCATGTGCCAAGTGTGGCCCCACACTGGCATCCCCACCCACCTGGTTTGCCCCAAAAGTGCATGTTTTGGCCTAAAACCCTATATTTGGGGTGTCTGTGTGCAACTCACCATGGTCTACCCCATATTATTCATGTAGATTCCAAGGGTAGGAGTGTGGGGCATGCAATGGTGCACCCATGTGCCAAGTGTGGCCTCACCCTGGCATCCCCACCCACCTGGTTTGCCCCAAAAGTGCATGTTTTGGCCTAAAACCCTGTATTTGGGGTGTCTGGGTGCAACTCACCATGGTCTACCCCATATTATTCATGTAGATTCCAAGGGTAGCAGTGTGGGGCATGCAATGGTGCACCCATGTTCCAAGTGTGGCCTCACCCTGGCATCCCCACCCACCTGGTTTGCCCCAAAAGTGCATGTTTTGGCCTAAAACCCTATATTTGGGGTGTCTGTGTGCAACTCACCATGGTCTACCCCATATTATTCATGTATATTCCAAGGGTAGGAGTGTGGGGCATGCAATGGTGCACCCATGTTCCAAGTGTGGCCTCACCCTGGCATCCCCACCCACCTGGTTTGCCCCAAAAGTGCATGTTTTGGCCTAAAACCCTATATTTGGGGTGTCTGTGTGCAACTCACCATGGTCTACCCCATATTATTCATGTAGATTCCAAGGGTAGCAGTGTGGGGCATGCAATGGTGCACCCATGTGCCAAGTGTGGCCTCACTGGCATCCCCACCCACCTGGTTTGCCCCAAAAGTGCATGTTTTGGCCTAAAACCCTATATTTGGGGTGTCTGGGTGCAACTCACCATGGTCTACCCCATATTATTCATGTAGATTCCAAGGGTAGCAGTGTGGGGCATGCAATGGTGCACCCATGTGCCAAGTGTGGCCCCACACTGGCATCCCCACCTGGTTTGCCCCAAAAGTGCATGTTTTGGCCTAAAATCCTATATTTGGGGTGTCTGGGTGCAACTCACCATGGTCTACCCCATATTATTCATGTAGATTCCAATGGTAGGAGTGTGGGGCATGCAATGGTGCACCCATGTGCCAAGTGTGGCCTCACCCTGGCATCCCCACCCACCTGGTTTGCCCCAAAAGTGCATGTTTTGGCCTAAAACCCTATATTTGGGGTGTCTTGGTGCAACTCACCATGGTCTACCCCATATTATTCATGTATATTCCAAGGGTAGCAGTGTGGGCCATGCAATGGTGCACCCATGTTCCAAGTGTGGCCTCACCCTGGCATCCCCACCCACCGGTTTGCCCCAAAAGTGCATGTTTTGGCCTAAAACCCTATATTTGGGGTGTCTGTGTGCAACTCACCATGGTCTACCCCATATTATTCATGTAGATTCCAAGGGTAGAAGTGTGGGCCATGCAATGGTGCACCCATGTGCCAAGTGTGGCCTCACCCTGGCATCCCCACCCACCTGGTTTGCCCCAAAAGTGCATGTTTTGGCCTAAAACCCTGTATTTGGGGTGTCTGTGTGCAACTCACCATGGTCTACCCCATATTATTCATGTAGATTCCAAGGGTAGCAGTGTGGGGCATGCAATGGTGCACCCATGTGCCAAGTGTGGCCTCACCCTGGCATCCCCACCCACCTGGTTTGCCCCAAAAGTGCATGTTTTGGCCTAAAACCCTATATTTGGGGTGTCTGGGTGCAACTCACCATGGTCTACCCCATATTATTCATGTAGATTCCAAGGGTAGCAGTGTGGGGCATGCAATGGTGCACCCATGTGCCAAGTGTGGCCTCACACTGGCATCCCCACCCACCTGGTTAGCCCCAAAAGTGCATGTTTTGGCCTAAAACCCTATATTTGGGGTGTCTGGGTGCAACTCACCATGGTCTACCCCATATTATTCATGTAGATTCCAAGGGTAGCAGTGTGGGGCATGCAATGGTGCACCCATGTGCCAAGTGTGGCCCCACACTGGCATCCCCACCCACCTGGTTTGCCCCAAAAGTGCATGTTTTGGCCTAAAACCCTATATTTGGGGTGTCTGGGTGCAACTCACCATGGTCTACCCCATATTATTCATGTAGATTCCAAGGGTAGCAGTGTGGGGCATGCAATGGTGCACCCATGTGCCAAGTGTGGCCCCACACTGGCATCCCCACCCACCTGGTTTGCCCCAAAGTGCATGTTTTGGCCTAAAACCCTATATTTGGGGTGTCTGTGTGCAACTCACCATGGTCTACCCCATATTATTCATGTAGATTCCAAGGGTAGGAGTGTGGGCCATGCAATGGTGCACCCATGTGCCAAGTGTGGCCTCACCCTGGCATCCCCACCCACTGATTTGCCCCAAAAGTGCATGTTTTGGCCTAAAACCCTATATTTGGGGTGTCTGGGTGCAACTCACCATGGTCTACCCCATATTCATGTAAGAGGCGGCAAGGCGTAAAGAAGAGTGAAGGGTAGTTTTGGGAGAAAACGTATACACCGCATCGTGCGCCTTATGCTATGACGAAATTTTGGAAAAATATTTACGCCTTATCCTTTGAGACGGAGGAAGTAACTGTTGTTAATGTGTTTAATTTCTTTATGCAGTACTTTTCGAAGGGATTCACCATGAGCCACGTTATCCCTTAATGGGTTTAGGGATTTAAGGAGGAGAGATTAGTTAGGGGCAATATTGGAAAATAAAAATGGAGCATTTAAATGAGTACTTGCACAGAACAGTAAACATGACCGAACGAACCCAAATTTGGGGAGCGGTTGCACCAAACAGTAAACATCAAAGAGACACACAAAATAAAGTTAAAAACAAGCAACTAGAACGAACCCTAATCTACTGGCCGTCGGTTGGGCCAAATGACGAAACATCAGAGAAACACCCAATTTGCCAGGCCGTCGGTTGGGGCGCTCGATTGGCCTGACTCGTCTTCGTCCTTCCCGTTTGACGCCTGCCTCAGTGCCCGCCTCTCCGCCCTAGCTTCGCGCATCTGCCGGTGGAGCATGGCCGCTGGCGTTGGTGGAGCTTGCCGGCGACGCTGCCCCCTCAGAGACGCAAGCCTCGCTTGCTCGTCCTCCGGCATCATGTAGGGGAGGCAGTGCATGTTGCCCGGGGTGGGGAAGATGGCGTGGAAGTTGGTGAAGATGTTGTAGTTGGTGAATGCGATGAACTCGCACCCGCACCAAAACACCTGCCCGAGCAGATGGTGAGCGTCGAACCTGTTGGCGAAAGTTACGAAGAGGCCGATGACGTGGTTGGGGTTGCCGTCGTAGTACTTCTCAAGCTCGAACATGCGTGGCGAGCCCGGAGGGAGGTGGCGGTAGCCGGAAGAGAGGAAGAATGAAGCTAGCTCCATTGGGCCCCTCCTCCTCGATATGGCCCACACGCGCAGCTGGTTCTCGCAGACGACTCCGGCCGGGTACTGTCTCTCCGGCATGGTTGCGGGGCGGCGGAACGTAGGGCCGTTGAACTGCATTGTGGCGATCCCCTTGAGATGTGGCGTGTCTTGGATTTGGAGACGGTGAGATGGGAAGGGAGATGGCTTGGATGAGTGTGAGACAGAGTGAGCACAATGGTGGCGTTAAATAGGCGTGGATGGGTGAGGTGCGGGGGCTTGTGAGCTGCTTTCGTGTTAACCACTAACTGCACATTGAAACGCAGGACGGCATCCGAAGCGGCGCACGGTTTTAAGTGTGTCAATTAATTCGGCGCGTGGATATAGAACTGCGCGTGTGAACCCAAACCTTTTTCAGCGTGACGGAAAAATCGGACCAACCGACACGCCCGCGTGGAGCTGTTACCACTGCCATGCGACACATCTGCACGCCTCGTTTCAGCGTTTCAGCGTTTCTGGAGCAGCGCATGCATGGCAGGCCTAGACGGGCTCGTTCGACGATGGCTAGACAGGCCTACACGCGCGAGCCAGCCCATCGGGTATTTCACCGTCCTGCCAAACCGCGAGACGCTGAAAGAAAAAAAAACGCCAGCCAATCACGTCGCCAAATCGTCGCTTTCGCGGATAGCCCGCGGATTCCTTCTAGAAGACCGATCCAACGGATGCAATTCAGCACCGTATCGTTAGATGGACGGTCGAAGTTTTTCAGACCTCTCTCATGTTTTAGCAGAGGACTGTGCTAATCAACTAAATGTTTTGTTTTGGTTAAAAAAAACTAATCACCATGGTCTACCCCATATAATTCATGTAGATTACAAGGGTGTCAGTGTGGGCCATGCAATGGTGCACCCATGTGCCAAGTGTGGCCTCACACTGGCATCCCCACCCACCTTTTGCCCCAAAAGTGCATGTTTAGGCCTAAAACCCTGTATTTGGGGTGTCTGGGTGCAACTCACCATGGTCTACCCCATATAATTCATGTAGATTACAAGGGTAGCAGTGTGGGCCATGCAATGGTGCACCCATGTGCCAAGTGTGGCCTCACACTGGCATCCCCACCCACCTGCTTTGCCCCAAAAGTGCATGTTTAGGCCTAAAACCCTGTATTTTGGGGTGTCTTTGTGCAACTCACCATGGTCTACCCCATATAATTCATGTAGATTACAAGGGTGTCAGTGTGGGCCATGCAATGGTGCACCCATGTGCCAAGTGTGGCCTCACATCCCCACCCACCTGCTTTGCCCCAAAAGTGCATGTTTAGGCCTAAAACCCTGTATTTGGGGTGTCTTGGTGCAACTCACCATGGTCTACCCCATATAATTCATGTAGATTACAAGGGTGTCAGTGTGGGCCATGCAATGGTGCACCCATGTGCCAAGTGTGGCCTCACCCTGGCATCCCCACCCACCTGGTTTGCCCCAAAAGTGCATGTTTAGGCCTAAAACCCTGTATTTGGGGTGTCTTGGTGCAACTCACCATGGTCTACCCCATATAATTCATGTAGATTACAAGGGTGTCAGTGTGGGCCATGCAATGGTGCACCCATGTGCCAAGTGTGGCCTCACACTGGCATCCCCACCCGGTTTGCCCCAAAAGTGCATGTTTAGGCCTAAAACCCTGTATTTGGGGTGTCTGGGTGCAACTCACCATGGTCTACCCCATATTATTCATGTAGATTCCAAGGGTAGCAGTGTGGGGCATGCAATGTTGCACCCATGTGCCAAGTGTGGCCTCACCCTGGCATCCCCACCCACCTGGTTTGCCCCAAAAGTGCATGTTTTGGCCTAAAACCCTATATTTGGGGTGTCTGGGTGCAACTCACCATGGTCTACCCCATATTATTCATGTAGATTCCAAGGGTAGCAGTGTGGGTCATGCAATGGTGCACCCATGTGCCAAGTGTGGCCTCACACTGGCATCCCCACCCACCTGGTTAGCCCCAAAAGTGCATGTTTTGGCCTAAAACCCTATATTTGGGGTGTCTGTGTGCAACTCACCATGGTCTACCCCATATTATTCATGTATATTCCAAGGGTAGGAGTGTGGGGCATGCAATGGTGCACCCATGTGCCAAGTGTGGCCTCACCCTGGCATCCCCACCCACCTGGTTTGCCCCAAAAGTGCATGTTTTGGCCTAAAACCCTATATTTGGGGTGTCTGGGTGCAACTCACCATGGTCTACCCCATATTATTCATGTAGATTCCAAGGGTAGGAGTGTGGGCCATGCAATGGTGCACCCATGTGCCAAGTGTGGCCTCACCCTGGCATCCCCACCCACCTGGTTTTCCCAAAAGTGCATGTTTTGGCCTAAAACCCTATATTTGGGGTGTCTGGGTGCAACTCACCATGGTATACCCCATATTATTCATGTAGATTCCAAGGGTAGGAGTGTGGGCCATGCAATGGTGCACCCATGTGCCAAGTGTGGCCTCACCCTGGCATCCCCACCCACCTGGTTTGCCCCAAAAGTGCATGTTTTGGCCTAAAACCCTATATTTGGGGTGTCTGTGTGCAACCTCACCATGGTCTACCCCATATTATTCATGTAGATTCCAAGGGTAGGAGTGTGGGGCATGCAATGGTGCACCCATGTTCCAAGTGTGGCCTCACCCTGGCATCCCCACCCACCTGGTTTGCCCCAAAAGTGCATGTTTTGGCCTAAAACCCTGTATTTGGGGTGTCTGTGTGCAACTCACCATGGTCTACCCCATATTATTCATGTAGATTCGAAGGGTAGAAGTGTGGGGCATGCAATGGTGCACCCATGTGCCAAGTGTGGCCTCACCCTGGCATCCCCACCCACCTGGTTTGCCCCAAAAGTGCATGTTTTGGCCTAAAACCCTATATTTGGGGTGTCTGTGTGCAACTCACCATGGTCTACCCCATATTATTCATGTAGATTCCAAGGGTAGCAGTGTGGGCCATTCAATGGTGCACCCATGTGCCAAGTGTGGCCTCACACTAGCATCCCCACCCACCTGGTTAGCCCCAAAAGTGCATGTTTTGGCCTAAAACCCTATATTTGGGGTGTCTGGGTGCAACTCACCATGGTCTACCCCATATTATTCATGTAGATTCCAAGGGTAGGAGTGTGGGGCATGCAATGGTTCACCCATGTTCCAAGTGTGGCCTCACCCTGGCATCCCCACCCACCTGGTTTGCCCCAAAAGTGCATGTTTAGGCCTAAAACCCTATATTTTGGGTGTCTGTGTGCAACTCACCATGGTCTACCCCATATTATTCATGTAGATTCCAAGGGTAGGAGTGTGGGGCATGCAATGGTGCACCCATGTTCCAAGTGTGGCCTCACCCTGGCATCCCCACCCACCTGGTTTGCCCCAAAAGTGCATGTTTTGGCCTAAAACCCTATATTTGGGGTGTCTGTGTGCAACTCACCATGGTCTACCCCATATTATTCATGTAGATTCCAAGGGTAGCAGTGTGGGGCATGCAATGGTGCACCCATGTTCCAAGTGTGGCCTCACCCTGGCATCCCCACCCACCTGGTTTGCCCCAAAAGTGCATGTTTTGGCCTAAAACCCTATATTTGGGGTGTCTGTGTGCAACTCACCATGGTCTACCCCATATTATTCATGTAGATTCCAAGGGTAGGAGTGTGGGGCATGCAATGGTGCACCCATGTGCCAAGTGTGGCCTCACCCTGGCATCCCCACCCACCTGGTTTGCCCCAAAAGTGCATGTTTTGGCCTAAAACCCTGTATTTGGGGTGTCTGGGTGCAACTCACCATGGTCTACCCCATATTATTCATGTAGATTACAAGGGTAGGAGTGTGGGGCATGCAATGGTGCACCCATGTTCCAAGTGTGGCCTCACCCTGGCATCCCCACCCACCTGGTTTGCCCCAAAAGTGCATGTTTTGGCCTAAAACCCTATATTTGGGGTGTCTGTGTGCAACTCACCATGGTCTACCCCATATTATTCATGTAGATTCCAAGGGTAGGAGTGTGGGGCATGCAATGGTGCACCCATGTTCCAAGTGTGGCCTCACCCTGGCATCCCCACCCACCTGGTTTGCCCCAAAAGTGCATGTTTTGGCCTAAAACCCTATATTTGGGGTGTCTGTGTGCAACTCACCATGGTCTACCCCATATTATTCATGTAGATTCCAAGGGTAGAAGTGTGGGGCATGCAATGGTGCACCCATGTGCCAAGTGTGGCCTCACCCTGGCATCCCCACCCACCTGGTTTGCCCCAAAAGTGCAACTCACCATGGTCTACCCCATATTATTCATGTAGATTCCAAGGGTAGGAGTGTGGGGCATGCAATGGTGCACCCATGTGCCAAGTGTGGCCTCACCCTGGCATCCCCACCCACCTGGTTTGCCCCAAAAGTGCATGTTTTGGCCTAAAACCCTGTATTTGGGGTGTCTGGGTGCAACTCACCATGGTCTACCCCATATTATTCATGTAGATTACAAGGGTAGGAGTGTGGGGCATGCAATGGTTCACCCATGTTCCAAGTGTGGCCTCACCCTGGCATCCCCACCCACCTGGTTTGCCCCAAAAGTGCATGTTTTGGCCTAAAACCCTGTATTTGGGGTGTCTGTGTGCAACTCACCATGGTCTACCCCATATTATTCATGTAGATTCCAAGGGTAGGAGTGTGGGGCATGCAATGGTGCACCCATGTGCCAAGTGTGGCCTCACCCTGGCATCCCCACCCACCTGGTTTGCCCCAAAAGTGCATGTTTTGGCCTAAAACCCTATATTTGGGGTGTCTGTGTGCAACTCACCATGGTCTACCCCATATTATTCATGTAGATTCCAAGGGTAGCAGTGTGGGGCATGCAATGGTGCACCCATGTTCCAAGTGTGGCCTCACCCTGGCATCCCCACCCACCTGGTTTGCCCCAAAAGTGCATGTTTTGGCCTAAAACCCTATATTTGGGGTGTCTGTGTGCAACTCACCATGGTCTACCCCATATTATTCATGTAGATTCCAAGGGTAGGAGTGTGGGGCATGCAATGGTGCACCCATGTGCCAAGTGTGGCCTCACACTGGCATCCCCACCCACCTGGTTTGCCCCAAAAGTGCATGTTTTGGCCTAAAACCCTATATTTGGGGTGTCTGCAACTCACCATGGTATTCATGTAGATTACAAGGGTAGAAGTGTGGGGCATGCAATGGTGCACCCATGTGCCAAGTGTGGCCTCACCCTGGCATCCCCACCCACCTGGTTTGCCCCAAAAGTGCATGTTTTGGCCTAAAACCCTATATTTGGGGTGTCTGGGTGCAACTCACCATGGTCTACCCCATATTATTCATGTAGATTCCAAGGGTAGGAGTGTGGGGCATGCAATGGTGCACCCATGTTCCAAGTGTGGCCTCACCCTGGCATCCCCACCCACCTGGTTTGCCCCAAAAGTGCATGTTTTGGCCTAAAACCCTATATTTGGGGTGTCTGTGTGCAACTCACCATGGTCTACCCCATATTATTCATGTAGATTCCAAGGGTAGGAGTGTGGGGCATGCAATGGTGCACCCATGTTCCAAGTGTGGCCTCACCCTGGCATCCCCACCCACCTGGTTAGCCCCAAAAGTGCATGTTTTGGCCTAAAACCCTATATTTGGGGTGTGTGCAACTCACCATGGTCTACCCCATATTATTCATGTAGATTCCAAGGGTAGAAGTGTGGGGCATGCAATGGTGCACCCATGTGCCAAGTGTGGCCTCACCCTGGCATCCCCACCCACCTGGTTTGCCCCAAAAGTGCATGTTTAGTCCTAAAACCCTATATTTGGGGTGTCAACTCACCATGGGTCTACCCCATATTATTCATGTAGATTCCAAGGGTAGCAGTGTGGGGCATGCAATGGTGCACCCATGTGCCAAGTGTGGCCTCACACATCCCACCCACCTGGTTTTAAAAGTGCATGTTTTGGCCTAAAACCATGTATTTGGGGTGTCTGTGTGCAACTCACCATGGTCTACCCCATATTATTCATGTAGATTCCAAGGGTAGGAGTGTGGGGCATGCAATGGTGCACCCATGTTCCAAGTGTGGCCTCACCCTGGCATCCCCACCCACCTGGTTTGCCCCAAAAGTGCATGTTTTGGCCTAAAACCCTATATTTGGGGTGTCTGTGTGCAACTCACCATGGTCTACCCCATATTATTCATGTAGATTCCAAGGGTAGGAGTGTGGGGCATGCAATGGTGCACCCATGTGCCAAGTGTGGCCTCACACTGGCATCCCCACCCACCTGGTTTGCCCCAAAAGTGCATGTTTTGGCCTAAAACCCTATTTGGGGTGTCTGGGTGCAACTCACCATGGTCTACCCCATATTATTCATGTAGATTCCAAGGGTAGGAGTGTGGGGCATGCAATGGTGCACCCATGTTCCAAGTGTGGCCTCATGGCATCCCCACCCACCTGGTTTGCCCCAAAAGTGCATGTTTTGGCCTAAAACCCTATATTTGGGGTGTCTGTGTGCAACTCACCATGGTCTACCCCATATTATTCATGTAGATTCCAAGGGTAGCAGTGTATGCAATGGTGCACCCATGTTCCAAGTGTGGCCTCACCCTGGCATCCCCACCCACCTGGTTTGCCCCAAAAGTGCATGTTTTGGCCTAAAACCCTGTATTTGGGGTGTCTGTGTGCAACTCACCATGGTCTACCCCATATTATTCATGTAGATTCCAAGGGTAGAAGTGTGGGGCATGCAATGGTGCACCCATGTGCCAAGTGTGGCCTCACCCTGGCATCCCCACCCACCTGGTTTGCCCCAAAAGTGCATGTTTGGCCTAAAACCCTATTTGGGGTGTCTGTGCAACTCACCATGGTCTACCCATATTATTCATGTAGATTCCAAGGGTAGCAGTGTGGGGCATGCAATGGTGCACCCATGTTCCAAGTGTGGCCTCACCCTGGCATCCCCACCCACCTGGTTTGCCCCAAAAGTGCATGTTTTGGCCTAAAACCCTATATTTGGGGTGTCTGTGTGCAACTCACCATGGTCTACCCCATATTATTCATGTAGATTCCAAGGGTAGCAGTGTGGGGCATGCAATGGTGCACCCATGTGCCAAGTGTGGCCTCACCCTGCATCCCCACCCACCTGGTTTGCCCCAAAAGTGCATGTTTTGGCCTAAAACCCTATATTTGGGGTGTCTTGGTGCAACTCACCATGGTCTACCCCATATTATTCATGTATATTCCAAGGGTAGCAGTGTGGGCCATGCAATGGTGCACCCATGTTCCAAGTGTGGCCTCACACTGGCATCCTGGTTTGCCCCAAAAGTGCATGTTTTGGCCTAAAACCCTATATTTGGGGTGTCTGTGTGCAACTCACCATGGTCTACCCCATATTATTCATGTAGATTCCAAGGGTAGAAGTGTGGGGCATGCAATGGTGCACCCATGTGCCAAGTGTGGCCTCACCCTGGCATCCCCACCCACCTGGTTTGCCCCAAAAGTGCATGTTTTGGCCTAAAACCCTATATTTGGGGTGTCTGTGTGCAACTCACCATGGTCTACCCCATATTATTCATGTAGATTCCAAGGGTAGCAGTGTGGGGCATGCAATGGTGCACCCATGTGCCAAGTGTGGCCTCACACTAGCATCCCCACCCACCTGGTTGCCCCAAAAGTGCATGTTTTGGCCTAAAACCCTATATTTGGGGTGTCTGGGTGCAACTCACCATGGTCTACCCCATATTATTCATGTAGATTCCAAGGGTAGCAGTGTGGGGCATGCAATGGTACCCATGTGCAAGTGTGGCCCACCCATCCCCACCCTGGTTTGCCCCAAGTGCATGTTTGGCCTAAAACCCTATATTTGGGGTGTCGTGTGCAACTCACCATGGTCTACCCCATATTATTCATTCCAAGGGTAGGAGTGTGGGGCATGCAATGGTGCACCCATGTGCCAAGTGTGGCCTCACCATGGCATCCACCCTGGTTTGCCCCAAAAGTGCATGTTTTGGCCTAAAACCCTATATTTGGGGTGTCTGTGTGCAACTCACCATGGTCTACCCCATATTATTCATGTATATTCCAAGGGTAGCAGTGTGGGGCATGCAATGGTGCACCCATGTGCCAAGTGTGGCCTCACCCTGGCATCCCCACCCACCTGGTTTGCCCCAAAAGTGCATGTTTTGGCCTAAAACCCTATATTTGGGGTGTCGGGTGCAACTCACCATGGTCTACCCCATATTATTCATGTAGATTCCAAGGGTAGCAGTGTGGGCATGCAATGGTGCACCCATGTGCCAAGTGTGGCCTCATGGCATCCCCACCCACCTGGTTTGCCCCAAAAGTGCATGTTTTGGCCTAAAACCCTATATTTGGGGTGTCTGTGTGCAACTCACCATGGTCTACCCCATATTATTCATGTAGATTCAAGGGTAGGAGTGTGGGGCATGCAATGGTGCACCCATGTGCCAAGTGTGGCCTCACCCTGGCATCCCCACCCACCCAAAAGTGCATGTTTTGGCCTAAAACCCTATATTTGGGGTGTCTGGTGCAACTCACCATGGTCTACCCCATATTATTCATGTATATTCCAAGGGTAGGAGTGTGGGCCATGCAATGGGCACCCATAAAGTGTACTCTATCATTTGCCCAAAAGTGCATGTTTTGGCCTTGGGGTGTCAGTGCAACTCACCATGGTCTACCCCATATTATTCATGTATATTCCAAGGGTAGCAGTGTGGGGCATGCAATGGTGCACCCATGTGCCAAGTGTGGCCTCACCCTGGCATCCCCACCCACCTGTTTGCCCCAAAAGTGCATGTTTTGGCCTAAAACCCTATATTTGGGGTGTCGTGCAACTCACCATGGTCTACCCCATATTATTCATGTAGATTCCAAGGGTAGCAGTGTGGGGCATGCAATGGTGCACCCATGTTCCAAGTGTGGCCTCACCCTGGCATCCCCACCCACCTGGTTTGCCCCAAAAGTGCATGTTTTGGCCTAAAACCCTATATTTGGGGTGTCTGGGTGCAACTCACCATGGTCTACCCCATATTATTCATGTAGATTCCAAGGGTAGCAGTGTGGGGCATGCAATGGTGCACCCATGTGCCAAGTGTGGCCTCACCTGGCATCCCCACCCACCTGGTTTGCCCCAAAAGTGCATGTTTTGGCCTAAAACCCTATATTTGGGGTGTCTGGGTGCAACTCACCATGGTCTACCCCATATTATTCATGTAGATTCCAAGGGTAGCAGTGTGGGGCATGCAATGGTGCACCCATGTGCCAAGTGTGGCCTCACCTGGCATCCCCACCCACCTGGTTGCCCCAAAAGTGCATGATTTGGACTAAAACCCTATATTTGGGGTGTCTGGTGCAACTCACCATGGTCTACCCCATATTATTCATGTAGATTCCAAGGGTAGCAGTGTGGGGCATGCAATGGTGCACCCATGTGCCAAGTGTGGCCTCACACTGGCATCCCCACCCACCTGGTTTGCCCCAAAAGTGCATGTTTTAGCCCTAAAACCCTATATTTGGGGTGTCTGGGTGCAACTCACCATGGTCTACCCCATATTATTCATGTAGATTCCAAGGGTAGCAGTGTGGGGCATGCAATGGTGCACCCATGTGCCAAGTGTGGCCTCACCCTGCCACCCACCTGGTTTGCCCCAAAAGTGCATGTTTTGGCCTAAAACCCTATATTTGGGGTGTCTGTGTGCAACTCACCATGGTCTACCCCATATTATTCATGTAGATTCCAAGGGTAGGAGTGTGGGGCATGCAATGGTGCACCCATGTGCCAAGTGTGGCCTCACCTGGCATCCCCACCCACCTGGTTTGCCCCAAAAGTGCATGTTTTGGCCTAAAACCCTATATTTGGGGTGTGTGCAACTCACCATGGTCTACCCCATATTATTCATGTAGATTCCAAGGGTAGCAGTGTGGGGCATGCAATGGTGCACCCATGTGCCAAGTGTGGCCTCACCCGGCATCCCCACCCACCTTTGCCCCAAAAGTGCATGTTTTGGCCTAAAACCCTGTATTTGGGGTGTCTGTAATGTGCAACTCACCATGGTCTACCCCATATTATTCATGTAGATTCAAGGGTAGGTGTGGGGCATGCAATGGTGCACCCATGTTCCAAGTGTGGCCTCACCCTGGCATCCCCACCCACCTGGTTTGCCCCAAAAGTGCATGTTTTGGCCTAAAACCCTATATTTGGGGTGTATGGTGCAACTCACCATGGTCTACCCCATATTATTCATGTAGATTCCAAGGGTAGGAGTGTGGGGCATGCAATGGTGCACCCATGTTCCAAGTGTGGCCTCACCCTGGCATCCCCACCCACCTGGTTTGCCCCAAAAGTGCATGTTTTGGCCTAAAACCCTATATTTGGGGTGTGGGTGCAACTCACCATGGTCTACCCCATATTATTCATGTAGATTCCAAGGGTAGCAGTGTGGGGCATGCAATGGTGCACCCATGTTCCAAGTGTGGCCTCACCCTGGCATCCCCACCCACCTGGTTTGCCCCAAAAGTGCATGTTTTGGCCTAAAACCCTATATTTGGGGTGTCTGGGTGCAACTCACCATGGTCTACCCCATATTATTCATGTAGATTCCAAGGGTAGGAGTGTGGGGCATGCAATGGTGCACCCATGTTCCAAGTGTGGCCTCACCCTGGCATCCCCACCCACCTGTTTGCCCAAAAGTGCATGTTTTGGCCTAAAACCCTATATTTGGGGTGTCTGTGCAACTCACCATGGTCTACCCCATATTATTCATGTAGATTCCAGGGTAGCAGTGTGGGGCATGCAATGGTGCACCCATGTTCCAAGTGTGGCCTCACCTGGCATCCCCACCCACCTGGTTTGCCCCAAAAGTGCATGTTTTGGCCTAAAACCCTATATTTGGGGTGTCTGTGTGCAACTCACCATGGTCTACCCCATATTATTCATGTAGATTCCAAGGGTAGAAGTGTGGGGCATGCAATGGTGCACCCATGTGCCAAGTGTGGCCTCACCCTGGCATCCCCACCCACCTGGTTTGCCCCAAAAGTGCATGTTTTGGCCTAAAACCCTATATTTGGGGTGTCTGTGTGCAACTCACCATGGTCTACCCCATATTATTCATGTAGATTCCAAGGGTAGCAGTGTGGGGCATGCAATGGTGCACCCATGTTCCAAGTGTGGCCTCACCTGGCATCCCCACCCACCTGGTTTGCCCCAAAAGTGCATGTTTTGGCCTAAAACCCTATATTTGGGGTGTCTGTGCAACTCACCATGGTCTACCCCATATTATTCATGTAGATTCCAAGGGTAGCAGTGTGGGGCATGCAATGGTGCACCCATGTGCCAAGTGTGGCCTCACACTGGCATCCCCACCCACCTGGTTTGCCCCAAAAGTGCATGTTTTGGCCTAAAACCCTATATTTGGGGTGTCTTGGTGCAACTCACCATGGTCTACCCCATATTATTCATGTAGATTCCAAGGGTAGCAGTGTGGGCCATGCAATGGTGCACCCATGTGCCAAGTGTGGCCTCACACTGGCATCCCCACCCACTGGTTTGCCCCAAAAGTGCATGTTTTGGCCTAAAACCCTATATTTGGGGTGTCTGTGTGCAACTCACCATGGTCTACCCCATATTATTCATGTAGATTCCAAGGGTAGCAGTGTGGGGCATGCAATGGTGCACCCATGTGCCAAGTGTGGCCTCACCCTCACCCACCTGGTTTGCCCCAAAAGTGCATGTTTTGGCCTAAAACCCTATATTTGGGGTGTCTGTGTGCAACTCACCATGGTCTACCCCATATTATTCATGTAGATTCCAAGGGTAGAGTGTGGGGCATGCAATGGTGCACCCATGTGCCAAGTGTGGCCTCACACTGGCATCCCCACCCACCTGGTTTGCCCCAAAAGTGCATGTTTTGGCCTAAAACCTATATTTGGGGTGTCTGGGTGCAACTCACCATGGTCTACCCCATATTATTCATGTAGATTCCAAGGGTAGCAGTGTGGGGCATGCAATGGTGCACCCATGTGCCAAGTGTGGCCTCACACTGGCATCCCCACCCACCTGGTTTGCCCCAAAAGTGCATGTTTTGGCCTAAAACCCTATATTTGGGGTGTCTGGTGCAACTCACCATGGTCTACCCCATATTATTCATGTAGATTCAAGGGTAGGAGTGTGGGGCATGCAATGGTGCACCCATGTGCCAAGTGTGGCCTCACCCTGGCATCCCCACCCACCTGGTTTGCCCCAAAAGTGCATGTTTTGGCCTAAAACCCTATATTTGGGGTGTCTGGGTGCAACTCACCATGGTCTACCCCATATTATTCATGTATATTCCAAGGGTAGCAGTGTGGGGCATGCAATGGTGCACCCATGTGCCAAGTGTGGCCTCACCCTGGCATCCCCACCCACCTGGTTTGCCCCAAAAGTGCATGTTTTGGCCTAAAACCCTATATTTGGGGTGTCTGGTGCAACTTACCATGGTCTACCCCATATTATTCATGTAGATTCCAAGGGTAGCAGTGTGGGCATGCAATGGTGCACCCATGTGCCAAGTGTGGCCTCCCACTGGCATCCCCACCCACCTGTTTGCCCCAAAAGTGCATGTTTTGGCCTAAAACCCTATATTTGGGGTGTCTGTGTGCAACTCACCATGGTCTACCCCATATTATTCATGTAGATTCCAAGGGTAGCAGTGTGGGGCATGCAATGGTGCACCCATGTGCCAAGTGTGGCCTCACACTGGCATCCCCACCCACCTGGTTTGCCCCAAAAGTGCATGTTTTGGCCTAAAACCTATATTTGGGGTGTCTGGGTGCAACTCACCATGGTCTACCCCATATTATTCATGTAGATTCCAAGGGTAGGAGTGTGGGGCATGCAATGGTGCACCCATGTGCCAAGTGTGGCCTCACCTGGCATCCCCACCCACCTGGTTTGCCCCAAAAGTGCATGTTTTGGCCTAAAACCTATATTTGGGGTGTCTGTGTGCAACTCACCATGGTCTACCCCATATTATTCATGTAGATTCCAAGGGTAGCAGTGTGGGCCATGCAATGGTGCACCCATGTGCCAAGTGTGGCCTCACCCTGGCATCCCCACCCACCTGTTTGCCCCAAAAGTGCATGTTTTGGCCTAAAACCCTATATTTGGGGTGTCTGGGTGCAACTCACCATGGTCTACCCCATATTATTCATGTAGATTCCAAGGGTAGAAGTGTGGGGCATGCAATGGTGCACCCATGTGCCAAGTGTGGCCTCACTGGCATCCCCACCCACCTGGTTTGCCCCAAAAGTGCATGTTTTGGCCTAAAACCCTATATTTGGGGTGTCTGGGTGCAACTCACCATGGTCTACCCCATATTATTCATGTAGATTCCAAGGGTAGCAGTGTGGGGCATGCAATGGTGCACCCATGTGCCAAGTGTGGCCTCACCCTGGCATCCCCACCCACCTGGTTTGCCCCAAAAGTGCATGTTTTGGCCTAAAACCCTATATTTGGGGTGTCTGGGTGCAACTCACCATGGTCTACCCCATATTATTCATGTAGATTCCAAGGGTAGCAGTGTGGGGCATGCAATGGTGCACCCATGTGCCAAGTGTGTCACTGGCATCCCCACCCACCTGGTTTGCCCCAAAAGTGCATGTTTTGGCCTAAAACCCTATATTTGGGGTGTCTGTGCAACTCACCATGGTCTACCCCATATTATTCATGTAGATTCCAAGGGTAGGAGTGGGGCATGCAATGGTGCACCCATGTGCCAAGTGTGGCCTCACCCTGGCATCCCCACCACCTGGTTTGCCCCAAAAGTGCATGTTTTGGCCTAAAACCTATATTTGGGGTGTGCAGTGCAACTCACCATGGTCTACCCCATATTATTCATGTATTCCAAGGGTAGCAGTGTGGGCCATGCAATGCAAGTGTGGCTCACCTGGCATCCCCACCCACCTGTTTGCCCCAAGTGCATGTTTGGCCTAAACCCTGGGGTGTCGGGTGCAACTCACCATGGTCTACCCCATATTATTCATGTAGATTCCAAGAAGTGTAGGGCAGTGCATGCCAAGTGGTCCCCTCCCAAGTGCATGTTTGCCCTAAAACCCCATGTCCCCAAAACCCATATGGGTAGTTTTGCCTAAAACCATATATTTGGGGTGTCTGTGTGCAACTCACCATGGTCTACCCCATATTATTCATGTAGATTCCAAGGGTAGGAGTGTGGGGCATGCAATGGTGCACCCATGTTCCAAGTGTGGCCTCACCCTGGCATCCCCACCTGGTTGCCCCAAAAGTGCATGTTTTGGCCTAAAACCCTATATTTGGGGTGTCTATGTGCAACTCACCATGGTCTACCCCATATTATTCATGTAGATTCCAAGGGTAGCAGTGTGGGGCATGCAATGGTGCACCCATATGTGCCAAGTGTGGCCTCACCTGGCATCCCCACCCACCTGGTTGGTGCATGTTTTGGCCTAAAACCCTATATTTGGGGTGTCTGGGTGCAACTCACCATGGTCTACCCCATATTATTCATGTAGATTCCAAGGGTAGCAGTGTGGGGCATGCAATGGTGCACCCATGTGCTAAGTGTGGCCCCACCTGGCATCCCCACCCACCTGTTTTGCCCCAAAAGTGCATGTTTTGGCCTAAAACCCTATATTTGGGGTGTCTGGTGCAACTCACCATGGTCTACCCCATATTATTCATGTAGATTCTAAGGGTAGAAGTGTGGGGCATGCGATGGTGCACCCAAAAAGTGCATGTTTTAGGCCTAAAACCCTATATTTTCCCTCTTAAATATAAGAAAAGAAAAAATATTAAACAAAGCCTACCTTACCTGGACGATGATCCGGCCCACGAATTGATTTTCCGGCACGAAACGATCAAGCCCACCGACCCAACCTATTAGTTAACAACTTTAATTGTGTAGGGCGTAATTTGCGGCAGCACGTACTACCCATCACGGGTAACCCACACCCCCACGAACTATATCATCGTCGTCTCTTCACACCGTTTCATCTCAGCGACGTCTGGGCGGCCGGCCAAGCAACATCTTTCACGTGTTCATCTGAGAGTAGTAGTGTTGATCATCGACGACACCCCTTTGCCATGGATCAGGTATGTGAAGACTTTCACCTGTCGTAATATTATTTGACTTGTCCTCGAGATAGATCGCAAATAAGGTTTGGGAGGCCGCCATGGGAATCGACCAGATTCAGTAGATCCAAAATCTCATTGGCTAGAGCGCTTCATACTTATTAGTTTATACTAAACAGATTCTAGTTCTCCGAAAACCCCTTTCGGGTAGATCATAAACAGAAGTATAATGTCCTTAGGCCGCCATGTTCTTATTGTGTAATCTACCGCGTACAATAAACTTGGTTAGATCATCCAGGGCAGATTAACGTTTGTGTAAATAATCGATTGTCCCCTTCTTATTTTATCGCAATGATTTGCACTAATCGCCACGAGTTAGGTCTCTATATCCGGGACGCTTGAGTATTCCACACAAGAACTCATCTGTTGTATGTGTTATACACTTTGCTAGGTGGCACAACGTGTTAGCCCACGGCGTTGCGGTGCTGCTGTGAGGAAGAACAAAAAGCATATCGTAAGAGGTATACAAATTTACGACACTCTTGTTTTCCAGGGAAATTGTAATATTATGGTTTATGTATATAATTTTGTATGCAGGTCCTAACTGTGAGGAGGGTGAGGATTTTGAAGGTTTCATCAGGTATGCCAATCGCGTAAGAATGGATGATGCACAATTTGCTACATTGAAACAGTTAGTTGACAAGCACATGCCAAGAAAGCCACCGTATGTCTGCACGATCAAAAAATCAAACGTCGTGAAGAATAAAGCAAAAATGGTAAGCGCTGGATTACACACCAAATTTTTCACAATTTCCTAACATAGCTGATTGAATTATCTAATTGATTGTAATCTTATATGCAGTACTTCTCGAGGGGCTTCACACTAAACCACATTGCTAGGCATACACAGCTACCAGCAGAAATAGAAGTTTATTCAATGAATGTTAAAATTGCAACAGTTAAGATAGTGATGAGCAAGTCACAGGTCAATGGAAAAGGAAAAGGAGGTGCCATGATAACAACAAACTGGATGGAGGTTGTGAAGAAGACTAATATGAGAGTTAAAAACGTGTTTGTGTTCTGGTTCCGTGGTAGCCGCGGTGGTGGTCTCAAGCTTCTGGTTGATATTCTTTGAAATCAACAAATGCATTACATTATTTTTACAATTAGCTTATTTGTCCAAGTTGTAAGTCATGCTTAGACATTTTGATGTTTGTTGCAGACTTTATTTGACGTTTATGTCGTACTGTTTTCAAATTATTCATGAATATCAGTAGTGGTTCAAATTTTAAGTTTGATGAAATTATATTCAATTCTACTGTAACCACGAAAAAACGCCGTGAAATAACCTTGCTCTCCGTCCCTCGCCTCTCATTCCGACTATCAAACGCCGTCGCTAAGAGAATCTGTTTGAGCTACTTTGATTACTTTGCGCATAAGGTGTGAAAATTAATTTCTATTTGCAGTAGTAGTACGACATGAGTAGTACTAATTAAGGTAACAACATGAATTAGCGTGAAATGCAAAAATGTGTACCTTGATTGTACTAAATTAAGGGGACAACATTTACCTCAAAAAAAAATTAAGGGGACAACATTAATAATCGATCCCCGTAATTGACTACGCCTCCAAACTATCAAATCCCAACCTTCCCCACTAATTACGGTAACGACATTATTTAGGGAAACAAACTTTGTCACGTTGATATCGACCCTCCCACGAATTAAGGTAACAAGATTATGATCGCCTTTTGCACACATCCACCTATATATAATCGCCTCATCTAACCTCATATCGTCTCTCATCGAAGCCTGGACGGGAAGAGCGGCGTGTGCGAAGTTACAATGGAAGATGATGTAAGTCATACGCAACTCATCTCGTGTTGTCTATATTTAATGTCAGATCTAATCTAGTCAAGTACAAACTCGTCTCTTCCGATTGCCCGATGCCCTATTTTCTCTGACGGTGATCGATGCCCTAACCATCTTAGGACTCAAATTTGTACGTGTTACATCTTTTCTATATTCAACTAGGTGGCATCGTTTGCTCGTGTTCGTCATGTTCGTGCTGCTCTTAAGTTGCACAAAAAGTTGAATATAAGAGGTCCGAAATTACCTCCCATTTATGTCTTCCATATGCGATTCTATTGTTGGGCCTGATGTATTAATTTAATACTTACGCAGGTCCTAGAATAAAGTGCGAGCGTGAGTTCGAGGTTAATGTTGAGTATGCAAATCGAGTAGCTATGGATGATGGAGAATTTCGTTATCTGAGAGTTAACGTTGATTATCTGAGAAGTAAATGTCAGGAAACAAATCTGAAAACACCCATATATGTCTGCACCATAAAAAAATCACACGTCCAGGAGGGTAAAGCAAAAATGGTAAACATTACAGTACACACCAAGAGATTTCTATTTATTTTCTACACCGTAACTGTTGTTAATATGTTTGATTTCTTTTATGCAGTACTTTTCGAAGAGATTCACCATGAGCCACATTATCCCTAATGTTGAACTGCCATCAGAAGTAGAAGTCTTATTCTTAGGAAAGGCGCTCAAAGTTAAGATGGTGATGGACAAGTCAAAGGTGAAAGGCAAAGCCAAAGGAGGTGCCATGATAACATCGAACTGGAAGCAACTGGTGAAACTGCACGATATGAGAGTTAATGACATATTCATCTTCGCTTTTGGTCGAAGCGTCGTCGATGGTGAATTCAAGATGGTAGTAGATAGGCTCTGAAATATGAACACTTAGTTCATACTCCAAATATTTTGTTATGTTTTTCAAGAACGTACCATTATATCATCGATTTATTATCTTCAACTTATTTTCTGTTCATGGACTTCCGTGTGTGCTGCTCCATCGTGAGTCCGTAGAGTGTTTTCGTAAGTAAAACGTCCGTATGTATAGCATTTACTGACGAGACCGTCCATTGGGGCAACTGACGACCCAATTTGCTGCACGGCAGCCTAGGCGACGCATTTACCGTGGCGCCTGCGCGTGGATAACCAGTGGCTCCTGCGCGTGGTTTACCGGTGGCGTCCCAACTAGATATGTCGCTTCACAACCGGCGAGCCATTAAACAGGAGGGGAACGGATTCGGTGGCATCATAATAGCGAACACGCGTGGCCTCCCAGTCAACAGGTCGTCAACAGCGAACACGCGTACAAGGCCACAGCACTCACTCGGTTCACCGACGAGTCCATTTATCCCATCCAGTGGAGCACATCAGGCCATCCCGCACCAAACCCTAGCTAGCCCATAACCTAAACCCGCCGCCGTCGAGCAGCCGTAGCAAGCGATGGGCCTCAACGACCACGAAGCCGGAGGAGCAGCGCCCGCGGAGCTAAAATCCGCCGTGCGGCCCCTCGTCCTCGAGCCTCAACCCCGACGACGACGATCTTGGCCGAGCGCGGCTGCTCGTTCCGCCGTCCTGGCACCTGCCAGCTGGTTGGAGGGTGAGCGCCGCCGGGCGCCATCCCGCCGGTCCCTGAAAAAGACGAAGATCTGCGCGGCTACATCCGCCGCCGTCGAGCTGCCCTCACGCCGTGGGATCGGGCGAACCCAGACTGGGGGGAGGACAGCGCCTTGTGGAGGCCCCGGTTCGAGATGGAGCGCCTCGACAGGCTGCCAACCAGTGCGGTATGTACGCCGGCGGGAGGTACAATCAACTAGGGCGGCAGTCCTTCTGGGCCGGCAAGGACGTGGACACCGTGCTCGCGGCGCACGGCTATGTCCCTCTTCCTCGCGGCGCGCCACGCCGCCTACCACCACCGTACGGCGAACCACGGGCACCTCCAGCTCTTCCGCCGCGCCGCCACGAAGGGATCGTCCTTCCACCTCCAGCGACAAGCGAGCCGCGGGACCAAATTTCGATTCGCGCCCTGCACCTCATCTGCGCGTTCCCAAGCCGGAGCCGCAACCGGATCCGGAGCCCGAGCCGCAGCCGAGGTGGACTGCGTATCTCAATTACCAGTCGGAGATTCGGGCTCCCGACGACCCCGACGACACACCGGGCTTCACCCAGGCGCTCCAGCAGTCCAAGGCCGAACAGGAGTTCGACAAATGGTGGTCGCCGGAGATTCGGTCTCCCGACGACCCCGCCGACACACCGGGCCTCACCCAGGCGCTCCAGCAGTCCAAGGCCGAAGTGGAGGACGACAAATGGTGGTCCTCCGAGGACGATGAGGACGTGATATTGGGAGATGTGGAACTGAGTTACCAGGCCCAGATGCGGGCTCACGACCAGCCGATACCGGGGCTCGCCAAGGCGCTCCAGGAGTCCAAGGTCGAAGAAGAGGGCGGAAAATGGTGGTCCTCCGACGAAGAGGATTAGCCGGGTGGCATGTCTTGGAGGGACAAGCAAGATGTAGAGGCCGCCGATTTAGTGTTTTCTTCTTCCCTTTGCTGTTCAATCTTGTGTAAGAAACTTAGAAGGAATGAAAATCCCCTGTCGGCCCTATGTTTAATGCCAGGTGTCTTAACTTTCTTGCATTTTCTAGTTTATTAGTTCAAAAGACGTATCTTGGTTAAGATCTAGGGTAAAAAATGAGTAAAAAATATTCACATATTGGTAGACTTGTGAACCCAAAACAAATAGTCTGTAAAAAATAGACCTCTTATTTTTGTTCAAAATGAAATATGCCCTATATATTGTTGACTAAAGGTGCATTGGTTTCACAAAGTCTCGTAGGGTTCTCACATGAAATAACCGTGTAGTCAGTTGGAATTAGTCACATGTTGGGCCTTTTGTTTCTGTTGTGCCCGGTTTTTGTTGGCCCATTTTTATAGCCCGAGGCTTTTGTGCGGAGATTGTCTGCGGTTAATGTTGAAGCGGGGACACCGAGCGGCGAGGAGCGATATATTCGGTTAACATTCCGGACAGGTAATAATAGGCCGGTTTGTACTAAGCCCATTAACGTGGAGCATGGACGGGGGGCAGGAATACTCATGGCCCATCCAGCAGGGTTCTCTAGTTTTCTTCTGTTTTTTTTCAACTCGAATTTAACTGAAATTTAATAGTTTATTTTCACGGAAATTCAAAAACTGAAAAAACCTTCACACTTCGTCAGAATGATACGAGAGTGTGTGCAAAAATTTATGGAGCGTTTCTCGAAGGTGAAAAATCGACATTCTTAGAAACGGAACCGTTTGGGTTACATCAAACCACTTTTTCTAAGATAGTCGATTTTTCGACCTTCGAAAAAATCCAGTTTTTTTTATATGTCACACGTTTTTGTGAACATAATCCGTTGGTTAAAACTTTTTTGAATTTTTTGAATTTAACCGGATGTGCTGCAGATTTATTCAAATCAAAACTAAAAAACTTATCAGTTAGGCCGAAAGACATGTAACGCGGTTTCTACTAAGCCCATTAACGTGGAGCATGGACGCGGGAAGGAACACTCATGGCCCATCCATCAGGGTTCTCTAGTTTTTTTTTTTTTTTTCAACTCGAATTTAACTGAAGTTTAATTGTTTATTTTCACAGAAATTCAAAAATTGAAAAAACCTTCACACTTCGTCTTAGAATGGATACGAGTGTGTGCTAAAATTTCTGGAGCGTTTCTCGAAGGTCGAAAAATCCACATTCTTAGAAACGGAATCGTTTGGGTTACATCAAACCACTTTTTCTAAGCTAGTCGATTTTTCGACCTTCGAAAAAAAATCCAGTTTTTTTTACCCAATATGTCACACGTTTTTGTGAACATAATCCGTTGGTTAAAACTTTTTTTGAATTTTTCGATTTTTCGAATTTTTTGAATTTGGCCGTCAGACATGTAACGGGCCAATGTGGCCGCCAGACCTCTAACTGCATGTTCGCCTCCCGCCCCTATATCCGCCCATCTGTGGCAGTTCCACCGTTCTGTCCCAACCCCGGCCGTTCGTCTACCGCATCCCAGTGCTCCCTTCGTCCCACGCTGTCCATGGCATCTGCCTCTTCCTCCGTCGTGGCCGGAGACGAGAAGTCCGACGGAGAAGTACATCCTTGCGCACGGGAGTACATATATCGACGTCGTCTACACCAATGAGGCGGCGACTGTTGATAGAATTCTTCGTATGTACGAGGGTTGGCTCGACGAGGACGAGGACAGGTTCAAGTTCGTTGGTCTGGATCTCGAGTATGACTCTAGCGGACACAAGTTGGCGGTAATGCAAATCGCCATGAGGGAGCACGTTCTTGTATTCCACTACATTAGGTACAAGGATCATTGAAATTTATGTCCCTACATTGAATTTAAAGCGTCCCTACATTTTCATTACAGTACTTGTTGAATTTATTTGTGCTGCTCTTGACAAAGGTGCAAGGATCATTGTCCGCGCCTACTGACTTTTCTCAAGGACAAGCAATACACTTTTACAAGTGTTGATAAAAGAAATGACACAAAAGTTCTTCGTGCGGCCGGTCTTCCTGTTCCAGAAGAGAGACACATCGACATCCAGGACATTTTCAAGATTAATGGTCAACCGCAGGCTGGAATGGCTGATCTTGGCAAAGCTCATTGATCCCAAGTTTGCCAACATGAAGAAGGACTTCAAGTACAACCCTTCGGAAGGAAGGGCATGGTTTCTGGGAATGCAAGCCACTGTCCTGGATGAACCTCGAATACGCAGCTATTGACGGCTACTCAGGTTATGAGATATACAACAAGATCTACACGGTGAACGAGGGACAAGCTCACCTCCAGAGATCAGACAACATCTGCCCCAGATGCAAAAATCAGGATGAATCTTCATCAATGAACAAGCGTCAGAAGCAAGCCTGAGATTGATAAGACTCAAGGGGGCAAGTACTAGTGTGTTTGTGCAGTCTGTAATTATATTTGCGATGTGTCCAAGACATAGTTGTGCTCTATGTTATTTGTGAACAAATTCTCCATATTGTTTTGTAAGTATCATACAGTGATCTGTGCAGTCTGTAATGGTATTCGCAATGTGTGCAAGACATAAGCTGTGCTCTATGTCATTCGTGAACAAAATTGTCCTAGTTGTGTTGCAAGTATCAAAATTCGACCTTTGACAATCTGACCAATGTTTGTACAAAAAATAATACACAAGTGCAACAATGTGAATCGATCAAGTAGTGTTGTTCATACTTCCGATGGTCCCTCATATCTGCATTGCATGAAATAACACACAAGTCAGTGGCACATAAAATAGTAGAAGATTAGTGCAAGCGATTTAAGTAGGGCTGAACCAGACACTCACTCCTTATGTAGCCTGCACTTCATCTTGTTGTTTCTGTTATGACCTGGTTGATTGCAAGCAGTGCACAACCTCTCCTTCTTCCGCTCGTCGTGTGCCAGTATCCTGCCATGTTTTGACGTCTGTTGATTTGTATCCTTGTCCTTATAGTACCTCTTGTTTTGTTTAGGTGCTCCTTTGGTCTCAGCTTGATCAGGATCACCCACTACTGGTGCATCTCCTCTGTTTTGTGCGTCCTCATGGTAAGCCGTTGAATGACTGGTCTGGGCGCCCTTTCTCCTGTATATTATGCCTTTCATACATTGCATAAGCTCGCTGAAAGATTCTGGGTCATGCAATGCGGCATCAAAAGCTTCTGCTCCAATGAGGGTAAGCTCACTATGCTTTCTCCGCTCAGCTACCCCTTCCCATCCCCATCCGTACAAATCACTCTCACGTCTCGCGGGCAAACCATACCTTGCATCCTTCGAGAACCTTCGGAGAACACAACAGTTTGGAATTTCAGAGTACCCCACATAATGCAAAACAACCCTTTCCGATACATCCTTCGGCAGCTGCACGTTATTGTTTCCTCTTTGCTTTCAGGTCTGTAATCCACTGAAAACAAATACTTACGGTTATTCATCCATGACACAACGAAGGTTGATACCCCACCAACACATCCAAGTTGATCTACAATCTCTAGGCCCCCAATCTTTTTCAGCTCCTCTTGAACGAGGTAGAAGTTTGCAGCAGTGAATTTACGGGCAGCAGACGTCTCTATATTCTTGTACCTGGTAACTGCAACCGGTAGTGTCTGAGAGTCTATGGCGTCGTGGCGGGCCTCTTCCTCCCGGACACGGCTACTGTTATTCTCGTAGTGCACAACCATATCCACAATTGTCAGTCCAAAGTCAAGGTGGGTGTGTAGGGTGGAGTTCAAACTCTCGCTCCTCTGGTTGCTTTTCATTCCAAGGAAATATCCATTCGCTAGATAAGCGGCTGACCACAACTTCTTCCTAGCATACATCCTCTTCATCCATTCTTTGGTTAATGCCGTCTGGTGCTTCTCGACGAATGCCCTCCATCTCTCCTCGAATACTTGTTCCGAAGTGCTGTAGTACAGCAGCGACCGGAATTCATTGTGAGCCAGGGGGTCTAGGTGCTTCTTCATGTTCTTCTCAATATGCCACGTACAAACACGGTACCACACGCCTGGAAAGACTTTACCAACAGCGGCGATCATTGCAGCGTCCCCATCAGTGATGATCCCTTTAGGCTTCTTCTGATACATGGCCTTCAGAATGTTTCTAACAACCACTTGTATGTTTTTTCCTTCTCGTCCGAGACAATGGCGCATGCAAAAACAGTAGTCTGGCGGTGATTGTTTATTCCCACAAAAGGTATGAACGGCATAGCATACCGATTTGTTTTGTACGTGTTGTCAAACACCAGCACGTCACAAGTCGGCATAGTCCTGCCGAGACTGAGAATCACACCAGAACAGGTGTAACAATTCCACCTTTACCAAGCTTGTAATCAAAAAAGAATTCAGGATCATCTCTCTTCCTCTTCTCCATAATGCCAATGGTTGTGTTGGCGTCACCCTTTGCAATCATCTTCATCTTTTCACGGCAAGACATGTTGTAAAGATCCTTTCTTACAAATCCTACCGTGCTATATTTTCCATTGTCACTGATAAATGTCCTCATGATGTTGAATAATCTCATCCCAGCAGCTCCCAGTGACATGATCCTAGATTTCTGATGATCCTTGATCTTTCTATGAGACCGAAGAAAAGCGATTTCATCAGCTGTAGCAGGCTTATGGTTGTGATTGTCGTCAAATCTCAGAACAGTCCAAACACCCTTTTTTTATACGACACACTTGAAATGGGCACCACAGTTGCAGAGACTCAGGTCGGTGCCTATACGTTCGGTTTACCATTTCTAAGTACTTGCTTTCACGTTGCCCAGCCCTGGAGCAAAGAAACCGCCTATACCGAATGGTGGATGTCCCTAATTCATCAAGGCGTTCCTTTTTCTTCTCGCGTCGAATGCTAAAACCATGTTCTTTGGCATACTTGTTGTAGAAGTAATAGGCAGCCTCTTCGGAAACAAAGATCATGGCCATTACAGCCTCATACTTTCGCTGTTTGTTCATTTCAGCATCAATATCATATGGATCCTTGTCAGCTTCGTGCTTAGTATGGTCCAGCTGGGAACTTCCTGTCACCTAAACAAATATGACAAACATGGCGTTATTGTTACTGACACTTTGATTTGTTCTATTATGCATTGCAATGCATCAAAAGAAAATCTTACTTCGCTTTTGCATTCAGATTTTGACAACTGTGAAACCCCCCTTCTAATGATTTTGACTGCTCAGGAACATCCTCTTTATAAGCAAAGTCTTCCAAATCAGAATCCCCATAGTAGGTAAGCTCACTGTTTCTGATTACAACAACCTGCACAATTTGTAGGAAAATAGCAAATTACATGTATATTCATCTTCACCTGGAAGAAGGCAAGTAAGATAAAAGAAAACATACATCACTCGTATTTTCAGAAGTGGGTTCATCATGTGTATCACTTATGTTGTCTTCATCATCGATGTCCATCTACAAAATTTGCAACAAGGAGGCAAATATCAAGGACAAGATATTCCTATGCATACTGCACTGATAAAATATGAAAATGTGAGTGACTCACATTATCAGACTCAGATACAGGATCACCAAAAATGCTATCATCATCATCGACGAAGGTACTTCATATTCATCTTCTGAAGATGAAATATCATCACCCTCCCATCTAGAGTCATCAACGTCTGTACTTGCTTTCTCATTGTCAATCCGAGAAGCCATAGAGCCGTCCATCTGTCCAAATAAAACAACATCGATCACTGACCTAATCAACATAAAAACTCGGCTTGGAATTCATTGTGTCACAGATTAACAAAAAATATACCAAAAAATTGGTAAAAAATTGAAAAACAAATTAAACACTAAGCACAAATGCGATGATACATCGTTGAAAGTATACATGCCATAAGAAGAGAATAACAGTGTGGCACGGGGGCTAACCTCTTCTGGGCGTCGGTGGCAATCTGGGCAGCACGGGAAGTTGGGCTCGGCGGTGCTCTGCCTTGCAATGGAACGACCTATATGTCGATCGTGGAGAGGCGGAGGGTGGATGACTCAGACGTTCGCCGCCGTATTGTCGTGCGCACCGCGGTGACGGCCAACCGATCCACCGGATGCGGGAAGGATAGGAGATCGCCGAGGTAACCAGCCAGGCCTGCTACGATTCACCGGGGTACGTGCAAATGGCGGTGGTGAGGGATCGAACGGCTACAACAAGACGGAGGGATCAAAACCCTAGGTATGAATGGCGGCCGTGGGAGGGGAGGGGTGGAGTTGGGCCAAGGTTGGACGCCGGATCCTTGCCGCGATCGACGGACAAGCAGTATTCACCGGAGAAGATCTAGATCGGAGAGATCGCCGGGCTGGCGGCTGCGACGAGCTGATCAAGGTACGTGAGAATGGAAAGTGACAACCGACGACGATCACCAAGCAGTATCCATCGGACGTATACACCGACACGTACATACACCGAAACGTACATACAGCGTATACCCTTTCAACGAGTACAAGGGTACATCGTATACCCTTTCAACGAGTACACGGGTACAATCGATATGGATCTTCGGAGGCTAACCTAACCCGACCCGTTAGCGCCGGCGGAAGGAGCACGTGCATAATGGTACGTTTATGCAATTGTTGGTTTGGGGGTCTATGGAAGCAGTCGCCATAATTGATTTGCACCTGGCTACATGTAGAGAGACCTGTTGTGTTATTGGTACAATTTAAGTGATTGGCCTGAACGTAAACTCATCTGAACACCCTGAGCTGAAGAGTCGAGTTGCAGTCGTCCGACAGGTGCAGGGGAAGTCATGGCAGCGTGGGCAGCATGCAGGGCAGCGCGGGTAACGCGGACCCAGCGGGTTTGACAGGGCAACGACGTTGAGGCCAGAGTGGCGCTCGCGCCAGGCGTCAGAGGCAGAGCTCTCGCATGGAGAGAGGGCGGCCGCATGGCTGATCTGGAGACTCTCGCGCGGCAGGGGGGCTGCGGCGGTGAAGACGGTGTTGGTCTATTAGAAACAGATGATGAGCACTGACCGGCAGCGGATCGTGAAGTCGCGTGCATGGTCTCCTACTCCTCCCGTGGAAAATGTCTCTCCTTCCCCATCTCCCCTGCTCCATCCATGGAACGAAGATTAACGTTTAGTCTCATATGCACTTCATCGAACACTTGGGGGATCAAAAAAATAAACTGCCCAAGAAGGTGCTTACATGTTGATTATCCTGACAATGGCGGGGATCTGGTAGACATCGAAGTCCTCGGCTTGAGGCTCGCCGGCCTTGGCCACGACGAAGCCCCGAAGGAGCCACCGGTGTCCCGATGTTGTAGCAGGCGCGTGGAGGAGTGGTGCGTCGGTCCAGGGAGGCGTGGCGAAGGCACAAGGCGTCGAGTGCAGGATTGGGGGCGGCGGGGATGGCCATGACGATGGAACGGTTTGTTCGATTAAGTAGTTTAGCGATGAAAAATATTAATTACAGCGTGGGGGGCGTGGTCCGCTCCCGTCAAACACGGAAGGACTATGAGGCGTTGGATTTTCGGACTGTACGGCTCAGATCGTTCGGATCAGCCTCTCTGGCTCTTTTATTAGTAGTGGTGATGATAGGAGGAAGGATGTGGCTGCTGATTGGTGGAGGGCTGGTGCCGCGGATCGGTGAGGAGAAGTGATTCCATGCGTCCGCTGATGTTTGGGATTGACGGTCCAGATGCACTTGCTAAAGACAGGCACCTGAGAGGCTAGGATGAAGATTTTTTATCAAAGGATAATATTCCCTCGTTCAAGTCAAAAGAAAATATTGCCTCGTTTTTATTTTAAAATGTAGAAGAAAGTCGACTTGTTTGTTCAATAAGGGAACCAACCAAAAATATCTATAAATGCACCAATCTTATCATGAAAGGTCACCATTGTCCGACACGGAGGTGGCGCACGAAGGTCCCCTACTCACCTCAATGACAGCGCGGAGGTCAATGAGGGCAGGGCGGACGTGATGGGCAACAGTGAGCTTCGACCAGAGCGGAAGAGGATGATGACGCGGGCGACAAATGCTGCAGCGTAGCCATTTCTTGTCACATGCGCATCGTGCTCCACGTGCACACCCTATGGGCCGGAGGGGTGGAGTCCACCGGAAGCGATTCCGACAGCGTTTTCCCCCTCCCATCTTCGCCGGTGGCGGTTTGCTGACTCTCTATTTATGTATTTTTGATATTCGCCTCCGTATGTGTCGAGGATGGCCAAGAGGGGGTATATATAGTCATTTTTAGGGCAAACCATGTTCGTGGGAGAAAGATTGAGGCGAATCTGGCGATTGAGGAGGTGGCGCGGCCTGGTAGGCTGATCGCGCCAGCGCCACTGGGCCTAATTCCAGCTCCTTGATCTCCTGGTGTCCCACTCCAGCTCATTTGTTCGCCTCAAAAATTGCGAAGCATGCACTCTGACCTTGTAACCAACTAGTTTTTTATCTAAAAATTAAAGGCTGTGAATGCAAAACTACTTAAAAGCTAATTTTGGGTTTCGAATGACAATATGGCGGACTGCAACTGTGTTGGGCCTCGATTGTGCGACTGACACCTAGCAAAATCTAACATACACGCATCTACTCCCTTCGTCTGATGAAATTTGTCTTAGCTTTGTCAAAATTTAGATGTATCTAGATGTTAAACATATATGTCTAAATTTTAACAAAATTAAAATAAGTTTCATGAGAGACGTTGGGTGTACAATTTTTTTATATAACTAAACAGATCGTCTATCAACTATTTCTCTGAACATGCAGCAGCATGTCAAATTTGTGTTGCAAGTCGATTTCACAATTTATAGCAACTTGGCGGCTCCCTCAGAAAAAAGAAACTGGAAACTGGCCCATGTCCTGGCAGATATTACCAGCCAGGAAATCTAAGTATTATCAAAAAAAATGCCAGGAAATCTAACCTCTCTCAGAAAAAGAAAAGCCAGGAAATCTAACCCCGTTTCTACCTCCGGCTTGCACGGGCGACCGGATTCGGAGGAGACCACGGTGGTGGATTCGCTCGCCGGTCGCCGCGCCCACCCATCGTTTCCTCATCCCTCTCCAAATTCCACCACCGTGGCCTCTTCCCTCCGAATCCGTGCTCCACCACCCCAATGGCGGAGGCGCTGCTGCTGGCGTGCCACCTTCTCCTGGCGCTCGCCCTCATCGCCGCCTCCCTCTCCCATCTCCTCACCGCCGCCGTCACCCATCTCTCACCCGCGCACACCACCACCACCACCACCACCCGGCTCCGTCTCCTTCGCCACCCGCTCCTCCGCCTCCTCCCGGTCCTCGCCGCCCTCCCATTCCCCTTCCTCCCGGTCACCCCCACCTCCCGCCTCCTCCCCTTCCTCCTCCTCCCTCCTCTCCTCCTCCCGCTCCCACTCCCCTTCCTCCCGCCCACCCACCTCCCGCCCCTAACCCCGCTCCTCCACTCCCTCCCGCTCCTCCTCCTCGCGCGCGCCGCGGGGCTCCTCGCCGCCGCATTCCCCGCGTCCGACCTCCAGGCCCACGCGCTCTCCGTCGCCGCCCTCCTCCTCCTCGCCGCCGGCGCGGCCTCCCTCCTCGCCGCGCTGTCCCCGCCAAGAACCGCCCACCACTTCTTGGCCCAGACAGCCTTCGCCTTCGCCGGCACCGTCGGGGGTCTCTGGGCCCTCCAGACCGGCCTCACCCTCTACGTCGACGCCTGCGTCCCCGTCGGCTGCCACCGGCTCATCGACGCTGCCCTCGCGCCAGCGACGCGCTGCGACGTCGACGACGCCAGGCTGCAGGGCGTGGCGCTCATGGACCTCATGCTCTCCGTGCACTGCCTCGTCGCCGCGGCTGCTGTCGCCGGGCTCTATCTCGGGGTCGCAAAGTGCTGCGGTGTTGTCGACGCCGGGGGTCGGAGACAGAATGGTGCTGGGGGGTCCTATGAGGCCCTGCCCATGGTGACTTCGTCGGGGGCCATTCAGGAGATGGAGCATCTACCAATGATGAAGGGCGTCGTTGGCAAGGCTGTGGCACAGGAATAATGAAGACGAGTTGCCTTGCACTAACTAACTAGGTACTTACTACATTGTAATTCTCTGGATCGAGTAATGTGATTTTGCTCACTTGGCGGCTATATGTGCCTGGAAGAGTTTTTCACACGAATTGCTGATCATTAGTTGCTAGGGAAAAATCTGTAATGCGATCTGCTATTGATGTTGTCTTGTCCAGTTGGCGAATGGTGCCCAATCTAGACCATTATTGTAGATCATTCCACCAATCGTAATTCTTTCTCGTTTTTACAGTCTGATGTTTAGTCCTTTTCCTGGCTCTTGTAGGAAATATTTACTGTGCACTTTTCTGGTTTATTACTGTCTGCTATGTGATATTTCTTGTTTATCCAGCCTTCTATATCCATTATCTTACAAGTCTCCAAGGTTAATATCTAAGTTGAAACCTGGTCAATTTGTCAGAAATCGGATAAACTAATGGAACTATACATACTGCAAAATGGTTTTGAACATGTAATGTTACTCACAGTTTTAGGTCATATGGCCACCAATCATAAGATGCTGAATTTGACATTGATATTTATAAATAATTTGATTATAAGACAATATTAGGATTAGGCAACAAGGTGAAGCAACTGCAAAGGCTTTGCATGACGCATCTTTGTTTATCTTCTTCTCTATTAATCTATAACTAAATTGTATAGTTTTCAATCAATTCAAAATGGAGAATCCAGTTAAGAAATATTTGCATCTCCTTTTCTGTAATTACAAGCATTCGAGCAATTTTGTTCTATGGTGTGAACTGGAGCAAATCCTGTTAAGAATGTTTTATTTTATGGTTATTTCACAGGCTATTGTGTTGTAGATTGTGCTACATTAGATCCAGCAATCTGTTCTGGACTAACCAAAGATATGGTGGGAGGAAAAGTAAGTAATCGAGAGATACTGACACTGACTAGTAACCAGCAATCCGTGCGATTTTGCTCCGAATCTAGTACTTTATGGATCTTTCACTTAGTGCTTCTTTGTATTGGTGGACAACCTTTGCCTTCTCATCGAACCAAAGGGTCACTTCTACCTGTATGATCGATGGTCACAAAGTGAGACTTTCTTGGAATTATTTTGTACGTTTATCGTTTAATTACCATATTGTGGATGTGGTCTTGAATTGTTAGGCTCAGAGCAATACTGTCATGTATTTATCATCTATATCTGTCTCTTCCTCTTAATTTGACCACAAACAGTAACCCTCTATTTCACATGAATGGGGCATCCCTTCCCCGATTCTGCTTAGTTTATATATTATTGGATTGGTGCTTCCTTCTAAAACAGGTGAATACACACATAAAAGTAGGTACTTGGCTATATTTATTTGCTACAAAGCTGATCACTGGTGTGTTGTGTAGCTCTATTCTAGGTGTCAACTCATAATATGCATAGCTGCTAATGGTTAAAGTTACCAGTAGGAATTAACTGCAAGTCTGTACCCAGGAACTGGACAAATTTATTGGCACTTTTAGATACCATTGGCTAAAAGTTCACAAAAGAAGGTACCACCACAATATATTCAAGCTTTTATTTACAACTAATGGTAGTAGTGCTCTCCTCTCCCCATGGCCTTATGTCTCTTTCTACTTTGCAGGCAGTTTCCTTTTGAGGGATACTTTGCATGCAGTTAATTCAATATGCATTAACTACTAAATCACTCCACAGTTAAGTTATCCCTATTTACTTTTAGGATTCTGTTGTTCCTTTTTTGTTTGGTCACACTAGTTTAATACATGTATAGTAGTTTTGTGAACACTATATATACTACCAGCACCTTGCCTTTCATTCGCATGGGTTCTGCAGATATCCATGTTGTTAGCACTAGTACTAGTCTACTACTAAACCTCATAGTGATGATAAGTGGCGCGGCTTTCTTGGATCCCTCTCTCCCTTGAAGGCTATCTTAAGATTGGGGAGGTTTTATGCCCATGATTCTCGCCTAGGAAACATGAGAGCCTTCTGGGGAGAAGGGATACCAAGCAAGCCAGTGTCTAAATTGCATGTATGTATGCATGCATAAGCTCACGAACCGGCCATAATAAAGGGGCGTGGCTACTGGTCGCCGATATGAGTGTGAGGATTTTCCAAAGAAGCGGACTAACATCTTGCTTTTTTTGAGTAATAATTAACTATGTCACTTGGGTTGTATATTTTCTTTTATCAGATAATTTGCACTAGAGTAACAATATAAATGGATTAATTTGCTTCAGCACAGCAGTGCCAAACTAAGTCTTGCCACAGGATACCATTCTAACTGCACATCAAAGCAATCAAGAAATGGGCTGATTATCATTATGTATAATAAGTTCTCTTTACTTTGATGATAGGTTCTAGTACTAAACATCTTATTTGTGATTAACCAGGGGTAAACACAGGACATTACGAAGAAGGCCAGCAGGGGTAGCCATGCTCTGTTTATCTAAGCATAGTTGTATGCATGGCAAAATTTGCATTGGCTGACAAGGTGCTTAGGAGATAGTAGTGCTCAACTTTGTTTTGTTATAAAGCTGATCATTAGCAATTTTAGGTGGGCCGCAATTGGAATTTCTAGCGCTCAACTTTTCGTACTAGGTGCAGTAGAATTTAGAAATCCACGCACCCCAAGCTAATTTATGCATAGTGGTGCTTGGTGTTTGCATCCCTACATCTTCTATTAAAGTGGAGTTGGTGATGGTGATAGAACCTTTCTCCTCTCGCTTTCATTCTCACGCCACCAGGTCCCTCATAGTGCCACTTCACAACCACTGCCTAGGCTATCTGTTCCACAGCGAGAATGGTGATCCCCTCCTCCAGGCCACACCCACATTCTCTGCCTCTTCAATGCTTCCACACTCTTAATTGGCGTTGGCGTATCCCCACGAGTTCTTTGAGAGAAGTCCAATTTACCCCCCTAAATTTGTTCTAAAGTTTAGTTTACAACCCTCAACTCTTACTTGGTTCAACTTTCACCCCTAAATTTTAAGAACCGTTTGGAGTACACCCCTTTCACCGTTTAATTGGTGTAAGCCAAGTTTATAGACACATCAGCCAGGTTTCTCCGGTATTTTAACTAGACATACTCGTACATGTATTGGGATCTCACATGTGCGGTACGAGAAAAGATTATGCTCTTGTTGACTGAGAACATACAAATGTGCATTCGTTGATTTTGGTATACCAACCCTAGCAAGCATGTACGAGGAGGTACATACATATACGGTTATATTTTGAAAGAAAAAAACCCCGCAGAGGTTGCAAAAACAGAGAAAGGGGTGCATTCTGACCGGTTTCTAAAGTTCGAGGTTGAAACTTGAACCAAAGTAAACTTCAGGGTTGCAAACTGAACCTTGAGACAAGTTTGAGGGGGTAAAGTGGACTTCTCTCGAGTTCTTTCTGCCAAGCAGCTACCTGGGGAGTCCACTCCGGCAGTTGGTGGCAACGAGCGTTCCAACGATCCCAAGGCTGCCAAGCGAAGTAGCTCAAACCCCTCGTAATTTCCAAGGTAAGATTCACCAGTCCATATATGCCTCAAATTTTGTGATTCTTGAAAGAAATTGTATTGGAACCTTGTGAAATGCCTCAAACACCTCAAATTGAATGGAATCATGTATGGCTGTGGGCTAGGGTAATCCAGAAAATGTACTGTTTTTCGTACCAGGACTGGGTTCTATTTGTTGTTATTGTTCATGCCTTATTAACTTAGATTATACTGATTTTTTTTTTGTGGCTGCTCGTTCAATGGTTCTCTCAGCAAGTGTATATTACTTTATAGGTTCTTTGATGTTTCTAATGCATTTACCTCTCCACATACACCACTTGTTTAGCCAACTGACGACATTGCCAACGCAGCTCTTTACATCAGATATGGATTGGAAAGATTGCCTTGGTGTCTTCATAATTGATAGCTCAAATATCTTCATTTTTAGTGAAATGGTATCATGCTATTTTCAAGGTCATCATTGAGGCGTACTGTAAAACTTGCAAATTAGCTGTTTCTTTTCAGTCTGATGTGGAATTTATTAGTAGCCTTTTTTTCTGCATCCTATCTGAGGGCACTGGTAAAATATAACACTTGAAAAAGAAACATTCCGTTGTGTGGTGTAGCAGTGTCAACGTGGCAGAAAATGCAATCATTCTTTATGAGGGGAAAAGCAAATTCTTTGAGCATGTTCACACCGACTTCCCTTTGCATTTGGTCACGGTATACCAGCTGAATGGTGCATATATTCTGGAGATTGTTTTACCACTTAAATTTAGATGCTTCCTCCGATCCAAAATAAGTGTCAGATCTTTAATTCAAATTTGAACTAGGTTGAACTAAATCACGGACGCTTATTATGGATTGGAGGTAGTACATGTTCTACATACAGCTGGAAGTTATGGAAAATATCATGGTAACAAAATGACACGCTTTATACAATTCTGATAGGTTCGTGTCATGTAATTCTAGGGAACTACTTTGTTTATTTCATATCTGCATATGTGAGTGTTGGTGTGTACCAATAATAGGAAAATGTAGTTTCATAGGGACTAAAGTGTAAGATGTACAAAAGATAAAAGAAGAAATAGACAGAGGAGGGAGAAGACCCATCCAGAAATTTCCCCACATGTTCTTGCTCATGCCTGAATCTCCTCTCCGTTAGTAACACCAAAATCCTCCTAAATCTTTCAATATGGTATCAGAGCAGGTCAATCCTGTGTGAGCAGCCGCGATTAGATCGAGCACGGTGCTGTGACGCCGTCAACTGCGAGTGGTGAGCCGCTGGAGCCGAATCGTGCGTAGGGGGAGCTCCATCTTCGTCGATCCTCAATCGAGTCGTCCACTGGGGGGCCGGGCTGCTACACGCCACCGCCGGATTCGTGTCTGCTACTGCCTATAGCATTGCCGATTTGTGCTGCTGCGTGTGTTCATCTTGCCGCTGGGAAATTGCTGCTGCATCTCCATCGAGCTGTCCGTGACCAAGCATTCGGCCGGTCGGCTAGCTGAATGTCCGGTTTTTTACAAGGCTGGACGATTGATAATGGTATGAGTATCTAGCACATCATCTTGTTCCATGCGATTTGGCACATGTGTGCAGTAATAGACACTTCAGTCTCTGCTTACTAGTAGTAAAGTTCAGTCTGCTCTGCCTCTGCCTGAGTTCACTTCTAGTGCCATATACACGGACAGAGTGGTGTGGTCTCAACAGTGAAGAATTTGATTAACTGCTGCTTCCCGTGCTCCTGCTATTGGGTGTGCACTACTAGTATACTTCAGTCTTTTACTAGTAAGTTCAGTTGCTTGCTGTCAGTACAAGTACTTGCCTGGAACTTGTTTTTTTGGTGAAACTTGTGAGCCTGTTACTTGAATCGTGCTGAGAAAAAAAAAAGTAGAAACAAAATGGGGGACTCTAGTGTTGACAAGTTGTGTGAAATGCTTAGTAAATTGTTGGAGAAACAACAACAGTTACAACCAAATCCTGAAGCCTTCAAGCATGCTCTTGAGCCTAACCCGATTAAACTGTCGGGGCCAGGAAACTACATTAGTTGGGCTCGTCATGCTCGATTAATTTTAAGCTCACATGGACATGATGACCTTCTTACTGCTGATGAAAATGTGAAAGAAAATGGGTCTGCTAATAAACAGGTTAATGACAGAGTACTTGTATGGTTATTGGGTAGTATGGAGCCATCTGTCCGTGAACAAGTTGAGACCATGACCTCGGTAGCAGAAGTGTGGTCATCGTTGGAGACGCAGTTTGCAGGAAAGTCAAATAAGATGCAAGCAAATCGTATTATGCACGAGTTAGTTAATTTGAAGCAACATTCAAGATCTGTAACAGAGTATGCTGGTGAGATGAAGAGATTGTATAGGGATTTGCACTACTATCACCCGTTTGAACCTCTTGATAAGAGGGACTTGGCTGTTCATCACAAATGGTTTGAGCCTATTGTGAGCAAAATTTTCTTGGATGGATTGGATGGAAAATTCAATCTTCGTCGTCAGTTAATATATTCCAGTCCAGCATGGCCTAGCCTAGAAGATATTGTCTCAAGTGTGTTGGAAGAGGAGACGCGGCTCACCGGTCAAGATGGGGACAACCAAAAGAGTGAAGATGCTCGTGCAGCCATGTCATTGCAATCATTTCATACCTCTAGCAGAGGAGTGCATGCTGACAAGAACAAACGGTTTTGTGACTACTGTAAGAAAAATGGGCACAATAAAGAAAGTTGTTTCAAGCTGCATGGCTTTCCACCTGATTGGAAAAAGGGAAGATCCCAGCAAGGGGAGCTCTTGGTGGTAGGTGGAAGCAAGCTAATCACACTTCTTCTACAGGGGAGGTACAGGCGGTAGATGTTCAAGCTCTTGAGGAATTTAAATCCAAGCTCAAACTCTCTGAATGCTCGTCTTCCTCGCCAGACTCCTCTAAAGCAAATTCCAGCTATCTTGTCACTTCTCAAGGTATGGAATCTCAGGCTCACACTTCCAAAATCCAATCTAGATATTGGATTGTTGATACAGGAGCCACTAACCACATGACAGGAGACTCACGCCTATTTACATCCTACAAACCATGTTCCGGTAAAGATAAAGTGCGTGTAGCTGATGGATCCACATCATCAATCTTAGGGTGTGGATCGATCCAATGCACTAACACACTATCCTTATCACCAGTTTTATATGTTCCTAATTTCCCAGTCAATCTTCTGTCTGTTAGCTCCATTACAAAATCCCTTCAATGTATCGGTTGGTTTGATCCTACTTGTTGCGCTTTTCAGGAGCTAGGGACAGGGAGACTACTTGGGACTGGGACCATGCATAACGGACTATACTATCTCGATGAAGGAAGTGATGAAGTCGCTTTTGCAATTTGCATGTCTCCTACTCAGGAACTTTTACTCCACCACCGCAGGCTTGGTCACCCATCTTTTGCTACTTTATCTCGCATTTATCCGTATCTGTTTAAATCTTGTTCTAGTGAATCCCTTGTATGTGATGCATGCGAGTTAGCTAAACATACAAGGGGCACCTATCCTAGTAGGGGATTAAGAAGTGAGAAACCATTTGAAGTTATTCACTCCGATGTTTGGGGGCCCTGTGAGGTTCAATCGGTTTCTGGGCATAGGTGGTTTGTAACCTTTATTGATTGTTTTAGCCGCTATACTTGGCTCTATCTTTTGAAACATAAAAGTGAGGTCTTCGCAGTTTTCAAAGACTTATATGCTCTCATTCAAAACCAGTTTGGATTGACTATTAAAATTTTACGTTCTGACAATGGCACTGAATATACGAACCAGGAGTTTGGGAAGTTCCTTGCCTCCTGTGGCATTGTACATCAAACTACCTGTGTTCACACTCCAGAACAGAACGGTGTCGCAGAACGTAAAAATCGACATTTGCTTGAGGTTGCTCGTTCGCTTATGTTTACAATGAATGTTCCCAAATTTCTGTGGGGGGAGGCGATTAAAACTGCGACATATTTGATAAATCGTATGCCTCTTCGTGTTCTTGATTATAAGACTCCTGCTGAGTGTCTTCTAAAATCTAACACTTTTGTGATATCTCCAAAGGTTTTTGGGTGTGTTTGCTTCGTTCATGATTATAGAAATTCAGTTGGGAAACTTGATCCTCGTGCCATTAAATGTGTTTTTATGGGCTATTCTCCTTCCCAGAAGGGATATAGGTGTTGGTGTCCCTCTGAGCGCCGTTTCTTTGTAAGTATGGATGTGACATTCCGTGAGTATGAACCCTACTATAGCCCAACCGGTGACACTGGCATTACTTTATCTCCACCTGAAGTGCAACAAGAGGGGGAGAGTAATAGTAGAGGTACTCCGGTTTGCCCTATCCTTGTTCCCACTTCAGGTGTACCGCAAGTTTATAATAATACTCCTAGTCAAGAGGAGGAAACAAATAGTAGGAATGGTGGTAATGATGAAAACTCTAATCATGGAGACATGCAAGATGCAACCGTGAACTCAACACCATCTTCATCGGATGTAGAGTCTCCCATGCATGAGGACCCAGGTACCAATCTATATCCCCTTAGTCCAGTTGCTCCTGCTAGCACTACAGGTCTAGGTGATAATCCATTATCTACCCCTGATCCTCAAAGTGAATTGCCTATTGCACTTAGGAAAACAACTAGATCCACAAATATCCCATCACGCCTTAAAGACTATGTTGGATATAAAAACAATATTGCCAACTTCTTGTCTTACAAGCATTGTAGCCACTCCTTCCAAAATTTTATCGCATCTCTTGATTCTATACCTATACCTACTAACTGGAAAGAAGCTAAAGAGGATCCAAAGTGGAAGGAAGCTATGCGTGAAGAGATGAGAGCTTTGGAGAAGAATAAAACTTGGGAGCTTGTTGATCTACCACCGGGTAAGCAACCTGTAGGTTGTAAGTGGGTTTTCACAATTAAACATACTCCAGAAGGAAAAGTGGATAGGTACAAAGCTCGCCTTGTGGCAAAGGGATACACCCAAACTTATGGGATTGATTATGAGGAGACTTTTGCTCCGGTGGCTAAGATGAACTCAGTAAGAACACTTATATCTTGTGCTGTCAACTTTGATTGGAACATTTATCAAATGGACGTGAAAAATGCATTTCTCCATGGTGACCTTCAAGAAGAAGTATATATGCATATACCACCAGGGTTTGAGACCAACCAAACAAATGGAAAAGTGCTTCGGTTGCATCGGTCTTTGTATGGATTAAAACAATCACCTAGAGCTTGGTTTGATAGATTTCGTCGAGCTATACTCAAGAAAGGTTATTGCCAGAGCAATGCTGACCACACCCTGTTTTACAAGCGCAACATGGGTAAAATTTCTATTCTCATAGTGTATGTGGATGATATTGTGATCACCGGAGATGATCATGGAGAAATTTCCTATTTAAAAAAACATCTCGCACAAGAGTTTGAAGTTAAAGATCTTGGACACTTGAGATACTTCCTTGGGATAGAGGTATCAAGAGGGCCTAATGGTATGTTCCTCTCTCAAAGGAAGTATGTTCTAGATTTACTTCGTGAAGCTGGTATGTTGGGATGTCGACCCGCTAGCACTCCGATTGAGCAAAATCATCGACTAATGGCTAGCACGGGAAGACCGGTAGACCGAGAATGCTATCAAAAGATGGTTGGTAAGCTTATATATCTTTCACACACTCGACCAGATATTGCATTTGCTGTAAGTGTGGTTAGTCAATTTATGCATGATCCGCGGTCATCTCATATGGATGCTATGACACGGATTTTGCGCTACTTAAAAGGGTGTCCCGGGAAAGGTTTGTTGTACACTCGCCAGGGAAGCCTTCAAGTTGAGTGTTATACAGATGCTGATTGGGCTGGCTCACTAGATGATCGGCGGTCAACATCTGGGTATTGCACATTTGTTGGTGGAAACTTAGTCTCATGGCGTAGCAAGAAACAAACTGTTGTGGCTAGATCCACCGCAGAAGCTGAATTTCGATCTATGGCACATGGTGTGTGTGAGGTATTGTGGTTGAGGATCCTCCTCATGGAGCTTGGGTTGTTTCAAGGTACACCATTGATGTTGTACTGTGATAACAAGGCGGCTATAGCCATTGCAAATAATCCTGTACAACATGATCGAACAAAGCATGTGGAGATTGATCGTCATTTCATAAAGGAGAAGCTAGACAAAGGGATAATATGCATGCCATATGTCAGCTCATCTAGCCAAGTTGCTGATGTTCTTACAAAAGGATTGGCTGAAAAGATATTTTATGTTTTCTGTAGCAAGATGGGGCTTTATGATATATTTTCCCCATCTTGAGGGGGAGTGTTGGTGTGTACCAATAATAGGAAAATGTAGTTTCATAGGGACTAAAGTGTAAGATGTACAAAAGATAAAAGAAGAAATAGACAGAGGAGGGAGAAGACCCATCCAGAAATTTCCCCACATGTTCTTGCTCATGCCTGAATCTCCTCTCCGTTAGTAACACCAAAATCCTCCTAAATCTTTCAATAGTGAGAGGTGTAGAGTCCGGAGAGTAGAGAGCATTGGCTTATTTTTCTAAGTAAACAAATCCTCTAGGGTACATCGACGGTAACTCGACTCCAGCAAAAGATTAATTGAAGGTTATTATTTTGATACTAGGAAGTTTTGGCGTGGCGTCACGTCGCGCCTGTAGGATGATATCAGTGCTTCCAAGAGTTACATCATATAATTGGTTAACATACCGCTTGATCTCTAAGACTGCAAGTAGAGTAGTGATAGGAGCTTTAAGAAAAGAATAAGATTCCTATTATATAGCACAATATACCGAAACAGCAAGAAGCCTTTGGTTTAGTTATCTGTAAACCATTTATCTCAGATAATTTCTGGCCTTGAAATCGACAGCATATTATGCACTCTTGTCTCTAAGGTCCACACTTGCCACTTGTTGGGAATTCCTAAGATGTCTCCTGCTTGTTTATCAACAATCTTCATTCTGGTTCTAGGCTTTGGATCAACTTCTCCGAGATGTTGCAAGACCAAGACGATCTCTGACTAACTATTCGCTTCCACAACGGGCTGCCATTTGCTCTGACTTCACAAGTTCGTCAGTCTGAGATTATCAAATAGAGTAAACCAGTAAATTTTCACACAATGACCAAATCTAAGAAATAATAATACAATGGTACAGAAGAAAATATGGCCTTCTAAATCTCCAGGTTCGCTCAATGCCAGTGACCATGAAAGTGTGTCGTGGAGGCTTGAACCCACATGTGTGTTCACCACAAAATCTATGTACCTTGCGATTGTGCAAGGATCATGGGTTGAAGTGTCAAAAATGTTTTGGAAAGTGAATATTCCTGTGAAGATTAAGATTTTTACCTCGCACCTGTGAAGAAGGATTCCTTCCAACGACCAGATAGGAGGGTCATCTGATGGGAAGTGCGTCATATGTGGCCTCCCGGAAAACATGGATCACATGTTCTTCCAATGTGTGTTCGCCAAGTTCCTTTGGGGTGGCGTCCATTCCATGTTCGCGGTGAACTCGAACCCATCCAAGAGACAAGATTGGTTCTTCATTCTGAGTGGTTTTAATGGAAAAACTAGATGTTTTCTTTGCATCTTCTTTGCCATGCAATGTCAGTCCCGTTGGACTACGCGAAACAAATTCTCTATAGAGGCAAATTACCTCGCCAACCTGCTGATTGCATTTTCAAAATTTTGCTTAACTTGCAGCTCTGGCATCCCTTCAAAGAACCAAGGAAGTGCAGCTGTTGGACGTCACCATGCTTACGCTCCTTTTCTTCAAAACCTTCTCGCCACCTCAGCTGGTGTCAAACTCCCTTACTCTTTCTGTCTTTGGCCTCTGCACCTTTTGAGTTGTAATGTTAAAACTTTGAGTTTGAGTTGTCTCATAGGTGACCAGTTTGGTCATTACTTGTGAGCTGGGTATGTAAGCTGTGCTAAATAGCCTTACACGGTTACACCTTGTTATCGCCAAATCGTGGGGCTTTATTAATTTAAAGTCGAGCCTTACATCTAAAAAGTAATGTTTGATGACTCTTAAGTAACCAGCCGATATCCAAGTGTGTGATATTCTCATGGTCTAAAGAAACTAATAATATTTAACACATATCGTGAGAAAATACAGACAACATATTAATGGCATGTTTCATGGTATATCAACGTGGTCTATCTAGCATCAGTATGCACACTATCAACATACTCTCACATATCATTGGCAATCTCGTACTTTTGTGACACCTAAGTTATGGCAATGATCATGAAAATAAGACCATCAATAATACATGAACTGGTCTAGAGGTCTGACTAGAGATTTGGTTTGCTGTTTTATTTTTTCACAGATGTAAAGAGCCAGCTAGGTTGCGAGGGAGAGAGGTTAACTCCAGGTCGTTGTGGGTTTGTGCACCACGAGAGTCTCTGTTGGTGTCGCTGACCCAGGCGGAGGGCACGCGGCAGGTGGCCATCGAGGGCACAAGGTCGCATCTCAGGATTCTTCAACCTGAGATTGAAGAGCAAGGTCAAAAGTTTTCCTGAACCTTGCTTAGATTAGGGGGGTTATCCGCTAAAATGTGTTTAAGTGGCTGGTTCCTCTCCCACTTTTTTGTGAGCCATCTGTTGTCGATCCGATGGCCCGCGGAAAAAGTTCGCAAGTTTTCACCTAATAACAGTTTTCACTAGATACTTCGCCTTCTTGTTGCATGTACTACTAACCAGGATTTAACATTTCATTTCATATACTTTTCGCACCGGACAGAGGTTCACGAATTTCGAGAAATATACGAGTTCATAGCATGTGTTTAAAATTTTCAGGTAGATTTTGAAGTCCGCGTTCAAATTATTTTCGAAAAAGTAAAGTTCAGTAATGTGGAATAGAACTCAAAACCTTGCAAACAACTTCCTAGGCCCTCCGCCACTTCATTACTTCACCAGTTCACACCATGAATATGATTTATTTTCTTGAAGTTCAATGTCTACGATAAATTCATTTGACAGAAACTTTCGACCAAGATTATACTCCCCTTGCCAGAATTCGCTTACTTTGAGAAAGTTAATTGGGTACTTGACTTCTTAGAGTAGACACGCACGGCACGGGCCACTATGATGGATAGAATGGGAACGAACGATAATTCTGATGCCGCGGCCGTCGGCACAAGCCTCCACGATCGATCTTATCGAAATACTGCTTTGCTTTCTAGTCCACACGGGCCTCGATTGCCATCATTTTCTTTTGGCCATTTCGTTCACTCGCTCTGGAGCTCCACTCACTAGCACATGATTCGAAATTCCCAGTTACAGCTGACTAGCAGAGGTTGTGGTCCGTAAGAGAAGTCAAAGTCGAACTAGGCGGCTACGCGTTTCCATGGCTAATAAACCATCCCCTCTTAGTTCATTTTATCAAAATCCCCCGTACATCTTCCCCGGCGCTGCTGTGCTGCACTCGCATCGCCGCCCTCGAGCACATCCTCCCCGCCGGCAGGTCTATCCCTTGCAGGTAACGTGCTTCTCATCTTACTAGTCACTCTCTTGAGCAATCCATTAATTGGTCGCTCTTGAGCGAAACATGTAAATGTTGATCCTTTATTTACGTTTATATAATTCCCATTCTTTAATGTCTAGTAATACGAAATTTGGGCTTACATATGGATTAATCGTTGCAGCGAGTCCGCTCGATGATCTATGCTTCATTCGCAGTTCCACGCAGATTGACCTTCTTCCCCGTCGCTACTGTGCTGCACTTGAGCACTTGCATCGCCGGTGTCTGATGTGACCTTCTCTTTGCAACGACATCTCCACCTCAGATCGATCCTGATAGGTACGTGCTTCTCCTCTGCCGTATGAGGCGGCCGCCTCCTCGCGGCCATGGGATCGTTCGAGTTGTACCATGCTGAATGTAGTATAACTAGTTTTTTCGACGGAAGTTTGGGCTTACATGGATTAATTGGTGCGGTTTCCCCGCAAAATTGTACAGCATCCACAGATTCACACAATCAACCGAGCTAGCAACTCCTGCTAACCATGGAGGCGGCTGTGGTGAGCGCCGTGACGGGGGCCTCAAACCCGTCGTGGAGAAGCTCTCCGCTCTGCTTGGCGACAAGTACAAGCGTTTCAAGGGGGTGCGCAAGGATATCAAGTCCCTCACTCATGAACTCGCTGCCATTGATGCATTTCTGATGAAGATGTCGGAAGAGGAGGATCCTGACGTGCAGGATAAAGTTTGGATGAGTGAGGTGCGCGAGCTATCCTATGACATGGAGGACTGCATCGACGACTTCATGCTAAGCGTTGATGACAAGGATGCTAAGCCAGACGGCTTCATCGAGAAGATGAAGCACTCGCTAGGGAAGTTGGGCAAGATGAAGGCTCGCCGTCGAATTGGTAACGAGATCCATGAATTAAAGAAACAGATCACTGACATGGCCTGCAGGAATCAAAGGTACAAGACTCACCAAGCCTATGCCAGCACCAAAAATGCAACCGTTGACACTAGGTCTCTTGCAATCTTTGTGCATGCCTCAAAGCTAGTCGGAATCGATGAACCCAAGGCTGAGGTAATCAAACTTTTGATAGAAGAAGATAAACAAGCGCCAATGCAACAACAACCAAAGATAGTCTCAGTTGTTGGGCCCGGAGGTATGGGCAAAACTACTATTGCAAACCAAGTGTATCAAGAGCTCAAAGGGCAGTTCAAGTGTCGGGCCTTCTCATCCGTGTCAAGAAATCCAAACATGATAAACATACTAAGAACTATTCTAAGTCAAGTTAGCAACCAGTGTTATGGTAACACAGAAGAAGGTAGCGTGCAACAACTCATTATGAACATCAACCAATTCCTACTAGACAAAAGGTACATACTTTCTCTATATTTTCCTTTCGCCTTTACTTATCATCTTCGAGGGTATACGGATGTGAATTGCGATTTTTTTATCACTATGTGTTCTAAGAAGCTGGTGGGTCCTCCTTTCTTTTACAATCAGAGATACACGAACTTTCTCCAACAATTACAAAATAAAGTCTAAAAGAGACTAGATAATCTTCGATATCTTTTAACTCTTTCTTCTTCCAAGACACAATCATGTACCTTCGTGAAGGCAGACGAAGATAGATAACAAATCACAGACCTGAAAATACCAACAAAGATTCTTCCATAATTTAAATTTGAGCCGCAGCGCCAAGGCTAGTGGCACGTACACGACCGTTATAGTAGTCAATCAACATCGGCAAGAGTACCAACACCAGTATGTCAGGGAATAACAATTGACGAGCCTTGTCGACGTTGTTGGAGAGCCGAGAGTATGAGTCACCATTGTCGAGGACGTAGCAGCAGGGACAAAAACTGCGACGATATTCCTCATCACGACAACCATGAGAAAAGATCCAAAATCGATCTGGCGAAGCAAGATCTGAAGGCCCATATATAGAGAATTATAATTTTTCAACACCACCATTAACGCCGGGAAGGAGATCTCATCGTCGAACGAAAGACCGAAGATCACTTATGGCAGACGATGTCATCTCTGTTGAGGGGAAACCAACAAGAATATGGCTATCAAAACCCTAACATAATCCATTGAAAACACTATTTTTATTGAAAACTCCACGCATAGGTTGTAGGAGAACGTTGCATAGAAAACAAAAAATTTCCTATCGTGAACACGCAATCCAAGCCAAGATGCAATCTAGAAGACGGTAGCAACGAGGGGATGATCAAGACTAACCCTTGAAGAGATTCCAAAGCCTATAAGAGTAGGCTCTTATTGCTGCGGATAGACGATCACTTGCCGCTTGCAAAAGCGCGTAGAAGATCTTGATCACGATCGGTTCGGCGCCACGCGGCAGCACCTCCGTACTCGGTCACACGTTCGGTTGTTGATGAAGACGACGTCCACCTCCCCGTTCCAGCGGGCAGCGGAAGTAGTAGCTCCTCTTGAATCCGACACGACGCGTGGTGTCGGTGGCGTGGAGAATCCGGCGGAGCTTCGCTAAGCGTGCGGGGAAGAAGGAGGAGTGGGGCGGCTAGGGTTTGGGGAGAGGGGTGGCGGCCTCAAAGGGTGTGGCCAGCTTGTGGCTTGTTGTGGTGGCCGGCCTCCCCTTGGCCCTCATTATATAGGTGGAACACCCAGAGTTGGTCTACAAGTCTTGAATAAGACCCCAAACCAAAACCTTCCATATGACATGAAACCTACCTGCCAGGACTCACTAGAGGTGGGATTCCCACTTTCCCTTGGGAGGGTGGTGGCCCCCTTAGGTGGAGTCCACCTGGGACTCCACCCCTAGGGTTGGCCGGCCATGGTGGTGGACTCCCGGGACTCCGCCTTCCAAAGTGACTTTCTTAGGACTTTTCTAGAACCTTCTAGAACCTTCCATAAATGCACCGGATCATTTTCAAACACATAAAATGACATCCTATATATGAATCTTATTCTCCGGACCATTCCGAACTCCTCGTGATGTCCGGATCCTATCCGGGACTCCGAACAAATATTCAAACTCCATTCCATATTCAAGTTCTACCATTTCAACATCCAACTTTAAGTGTGTCACCCTACGGTTCGCGAACTATGCGGACATGGTTGAGATCTCTCTCCGACCAATAACCAATAGGATCTGGAGATCCATAATGGCTCCCACATATTCAACGATGACTTAGTGATCGAATGAACCATTCACATACGATACCAATTCCCTTTGTCACGCGATATTTTACTTGTCCGAGGTTTGATCATCGGTATCACTCTATACCTTGTTCAACCTCGTCTCCGACAAGTACTCTTTACTCGTGGTATGTGGTCTCTTATGAACTTATTCATATGCTTGCAAGACATTAGACGACATTCCACCGAGAGGGCCCAGAGTATATCTATCCGTCATCGGGATGGACAAATCCCACCGTTGATCCATATGCCTCAACTCATACTTTCCGGATACTTAATCCCACCTTTATAGCCACCCATTTACGCAGTGGTGTTTGGTGTAATCAAAGTACCTTTCCGGTATAAGTGATTTACATGATCTCATGGTCATAAGGACTAGGTAACTATGTATCGAAAGCTTATAGCAAATAACTTAATGACGAGATCTTATGCTACGCTTAATTGGGTGTGTCCATTACATCATTCATACAATGACATAACCTTGTTATTAATAACATCCAATGTTCATGATTATGAAACTAATCATCCATTAATCAACAAGCTAGTTTAAGAGGCATACTAGGGACTTCTTGTTTGTCTACATATCACACATGTATCAATGTTTCGGTTAATACAATTATAGCATGGTATGTAAACATTATCATAAACACAAAGATATATAATAACCATTTATTATTGCCTCTTGGGCATATCTCCTCCCACTTGCACTAGAGTCAATAATCTAGTTTACATATGTAAAGATATAACACCTTGGCCTTCGGTGCTTTATCATGTTTTGCTCACGGGAGATTAGTCAACGGTTCATGCTCAGAAACGTGTATTTTGCAATTCATATGTGTCTCAGCGCATCACTCATTTTCCAAATGAGTTGGCATATATGCTTAGTCCTCTGGTGGAACCTTAATTCCGTGGTCTGAAATATGTCACTTAATATTGTCACACACAATATAGCTTCAAAGTTCACTTTGTCGGAACTACACCAAGTTCTCAAAGAACCTCCGACTTAACATCCTTTGTCATTGTCAAAACAATGACATATTCTGCCTTCTTTTGTAGAATCCATCACAATATTTAGAACTCTTCTAAATCTAGCATAGACAACTTCTAGCTCATTGTGCTACCTTTTAAACAACACTTAGTCTAATTTGAGATTTGAAATTATATTTTATATGTGACAAAACCAATATCGGTGTAACACCTTACAGCGATTTGTTTGTCATTTCTTCATATAAAAAAATATATATATCCTTAGTTCTTCTAAAGTACTCAAGGATATTCTTACTGTCGTTCAATGATCATCATATGAATCATTCTGGTATATGCTCATAACACTTTATAGCACATGATATCTGATTGTGTACATGTTATTCGTGATCTATAATCACTCATGTGTTTTTACTCATTGAGTGTCAGATACACTCAAGTCTTGTTAAACCTTCACATGACAAGAACATTTTCTTAATATTTCTATATTGAACTACTTCAATATCCATCATATGTACTTTGACTTAAACTTATTTATGTGTTTCAATCTATCTTCATAGATCTTGACACTAAATTTGTTTTAGTCCATATCCTTTCATTGAAGTTAATTCTCAATGAAACCTTTTAATCAAGTATATAATTACATCATTTATAACCAACTATATGTCACCTACATAAAGTATTATAAATGTGTCTTAGCGCTCCCACTTAATTTCTTGCAAATGCAAGCCTCTTCATCGTCTCTGATGAAATCAAAAACTCTTTGACTATTTCATCTGGTGAAGATTCTAACTCCGTGATACTTACTTCATCCAATTGAAGTTCGTATACCTATCTAGTATTCCACGGACCAGCAAAACTCTTGGTTGTATCTTGTATACACCTTTAATACACACTTTTGTTAAGTAGTGTATTTTGCCATCCTACTAGCATATCTCATAAAAGAAATATGTAGTGATTACTAGAATAATCCACATAGACTATAAGCATTGCTACGGAAGATCTAATCTTATCGTAGTCAACTCTTTGAACTTTGTCGTAAACAATTTTTCGATAAGTCAAGCTTTCTTCAAGGATATTCCATCCAAGTTCATCAATTTTATAGATCCATTTACTTTCAAAAAGTATTCATCTATCTTGGATTTCATGGCGTATAGCCATTTTAACGGAGTCAGGGCCCATCATAACTTCTTTGTTTGTAGTTGGTTTATCATTATTCAAAATCAATCTTTTGTTCATAAATCATTTATTTGATCACAAAGTAAACCATACCTACAAGGTTCAATATGTACTTCGATCTCCATGGCTAAAACACTTTGTAGTCATGGGAGCCATGATCGTCGTGGCCGCTTCCGAAACAAATTCCGATGTTGCGCTACTCTGATCATTATGCTCAGGTTCATAAACCTTATCAAATTATATTGTCCTCCCACTCAAATACTTCACTAGAAACAATTTCTCGGAAATAAGAAACATTGACAAACACTTTTGTCTTTGTCTCGTGGGAAGAATTCCCAATTAATTCTCTGGGATAACCAACAAAGACATTCATCCGATTTTGGTTGTAAACTCTTAGACCAAAATTTAAAGAAAGACTATTAGGGTTTATACCCATACCATAACTCGTATGGTGTCATTTCAACGGATCATGATGATGCTCTATTGTGTAAAAGCGGTAGTCACTAAAGCATAATCCACAAAAATATAATGGCGTCATAATATTTTATCTCATCATTAATCCAACAAGGTTTGGATACATTTCTTGGATACTATATCATCATTATGATACTCCAAGAAATGTGAGTTGTAGAACAATTTCATAACTCTCTTAGATGTTCGCTAAAACTCGTAATTTAAATATTTCTACCATGATCCAATCATAGATATTTGACTTTTCTATTACGATGATTTCCACTTCATGCTGAAATTTATTTGAATCTATTCAAATGTTTCAAACTTCTTTCTTATTGAATATATCCACATTTATACTCAATTCATTGTTGGAAGTTTTCATGAAGTAGAAGAATCTCCCGCACACACTATGCCCAGTGAACTACATACATCATCATGTATATTTCCACTAAGTTAGTTGCCCGTTTCAACTCTTGGCCTATGAACGGTATTTTAGTCATTCTCTTTAGAAAAGATTTGCAAACGATTCAAAAATCAAATGACTCCAAAAATCCATTTGCATGGAGTTCCTTCATGCGTTCCTTTCTAACATGACCTAAATGGCGGTTCCACAAATAAGTGGAATTCAAATCATTTGCCTTATGGCATTTTAGCGTCAGTGTTATGTATGTGTGTTTCACCATTAAGATTTATAATAACTTATCCATCATACATGGAGTAATGTCATAATTTGAACAACTCATTGTTTTTATTTGACCAGAGCAAAATAACAATTATTAAGTTCTTTATTATAAATTCTAAGGGCTAGATAGAATGCCAACGATGAACATAATAACACTTTATTTTTGTTCCAGACGTGCATACCTATCATATTCCTTGTCAGTCACTTAGGCCATTGTATTCTTGTATTGTGTTGTTTTGTATGACACTTCATACCAACCAATATGGTACTAATACCCAAGAATTTCATTGTGTGATCAAACTAGAAATACAACCATAACATGTATATCATTTATATACACATGAGCTAGACTTTCTAGTCTTTTCTTTATTTCTGCCAGAATATCTTTTGCAGTTTCTCTTTTAGCTTTCCTCATTATTCAGAAAAATACTTCAACATCAATAACTTCTAGGTTTGTTGGTCAAATACCAATAACCTTGAGGTTTTTACTTTGAAGTTGATCATCATATGACAAGTGTTCTAGATTTCACTTATTAGTAACTATGATGAACAATTTCACTCATCCATCAATTCATGACAACTTTTTGAGACCATGTCTGTACATGCTAGGCTCATAAAGTTTAACCTTAGTATTTGTATGTGCAAATCTGGCTTGCATCCGTTGTAAGCACACGTAGAATCTATAACACCCGATCATCACGTGATGCTGAAACGACGAGTCTTAGCAACGGTGCATACTAAGGACAATCACTTCATGGATATGCGAATATTGTTAGTGTCCCTATAGTTGGAGGATTGGGACGTCTTGCGTCTTCAACCTTCGTACATTCCCATAAAACTTATAAGTTTATGTAGTCTCACCAAATTATATTCTATCATCTTGCAATAAGGTCTTAGATATCACATATATCTCATACCTTGATTATTTCTGAAAACTAAATTTTCAGCTCCTTACTTTTCAAACAGATTTGAACTTCAAGTTTCACGGAGACAAGATAACTTTAGGTACTAATTGAAACCATAGCTCTCTGAATCATCAAAGTGAGTTTCACTAAAAGTTTGCAATAGGACTTAATCAATTCTTGATTCTTTAACAATACGGTACTAATCCGTAAAGTTTCTTATCAGATTTTAAGTATTTCTATCTCAATAACAAGACTAGCGCATAGTAGTAAACGGATGCCAATACTACAAAATTAATTCAAAATACTACTCAGACTATGTTTATGATAAATTGAGTTCAAAATTTTAATTCAATATAATTAAAACACTAGGTGAACTCCCACTCAAAACAATATCCCTCGCATTGTCTTAGTGATCACACGAACCAAATCTACACCTAAACCCGATCATCACGAGAAAAGGTGTGATTTCAATGGCGAACACTCAAAGTGTTCATCATATCAATCATATGATTCATGCTCTACCTTTCGGTATCACGTGTTCCGAGACCATGTCTGTACATGCTAGGCTCGTCAAGGCCACCTTAGTATCCGCATGTGCAAAACTGTCTTGCACCCGTTGTATGTACTTATTGAATCTATCACACCCGATCATCACGAGATGCTTGGACGACAAGACTTGATAACGGTGCTACTAAGGATGAACACTTTATTATCTTGAGATTTTAGTGAGGGATCATCTTATAATGCTACCGTCGCGATCTAAGCAAAACAAGATGCATAAAAGGATTAACATCACATGCAGTTCATATGTGATATGATATGGCCCTTTTGTCTTTGCGCCTTTGATCTTCATCTCCAAAGCACGGACATGATCTCCATCATCAACGGGCATGATCTCCATCATTGTCGGCGAAGCACCAAGGTCAATGGCGCCGTCTTCATGATCGTCCTCCATGTAGCAACTATTACAACTACTTTGAAATACTACTCAACATGAAATTTAAAGACAACCATAAGGCTCCTGCCGGTTGCCACAATACAATAATGATCATCTCATACATATTCATCATCACATTATGGCCATATCACATCACCAAACCCTGCAAAAACAAGTTAGACGTTCTCTAATTTTGTTTGCATATTTTACGTGGTTTAGGGTTTTAGATCCAATCTACCTACGAACATGAACCACAACGGTGATACTAGTGTTGTCAATAGAAGAGTAAATTGAATCTTCACTATAGTAGGAGAGACAGACACCCGCAAAGCCACTTATGCAATACAAGTTGCATGTCAAGCGTGGAGCAAATCTCATGAACGCGGTCATGTAAAGTTAGCCAGAGCCGCTTCATCCCACTATGCCACAAAGATGCAAAGTACTCAACTAAAGATAACAAGAGCATCAACGCCCACAAACCATTGTGTTCTACTCGTGCAACCATCTATGCATAGACACGGCTCGATACCAGTGGAGAACGTTGCATAGAAAACAAAAATTTTCCTATCGTGAACACGCAATCCAAGCCAAGATGCAATCTAGAAGACGGTAGCAACGAGGGGATGATCAAGACTAACCCTTGAAGAGATTCCAAAGCCTATAAGAGTAGGCTCTTATTGCTGCGGTAGACGATCACTTGCCGCTTGCAAAAGCGCGTAGAAGATCTTGATCACGATCGGTTCCGGCGCCACGAACAGGCGCACCTCCGTACTCGGTCACACGTTCGGTTGTTGATGAAGACGACGTCCACCTCCCGTTCCAGCGGGCAGCGGAAGTAGTAGCTCCTCTTGAATCCGACAGCACGACGGCGTGGTGTCGGTGGCGGTGGAGAATCCCGGCGGAGCTTCGCTAAGCGTGCGGGGAAGAAGGAGGACTGGGGCGGCTAGGGTTTGGGGAGAGGGGGTGGCCGGCCTCAAAGGGTGTGGCCAGCTTGTGGCTTGTTGTGGTGGCCGGCCCCCTCCCTTGGCCCTCATTATATAGGTGGAACACCCAAGAGTTGGTCTACAAGTCTTCGAATAAGACCCCAAACCAAAACCTTCCATATGACATGAAACCTACCCAAGCTAGGACTCCCACTAGAGGTGGGATTCCCACTTTCCTTGGGAGGGGTGGCCGGCCACCTTAGGTGGAGTCCACCAGGACTCCACCCCCTAGGGTTGGCGGCCATGGTGGTGGACTCCCTTCGGGACTCCGCCTTCCAAAGTGACTGGACTTTTCTAGAACCTTCTAGAACCTTCCATAAATGCACGGATCATTTTCAAACACATAAAATGACATCCTATATATGAATCTTATTCTCCGGACCATTCCGGAACTCCTCGTGATGTCCGGGATCCTATCCGGGACTCCGAACAAATATTCAAACTCCATTCCATATTCAAGTTCTACCATTTCAACATCCAACTTTAAGTGTGTCACCCTACGGTTCGCGAACTATGCGGACATGGTTGAGATCTCTCTCGACCAATAACCAATAGCGGGATCTGGAGATCCATAATGGCTCCCACATATTCAACGATGACTTAGTGATCGAATGAACCATTCACATACGATACCAATTCCCTTTGTCACGCGATATTTTACTTGTCCGAGGTTTGATCATCGGTATCACTCTATACCTTGTTCAACCTCGTCTCGACAAGTACTCTTTACTCGTGCCGTGGTATGTGGTCTCTTATGAACTTATTCATATGCTTGCAAGACATTAGACGACATTCCACCGAGAGGGCCAGTATATCTATCCGTCATCGGGATGGACAAATCCCATTGTTGATCCATATGCCTCAACTCATACTTTCCGGATACTTAATCCCACCTTTATAGCCACCCATTTACGCAGTGGTGTTTGGTGTAATCAAAGTACCTTTCCGGTATAAGTGATTTACATGATCTCATGGTCATAAGGACTAGGTAACTATGTATCGAAAGCTTATAGCAAATAACTTAATGACGAGATCTTATGCTACGCTTAATTGGGTGTGTCCATTACATCATTCATACAATGACATAACCTTGTTATTAATAACATCCAATGTTCATGGTTATGAAACTAATCATCCATTAATCAACAAGCTAGTTTAAGAGGCATACTAGGGACTTCTTGTTTGTCTACATATCACACATGTATCAATGTTTCGGTTAATACAATTATAGCATGGTATGTAAACATTATCATAAACACAAAGATATATAATAACCATTTATTATTGCCTCTTGGGCATATCTCCAACATAGGTTGGGTTCCTCACTCCTCCTAACGCTGGCGAAATCGGCAGGAGGAGGGTGAACCGATTTATGGAGGAGGCTGAAGTGGAGGCGGCTAGGATTTTTTTGGAGGCGGCAGCTATGTTCTGTTTACTTGCGTAGCTGGTGGGTCGTCCTAGTACACAAAAAATTTCAACATAAAAAAATTAACACCATAATACATGCACAATTTTCTAACCGGGGTATCTTAAATATTTCCGTCCACCCCCTCGTGAAAATGACAAATTCTGCCAAATCGGTAGGAAGTCATCAGATTTGAACTATAAGTAAATGATCTAATTTTAGGTTCACAATACGATATGGATGTCATATTTAGATTCCTCTAATTTTTCTGATCGATTTTGACACATTATTTGTCAAATTTCGATTTACGAATTTAAAGATATTAATTATTCCATATTAAATAGAAAAGGATAAAAAATAAAATCATTTTATTGTTATTTTAATTCAAGGTTAATATTATTTATTCATTGTTGTATACATAAATAATTGTTTGGAATTAAAAAAAATAAAGAGGTGCGACATCAAGGCATAGAGGTTAATAGGATTGTATGGTAGTATTATCAATAATGTGTCATTTCTTTCACGAACTGGGCTGGAGCAGTGTGAGGATGGGCGTGTGAGGATGGGTGACTGATCGGGAAGTTTGACCACAAATGCAATGTGACATAATATTAAGTGTACTTAGAGCATCTCCACCGGTGCGCCCCATATAGTCCCCCGGAAGGGTCACCGGCACTGCTGTATGGGCGGCGCCGGCATTGCATCCTCTATTTTGGGGACGCTGTCCCCACACCGGTGCCTCCCAAACGGCGGCCTCCAAAACTTTTTTTTTTATTTTTACAATATTTAAAAAAAACATATCAATCACATTTTATTTATACTATGTTTAATAATTCATACAATCACACAAATAGTACTTAAATTATTCATGCAATCAAACAAATAATACTTAAATTATTCATACAATCAATCAAACAAATAGTACTTAAATTATTCATACAACCAAACAAATTATACAATCACACAAATATAACTAAAATCATGCACTGTTGGCGGATCCTCTCCTCGCCCACAAATGCGTAGCTAGATCCGCCTTAAGTTGTACATGGACACCTGCATCTCGAATTTCATTGTGCATATAAAGAAAAGAGGCAAATTCTTGGGGTACATGCTCTACCTCAGCAAGTGGCCCTTGACAATCAAATGATTAATCATCCAGCACAGGCGCTCACTCTCAATGATCATGTTGTGCATGATCACACAGGCGATCATCACCTCCCACATCGAGACTCAGACCAAGTGAGAGAGGGTGGCGACAATGGCGAAACGCTGAAGCACCCCAAAAGCACGCTCAACATCCTTGCGTGCTGCTTCCAGGCATGTTGCAAAATAAGCTTCCATCTCGTTTGCTGCAGAGGGAATTGTCTTCACAAATGTGGCATACATCGGGTAGATACCATCAGCTAGGTAGTACCCCTTGTTGTATGCGTGGCCGTTTACCTCAAAGTTCACGGCAGGAGTTAGTCCCTCAGCTAGCCTGGCAAACACCGGAGAGCGCTGCAGCACGTTGATATCATTGTTTGTTCCTGCCATGCTAAAAAAATACATGCCAAATCCAAAGGTCCTGGTCTAACACCGCCTCAAGAATGGCATTGCACTCACCAGTATGCCCCTTGTAGATCCCCTGCCAAGCAAAAGGGCAATTCTTCCAGCCCAATGCATAAAGTCAATGCTTCCGAGCATCCCAGGAAACCCTTTTGCTGCATTTTTTTGCAGGATCCGTGCTGTATCATCTTCTCTTGGTGCTCTCAAATAGTCTTTAGCAAACACCGCTATGACGGCTTGACAAAACCTATAGAGAGTCTCTGTACATGTCGACTCTGCCATCCGTAGGTAGTCATTGCCTGTATCTGGAGGAGCTCCGTATGCAAGACAGCGTATTGCAGCAGTGCACTTCTGAATTAAGGTGAAGCCCCACAAACATGTGCAATCTTTCTTGGCAACGAAGTAGTTGTCGTACTCCCTGGCGCCGTAGACAATCTTCAAGAACAGCTCCTTCTTCATCTTAAACCGGCGCCAAAATTCCTTCGGCGAATGAGTCGCATCGTCGTTGAAGTAGTCGGCGCCAAGCAGCATTGCGCCGGCTTGACGATGCCGGTTGATGTTCCTCCTCTTGCCTGGCTTTGGTCCGCCGCGCTGAGGCACGGCGAAGAAAGGCTGGCGAACGCGCAGCATGCTCGTCGAATCAGCTTGCTGTTGCGGGGCGACGCTCCTCCATGAACAATGCACCATCATCTCGTCGTCGCTATCCATCGCGGCAATCAGACGAACACCTTGCGGGCGGGGCGGTTGTGCCGTGGTGACGGCGAGCTATTCTGGGCGAAACAGCGGCCGCCGATCGAGGGGGTGGCGGCGGTGTCGATGGACGGCGGTTCCTAGACAGGCGCCGATGTCTATTGCAAGCAGGGCGTGGCGGCGACGGCGACGGTGGCGATCTAGAGGGGTGGGAGTCGGCTCGGGCGTGGGTAGGAGGCGGGAAATCGCTGTGTCTAGCTGGCAGGCGGAGCCCGCGCTCGTTTTCTGACGTGACGCGAGACGCCGGCGCGCCCGATTCGCGCCCTACGCGAAGTGGCCGATACTGGGATGCCGGCGATTCTATTGGGCTCGAAAGCTAGTCGGCGCCGTTTGGGACACACTGGTGCGAGCCCAAAAACCACGCCGGCCCCAAATCGCTATCGAGGCCGTTGTGCGCGCGCCGGTAGAGATGCTCTTATAGAATTAAAAATATCTCATGTAAGAGATTAACGAGTCAAACAATAAAAAATTAAAAAAAAATGAAATTTTGAAATAAAAAATCTATGCCGATGGCTTTGCCAAGCCGTCGGCACAGCCTGCTATGCCTAACGGCCGTTAGTTCCTATGCCGAGAGCTTCCGCACAGACTTTTAGGCCGATGACTAAACTATGTCAACGGCTAAACTATCTGTGCCAAGAACGCAAGGTGCCGAGGGGATGCGCCGAAGGCGTCCCTGGCTGTGCCGAGTGCCGACGGTTGGTGGCCGTCAGCACCTTGACTCGCGGATGCAGAGGGTGGGACGGTGGGCCGTGGCCCAACCAGAATTTCCAGAATTCTTTTGACTACTACTAATATGAACTTCAGATTGTGACCCAACTGGCCACTTTTCCCCATCGATCGTGCCTTCCTTTTCCAGAGTGCATCTTCGCGAGGGTGAGGAGCCGAGGTGGCATACTCAATCCTTCTCTCGACTCGCTCTGGACAGAAACTCAGAAATGAGAAAGGCAAGCGAGATAGTGTGACGACCTAATCCCTTTTGGGCGGCGGGCCGGAGCCTGCCACCGGCTTACCCGTAGGACACCTCTCACCTCCGTCCCACCACCTCCGGCCGGACACCTCCCGTTTGGCCTATCCCCCAATTCTCGCCGGTATGGCTAGGCGCAGAGGCACTCGACCGCTCGCTGCGGAGAGAAAGAGCTGGAGCAGCACTAGTTGCAGGCCAGGATGCGATGCGCTATTTGTGCCATGCTCCCATTACCCCATAGCAAGGACGTGGTTTTTCTGCCCCCGAGCTCACATGCTTCTGCTCCAATGAATAGTTCCAAAAAATAGCAAGTAAAATAATAATAAAAAGCCTGAAGTTTGTGTATAGTAAACATAAACATGTGTTCAAATAGCATGCCGAAAATCTCCAAGAAAAGATACATGTACTGGTCTCTGCAAAAAAGACAAATATGATTGTTGCAAACAACAAATCCAAATTCTCCAAACAGCACCATTTTGTTACTTTTGCAAGATCACTAAACATGTAATTTCACCACAATGTTGCTTTTAGTTAGAACACATCCTCATGTTCGTTGTAAAAAAATAGATTTCTTTAAATTTATTTGCTATGTTTGCAAAAAAAAAAAGCAAGAGCATATGAGCTCACGTTCAAAAGTGTATTTCTGCCATTTTTTGTATTTTTAACTATTACTATATCTATGTATTATTAGCAGTGGACAATGTCTATAATTGACTATCTATGTTTAAAAATAAAAATTGATACTAGTAGCTTATATTTGTGTTATTAACTATGTTTGTCAAAAATTTATAGCACACAACCTAATGCAAAAAAAAAAAAAAAATTTAATTTTTTTTCATGTGTCCTCCACTTAATGCCCCCTCAATGGTACGGCTATCTATTCTACTAGGTGGACAAGCGGGCTTTGCCCCGCCGCCTACAATACGTTTGACACTTGGTGGCATGTGTGGTAGGTTTTCTCATGCAGCCAGCAGAGCTGTCCTAGGTTATAAAAAAATCAATTTTACTTTAAAAATTTTCATAAAATAAAAAGCAGGCTACCGCCAATTGGGGACAACAATAACAACAGAAGTTATCAAGGAATTGCATAGTAAAGAATAAAAATAGATGGATATTAAATAAAGAATTGGAATCAACTAAAATATTCTTTTTGGCCAAACCAACACTGAGCAGAAAAAAAGATAAACACACCCTTACCACGAAGGTAAGATACTTTTACCACAAAGATCACGTGTAGCGCGTATTTTGGTCATTTCGGGTCCGTGGACTCAGCCACCCTTAAAGAAGCGACCCGCGCTGCAGATCAGCACTTGTCATTGAAGGCGGACAATTTTTAGAGCTAACGCGGCATGGGCAATCCATAATGTTCTAGCCAGTCCAAAACAGGCCGCGTGACTGACGGACGTGCATGCTCCAGCGACATGACACAAACGGATTTACTCACGCAGACCGACCCATCCATTCACCAAATTTGGGTCACGGATACGTTGGGTCAGACATCGCGTGCGTCATCTGCGTCCTCCCGGACCCTTTGCTAGTGGTCAACGCGTCCTTCGCTGGGCCACTCTGGATCCTCCCAAAATGGCTAGAACGGGCCAAATGGACCACATGGCTGGAAGCACTGGCCTAGACAGACATCGGTCCAATTTCTGTCCACGATGTGACTCAAACAGACACAATCGGACCATTTGAGTCATCCCGCTGGAGATACCTAATGCCCGTGGTGCAACATTTTGGGAGAGTTTTTCACAAACTGTGTTACCCTGCATTGTAGAGGAACATGTCCTAACTTGTGCAAGCCCACCGAACAGAAGCTAAAGTGTCACAAGGCCGACCCCGCGCTAGGAGGCCACCAGGACCAAGCAGTGCCACACTAACGGCAGATCCCCTCAAAAAAGAACTAACGTCAGATAGCCTGAAAGAACATCCTGCTAACCATCTTACAGCTTAGAGGGGTACATCGAGGGAAGTGTGGTCACCACTTAATAAAGGGTTTTAAAAGGTAAGTCAAAATATTATGAAAGAAGAGATGATAATTGATAGCTTTACATAATGATGACAACTTCACATTACATGGATATAATAATATTTTTACAAATTGTCTTGACAACTTGATATTGCTATTATCTCAATTGAATATGAAACCATCCAATGTTTCAGGCCACTCTAGCTAAAAAGAAACAAAAAAGGTCTGACAGAAAATGTCATGCAAAATCTACCATAACTATGGAAGCAATTTGAAGTGGCGCATATTGCTTTGACAGTTACATATGTCAGAAAGTTTTTGGTGTAATCAATCAATAGCACTGAGGACACATGTAAAACTCGACAACTCCACGTGCGTAATGTACCAAAATATTTACGTATACAATAGGATTGGGGGCACACCATGTTACTTTTAATCCTAACTTTCCCTTAATAAGTTCAGGTGTTGCTTCTTCCTTCCAGAGCTACAATAAAATAATGCATACACACTAATCAGCGAGTAAAAAAGATCACGAACCTCAGACTTCATGAGTTTGTAAATCTTAAAGAATAAGCAACTGTTAATAGGCAAGGGCTAATCTGTTCTAATCATAACAACTGTGATTTCGGCCAGGTTTCATTCAAATCAATCCGTATACGGAAAAAAAAAATCACTTGTGCAGATTTTTTCTTCTTTCCTCGTGGCTGATAACTGAACTCTTCAATTGATATCCAATCTTGAAGCTGAACTGTCATAGCTAGGTAACCAGATGATACTCGAAGCACTGAAAATATAACTGCATATGTAAGTAGTAGGTGTGATGAATCAGTTGGCACCAATATAACATGCTTATTAATGTTGAAAAGATAAGAAGGATTTATACGAACTAAAAAAATAGCAGAATAATAAGACCAGGACCACTCTTTTTTTTAGTTTTTGCAACTGCAATCAGCTTGGAGACTAATACTACATCAAGCAAGAAAATAAACGAATTCCTAGGCAAAAATTAAGGACCATGTTAGCATAGGTATAACCCCATAAACTGGACCAAGATGACACCACTGTCTGTATATTCTCCATGAGCAGGTAGACTGGCCTGAAGAAAAAGTATATAAGGAGACAACCATACTTAACCGGTTAACCCTTGTAAAGTCAGAAGCGAACTTCTAATTGTTCGAGAAAGAGACAAATTACATTGGTGGCATGCACCAGGAAACAGAATCACATTGGTTGGCTGATTCTATGTGCCAATCTGGTGTTGGTAAAAGAAGCGCCACTCATTTGTAATCAGGGGCAAGCTATAATTCTAAGGCTTCTCTAGCAAATATTGAACTGAACAAAAAGATGCACTTTCATTAATGACAAACATTAGAGTCAACACAAATTTATCTTATCACAAATACTCATAGCTAAAGTAGTATGCACCTTCCATAATTCAAGATGTGTAGGATGTGTAACTCCCTTTCAGACAGAACTGAGGCATTCAGAAAATTATTAGTGGAGAAATGCTTGGCTGATCTAGTATGTCTAATGCATGCAAAAATAGCTAATGAATCAAGCAAGATAACCAGATTAGTAGCGAAACCCAGAATTTTTAGGCACTTGCTATTATGCTTCAGTGTCATTAACATTAAAGACTTTGGAGAGACATGCAACCACTATGGACATCAGGCCCACATGTAGAAAGCTAAAAGTGATGTACCATATGTGGTTAGTGTCCATGTATTCCCATTAATTGATTGTCAGTGCATAGGCACCATGGTGCACCAGTTAATTTACCTATATATCTCACCATCATAATCTATACCAAATATATTTTGAGCACTAAATCAAAGAGACATGAATAATATTTCAGAATACACGATGGGTAATCTGAAGGCTATGCCACAAATCCTACTAAATAACTACGTACACATGGGTGGCTCGGTTCCTACATGATCTCATCACCAAAAATATAAGAACAGTTAATGAACTAATGCACACTTAACTGAGACAGAAATGCAAAATACTCATCACACTCTATTTGTAAGAGAAGCACACCATAGAAGTGGGCTTGCTTGTCATTTGAGTAGTTCTAGTGTAACACCTGATAAATCATGTTCTCTTTACTGATGCACACACAATTGCATTGAAGTAATTTTACATTATTGGTGCAGAAGCCTAGCACTCCAATCTAGCTTTGTGCTTAGGAGGAAGTGTACTTACCTCTTCATGTAACTGAATGTTGCATGGTAGATATAGGACATGGAGAAGTTGCAAGTGATTACTCACTCATCTTCACGCTCTTTCTTGAAATATAATGTACGATTTGACACTATAATCCATAACCTAGTTCAGATATGTCTTACATACAAAACCAATGAAATGAATTTCTAGGAATGGATAGTATCAGACTCAATTCTTTTGTTAGTGAGATTCTCTATGGAGTAATAGTATACAGAGAGAGCGGAAATCCTAATCCTCGCAACAAAAGATAGCAGACATCAATTTGATTCGTTCTGATGCTGCATATAAGCTCAAGATCTCTCCAAAAAAAAGGAATTTAATTAAGAAATAATAGCAGCATGCCTGTCTACAATGTGTCAACTATTTGATGACTTTGGCCTCGTGGATTAACAACAGAATAATTACACAAAGCCTTGCAGTCCTATCATCAGGCCTTATATCACCTGTTATGTCGATGCAAGAACCTGAACTTGATGACAGTAAAATATTCAACCAACATAGAAATCGATGTCATCGTAATGGAAAATCTAGTGTAGTAAAACAAGGAAAGGAATTATGTTATGTCAGTGATTTCTAGTATAATTCTAGAACAGAAACACAATAATGCTGGGCATAAACATTAATAATAGTATATCAGCTGTAGTAGGGAAAAGGACAGAACCCATACTTGTATGTAAGGAGTGGCAAGGCATGACTACAGTATTAATAATAGAAGAAGAATATCAGCTGTAGTAGGGAAGTAAAACTACATAAAAAAGCATTAAGTTCAAATGCTAATCTTGATTGATCAAAATTTGTTCATGTGAAACTTCAAATTTTTGTCACTCGTCTCAAAATAAAAGACCAGTTCTCTCACAAAATAATTGGAGCTCTATTTAGGAAAAGTGCGAAGGCCTGAAAAGAAATAAAAAAAAACACATAAAAGTGTAGAGACATAATTTAGAAAATATAGATCCCATATACGTTGGCTTCATGCAAATATCGGTCGGCTGAATTATATGCAAGTATCTTTAAAACTCATTGATCACCTGCACAACCGTCGTTACCTTCATGAAGCACACCTGCAGCAACAACTGTTACCTTCACAAACTGATAGGGTATAAGAACAAAGTAGAATTGTTAGGGATAAATCACCAATACAATAAGCTGCTGAAAACAGTAGTTTGCTAGTAATTGTTGATTGTTGAGTTACGCCTCTATTGAAATACGTGCCAATATTCATCTATATAAACTGTTAGGTACATTTGCTTTCCCTGAAACATAATTTATCTTAATCGAGAAGCACAAATACCATACCACTACCAGCAAATCAAACGTTCTCTTTGATATATGTTGACATGTTTTTTGCTATAATGGTGATGTGCATAATAGTAAGTATTTTCTGTTGTTGCATAAAACTTTAACCTGGATACATGATAAGTCAATTAAAATAGGAGAGAACACTTAGAGAGTATCAAGATGTAAATGTCAAACATGGCAATGCTCATATTACTTCTTCAGCGGTACACGTTGTTATTTCCCTGTTTGTATCACGAACACTTGAAGGAAGCAACTGGCTTGAGGAGATAATCCAAATTTATTCACCTAAATTAATAATAATATTATGATATGATCAACCTATTGACCACATACTAAATAGATGATCAATCTAAGCACATCAGCAGTCCACCCATTCCAGGTATGAATCCATAGATTATATGCATTCAGTAATTACATCTGTTAACCACCAAGTATTATCCAATAGGAACACATGGTATTAGGGTGGAAGATTCAACCTGATGTGAGATGCAGTGGCCAGAGATGCATTGGTACTTTGACCTGGAGCACCAACACCACCATATTCCAGGAGAATGCTTCAAATCCGCCCAGACTTAATCATTTCTGCTGGATCGTACCGCTTCACTGCCTGCGGTCAGAACTGAATAATGTACAATCAAACACATCACTATTGCAATAGCAATCTGCAAACATGAAGAATCAAACTAAAGTAAGAAAGTAGACATTAAGAAATAAAAAACTAAGCAGTTAAGTCTATTAAATTAGCTAGATAACTGAGCAAGGCTTTAATACATCCACGTCCCAAAATTCAGAATAAGCTACTTGATCCTAACACATGCATTTGGTTAGAAAAACAGGGAGTGAACAACTAAAACGCAGGGCACCAGGCCGAACAGATTTTCTAGAATGATCATGTCTAGCTTCTAGAGTTCTAGTATATTAGGCCGAACAGAAGCAACTATGCAGAGTAGGTGAAGGAATGAAGGGTAAACTAATCTAGGGTTTGGGAATGCCATACCTCGAGAGGAGAAATTTCATAATGGATTCAATGATGTATCAGGTCAGCTTCAACAGCCTCCGCTGGTCGCGTTCGTCACCGGTGCTCGCAACCTCAGCCGCCCCCAATCGCCAATCGACCAACCTACGCCATATGGCACGAACCCGCTGCTCCGCTCTAATTTGGCAGCCGTCGGCAGTTGGAGAGAGAGCAGGTCAAGACGGGGCGCACGGAGTTACCAGCCGCCTCCTTTGCACGTCCCCGCTGTTGTCGTCATGCTCGCCATTGGGGACATGACCATCACCGGTCTCCACTTCGTAGGAGGAAAGGATAGGGCGAGTTGGTGCTTGCCGCCGGAAGGGATAGCAGGTCGGGAAGGAGAGAATTAGGGGCGCCGCCGCCGGAAGGGAGAGTTGGGCAGCGGCCGCCGGCCGTCGGCAAGCAACCCTAGAACTGAAGGAGTCGGGGGAGGACAATGACGGGAGCGTTTTTTTTTTCATCTTTTGGAATTTTTTTTGGGTGATACGTGAACGAAGCTGCAGGCCCACAGGCAGAGTCACGGGAGCGGCCGAGCTCTGAGAATGCAGCGATTGTAACAAGATTACATGTTGTAAATAATAACCGGATCTCCCAAAGTAACAACATGAGATCGACAAAAAGAGAAACCTATCAAGGACAAACATTTACATTGCGCAATTCTCTTGAGCTAGATGATGAGGATCTTGACATTCAAGTTGAACCGTGTTTGTCGATTGTGCTTTCTTGGTGAAGTCTTGTGAACTAATCCCACATACTCGACGATGGAAAAGCCTCATTCAGGGATATCTTCTGTCCCTCGTCACCACATGAATGGGAAGATTCAAGCATATGATCTCTCGAGCAGCAGCAGTATGAAAAATCAACCCCAATATAAGCAATATGAAAACCCAATGTATGAAGCATAAGCGTTGCAACATGACAACAATGTGCATGCAGCAAAAAAAAGTGTGTTTCCAACATGTCGAAACACCGTGCACATCGTCGATTTCCGTCACCTCACACATCAATAATGGAGGCTTGAAACTTCACGGACTCAAGGTCACCGGCCATAAATCTAGCACGGCGGTGCCTACTCGGAGCCATATGTGGTGATTAACCCTAGACGGCAAGACAATTCTTCTCCTAGTCATTGTACCAGCTAGCCCCGGCGGCGTGCAAATAGCTAGAAATTCATACTCCCCCTCAAGACTAAGATGGTGTTGTCCATAGCGAGCTTACCACCCATTATAATGGTTGCACAAGAGAAGCAACAATCCAACAAGGACGAGAAAGAAATGGTTGGTAAAGGAGTAGCAACCGGCATATATAGAGCAAAGGAGCAACAACCAGAACATGGAGAAGCAGCCGTGGAGGTGGGAAGAGAGGAGGATAAACAGGACGCGCATTTTGCCAGGATGATATAGCGCCCAGACCATATTACCCACTTTCCATTGCATCAAGATTGGTGATGCTTTTTTGCAAAAAGAACCTATGTTTTGTCAAAATCCTAGGTAGAACTCCTTCTAATGTTTATGAAGTTCTTCACAAATTGCAGTGTGGATCCAACCCTGTCATTTTAAAGTTCTTCACAAAATTGAAGATGAATATCTAACACAGCTAATCAAGTTCTTCACAATTTTTTCATGGATCCATTTTAGAACATATAAAGTTCTTCACAAGATCTGCACTATATGTTACAAGTAACATTTACCCACACCAGATCTAACAGATATCCACAAGAAAAGATCCATGTAAAATCATAAGAAACCACTAGATTTCAACCACGGATCTCTTTAAAGTTCTTCACAAATCTTCATAAGAAACCATCAAGAATATGAATATCTAACACAAACAAAACAAAAAGTATCTTTGAAAAAATCTACAGAAGATCCATCAAGAACATGAATTGGATCTAGGAGAATCAACAAGATCCTAATAAGATCCTAACAAAGAAAAAAAAAGAATGGATCGCCGGCGGGGTCTCCGGCCACCCGCCCAGCCGCGGGCGGTGTGCGCGCGGGGAGGCTCTCCTCCAAAAATCCAAAGTAGAGCCAAACCCAAAGAACCACAGCTTCATCCACGTGCTCGCGCCGCACCCCACGCCACTGCCCCGTTCAACCACGGTCGTCGTGTGCGTGGCGACAACGATGCAGCTCTGGCGCGAGGTGGCGGCGCCGAGGAGCGGCCTCAGGACGGCCGGGCCGGGCGACGAGGAGGCGGCCCATCCAGAGGAAGGAGATTCGGCGCGCGCGACAGGGGAAGGAGATCTCGCGCGAGCGACGCTAGAGATCACCTGCGCGCGACATCGTCGAGACGGCGGCTACGGCGCCGGAGGAAGGAGAGGGGAGGTGGCGGGCGGATGTAACTCTGGGGTTAGGTTAGGGTTTCTCTGGGGATTGGGAGAGAACTCATAGGACCACATCATGATTAGTTGAAAATGCGGGGTTTTTTTTGCAAAAGGGTCACACGCGAATCTTTTTTTTTTCCGGGGGGACGGAATCCCCACCTGAATTTTCAATTTCAAATATTATGCGGGCTAGACTAGCCCAAGGGGAGAAGAAACCGCCACAACCGGCGGCTCCGACAAGTTTTTCTATCATTACAAACACACACACACGGATCCAACACAACTAGCATTTTCCTGTCCAACTATACACGTGAGGGAGGAGGGCGGAGGCCGGGAGCAGTCAACCGGCGCGTGCTCCAAGAAAGGAGGCCCAGGAGAGCACGTCGTCACGCCGGTCCAGAGGGAGGCGACACCTCCAGAGAAGGGCGTCGTCGCGGCAGCACTTGCGGACCAGCGCCAGAGATGGGGTGAGGTGCTGAAAAACCACTCCGTTCCGATGCTTCCAAAGATGCCAAAGGCAAATCAGACTGAATGAGGAGTTCGTACCAGCAGGGATACTCCTGGGCAGGGAGACGAGGGCGGCATCCGAGGGGCTCGGCGGCGGCGAGGCGCCGATGCTATCCCAAAAACTCATGGCAAAGGGGCAGCCAAAGACGAGGTGGGAGCAGGTCTCAATCACTTCACACGCGAATCTTCATCTGTATCGGACGGACGGGATAGGGGCCAGGCGCCATATCATCCGCTCGCTGTAAATATCCGGATAAACAATTGATGAGGGCGAACGACTGGGTGGTTGCAAAGTAGTTGGGAGAGTTGACATGTTGAGGATGACATTGTGGAGGAGACCAATTGGTACTTATTTTAATCGTTTCTCTATTTTCTAAGTCATCCTGATCCATCATTTTCTCTGGTACATTCAACATTTTTTGCACAAAAGAAGTGGCCCTATGGCAGGCTCCAGCGATGCTAAGTAATTGAGGCCGTTGCACAATTTCATTTTATATGAAGATGACTGCCTTACATGGTTAACTGTATACTTGTGTACCAGTAAAAAGTTTAGACTGACTGACTGATAGTACAACGATCTTGAGAAAAAATAGTAGTACAAAAACGGGAAAGTAAAACTAATGCTACACAAATCTAGAGGAGTTGACGCGAAATCATGAAATCAGCTAGCCATGGTTAATTAATCGGAGGTGATGCCTTCTGTTGACAAAAGGTTTCAGATCTCTGTAAGGGCAGCTGCACACTTTGATGCCTTCTCAACTTAAATAACCGACACGTATATTATTTTCTCTATGGGTTAGCATCTCAGCTTAATTAACAATCTCGGGGTAAGCAAATTTTGGCTAGGGGGGACATGGCGGTACTTGGAAGTTGGAAACCCAAATTAACAAAACTACTACTTGCCATTCATGTAATTTTCTAGAGTATAAGGCTGTGGAGGGCAGCTTCCATTCCACCTATAGTGCTACCACACAACCCCTCCACGCAAACATACCTTCGCGAGCTTAGCTCCAGATTAATTTCCACACGCGTGAAACCATGGAGGCAGCCCTGGTGAGTGCTGCGACGGGGACCCTAAAATCCGTTCTGGGGAAGCTGGCCGCTCTTGTGGGAGACGAGTACAAGCCTTTCAAGGGGATGCACGGTGAGATCAAGTTCCTCATGGATGAGCTCACCGCCATGCAAGCATTTCTCCTGAAAATGTCACGGGAGGAGGATCCTGATGAACAAGACAAGGTATGGATGACGGCGGTGCGGGAGCTCTCCTACGACATAGAAGACTCCATCGACGACTTCATGCAAAATGATGATAAAAAAGACACTAAGCCGGATGGATTTATCAATAAGATCAAGCACTCGCTGGGGAAGTTGGGGAAGATGAAGAATCGGAGTCGGATTGGCAACGAGATCCAAGACTTGAAGAAGCAGATTATAGATGTTGGTGATAGGAATCAAAGGTACAAGACTGGTGTGGCTTCTAGCACCCAGAATACAACCAGCACCAAGAATGCAATCCTTGACCCTAGAGCTCTTGCTATCTTTGAGCATGTCTCAAAGCTAGTCGGAATTGATGAACCCAAGGCTGAGATAATCAAACTGTTGACTAGAGAGGATGGACGTGTGTCAACACATGAGCAGTTGAAGGTGGTCTCCATCGTTGGATCCGGCGGAATGGGTAAGACAACTCTTGCAAACCAAGTGTATCAAGAGCTCAGAGGGCAATTCAAGTGTCGGGCCTTCTTATCTGTGTCCAGAAATCCAGACATGATAAATATTCTAAGAACTATCCTTAGTGAAGTTAGTGATCAAGATTATGCTGCCACAAAAGCAGGGAGCCTACAACAACTCATCATCAGGATCAATGATTCCCTAGTAGACCAGAGGTGCAATTTCTATTCCGTGCCTACTTGTTGTCCTAATGTATAACAGTATAAGTAAGAGAGATATATAGATATTTCACAGGAAGATCATACTAGGAACCTGCCATCTAAATAATATTTATATTTGTATTTTTTGATATTTTTTAATAAGTTATTCGAAATGAATGGTCATATGCACACTAATGTTCAAAAAAAAAATTAAATAGTATATGGAGAGTACATACAAGATGTAGATTAGCGGTCCAAGATTAAAACTCACCATTTCGATAAAAAATGGAAATATAGTCTTTTGTCTAGATAAATTGTTTATCTCTTTCTATCCCAATCTCTTGTTTTATCCTTCTCCTCCCACCAGAACAGAAGTCGCTATAAATTCTTATGCCCGGACCTACATACATAAAGATCAAACATTAAGGAATCTCCAGTAGGGTCCAAATTTTGTATTCCACGTTTGTGTGTGCATTAGACGGCTACTAGAAAATATTTCACAAGTTGTACTTTGGGGTTTAAGCAAACGCAAAAAAAAAATAGGGGAAAAATAAATAGTCTAAGATGCAAAATGAACTTTGTCCTATAAAGTATGTACATTTATTTCATCTTCACTTTGGAGAGTTCTGCACCTAGGATTGCCATATCTACGATCATTGTGCACTGCTAGGTATGTGTGAATAATCATTCTTCACACGTTTAAATTGTTGTTTACCTCTCTCTAAGAAATACCAACTGCATACACGGATTAAGCATACACCATACGCTTGTGCCACAATCATTCTTTATATTGTTTATGGTGCCAACACAAATGAGCTCCATTTATTCATCTGTTTACTTACTAGTACACTATTATGTTGAGGCCACAGGAACAAGACCACTTATAAATCTATGTGCAGGTACTTTGTTGTCATTGATGATATATGGGATGTGGATACATGGGATGTTATTAAGCATGAATTCCCCATGAACAACTGTAGCAGTAGAGTAATCACCACTACTCGTATAATTGATGTTGCAGAAACATGTCGATCATCCTTCAATGGCCATGTTTATAATATAAGGCCTCTAGATATAGTGCGCTCAAGGCAGTTATTTCGCAAAAGGCTATTCAACTCCGAAGAAAATTGCCCTTCATACCTTGAAGACATTTCAGATCAAATTTTGGAAAAATGTGCTGGGTTACCTTTGGCCATAATTGCTATATCTGGTTTGCTGGCTAACACAGAAAGAACAGAAGATCTATGGGATCAAGTGAAAGATTCAATTGGTCGTGCACTTGTAAGAAATCACATCATTGAAGGAATGATGAAGATATTGTCACTTAGTTACTTTGATCTTCCTCCTCACCTGAAAACTTGTCTCCTATATGTAAGTATATGGCCGGAAGATTCCATTATTAGGAAGAAGGATCTAATAAGGAGGTGGATTGCTGAAGGAATTATTCACAAAGAAGGCAGTTATACAATACATGAGATAGGAGAGGTGTGTTTTACTGAGCTTCTCAATAGGAATTTGATCCAACCTGTAAATACAAATGATTATGGTGAGGTGAAGTCATGCCGAGTTCATGACATGATTCTTGATTTCATCATATCCAAGTCCATAGAAGAAAACTTTGTTACCTTACATGGTGTTCCCACTCTGACAATTGGGACACAAAGCAAAGTTGTTCGTCGGCTCTCTTTGGAAGTGAGCAAACAAGGATATTCAGCACTACCAACAAAGGGTTTGGTATTGTCTCATGTCCGTTCACTTAATGTGCTTCGGACTTATGATGAAATCCCTTCTTTGGAGGGTTTCAGACATTTGCGTGTTCTCGAAATGAAGAACTGCAATCGTTTGAAAGGACATCATCTCGAAAATATATTGAGATTTTTCCAGTTGAGGTACTTGAGCCTCAAACATACTATAATATGTGAGCTTCCGGAACAAATCGGGCGTTTGAAGTGCTTAGAAATATTGGACCTAAGAGACAGTGAGGTCAAGGAATTACCTGCATCTATTGTTAATCTTGGAAAACTGTCACATCTATTTGTTGACCATGGTGTTAAATTTCCTGATGGGATTGTGAATATGCAAGCGCTGGAGACATTGAAAGGGGTCACAGTCTCCAAGCAGCCACTTAACTTCATATGGGGCATTGGCCAGCTAAGCAATTTGAGGAATCTCGTCCTTCATTTTGAAGTTGATTCTAACTATGAGGATATTAAGGAGGAGCGCAACAAAGCTCTTGTGTCTTCCCTGTGTAAGCTAGGCACCCAAAACCTTCGCTCTCTTACTATTTGGAAAGGGAGCAACCTCTTGGAGGAACCTTTGTGCCTAGTTACCTTGGAGAGACTTATTACCAGGTCTTGGTGTTCAGCCATCCGGGAGGTTCCAAAATGGGTGAGCTCCCTCAAAAACCTCCAACAGCTACGCCTTAAAGTGCAGGGAGTGAAACAGAATGATCTCAACATCCTTGGAGCCTTACCCACTTTGCTCATTTTGCATCTGAGGGAAGTAACAAAGTCAAACGAAAAGCTCAGAATCAGCGGGGAAGTTGGGGTTCCAACTCTTGAGGATTTTTATTTATGATGCAAATTATAGCCTGTTAGATCTGGTGTTTGCGGCAGGATCTGCGCCCAAGCTAGAAAAACTCCAGATTTCTTTTGTCCGTGTAGGTAAAGATGTGTCTCTGGACTTTGGAATTGAGAACCTACCCTGCCTCATTACTCTCAGAAATTCAGTAAAGGGCGACGATGGCAGTGTTGAGGCTGCGCAGGCTGCTATAGAGAGAGCAGCAAGCACACATCCCAACAACCCTTCTCTACACTTTGAGGAAATTCACGAGCGGGGTATCCCTGGGATGTTGCTCTGAAGTCTGGTTCCCACTAAGATAGATGTTGCTATGACGCTCCTGTCTTTTCGAGAAAGATGTTGTGTCATATCTGGTTAAGATGCCGCTGAGATACCAAGATAACCTGTGATTTCTCCTTCGTGTTGTATGTCTTCTACTTAGTCTACAGTTGCAGTGTCATATAGTTTTAGCTGCTATGTAGCAAGGTTTGTGCGGCGCGTAGTGAAGTGTGCTTCCAGTCTATGTATGCAATATGTGTGTTTATTGCAAAGAAATACCAGCCAGGAGTTATCGCTTTGGGTAGCCGTGGGTGCCAAACGTGTGAGTGTTTTGATGCCGGGAGAGTAATCCGGTAGTAATAACTTTTTATTTTCTTGTAAACCTTCTTAATTAATAGAATGAGGCAAAGTTTTTTGCCTCCGTTTCAAATAAAAAATTGTGTATTTCTGTACTGTGGCTTGCTCTTGGTTTTGCCAAAGGAGTTCAGTTCATGTTCTGTATGTCAATGTAATAAGAAGCCTTACATGAAACCTAGCTGTATATGTCTAATACGGTCAGGTTATCTGTCTTCTTCAGTTTAGGACTACTTCATATGCAGGTACAGCCTTAACCCTCAAGGGTTCATCAGTTCATTTCTGAGATAGTTCGGTCTAAGTGTGTTGAAGTTTCAATTGACATGCTGTACAATTCTACTAGTTTTTTTTGTGTACATGAATCCTACTAGTTTGCAAGTGGGATGAATCCTGCCTGCAGGTACTTATCTATTTTTATGTTTACTGGTATTGGCATGTCTTGGAGATTCAATCGATGCAAAGCTGTTGCCATTATTCATGGTGTTTGCTCCCTTTGTCCTCCTCTAGTCATGCATCATTGGTTAACTTTTCCTTGGCAAGCTAGACACCCATCAAGGAAGCTCATGTGTCACTGCATGCTAGTTTCATAGACTAAACACACTTAATAAGCTCTTCTTGCTATTCTCCGCAATTTGGATGCTGCCATATATGCTTACAGTCTCTTGAAGTTGAATGCATAGGATCGCCATATATCACTGTCAAATTCTGATGTCACCGATCCATTTGTAGTGCTACTCCCAAGATGCTTCACTAGCAGATGCCTACGGTGTCATGGTTGACGTTGGAACGGAGACGCTCTGTTTCCTTGAAGTTTGCCGTCTGAAGGACCATCTGTACATCTATCACCACTGATGAGTAAATAGTTTTGACATTTTGAGTGGTTAGTTTTGAGTATGAATCGTAGGAGTTTCTGAATCAGCGGTTGCCCTCCATGGGGTGTACCCAGTTACTGAAATTCATGCAAGTGCTCACTGTTAAATTCTGATGTCACCGATCCATTTGCAGCAGAGTATGAAGCTCTGCTTCCCACTGCACTTCAGGCATTAACCCACCACTAGCTCTGAAGCTCCTCTCTTTTCTTCCCTTTCTTCACAACTTCTTTCTGAGATTGGTGTTGCTCCATACCGTATTAACATGTCTCTAAGATACCAAGATAACCTGCGATTTCTCCTGCATGTTATATGCCTTGTACTTGGTCAACAATTGCACAGCGTCATTTAGTTTCAGCTGCTCTGTAGCAATGTTTGTGTAATATGCCTGTTTCACTTGGCGAACTGTAGCTTTGTAGCGTAGCTTGCTCTTGGCTTTGCGAAAAGGAGTTCAGTTGATTCACTGTGTGTTACTGTGAGAGCTGGCTCTATGTTTCGCATGGCCCTAGGGCGAAGTCGACAACAAAGACCCCTAGGGCTACATACATGTGTATGTGTATATAGATATACCTATCAACCACACATTTTTAGTCTGATATGTTTAATAATATTGCTAAATTAAATTCCTATAACTCCATCAACACTAGAAGCTAGAAAAAACTTATTTAAAGCATCCATTTGTGATTCAATAAACTCATCTTCTCGTTCTTTTTTCCTTTTCTCAGCAACAGACAAATGGTTGTTAGGCAACATTTAACACCTAAAGCTGTGAAGAAACTAAATACATGAAATTAGGCTTTTGGAAAGAACCCTAACAATATAACATTCTTCGGCGAATCAGTGGAGGTATGAGCGACAGACAAGGAATTGATGTAGAAGTTAATGTTGTTATCGTTTTTTATATATAAAGGTTAATGTTGTTATCTACAAGTTGAATCCAACAGGATTAGAAATGTCAGTCCTAGTAGAATTAGGATTCCTAGTCGTAGTCTAATTCGCACCAACAGGGATGCTTTTGTAAATAACAACCGAGAGATTTGCCGAGCTACTAGTTGTGTCCATGTATGGGAGAGTCCATCAAGGGATCACCTCCAGGCTAAGCTGCTTATGTAGGGCTGCTAGCAAATCGATCAACCTGCTTCAGGAAGCTAGCTTTGCGGGCATGTATTTTTGCTCTGAGCCATGACGACCTGGAGGCTCGAAACCAACAATTGACAATGCTAGGCTGACCACAGATTCATGTAACGTACCTGTGAGGACAGAGGGCGACCAAAGTCATGAGGATGCTGCGAGCCGGCCAGGTGCATATGGAGTCCTGACGCCGCCATCGTGCGCATGTGCTGCAGTCACCGATCGGTCCTCTCGTGACTCTTCCTTTTCTCCTGCCCTGCTCCTGATTTGCCCGTTTAAGCAGTAGTACCAGTTCTTTATTAGTACTACATAGGTGTGAAACTCTGAGCCCTAGCTGTACTTTTTTTTAGTTTCACAAGAATGAAATTGGGAGCGGTGAGATCCTTTGTCAGTTTCCTAGGATGATTCATTCATTAGCAGACGATTATTTCAGTATCCTGACTGGCCTTGGAACGGATGCGCTCTCTTCCTCTGAAGCTCAACACTATGAACACAACGATGAGGAGACGTTAGCACCACACTTGTTGATGTTGTAAAAACGCAGTCGTACATCTGAACAACGCTACTTCTTCCTTTGCCTTGCATTTGGTTAAGTACTTTTTGTGCAAGATCAACCAAGCCCTTCTTGGAAAGCCTTCGGATCAGAGACCTATGTACTGATTTATCTGCTCGAAGGCCTCTTTTCATAAGTTCATCAGGAATGAGTAGAACTGCATCTCTGCTATTCTTCTTGTAGAAAGCATCAATGAGCCATTCAAATACACTATAATTGGGTGAAAATCCTGCAGACATACAAATCAGACATCATTGGTATAGACTTATGTGCCCAAATAACCAGTGAAGTACTGTAAAGAGTTGGTCACTAGTTGATTGCACACTGACTGTTTTCTATTATAACCTAAGGATCACGCGTTTAAATAAAAGTACTAGTTGGTGATTAGACATTACATGATTCAGTCCTTACAAAGAGCAAGCAAATACTACTGAATGAAACCACAAAAAAGACAAACTTGGGGTACCTGCACCAAGCTTCTCAAATAAGGCTTCTTTGGCTTCATCTAGCTGGGTGCCATTGCAGAACCCATAGATGGGAGCTTTGTAAGTGAACTGATCTAGCTGCAACCCTGACTCCATCATCCTCCTCTAATCCTCTTGACCTTGCACGCCGACGCCATGTCCCCCTTCTTGGAGTAGGAGTTGATCAGCGTGTTGCACGTCACATGGTCAGCCTGCCTTCCTATCATCCATCTCGACAAGCAACCCCATTGACCCCTTTATCTTGCGATCCTCACAGAGCTTCCTAACAATTGCATTGCACGTCGCTACACTCAGCAACATCCCCCTGGCCTCCATCTCCCCTCGCAGCCTGACCGCCTTCCCCACATCGTCAACCAACGTGGTGTACGTCACAGTGCCCGGCTCCACATCTGCCACCACCAAGTCCCTGTGGAGCTGAGCTGCCTCCTTCATCCTCCCTCATTCATCCCGTGGATCACGGTGTCCAGGTGACAATGCCCGCCTCGATCGTCCTCGTTCCTCATCCGCCGCCCACACGCACGTCTCCTTGTACTGCATCCCCTTCCTGATGTAGAGCCCGATCACGGTGCTGAACAAGAAGCGGTCCAGTGGCACACCGGCCGCGTCCATGCTCGTCATGAACGACTCCGTGCGCGCGGCGTCCTCCGCCTTGATGCACACTGTGCAACATGTCGTTACAGACGTGTGTGTTCACGGAGCCCCGGCGCGCGCCATATCGTCGAACACCTTGCGCGCGGTGGCCGTCATCCGGGCCCTAACGAGCGCGGTGCAGGCGTGGGCGTCGGGAACGCGAAGAGACCCCGGCGCTCATGTGGTGGAAAACCCGGACGGCGTCGCGGGTGCGGCCGGACTGAGCGAGCGCGTGTAGGAGCCAGCTCGGCAGGTGGGTCTCGGCGAGGAGGGAGGGGAAGAGGTCGCGCAGGAGGGAGCGGGCAAAGGGATGGTGGACACATCCCTCCTCGCACACCAGCGAGGAAGTGGGCGTGCAGTTGGAAGAAGGATTTGACGGCGGCGACGTAGAGGACGCGGAGGATGTCGACCCCGGCGGCCGGCGGCATCGGACGGACAGAACTTCTCTGACGGCGATCTCCTAGGCAAACCTATCGTGGCCTCGCCGGTGCATTGCAATATCTGACGAGAATGCGGCTTAGCAACAGATCAAACAAAGTGGATCACGACCAGCTTCTAAAATTGAATCCAAACTACCTAGTAGCAAAGCTCATAGCAAGAATCGATGTCTCCAGGACGAGATCGCCACGAGACGAATCAAACTGATTCAAAAACGTCACCGTCTCTTCAGAAGGAAACAACAGCAATACGATTCGTACAACGGCGAAACTTGAAAACTACAAACTCTAAAGTACTGGTAGTAATAATTTATGCTCTAGAAATTTCTATAAGTATGCTTATTTAACATACACCAGAAATTGTTATTTAGATATTTGTTTGACTATACGCTTTATTCATCTCTATCATGATATTTAATAATGTAAGAAATGATACAGTCTATGAAGTTCTCAAAATAATGCAAGCATAAATTTTGTATTACAAAATAATGTTCAAACTTATCAAAAGATACAAGTGTATTTTACAATAATATAGATTACATTTGTATAATAAAGAGACTAATACTAATATTTAACAACATGGTTACATTGTTAATGATGTCAACTAAGTAAATTATACTCTCTAAGCATCTTATAAAAGTCTAGTATAGAGCGCGTGCATGCATATTAAAATGATAAAAATCTTATAATAAATATAAAAGTCTAGTATAAACTACAGTTATTTTAAGGAAAAATCTAGTATAACCTCTTCTAAATCATCATTTTATGCAAACCAATAAAAAGATAAAATTTGTGTAACCACGGACACCAGCATGTAGAAGCACATGACAACAACATTAAATGCAAGCAAGATGGAACAATGTTCAAGATTAGTAATTATGTGAGCGTGTGCCATGCCTTGTCATCATCGCCATAGGACCCTCTCATGCAATATCGCAAACACGTCGCGCTCACGAGCAGCAGCCGCGGGGGCACGCACCAAACACGGCACAAAGGATGTCGCGGCAAAAAAACATGGTGGTGCACACAGCGATGTGGTCAGCCAAAGAAGGGTGCATCGAGGTGGCATCACATTTCGCCGCAGCCGGTGAAAAAACTAAGCTGATGACACAGGGTCCCTTCGTCAGAGGGAACAGTGATGTGGTCAGCCAAAGAAGGGTGCATCGAGGTGGCATCACATTTCGCTGCATCCGGTGAAAAAACTAAGCTGATGACACAGGGTCCCTTTGTCAGAGGGAAAGGCTGGTGCCAAAGAAGCCTAATATAACCTAAGATTTTGAATCTTATTTGCCTATTATTTACTTTTGCATTGTTCAGTTCAAACTCTGGGAATCCGTAAACTACTGAACATGCCATGCTCCTATTTGGCTTTCAAACAAGGTGTTTTTTCCACCAGAAGGCTTTGTTTGGTTGTTGGGGGCCCCCTAAAATATGTAGAGATGCTCCCATCATAAACTTACAGTGACCAACCACTCCCCCCCCCCCCCAAAAAAAATCTACTACGAAAAATAGAACTACATATATATGTAGGCTTAGCTCCTTAATTGTTTATTGTTAATCATACTGATACATACATACTGGGACAAGATCCTTGAACAGTGTATTTAAGATTTCTTCAAAGTCACATTACGTGCTAAAGTTTTCAGCAGTAAGGTTGTGATGCTAAAAGAATTCAGATGTTGCTCTAGCTAGATCCATGGATAATAGCTAAAAAAACTCATAGGACAAAGAACCCTGATTCAGTGAGAACTTCACAAATGGAAGCGATTTCTTGAGTAACTTGTATAATGGCTCAACTGATTTCCATCAAGTAGCATAGAGTATCACATCCTTCACCTAATGGAAATATTTGACAACCTGAAAGAAGTCTAGAGTATATGATCAGCGTGAGAAGTAAGAACTTTAGCTGAGCAAGACACTACATGGATTTTCTACAAAGAATAACAAGAAGCGGCAAGGAATTTCATGAAGTCATGACCAGAAATACCAATAAAACAGTCTTTATCATGAATACTTTAGTTAAATCGGATAAATCAACAAATCATGGGTACAGTAAATAACAATAAAACAGTCTTTATCATCACTGTTGCTCTCAAAGTATCTACTGGGTCGATCAACAAAACAAGAAATAATCAGGTTCAAGTTCAATATACCAGCCAAAATGTTCATGTACTGATGGTGTACTCACAGTAATATTCAAGTGCAAATAGGTGCTATCATAAGCTTCCAAGGGCAGCATTTAGGCCATGTACTATGTAGTGTCGGTTCAAAGAAATTGTTGTCAGAATTTGGATCCGCTTTGGTTATGTTGTTATGTATTGAACCGACTATAGGAACCCGATAATCCTACACCTACAGGAGGATTCTTATGGGATGATGTGCTGACGGGTGAGTGGGCTTAAGATCCTGAAATCATGGGAGAGAAAGAAAACTGCACCGTCCCGCTCACTACCAGAAACCAGTATTTTCCCCACGGCCAAGTACCTACGGGAAATAAGCTAGAACCGTCAGGATAATAGTTCCTGTCAGCTGACCGACAGGAAAACACCGTCAGGACTAATTTGACAGGGAAATTTTCAATGCCTGACGGTTGGCTGACAGGAATTATTTTCCTGGCGGTTGTTCTTGCTCCCAGGAAAATATCAGCGTCAGGTCTAAGAAGTGTTATTTTCTACGTCAGGTAACCGACAGGGAAATGTGTGTTTTCTGACCCGTTCCTTCCCTACATGAAAATGCTACCGTACTGTCAAGGATAATAATCTGCATGGCACTCAAAGTGCTCTCAGGAAACAAATCTGAGCACAATCCACATCATACAGTAAAATTATTTAGTAAATACACATTCAGCCATTCCAATTCATATTCAAGTACACTCATCCAGAATCAATCCATAAATAAGATTGTAACAATCCACTGAAACATGTTCCAGTAAATGATAATTGACATATACAGACTTGCCCAAAAGCGGGTAATAAATGTGCCACACATACATGAGAACGCCACTCTAATTTGCTTCCAGCACACTGCACATGGCAGTACAATTTAACACAAAATACATGAATTTCCAAGTCATACAAGTTCATGATAAGTAACATTGCCTACATACATATATCTCCACTATTTCCCATCCATCACATTCCACTAACAGTGAATGCAACAAGAGATCCAACATACCATAAGAGTGTCAATAATTAGTTGAAGTGCGGGTACACTAGTGAGATCCTCCTTCGGAAGCACAGTTGCTCTCACCATTGTTGCTACCTACAATGTTGCCATGGCCAAAGAGAACAATTTTCAACACATAAGACATTTAAGGAAAGAAATTGTCAATGATGTACAGCCTTGGCACTAGTAAACATGGAAAAGCATCACTATCTACAGAGTACTCGATGCAAAGATCCTTTTTCTTAGAAACCTTCTTTTTGCACTGAGCTAGTATCGTTATCACAGTTTACCTTACCGGGCAGCACCAACAGAGTACCTATATAAATTTGTATTGTTGTATATAGCAATTAAGGACCAACATTATATAAATTTTACCAGCTTTACTCTCACAGCCAAATCATCCAAGACACTTTGTTGCATATGATGTTTCAGATGTTCTATATATAACTACATAGCAGAAGTCAAGTACATAAAAGCAATGCAGTTACAAGAGATTGATACCTTAATAATTGTAGTAGCAAGATGAAGCATCTCCTCCATCACATCACAGTTAAATACTAATGGAGGTTCTGGTAAAGAATCCTAACATGATAGAAACAAAAATAGGACTGGCATAAGAAATAGGACACAAACAAAAGTTAATTACGGATTGGTAATTCGATAGGTGCTCTCAAGGATTATAAGCCAGGGAACGCATGTTCTATAGTAGTACCAGTAAGCTATAAACATTCTTCACATTTAGCTGTCTTTGTGGGAACACATCATCTGCAGCAAGCTAAAAAAACAGAGCAGAATTTGTTCCGGTGCAGATTAGAATCTGTTGTTTAAACCTGGCATCAAAAGAGTGTCAGCAGAGTTTGTTCATTACTTAAGGAAAGCTGAATCTCCAGTAAGAAAAAAATTGCCAAGAGATCAGCACTAGGTTCTTGACCCTATTCAAATCGGTATACACTTTCAAGTATAACTTGGTACAGATAGGAGTGTTCAAATCTACTCACTTCATAAACTCACACATAGGTAATAGCATACACGTATATTCAGCAATGGTATGGTATGGTATGCTGACTACATTCTCTAGCTGAGTCAATAGTAGAATACCTTCTCGGTACATGGAGGCACCATGCCTTTTCTCAGCTTGCTGCAAAAATAACGCACCTTCAGTAGCACCTAAATCTATGAGCTACAAGATAGAACAAAGCTGTTTCTTCCATCGTGAAAACTAAAATAAAACAACGCACTGAAAATTCAAAAGGCCCTCATTTTGCCGCAGTTATGAGTAATAATCTCACCAATGACCATGAATCCATGATTGATACTTACCACACCAAAACGAGTTGCGGAAGTGGATGGAGGTGGTGATCGGAGGAGAAGGGAGGGTCAGAGGACGGCGCTCGTGCACGGAGCTGTGGTGGCAGGTTGCGCCGGAGGAGGTCAAAAGAGAAGGGGGTGGGCGTCGCTTGCTGACGGAGGTGGGGGCAGCCGGCGGCCGTGTTGGTCGGAGGAGAAGGCAGGTGGGCCGCGCTCCCGGTCGTATGTGGTAGCAGGTAGCGGTGGAGGTCAGAAGAGATTCGAGGTGGGAGAAGGCAGTGGTGGAGCTCTGGGATGGGATCTGGTGTTCGGCGGCCGCAGGTGGATCTTGTAGCCGGCGGCAGCGGATGGATCTGGTAGCCGGCGACCGTGGATGGATCTGGTGGCCGGCGGCCGCGGATGGATCTGGAGGTCGGAGGAGAGGGAGACTGGCGGCACAGGAGGGCGGCGACAATGGTGAGGAGGTGGGAGGCGGCGGCGGCGGTGCGTGTTGAAGACGAGAAAATGGGGAAAGTTTCTAGGCCGTTTGCCTTATGTTCTCTTTTTTTTCTCTAGACAAATATCGCGCGAAGTTTCCAGTGTTGGCGCGCGGTGAGCGAAAATTTCAGCGCGAACTGCGTTTCATGGGGCTCCGATGGCGGGTTGGCTCTAATCTTTTTCCTGTGAGCTGACCAGAACACAGGAAAATGTGTTATCCTGAGATCCACTTCGGGCCTCACAGGAAAATTCATAGCTGAGAGGAAAATGCCGGTTTCTGGTAGTGGCTCCTCCACGTCATCCCGTAAGAGTGAGCCCGTAAAAAAAAATTCGTAGGTGTAGCATTATCGATAGGAACCTCTCTGCTCAATCACTCCATGCATGCATCTGCATTATCTTCTTGTAGAAAACATCGACGAGCCATGAAAATGCACTATAATTGGGTGGAAAACCTGCAGACATACAAATCGGACATCATTGGTATAGACTGCTGTGCCCAAATAACCAGTGAAGTAGTATAAAGAGTTACTGACTGGTTTATTGCACACTAACTGTTTTCTACTAGCGTAAGGATCACGCACTTAACTCAAAGTTGCTCACGGTGTTCCAGGTGAATGATGTCCGCCTCGACGCCCTCGTTCCCCATCTGCTCATGCGCTCACATTGCCTCGTACTGTATCCCCTTCCTGACGTAGAGCGGGATCAGGGCGTTGAACGAGCGAGAAGCCATCCAGCGGCATGCCGGCCGCGTCCATGCTCGTCATGAACAACTCCGAGCGCGCGGCGTCTCCCGCCTTGAGGCACACGTGCAACATGTCGTTGCAGACGACAGACGTACGTGTTCACGGAGCCCCGGCGCGCGCCATATCGTCAAACACCTTGCGCGAGGTGGCCACCATCCGGGCCCTACCGAACGCAGTGCAGGCGTGGGCATCGGGAAGAGGCCCACGGCGCGCGTGCATGTGGTCGAAGACCCGGACGGCGTCGTGGGGGCGGCCGGACTGGGCAAGCGCATGGAGGAACCAGCTCGGAAGGTGGGCGGAGAGAGCGGACAAAGGGATGGTTGACACATCCCCGTCGGGCGGCGGCATCGAAGGGACGGGCTATTTTCTTCCGTGCGGGGGTGGCTGTTCGACGAAATGCACTGGGCGTGCGAAACTTCTCTGACGGCGATCTTCTAGGCAAACCTTATCGTAGCCTCGCCCGGTGCATTGCGATATCTAACGAGAATGCGGCTTAGTAACAGATCAATCAAACAAAGTGGATCACGACCAGCTTCTAAAAAATTTATCCAAACTAGTAGCAGCAAAGCTCATAGCAAGAAACGATGTCTCCAGGACGAGATCGCCACGAGACGGGAATCAAATTGATTCAAAAACGTCACCGTCTCTTCAGAACGAAACAACATAAACACGATTCATACGATGAACAACGAAGAAACAACCACGAAACTCGAAAACTACAAACTCTAAAATACTGGTAGTAATTTATGCTCTAGAAATTTCTATAAGTACATCTTCAAAAAAGAAATTTCTATAAGTATGCGTATTCAATCATATACCAGAAATTGTTAGTATTTAGATATTTGTTTGACTATACGCTTTATTCATCCCTATCATGATATTTAATAATGTAAGAAATGATGCAGTCTATGAAGTTTTCAAAAGAATGCAAGCATAAATTTTGTGTTACAAAATAATGTTTGAACTTATCACAACACAAAAACATTTTTACAATAATATAGATTAGATTCGTATAATAAAGAGACCAATACTAATATTTAACGACATGGTTATATTGTTAATGATGGCAACTAAGTAAATTATACTCTCTAAAATTATATCATGATAAAAAAACATTATAATGAATATAAAAGTCTAGTATAAACTATAGTTTTTAAAAAAAATTATACCCACATGGGATGCTGCCATTTTTTTTGACCAACATAAGTAATGGCTGGACATGGTATGCAAGGGAGGATGAAATCCTGGGACCCCCTAGGTGTGAGCCCTAGGCCATCATGCATTGTGGCCATGGGTCAGAACCAACTTAGGGTTTGACTTTGTGCTCGGCGATTTTGGCAAGCTTGCTGTAACTGTTTCCTAATATTTTGTATTGTTCGACCAAGTTCAATCAGTAATACTAGTTTTTTATTAGGTGTGAAACTCTGAGCCTTAGTCTTACTTTTTTATTGCTTTCACGAGAATAAAATTGGGAGCGGTGAGATCCTTTGTTAGTTTTCCTTGATGGTTCGTTCATTAGCGATGATTATTTCGGTATCCTTACTGGCCTTGGAACGGAGGCGCCAACAAAGACCACTTTGAACACAGCGATGAGGAGACAGCTGCAGCTGCACCACACTTGCGGATGTTGTAAAACGCAGTCGTACCTTTGAAACAATGCTACTTCTTTGTTTGCCTTGCATTTGGTTAAGTATTTTTTGTTCATGATCAACCAAGCCTTTGGATCAGAGACATATGTACTAATTCATCTGGTGGACAGACTCTTTTCATAGGTTCATCAGGAATGAGTAGAATGCATCCGTGTTATTCTTCTTGTAGAAAGCATCGACGAGCCATGAAAATACACTGAAATTGGGTGAAAATCCTGCAAAGATGCAAATCGGACATCATTAGACTGTTGTGCCCAAATTATCAGTGAAGTACTGTAAAGAGTTAGTGACTGGTTGATTGCACTCTGATTGTTTTCTACTGTAACATACGGATCACACGCTTAGTGACTTTTGTGCCCAAATTATCAGTGAAGTACTGTAAAGAGTTAGTGACTGGTTGATTGCACTCTGATTGTTTTCTACTGTAACATACGGATCACACGCTTAGTGACTTTTGTGTCCATCCTCGTCATGAGCGCCTCCGTGCGCCCGCAGTCCCTCAACAACCACTCATTGGAATAATTCCAGGAATCAATCATACGGAAACTGGACAAAGGTAAGGGCAGGCGCACGTACAGCATGGCGTTGCAGACGTGCGTGTTCATGGCGACCTCGGCGCGCGCCATATCGTCGAACACCTTTCGCGCGGTGGCCGTCATCGTGGCCCTGGCGAGTGAGGTGTGGGCATGAGCAGCGGGGGCGAAGCCCCGCACGCGCATGTGTTCGAATACCCGGTAGGCGTCATGGGAGCGGCCGGACTGAGCGAGCGCGTGGACGAGCTAGCTCGGTACGTGGTGCTCGGCGAGGAGGGAGGGAGGAAAGCGGGTGGCGGAGGGAAAGGTTGCGCAGGAGGGATGGTGGCGCGGGTGCGGGGGAGGGAGGCGGCAGGGAACGGAAGAAGGCGAGAGCGGCTGAGGGCAGCGGAGAGAGCCGGCGAGGAGGGATTCGACCCCAGCGGGTGGCGGCATCGGACGGACAGGGTATTTTCTTCCGTGTGGGATGGCTCTTGGTAGGGTGACTGCCATGTGGGGCCGCGGGCGGGGTCAGTGGGATGTTGACGGATCCCGCGGGCTAGCGACGCGTGTGTTTCGCGTTCGCTTGGCCCGGTGCGCGCGGAGGGCTGCAACCGCACCCGACTAGGATCGATCGACCGGGAGGGAAGAGGTGGGGCCCACCAGTTTCGGATCTGAATCTCTGCCCTGGAAAAAGAAAGGAGGTGAGGGAGCGTGGTGAGTGCGTCCAAGCTTTGGCATGTGCAGCGCAGCGGAGCGGGAACGCTTTCGGTTGGCCGGAGCCTGCCCAGGACGGTGGTCGGGAACGCCGTACGGGGCCAAGACGAACAGGATTGGCGCGCGCGCGGGCAGGGCGGGGCGCCGCACGGGTAACGGAACGGCCGTGGCCGTGTGCGGCACGGCGTGCGCGGCTTGGGAACAGCTCCTGTTACTGCCACCGCGTGCCCGGCGCATTGCCCTTTTCTGACCGGTCACCTTTTTGGTTAAGGCCAACGCTTATACCTGGGCATTTTCTTGGGCTGGGCCGGGCCGACAAAAGCCCGATGCATTAAATCTATGTCTGACTGGCCCAACCTTGGGCCAAAAAATCAGGCCCAAGCCCGGCCCATCAGAATTATTAGAGCATCTCATACCCTGCATATCAACCGAATCCACATAATAATCGTTCGTATACGGTTTTGAGCAAAAAAAGTTATACCATATCAAACACCATATATCTGTTAAAACAGAAAAAAAAAATTATGGGTGTCGATAAACGTGCGAGAACAAATTATTAGAACCTTAAGCTCATGGTGCACAAACTTCTCTGATGGCGATCTGGTAGACAAACCTTATTGTAGCCTCGCCGGTGCATTGCAAATATCTTACGAGAATGCGGCTTAGTAACAGATCAAACCAAGTGAGTGAGTGTGGCTCACGGCCATGTGTGTGTGCCTATTTAAGGCATTGTAATCAGCTTGACAGGACAAGGAGAACAGAGAGAAAGAAAGTCGGGCCGCGTGAGGCAGCCACCACCAAAAACAATTGTGTCTTGTGTTGTGGAGTGAGTTGTGAGAAGCAGCTCAAGACAGAAAAGGAGGAGCTGCAAAGCGCATCTGCAATGGAGTAAACTATATATATGTTGTTGGAAGCATCCGATCTCGCTCCGATGGACCTCCAGCGTGGCAAATTGATGGTCACTGAGGTCGAATCGACTGTGGTGAGGCCTTCATTGTCAACGGTGAAGGTCAATTTGTTGGAGATATTTTTCGATGTCACATACGGTGTCACGATTTGCTACATGTGTATCTTTTCGTTGTATTAGACTCTTAGTATATGGTCAAATTGCTACAATGATGTGTGTGTATGCTAGAGAGACTACTACAATGTTACATGTGTGTTCTCGTAATGTTGGATCACCAAAATGTTTCATGTATTGATTCCTTTTGTTACCAAAAATTTGCAGATGAATGTTACATGCACACACAAAAAAGTCTACCCGGAGACGTTTTGGCTACATGATCGGACGCACGGGATTTGATCACTTAAGTGGATCGGACGGCTACGAAGGTGGCTGATGATTTGCATTTTTGTAGCCATCTGTAGCCTAGCATTTGTCAAGAGAGAATTTTCCATAACCAGATGAACAACCGCGAAACTCGAAAAACTACAACTCCAAAATAATGGTAATAATTTATGCTCTAGAAATTTCTGTAAGTATACTTATTTAATCATATACTAGAAATTGTTATTTAGATATTTGTTTGACTATACGCTTTATTCATCTCTATCATGATATTTAATAATGTAAGAAATGATACAGTCTATGAAATTTTCAAAATAATGCAAGCATAAATTTTGTGTTACAAAATAATGTTTAAACTTATCACAACACAAATGTGTTTTACAATAATATACATTACATTTATGTAATAAAGAGATCAATACTAATATCTAACAACATGGTTAAATTGTTAACGAAGTAAATTATACTCCCTAAAATTATAGCATGATAAAATGCTTATGATGAATACAAAAGTTTAGTATAAATTACAAATATTTTAGAAAAAATTGCACCCACACATAGCATGCATGAACCCATGTCTCCTCCTCCCCGCCTTCCCCCAAGATCAACCTTTGAGTCAATGTAGAGCGCTTGTACTATGGAAAATGCTTCTCTTCGGTCGACTGGTCGGACACAACAATCGGTCGTGGTTTCCCTAGCGCGCGCCTACCTTTCTCCGCCGAGTCGCTAGCTAGCTTGTCAGTTTTCCCCGTACGAAGCTAGCCATTGGCAAACCACTAGACCCCTACAACCTACCTTGGCTCTTTTACGCATCAAGGTAGGCAGGACCATAGAATGCAAACAGTAGCAGATCAAAAGGTCGGGACCGCTGCATGCAATGGCAACTATACCTGCATGTAGATCATTTGCTATGTGCACATAACAAAGTGTCTATGTAGATCAAAATGTAACGGTAGATAATTAATTTTGTTGTAATATCAAATGCAAGAAGTTGTATTTGTTTTCTAGGTGTTTTCTACAAGTTGGTTTTCCTTGGATTTTTGATGTTGTATAAGTGGTTTCAAAATGTAATGACACTCTATTAATTTTGTTGTAATGTCAGATGCAAGATGTAAAGTTTTCTAGACGTTTGCTACAAGTTGGGATTTTCTTCGGATTTTTTTGATGTTGCATAAGTTGTTTCAAGATGTAATGATAGCCTTCTAATTTTGTTGTGAAGTAAGATGCAAGATGTTGTAAAGTTTCTAGGAATTTGGTCTTTTACTCTGATATTTTGATATAGCATAAGTTGTTTCAAAATGTAATGATAGTCTATATAATTTTGTTGTAAAGTAAGATCCAAGATGTTGTAAAAAAAATTAGGTGTTTCCTATAAATTTCTAGCTTATAGAAATATTGTAAAAACACATGATATGTTTATTGTAACCGCTTATGATTTTTATTGTAATAGTTCGTGATTTTTGTCCCAAATGAATGTAAAGAAATTTGTTGCATAACTATTTAATGTTATATTAATATTTAAAATGTTGTGAACTTTTTTTATTGCAATACTTGGGATGACCCATATATACCATAGGGTGGTATTTGTTGCATTATTTTGTTGCAATGTTACAAGTACAATTTCAAAGCATCTATTGGGTGTAGATAGGAGAGACAAATCATCTCATTTAGTGGGCTCCATCCCACGTGACAGACCAGCGTCCATGCATGAACCGTATGCATGCAGTGCTCTAGCGCCCAGCAATGTGACAAGGCCTGATGCATGCAGGATGGTGGGCTAGCGGAGGCACTTTTCAGCAGCAACATCCAACTTGCAGCGAAAAGCGACGTGACCCTGCACGGCAGCAGGAGGGCGTGATGTGACTTTTCCTGACCGTGAGATGGTGATCGATCGAACGGACGCGAAAGCAACCGATGTTTACTATACGGATCAGCCGACCGACGGCGTAGCACCACCCTTTTACTATTGACCTTGGATATGCTCAACCATAATCATCTAAGATCATGATATGTGAAGATTATTTGAACCAATGTTGGTGCTTCAATAGGAACATGGATGTGGATCCAGTTGTTAAGCAAAACAGACAAACCATCGCCATCATCTGGACTAGCGATCGCTCTAGTCCAGCGACCGCCGTCTTTAGCCTTTAGCATGGTTGGCGTCGAGAAAACATGCAGGGTTTATTTATCCGTGACGTAGAGAAGTACAATGGTCACGTTCACTATGTGTTGCGTCAGGAGGACAACCTGTTGGTACGACTGCGGCCTGCACAGAAAGAGCACGGCCTCCCGCTCCAAGGCTCTTGTGAAGAGATATATCATGGCCGCGGTGGCCATTGAGAACGCCGCCATTGTGGTGGGCTCAAGAGGTCCTCGCAATGCATATCACAAACTACTCTTGATTTCGATAGGAAATTTTATAACCTCTTCCAAATCATTATTTTATGCACCCAGCACCAACAAGCAATGTAGAAGCACATGACAACAACATAAATGCAAGCAAGCTGGAACAATGTTCAAGATTAGTAATTATGTGACCGTGTGACATGTTGTGTCATCATCGCCATAGGACCCTCTCAAGCAATATCGCAAACACGTCACGCTCACGAGAAGCAGCCGAGCCCCAAGCAGGGGCACGCACCAAACACGGCACAAAGTACGTCGTGGCAAAAAAAACATGCTGGTGCATAGAGCGATATGGACAGCTGATACGTCCAATTTGCATCACTATTTTATATCATAATTTGCTGTTATTCATTGATATATTTCATATTGGGACACAATACTTATGTTATTTCATCTATTTTGCATATTTCATGATTATTGGAGGATCGAGCACGGAGCCAGGATTCTGCTGGAAAAAGCACCGTCGAACGCAATATTTCGGAAGATCAACTGTGGAAGGAAATTACACGTAAAATCCTATTTTTCCAGATGACGGAGGGAGCCAGAAGGGGAGAAGAGGGGACCCAAGGTGGGCCCGGACCATAGGGCGGCGTGGCCCATGGCAGCCGCGCACCTTGTGGTGTGGGGGCCCACGGCCCCTCTCGCCTCCTTTTCTTCGCATATGCCTTCGTCCCGAAAACCTAAGCCACGAGAGGTACCTCACGAAGAGTTGCCGCCTGCGGGCGGAGACCGAGAAAAGAGCTCTCCGTGGGCGGAATCCCGGGAAATTCCCTCCGGAGGGGGAAACGCCATCGCCATCGTCATCGAGCTGGACATCATCTCCATCATCATCATCATCATCTCCACCATCTACACCGCCATCACCACCGCTGCACCTCCCGCTGTAACGATTTGGGTTGGATCTTGATTGTTTGATAGGGAAACTCTCCGGTGTTGATTTCTACTTGTTATTGATGCTATTGAGTGAAACCGTTGAACCAAGGTTTATGTTCAGATTGTTATTCATCATCATATCACCTCTGATTGTATTCCATATGATGTCTCGTGAGTAGTTCGTTTAGTTCTTGAGGACATGGGTGAAGTCTAAATGTTAGTAGTGAACTATGGTTCAGTAATATTCAATGTTATGATATTTAAGTTGTGGTGTCATTCTTCTAGTGTTGTCGTGTGAACGTCGACTACATGATACTTCACCATTTATGGGCCTAGGGGAGTGCATCTTGGTTGCTAATTGCTAATTTGGGGGCGAAACCTGGCCCCGTTGGTATATCGATGCAAGAGGGATCGCAGGATCTCGAGTTTAAGGCTGTGGTTAGATTTATCTTAATTACTTTCTTGTAGTTGCGGATGCTTGCAAGGGGTATAATCACAAGTATGTATTAGTCCTAGGAAGGGCGGTGCATTAGCATAGGTTCACCCACACAACACTTATCAAAACAATGAAGATTAATTAGATGTATGAAGCGAAAGCACTAGACTAAAATCCCCGTGTGTCCTCAAGAACGTTTGGTCATTATAAGTAAACAAACCGGCTTGTCCTTGGTGCTAAAAAGGATTGGGCCACTCGCTGCAATTATTTCTCTCGCATTTTACTTACTCGTACTTTATTCATCTACATCAAAACCCTTGAATACTTGTATGTGAGCATTTACAATGAATCCTTCATCGAAAGCTCAACACCTTCTCTCTCGTTGGGATCGACATTCTTACTTATCGAAGATACTACGATACCCCCTATACTTGTGGGTCATCAATACTATTTTTGGCGCCGTTGCGGGGAGTGCGCTATTGGTAAGTGGAATTGGTAAGGAAAACCTTTCTGTTTGTGCTGATTTTATTTCTTTGCTGCTATAAGTCATTATGGAGAGATCTTCTCTTCAATTTCTATTTGGGAAATCTACTACTACTGCAACGGTAGTGGATGAAGCGCCGGTGAGGAAGTAATACCATATAAAATACCTATGAAAATTATTGAACGTGTTATGGATAACCGCTATGAAGGGGATGGAACTGTTCATCCCTGATCATTTACTTTTTACATGAATTATGCGGGTTATTCAAATGTGCGGTATTACTATGGATGAAGTTAGAAAAAACTATTCTCTATATATGCGGTAAAGCGGCGCACTGGTATAAATTGTGAAGAATAGGGATTCTCTTAATTGGGAGGACATTGTGCCTTTATTTTATTCCAAATTTTATCCTCCAAGTGAAATTCACAAGGATCGGAACCGCATATATAATTTCTGGCCTCATGATGGAGAGAGTATTGCCCAAGCTTGGGGAGATTGAAGTCTTTAATGCTCAAATGCCCCATTCATGAGCTTCATGGTAATGTTATTATTGATAATTTCTATGCAAGACTTTCTTTTCAAGACAAGACCTTGGATACTTCTTGTTCTGGATCATTTACACAACAAAGAAGAGTTTAAAAGGGACCTTCTTGATCGGATCCAGGAGAATACTGAAGGATGGGAGAACGACAAAGATAGAAAGTCAGGTATAATCTTTGATTATAAATGCATTGAATCTTTTATGGATACTGATAAATTTTGTAATATGAGTGCTACTTATGGTCTTGATTCCCAAGTTGTTGCAAATCTTTACAAAGCTTTTGCCTCTCATTATGAATTGCCTAAGAATAATTTTGATAAGTATCATGAACCGTATAAAGATAAAATTGATTCATCTGTAAAAAAATGTGTAGTGATTGAAACTGTTGATCATGTTATTCCTGAAGCTTATATTGAAAAAACTCCTTTTGCTAAAATGAAAGAGTACTCTGTTATATCTAGTGTGGTTAATAAAAGTGAAAAGAAATCTATAGAACCTGAAGAACAAATTAAGGTTGAACCTGCTGTTGCAATAGTTAAAGATCTTGTGACTGAAAATGTGGAGGATGGTCATATTATTTTCTGAAGATGCTTCTAATATTGTTTCACATCCTAATAAACCCAAACAAGTTAGTATTCCTATGCTATCTGTTAGAATTGGTGATCATTGCTATTATGGTTTATGTGATATTGGTGCAAGTGTTAGTGCTTTTCCTTATGAGCTTTACACGGAGATTATGCACGAAATTGATTCTTGTGAACTTGAAGATATTGATGTGGTTATTCAGCTGGCTAATAGAGAACTATTTCTCCAATTGGTATTGTTCGAGATGTGGAAATTCTATGTGGTAAGATTAAATATCCTGCTGACTTTTTGGTACTTGGTTCTGCTGCTAGTGATTATTGTCCTATCATTTTTGGTAGACCTTTTCTAAATACTTGTGGAGCTATTATAGATTGCAAGAAAGAGAAAATTTTGACTAAATTTGCTGGTGAATCTTATGAGTTTAACTTCTCTAAATTTACCAAAACTCCTTATAAAGCTGATTTGCCTAGTGATGATTTTAAAATGGAGCAGTGTGCATCTATTGTTCTTGTTCCTAATAATCCTTTGCAGCAACATTTGGAGAATAGAGAGTGAAGTTTTAGGAAAGAAAGAGATGAGCTTGAGGAAATTTTCTTCGCCAACCTATTCTCAAGCATGATTTACCGGTGGAAGATTGGGGTACAACACCACCAAAAGGAAGATCCTGTTTTCGATTTAAAGCCTTTACGATAATCTTAAATATGCTCATATTGATGATAAGAAAATATATCCTGTTATTATTAGTTCTAAGCTTTCAGAGATTGAGGAAGAAAGGTTATTGGAAATATTGAAGAAACACCGAGCTATTGGCTACACTCTTGATGATTTGAAGGGGATTTCTCCTTCTATTTGCCAACATGCTATCAATATGGAAGATGATGCGAAGCTTTGTTGAACATCAACGTCGTCTAATTCCGAAAATGAAGGAGGTGGTAAGGAATGAGGTATTAAAATTTCTTGAAGCTGGTATTATATATCCTATTGCTGATAGTAGATGGGTTAGTCCTGTGCATTGCTTTCCTAAGAAAGGAGGAATGACTGTTGTGCCTAATGATAATGATGAGCTCATCCCTCAAAGAGTAGTTGTAGGGTATAGAATGTGCATTGATTTTTGAAAAGTTAATAAAGTTACTAAGAAAGATCATTACCCTTTACCATTTATTGATCAAATGTTAGAAAGGTTGTCTAAAAATACTCACTTTTGCTTTCTTGATGGTTATTCTGGGTTTTCACAAATTGCTTTTTAAACTAAAGATCAAGAGAAACCACTTTCACTTGTCCTTATGGAACTTATGCTTATAGGCGTATGCCTTTTGGTTTATGTAATGCTCCTGCTACTTTTCAAAGATGCATGTCTGCTATTTTTCATGGCTTTTGCGAGAGTATTGTAGAGGTGTTCATGGATGATTTTTCTGTCTATGGGAATTCTTTTGATAATTGCTTGCGAAACCTCGACAAAGTTTTGCAGAGATGTGAAGAAACTAACCTTGTTCTTAATTGGGAGAAATGCCACTTTATGGTTAATGAAGGAATTGTATTGGGACATAAAATTTCCGAGAGAGGTATTGAGGTTGATAGAGCTAAAGTTGAAGCAATTGAGAAGATGCCCCATCCGAGGGATGTTAAAGGTATTCGTAGTGTTCTTGGTCATGCTGGGTTCTATAGGAGATTTATTAAAGATTTCTCCAAGATTTCAAAGCCTCTTACTAATCTTCTTCAAAAGATGTACCTTTTGTTTTTGATGATGATTGTAAGGAAGCTTTTGAAACTCTAAAGAAAGCCTTAACAACTGCTCCTGTAGTTGAACCTCCTGATTGGAATTTGCCTTTTGAAATTATGTGTGATGCTAGTGATTTTGCTGTAGGCGCTGTTCTTGGACAGCGAGTAGATAAAAAAATTAAATGTTATTCATTATGCTAGTAAGACTCTTGATGCTGCTCAAAGAAATTATGCTACAACTGAAAAGGAATTGTTAGCTGTAGTCTTTGCTTGTGACAAGTTTAGACCCTATATTGTTGATTCAAAAGTCACAATTCATGATCATGCTGCAATTAGATACCTTATGACAAAGAAAGATGCTAAGCCAAGGCTTATTAGATGGGTACTTCTTTTGCAAGAATTTGATTTACATATTATAGATAGGAAAGGTGCTGAAAATCCTGTTGATAATCTGTCTAGATTGGAAAATATTGCTTATGATCCTTTGTTAAATAGTTTTCCAAATGAACAATTGGCGTAATAAAGGTGAGCTCGCGAGAGAGCCATTGGTATGCTGATTATGCTAACTTTATTGTTTGAAGTATTTGCCTCCAACCTTTTCAGCTCAGCAAAGGAAATTCTTTTATGACTTGAGGCATTATTTTTGGGATGACCCACACTTATATAAAGAAGGAGTAGATGGTATTATGCGAAGATGTGTTCCTGAATATGAACAACAGGAGATATTGAGTAAATGTCATGGTAGTGTTTATGGAGGACATCACGGAGGAGAACCGCACAGAAGGTTCTACAATCAGGTTTTTATTGGCCAACACTTTTCAAAGATGCGAGGAAGTTTATCTTATCTTGTGATGAATGTCAAAGAGTTGGTAATATCTCTAGACGCAATGAAATGCCTATGAATTATACTCTTGTTATTGAACCATTCGATTGTTGGGGATTCGACTTCATGGGTCCTTTCCCTTCTTGAAGGTAACACTCATATACTTGTCGTTGTTGATTATGTTACTAAATGGGTAGAAGCTATACCCACAAAAAGTGCTGATGGTGAGACCTCTTTAAAAATGCTTTTAGATATTATTTTTCCTAGATTTGGAGTACCTAGATATATTATGACTGATGGAGGTTCTCATTTTATTCATGGAGGTTTTAGAAAAACTCTTGCTAAGTATGGTATTAATCATAGAATTGCTTCCGCTTATCACCCTCAAACTAGTGGTCAAGTAGAATTATCAAATATAGAGATTAAATCTATTTTGGGAAAGACCGTTAATAAATCTAGAAAGAATTGGGCTAGTAAATTGAAAGAAGCATTATGGGCTTATAGAACTGCTTATAAAAATCCCATGGGTATGTTACCGTATAAAATGGTTTATGGAAAAGCTTGTCATTTACCTTTAGAACTAGAGCACAAAGCTTATTGGGCTGCTAGAGAACTAAATAAAGATCCGAAACTAGCCGGTAATAAGAGGTTGCTGCAATTGAGTTCTCTAGATGAATGGAGAAGTGAAGCTTATGAAAATGCTAAACTCTTTAAATAAAAAGTTAAGAAATGGCACGATAGAAGAATTATTAAAAGAGAATTTAATGTTGGAGATAAAGTTCTATTGTATCGGTCTCGTCTTAGACTCTTTGCAGGGAAATTACTCTCAAAATGGGAAGGACCATATGTTATTGAGGAGGTATATCGTTCAGGGCAATAAAAATTAGCTCTTTGGAAGGCAACGCCACACAAGTAGTGAATGGACAAAGACTCAAGCATTATATTTCTGGTGATTCTTATAATGTTGATGTTGATATTATTCAAGTGGAAACACCGGAGACTTTCATCAAAGGACAAATTGACATCCGCCGAACTCGACTTTGAATAGGTAACAGTACAGGTAATAAAAGTCCGCGTTTAGCTTTCCGAACAATATTTCTGTTTGGAAAATATGAAAAATACGAGATCGAAACGGAGTGGAGGAGACGCACGAGCGTGCCCCCATAGGCCGCGCGCGCCTATGAGGACACCACCTCGTTGTCCCCCTCCGACTCTTGTTCGATCTGGAACCTTCCTTTTGTTGTAAAAATATTTGCTATATAATCCCGGACCCGGAGGTCCGTATATCGTTTTCTCGTCGTGTTTTGTTTCGAGTTGTTTTCTGGGATCTACGGATCTAGATCCACCATGTCTTCGTCGGGAACTCAGAGGAACAGCTTCTTCGAGGACATCGTCAACCCGTACATGAACGAGCTGAAGATGCACCCCAAAAAATTGCTGCTCGTAGGTGGAGAGTTGCAGATAAAAGATGTCCAGGGTCCTAAAGGAGAAGGGAGCTTGGAAGACAGGATGGAGAAATTGGAACAGGAGGTCTTCAACTACAAGAAGATGGCTGAGCGTGAAGTGGACATCTTTCACAAGATTGTGTCTGAACTCATTGATGGACACAAGAGGGAGACTGCAAAGTTGTGGGACGATATCTTCTCACTTCACGACACCACCAACAAGCTCCAAGCTCAACTCTATGATGTTCATAATCAAAACTATGCGTATGAAAACAGGTTTAAGCGCATAAGTCATGCTGCTAGTTTCAGGTTTCCGGAGACCAAAATGTCTTTTGTTGATGGAGAGCCTCTTCCATGGAAGTCTGATGATGGCAAGGATTTGCTATCATCACCGAAGGAGTAATTCATCATCGGTATTGGCATCCCCTTGGTTTGTTCCAAGCTTGGGGGAGTGCCGCGGTATCACATCATCACTACCTTTATCTTTTACTATCAAATAGTGTCATATCATGAGTATGGAAGTTATCTTATGGAATAGTTTGCAATGTGGAAGTATCTCTCTTAGTTGGTTATCTATGTATCCGTTGGTGTGAGGTATCGTTATGGAATATTAATGAGAAGTCTTATCATTTACTTTTTGCACACCTTATTTTAGTTTGCAATCTCCATTATATGATTACTCTTGACATTAGTATTGATATCACTTTGGGAGTATTAAGTAAATCTATTTGGTCTTGGCAAACTTAGCATTGGTCAATAGCAACAACATCTTGATGTTTAAATAGAAGAGAGAAATACATGTAGATATATTACTCTATTATCTTTATGATAGTGAGTTTAGTATTCTGAAGTTAAAATTGCTTGTGCTTATGAAAAGATGCATGATTGTTTCTATCATATGTATATTTGTTTGTTTCCCTCAATCTTTATGCTTGCTATCAAACCTTGCTAGCCAAAACCTGTATTGAGAGGGAATGCTTCTCATACATCCATAACCTTAGACCAAACCTATGCCATTTGTGTCCACCATACCTACCTACTACATGGTATTTTCTGCCATTCCAAGTAAATACTTCATGTGCTACCTTTAAACAATTCAAAATTTATTACTCCTTATTTGTGTCCATGTTTCATAGCTCATGAGGAAGTATGTGGTGTTTTATCTTTCAATCTTGTTGGGCGGACTTTCACCAATGGACTAGTGGCACATCCGCTTATCCAATAATTTTGCAATAAGAGCTGGCAACGGGGTTCCCAGCCCCAATTAACAGCCCCAATTAATAACTTTCATTAATAATTCTCTTCACATGTTTTGCCCTGATTTATCAGTAAGCAACTTAATTTTGCAATAGACACTCCTCCATGGTATGTGAATGTTGGAAGGCACCCGAGGATCCGGTTAGCCATGGATTGAGAAAGTCAAGGTTGGGGGAGTGTCATCCATAATAAAACTAAAATACATGTGTAAACAAAAGAGAAGGGGATGATCTACCTTTGGTAGAGATGCCGTCCCCATGGGAGCCGCTCTTGGAAGGTTCGTTTGGCAAGGGGTTAGAGTGCCCGCTACCATTCGTTGACAACAACAAACACCGCTCAAAATCTTACTTTTATGCTCTTTATATGATTTCAAAACTTGAAAAGATCTAGCACATGATTTAATCCCTGCTTCCCTCTGCGAAGGGCCTATCTTTTACTTTTATGTTGAGTCAGTAAACCTATTTCCCTCTGTCTTAAGCAAGCAATTGAGTTGTTGTGAACCAACCATTTATTCTATGATTCAGTTAATCATGACTTCTATACTTTCTTGTTTAGTACAAATTTTATCTGAATGAATATGACTTTGAAGGTTATCAATGATTATGAGGAGATTGTTATGATTGAGAATGAAAGCCCTGCTATATAAATTCCAATATGAAAGCCTTGCTTATTAAATAAGAGTAATCCGTTAGTAGTTCTCTGACCAAGAACAAAGTTTGCCATAACCATCTATGATTTCCTATGCACCTTTACTTGTGATTTCTCTTTACTTATTTCAAGTTGAGTTATATGAAGAGAATGTGTATTAGAATATCTTGTGTGAATCAATATGATGCTTCTTGTCCGTATTTTATTTATCGAATCTTCACTCCATAAACATGTGGTCTTGTTTATCGAGCTCAGTTTCGCTTGGGGACAAGCGAGGTCTAAGGGGGAGTTGATACGTCCAATTTGCATCACTATTTTATATCATAATTTGTTGTTATTCATTGATATATTTCATATTGGGACACAATACTTATGTTATTTCATCTATTTTGCATATTTCATGATTATTGGAGGATCGAGCACCGGAGCCGGATTCTGCTGGAAAAAGCACCGTCGAACGCAATATTTCGGAAGATCAACTGTGAAGGAAATTACACGTAAAATCCTATTTTCCGATGACGGAGGGAGCGGAAGGGGGAGAAGAGGGGAAGGTGGGCGGACCATAGGCGGCGCGGCCCATGGCCGGCGCGCCACCTTGTGGTGTGGGGCCCCACAGCCCCTCTCGCCTCCTTTTCTTCGCCTTCGTCCCGAAAACCTAAGCCACAGAGGGTACCTCACGAAGAGTTACAGCCGCTCTGCGGGGCGGAGAACACCAGAGAGAAAAGAGCTCTCCGCGGGCAGGAATCCGCGGGAAATTCCCTCCCGGAGGGGGAAATCGACGCCATCGCCATCATCAGAGGACATCATCTCCATCATCATCATCATCATCATCATCACACGCCATCACCACCGCTGCACCTCGTCACCGCTGTAACGATTTGGGTTGGATCTTGATTGTTTGATAGGGGAAACTCTCCCGGTGTTGATTTCTACTTGTTATTGATGCTATTGAGTGAAACCGTTGAACCAAGGTTTATGTTCAGATTGTTATTCATCATCATATCACCTCTGATTGTATTCCATATGATGTCTCGTGAGTAGTTCGTTTAGTTCTTGAGGACATGGGTGAAGTCTAAATGTTAGTAGTGAACTATGGTTGAGTAATATTCAATGTTATGATATTTAAGTTATGGTGTCATTCTTCTAGTGGTGTCGTGTGAACGTCGACTACACGATACTTCACCATTTATGGGCCTAGGGGAGTGCATCTTGTATTTGGTTGCTAATTGCGGGGTTGCCGGAGTGACGAAACCTGCCCCCGTTGGTATATCGATGCAAGAGGGATCGGATCTCGAGTTTAAGGTTGTGGTTAGATTTATCTTAATTACTTTCTTGTAGTTGCGGATGCTTGCAAGGGGTATAATCACAAGTATGTATTAGTCCTAGGAAGGGCGGTGCATTAGCATAGGTTCACCCACACAACACTTATCAAAACAATGAAGATTAATTAGTTGTATGAAGCGAAAGCACTAGACTAAAATCCCCGTGTGTCCTCAAGAACGTTTGATCATTATAAGTAAACAAACCGGCTTGTCCTTGGTGCTAAAAAGGATTGGGCCACTCGCTGCAATTATTTCTCTCGCATTTTACTTACTCGTACTTTATTCATCTTACATCAAAACCCCTACTTGTCTTGTGAGCATTTACAGTGAATCCTTCATCGAAACTGCTGTCAACACCTTCTGCTCCTCGTTGGGATCGACATTCTTACTTATCGAAGATACTACGATACACCCCCTATACTTGTGGGTCATCAACAGCCAAAGAAGGGTGCATCGATCACGGTGCTGAACAAGAAGCGATCCAGCGGCACGCCGGCCGCGTCCATGCTCTGTCATGAGTGACTACTAGGAGGCATAGGCGCGGCGGCACGCCGCGCCCGTTAACCCGTGTTACTTAGTTTGTACTGTGATGTTGATAGCCCGCAGGCTGTTTTATCTGGAGAAAAAGAACAATGGCTACATTGTGTGGTCGAGCAGTAATCCCTCCTCGTTAGTACCTTGTGTCATTGCCATGAAGTGATTCAAGTAGAAAGTAGAAGAGACATCACTTAGGAAATCGTTTTCTTTGCTGAAAGCTGATTGAAGTAGAAAGTAGAAGAGACAACAGTTATGAAGTAGAAGAGATAGAAGCAGCGTTCGTATTTATATTCGATTACATAGTGCAGCTAACCGGCGCCAATACATGTTTATATGATGCACACCATCAGTGCCATGGAACACCGGAGCAGGGTCCTGAGAGTTAAACGTGGTCCTAAACCTGTAAAATACCATCCAGTAGGACAATAGCAGACCTTAGTTATAGACAAATTAGGGAGCTAACCGCTTTATCATACAAAACCCTGAAGTGAAAAGATCTAGTCAATGAAGAACTGAAATAAAGGAGAGCTCTTGGTAATGCAGGTTCGAAAAATCAAATTGCTAACAACTTATCATAGCCGAAGAAATGTTTAGTGCCTACCCAAAGATACAGTATCGTCCTTCTGAAGGATAGATAAGAAAAGGTCAAACAATGCAAACATAGAACACCTTAGGACCAAAATATTTCGACCAGTTACAATGCAGTTTCAGAAGAAAAAAAGAACAACCTGCTTGGAAGAATTTGGGAGAAAAAAGGCTCTTATAGCAGGATTTGCAAGAATGCACATTGTTGGTGGCTGAATCACACTGGTATATGAAGATAATAGCAGATGAGGTTTGTTGGAGGTTATTTGGTTAATTTCCTCAATTTGTTCTTAATCCCTGTGTTATAAGCAGGGACTGCAAATAATATTTGAGGCACTACCAACACAAGATACTCCAGAATGGAAATAGTGCAGAGAAATTAATACCTTTTGTCTGTGTGTTAGTTAAGGGGACCAAGTAAATTGTTAACAATTGGACAGCAACGTGCATATGCGGTCGATCACCATCAAAAGCAAATCTTACTCCCAGGAGCCTCTCTGCAAACCCTGTATATTTAGTGAAATAAGTAAAGTGCTAAAGGCGTGGCAAATGACACTAATATAGTGAACACTTGAGCTTGTAGCAGATAAGTGGATATATGAAAGGTTCAAGCACGACTTACCTGAAATGCTTACTTGGTTAGATATAGATTCCTAGAAGTTGTATTATGAACACGCCTAAAGTTTGAACGCTAAATTTTCTAACATGAGGAAAGTTGACAAAGTTCACCACATGGAAAACGAAATTATATGATCTTACTGTGAGGAAACTGTATATAACAACAGAACCTCCAATAGAATGTTTTCACTGTCATGCTCACTGCCTTGGCACCTTCTACTTGATATTATGATATCTGAAATGGTGGCAAATGTATCTTGTTTAAAAAAAAGAAGGAACAAAAACCGAAAGCTGTTGAAATAAGCATATGTGATCTGAGCAAGAAACATGTAAGTTGAGCATAGAACAATGAACAACACAGTTAACTATATGGCGATGTGTACTGAAACTATTAGAAAATTAAGGCACAAACTATTTCATCTTGTCATATGTTTTTCTGAGTTAATTGTAGCAAAACAAAATAGAAAATAAAAAACAAACGGGAAGGATGCGGCAGGCAAGGTGATAATTCTTACAAAATAGAAATTTCGTAGTGAAAGATACCTAAGTTAGCGATTTCTCAGTCTATCTATTCTTTGCAGCCTTCTGTCAAAATGTACTTGAAAACTTCAGATTCAGATTTCATGATACAACTGTAACATATGAACACTATCTTTAGGCGTCACTAAAATTGCCAACGTCCCTTCGAAATAAATTACTCTATTTGAAACTGAGCCACAACCAAATGTATATCACATAAACGAAGTCCAATGCCAGTAGCAGATGGATATTTTATCTTCTGAATTCAACCACTATAGGAAGAGATAAAGTAAAAAAAGGAAAACATATTTTTTATCGATTTACTCGACCCAAATGGAGGATATATGTAAAATTCAAGAACCACTTTATTGTACTGCATGCACACCAATTTAGAGCTATAAGCAATATTTGATCTCCTTGTAGACCTAAGGCCCTAACTGAAGTACACAGGAATAATTAAAACTGCAGCGCTGCATCAGCATGTGAAAAAGTAATTATACGAATCCATTTTCAAAACCATTGTTTCCTTGCAGAAGGAAAACAAAAGTCTAGTTGATTTACTCAATCCAAAGAGAGAATAGATATTAGATTGAAGAACCACTTCGTTGTACTATATCTCTAAGCAATATTTGATCTCCTTGTAGACCTAAGGGCCTAACAAAGTACAAAGGAGACCTAAAACTGCAGCGCTACATCAGCATGTCAAAAAGTAATTACATGAACCCCTAATAGAATCAGCAGCATATTTGCCTAGTGCACACTTTTTTCTGCAGGTCCGTCCGCTGTCTGTAGTTGGTCTGGACGCGACCACCGGCAGCTGTAGCCTGGCGACCAAGCTCGACGCAAGGTAGCGGAACTCGCAGCGGTGGCGGTGCACCGGGAGGAATACTAAAAATTGTATAGGAAATCCAAAATAGCAATGAAACAATGGAAGATGTTGGTTTCAGTTCTAAACTGCATGACTGCATTAAAATCAAAACCAAAACTCATAACCTCTAGGAATGCTAGTAATTTCATAACGCTGAAGCTTAAAATGTTTATTTTCTCGTGAAAGCTAGCAATATATTTTTAGAGGAAAGGCAAAAAGTCCAACTTTATTGAAAGCTTTAAGATCATCCGTGGGTTACCAGTTACAACAGTGACGAAACAGCGCAGCCTACTTGAAATATTTACACTTCAACAGAGAACACTACAGACCACAGGTTGTATGAATAGATATTATACCTAAAGCACACTTGCCCAGCTCATTATTCTCTAGTTAGACTATCCAAATTGTACTAATGGGTTATTACGACTGAAAAGCACTTTTTGGTGGAGCTGTAAAAGAAGTATAGGATTTCATATCACTAAAATTACCATGTTCTATAAGCAAAACAGAAGACGAATCATCTCCCCTGGCATTACCGAAGCACACCTAGCATAACCAGGGCTGTAAATATATTCCTGATCCCACGCTCTAGACTAACATCTCTGTTGGTATAATGTAGGCTCTAGGCTGCACCGGGATCTGCATTCCAAAAATAAAATTCTCCCTAATATCAGGATGCTCAAGTTGTGCATTGTTACTCATCTCCCCTGGCATTACCGAAGCACACCTAGCATAACCAGGGCTGCAAATATATTCCTGATCCCACGCTCTAGACTAACATCTCTGTTGGTCTAATGTAGGCTGCACCGGGATCTGCATTCCAGAAATAAAATTCTCCCTAAGATCAGGATGCTCAAGTTGTGCATTGTTACTGTAAATTAGCAGCACTACAACTAAAAAGCAAGCTATGAGTAAATTTAGCCCTGATAGAAAGTAGATATATGTACTGAGTCAGTAATGTATTGCCTCCAACCTACACAATATCCAACGACCAGTTTGGTATAATTCAACAGCCACAGGAACACAGCACCGAAGACATCAAATCAACCAGAGAAAATCAGAGGGAAGCAAAAAAAAAACGAAGAAATTGGAAAGGTAACGGATGCATCAAACGAAAGAACGGTCCGTGGCAGCGATGTGATGTAGAACAGAAGTCGATCCAAACATGAAATTCGTTGCCACCAAAAGGGGGGAAAAGATGGAAAAGAAAAAAAAAGGATTGGAAGACGTGCTGCCGCGCTAGGCGGCCAGCGAAGGAGATGCGACCGCTGTCTCAGGAAAGGACGTTTAGCTTTTTAACCTGTTATCTTCTTGTTGCCCCGGCCACCTCCGTTTTCTTCCGCTGTCGACCACTGCCTACTCCGCCCCGGTGTGGCCGCCGCCAGCCCACGCTCTGCCCTAAGGCCGCCGTCCCAGCTCCGCCCCCGCTCCGCCCCAGCGGCTCTGTCACAGGCACGCGCCTGCAGCATCCCTCGGTCGCCTCCATCGGCCCGCGGCAGCCTCGCGGTCGCCGCCGCCGGCAGGCTGCTTCCCCATCACGCGGTCGCCGCCACCGGCCCGCGGCAGCCCCGTTGTCGCCGCCGCCGGCACGCGCTTGCCCCGCCCCTAAGGTCGCCGACCCGCAGCTACCCCGCGGTCGCCGCCGACAGCACGAGAGTGCCCCACCCCCAACGTCGCTGTCCCCTGCCCGCTGCTGCTCCGCCCCGAGGTGGTCGCCTACACTGTCCTGTATTTCATCGCGAGAAAATGCAGCACTGTAATGGGTCGCTGGATAGGAAGGAAAAGTCCAGACGTGAGAGGTGGAACGTGGAATAGTGGGACACGCGGAAACTGATAAATGAAGACTGGGCAGTACTCACCGCTTTAACCGCACAAAGGCCTCCCAACCGGTAGCCGGTTGCCCCGCTCAGTCAAAAAAAAAATTTGACGTAAATTAGTTAGGCCATTCTAGTGACGTGTCAGGAGTTGATTGGAGTAGGGGGAGGGAAAATAGCCATGAACAGTACCGAAAGCAAGTAGAAAGCGTGAATCTGATCAACTTTTATATAGGTATAGAATGCGTGCGCGGCGTCCCCCGCCTTGAGGCACACGTGCAACATGTCATTGCAGACATGCGTGTTCACGGAGCCCCGGCGAGTGCCATATCGTCGAACTCCTTGCGCGTGGTGGCCACCATCCGGGCCCTAATGAGCGCGGTGCAGGCGTGGGCGTCGGGAAGAGGCCCCAACGCGCATGTGGTCACGCAGGAGGGAGGAAGTGGCCCGGGTGCGGGTCGAGGACACATCCCTCCTCGCACGCCAGCGAGAAGGTGGGCGTGCAGTTGGAAGAAGGATTTGACGGCGGCGGCGCAGAGGGCACGGAGGATGTCGACCCCGGCGGGCGGCGGCATCGAACGGACAGGCTATTTTCTTCCGTGTGGGGTGGCTGTTCGACGAAATGCACTGGGCGTGCCAAACTTCTCCGACGGCGATCTCCTAGGCAAACCTTATCGTAGCCTCGCTCGCCGGTGCATTGCAATATCCTAAAACCGTATGACTTTATTAATTTAAAGTCAGGCAATGTCTTGCCTCTTATCTAAAAAATCTAACGAGAATGCGGCTTAGTAACAAATCAAACAAAGTGGATCACCAGCAGCTTCTAAAATTGAATCTAAACTAGATAGCATGAGCTCATAGCAAGAATCGATGTCTCCAGGACGAGATTCGCCACGAGACGAATCAAATCGATTCAAAAACATCACCGTCTCTTCAGAATGAAACAACAGCAATACGATTCGTACTATGAACAACTACGAAACTCGAAAACTACAAACTCTAAAATACTGGTACTAACTTATGCTCTAGAAATTTCTATAAGTATGCTTATTTAATCATATACCAGAAATTCTTATTTAGATATTTGTTTGACTACACACTTTATTCATCCCTATCATGATATTTAATAATGTAAGAAATGATACAGTCTATGAAGTTTCAAAAATGATGCAAGCATAAATTTTGTGTTACAAAATAATGTTCAAACTTATCAAAAATTCAAAAGACACAAGTGTATTTTACAATAATATAGATTATATTTGTATAATAAACAGACCAATACTAATATATAACAACATGGTTATATTGTTAACGATGTCAACTAAGTAAAGTATACTCTCTAAAATTATATCATGATAAAAATCTTATAATGAATATAAAAGTCTAGTGTAAACTATAGTTTTTTTTAGAAAAAAATATACTCACGTTTAGTAAACATGCACTAATGTTTTCTACTCACTGGCTTCTTCCAAGATCAACCTTTGAATCAATGTAGATATGTCACTTGTCTTGAGTGATATATGAAGAAGTTTGAACCTGATGTCGGTGATTCATCAATAACATGGACGTAAAACCAAATGTTGAGGGAAACAGACAAACCATCGGCATCATCAGAACTAGCGATCACTCTGTCGCGGCCGCCGTTGTTTGTGGCCGGCATTGTGAAGAAAATTACTAGAGCAATATATGGTTCTACAGACTGTCATTTGTAGCGTAAGTTACGAAAAATGGAGATTAAAAAATTGTAAAAAAAATAAAGTTACCTATATACGTAGGCTTAACTCCTTAATTATTTATTCTTAATCATATTTATACATACATACACTGACACGAGATCTTTGGATAGTGTATTTAATATCTCTTCTAGCTCACATTAACCTACCTTACTCCTAAAAATTCTATCATCACAACCTAAATATTTGACAACCTGAACTTTCACTGAAGTCATGACCAAAATTATGAACAAAACAGTCTTTATCATCAATACCTTAGTTTAATCGGACAAATCAACAAATACTGGGTACACTAAATCGGCTAAATATATTAAACTAGATAATACCCCACACATTGCAACCGAACTTATGCCAAGGAAATTAATGAGAATTAACAAATTTGAATATGACATACACCAATGCACCCTCAAAGAAATAAAGAAAAAGAAGAAAATATGTTTTCGTACATTTAGTGGGAACCCCTCTCATTGGCAAATATAACATGATTCCTTCATTGGTCACAATCTCACGAAGCAGGCATCACAAAATTTATGATTTATTGGCTTCTTGGTGGCGTCAAAATCTGATCATGCAAAAAAAAAAGATGAACTAAATGTTGGGAATATATCATAGTAAAGCAAAATGGTCATTGACATCATGAATGTAGAGAAATTGGTACCTGGGAACATGTGAGTGTGAATGGTGCAGCCACAATGGAGTTTGTAAATAGTGGGCAAGCAGAATATGAACGAAGGAAAAAAGATCCAATCCGTATTGCTGAAAACCTTACGAATGCTTCTTATGTAACTCTTTGCTAATGCAGCAGGAGTCGTCTACACATTGCCCGTGTCTCCAGAAACAATTCTTTGGAGTTGACAGAAAGCTCCTAATGCTCGAAAGATTGAACTGTAGAAGAGTACAATAAACCTTAAACAGAGGGTACAGTGAAACATACCATTAACACACATCACCAACAGTTCGTCACTCGATATCTCGATTGGTAGGACATGACCCCGGTCTCCTTGAATTATGTTGCAGATATAGTATGCACTGTACCAAGACTTGGACATCACCAAAGGACACATATTCTGAACTGCGACGGAAGCAAATGCAGAAAGAGAATCTACTAGGTCGATCGGGGACAAACATGTCCATGGAGCACACCAAATGTAGCTTTGTTTGGCTCTCAAAGTATCTACTAGGTCGATCAACAATCCAAGAAATAATCAGGTTCAAGTTCAATATACCAGCCAAAATGTCCGTGCACTGATGGTGTACTCACAGTAATATTCAAGTGCAAATAGGTGCCATCATAAGCTTCCGATAGAAGCATTTAGGAGTTGTGCACGAGCACTGAGCAAGAAATGAAATGGAAAAATGAACAAGAGAAAACGTAAGGCTTTAATTACCTCCAATTGTGTAACTTTCACAGGGATTATCTGAGGCAAAGAATATGCAGAATTTGTTATTATCAAACCTTAAGCATACAATTATAAGGATCAAAATTACTTCAGATGCTTAAAATCATCACTAGCTGACCCTTTAACAAACAGATACTGAAGATCAAGTGTAGTACTAGCTCTTCAGATTCTAGCAGAGCTAAGAAGTAATTGTTTATGTAATTGCAACTCATCCGGGCGTTTAAGCCAAGCAGCAACCACAGGCTCACACCCTAACATTCAGAAAATTGCAAAGTACAGCCACATTACTTGTATGTTTTACAAGGATTATAAAAACTCTGCGCGTGAGTATATCGAAGAATTAAATGACAGCTTCCTAATCATCACACTACAGAACTCTACCCGGCCATGGTTGAATGTCTCCAAGAACTGAAACTTACCCTGTCAGAACCAAGAATCTAGAACCCTAGAAATTTAGGAGGAAAGAAGAGGAGGCTGGACTTACCGGTGAGCAAGAATAACAAGGTGTGTTTGCCTCCTGAACTACGCTATTGGTCCCATACCAACAAGACATGATGCCAATTCAGGAGGCCGCTGAAAAAAAGTTTAGATATACAATAAACACACAAGATTGATATTCAGCCAACAAGGAACAAAGAGATGTCAAGAATTACCAGAGTATACTTCCTACCCCTGCACGACAGAAGGTTTAGGGAGGGGGGGGGGGGTGTGTGGTCCATCAAATTTGCACAAGTATATAAGACCTCGAGCTCTCATTTTGCAGCCGTTGGCAAGCTCGGCCTTGAAACGGCAGCGTGTCAATCGTTCTCACCTGCAGGCTCCGATGGTTTCAGCCTTGCTTGGTGCATCAGTTTGTAGACAATCGTCCCAGTCAGGCCCTTTTCGATGGCATGAACCAGAACTTGTTCAGTGTATTCTTAGCCATCTCATTCAGTGTATCTGAAGCAGCAGCCAGCTTTCCTGCAGTCAGCTGTGAGTATGCAAGTGTAGCATACACAAGACGGTCAGCTTCTAAACATTTTCGTTGCATTTTGGTGAAGTACTTTTTGTGCAAGGTCAACCAAGCCCATGTTGCAAAGCCTTGCGATCAGAGACCTGTGTACTTGGTGGAAGGCCTCTTTTTCATAAGTTCATCAGGAATGAGTAGAACTGCATCTGCATTATCTTCTTGTAGAAAACATCGACGAGCGAGGAAAATGCACTATAATTGGGTGGAAAACCTGCAGACATACAAATCGGACATCATTGGTATAGACTGCTGTGCCCAAATAAGTGAATAACCAGTGAAGTAGTATAAAGAGTTAGTCACTGGTTTATTGCACACTAACTGTTTTCTACTATAGCTTAAGGATCACGCACTTAACTCAAAGCGGCTCACGGTGTTCCAGGTGACAGATGTCCGCCTCGACGCCCTCGTTCCCCATCTGCTCATGCGCTCACATTGCCTCGTACTGTATCCCCTTCCTGACGTAGAGCGGGATCAGGGCGTTGAACGAGAAGCCATCCAGCGGCACGCCGGCCGCGTCCATGCTCGCCATGAACAACTCCGAGCGTGCGGCGTCCCCCGCCTTGAGGCACACGTGCAACATGTCGTTGCAGACGACAGACGTACGTGTTCACGGAGCCCCGGCGCGCGCCATATCGTCGAACACCTTGCGCGCGGTGGCCGCCATCCGGGCCCTAACGAACGCAGTGCAGGCGTGGGCGTCGGGAAGAGGCCCACGGCGCGCATGTGGTTGAAGACCCGGACGGCGTCGTCGGTGCGGCCGGACTGGGCGAGCGCGTGGAGGAGCCAGTCAGCCAGCTCGGGAGGTGGGGCTCGGCGAGGAGGGAGGGAAAGAGAGCGGGTGGCAGAGGGGAAGTGGGCGTGCAGTTGGAATAAGGATTTGACGGCGGCGGCGCAGAGGACGCGGAGGATGTCGGGCGGCGGCATCGGACAGACGGCTGTTCGACGAAATGCACTGTGCGTGCGAAACTTCTCCGACGGCGATCTCCTAGGCAAACCTCTCGCCGGTGCATTGCAATATCTAACGATAATGCGGCTTAGTAACAGATCAAACAAAGTGGATCGCAACCAGCTTCTAAAATTGAATCCAAACTAGTAGCAACAAAGCTCATCTCCACGAAAGATCGCCACGAAACGAATCAAATTGATTCAAAAACGTCACCGTCTCTTCAGAATGAAACAACAGCAACACGATTCATACGATGAACAACGGCGAAACTTGAAAACTACAAACTCTAAAATACTGGTAGTAATAATTTATGCTCTAGAATTTTCTATAAGTATGCTTATTTAATCATATACCATAAATTGTTATTTAGATATTTGTTTGGCTATACGCTTTATTCATCTCTATCATGGTATTTAATAATGTAAGAAATGATACAGTCTATGAAGTTTTCAAAATGATGCAAGCATAAATTTTGTGTTACAGAATAATGTTCAAACTTATCACAACACAAGTGCATTTTGGCAATAATATAGATTACATTTGTATAATAAACAGACCAATACTAATATTTAACAACATGGTTACATAGTTAACGATGGCAACTAAGTAAATTATAATCTCTAAAATTATATCATGATAAAAATCTTATAATGAATATAAAAGTCTAGTATAAACTACAGTTTTTTTTTTGAAAAAATTATATCTACACGTAGTATATGCATGCACTCATGCTTTCTCCTCTCCGCCTTTCTCCAAGATCAACCTTTCAATCAACTAGGAAGCAATGGCGCGGCGGCACGCGGCGGCCGTTAGTTGACTTTGGTGTCTGCAACTTCTTGGCATATTGACACTAAACTGGTTTGGAGTATACATCACGTCTTAGCTTTTACAGAATATAGAGGCAACACTGTATAAGAAACATGATAGATAAGTAGAAGAGAAATGGCTATTTTCTTAGGTAGGTTGGCAGATAATATTTCACAGCTTGGTGCAGAGTAGGCATCTTGGTGCAGTCCCTCTCTTTCACCAGTTCAGATATTCTTTTACTTCCTACTTTGAGCCTAACTTGAGTCGTTGCTCATGATGTAATTATGGTGTTCGTTTGCTGTCAGGAGAAGAGTTCAGAATCAGTGTGAGCTATAGTATGGGATAGTTTGATGTTTGTCTTGGCAATTGGTAGGAATAATTCTTTTTCTTCTGATGTGTCCACCACAGGCAGTGAATGGACAGTGTGTTGCTACTTGTAATGTAATCTCATTAATAAATACTGCAAAGATCAATAAGAAAAATAGATGAAATGCCACTTATATGATTGATTCCGTCCAAAACATCTGATGAAACAGACATCGATGATAACTGCAGTACAGATGTATTGTATATAAGAGATGCATGGTAGAAGCTAGCTATGTGAGTGAGTATGGCTGAAAGGAAATATCAATGGGTAGCTATACATATGTAGAGGCCGAGATTTATAAAAGGATAAATATAAATAAGGAGCACCCAAAAAGGACAGAGAATTGATATATAATTAGGACTAATAGCTTCTTTTTATTTATCTTCCATGCTCATTGTGGCCTGCCTCTTCAGGTAGAGATAGTTCTCTACCAAAAAAATGCCTGGGAATGTGAATGTGGTACATATTTTAACATTGCATTCAGTTCATTTACAGCAGCATATAACATTTACATATAGCAAATGGTGGGGAGGGGAGCGTTTAGAAAATTTGCCTCACAATATATATATATATATATATATATATATATATATATATATATATATATATATATATATATATATATATATATATATCAGCTGAGTTTAGTCACATATGTATACCCAACACTGGCAAGGCATTTTATATGGCAAACAAAGAACTGTTGCTGAACTAAACAAAGCAGAAGGAAGAAAAAAAAAAGCATAACCAATGCAACCTCTTGCTCAGTTCCTCCTCCTAAAGAGCATCTGCAAGCAAGATGATTAAGCACTACAATTAACATGGAATTTGGGGAAAAAGTAAAGTTTGCAATTTGCAAAACAACAAAAGTTACAAACCTTATCGTAGAAACTTCTCTGAGGCGATCTCGCACACAAACCTTATCGTAGCCTCGCTCGCCGGTGCATTGCAATATCTTACGAGAATGCGGCTTAGTAACAGATCAAACAAAGTGGATCACTGCCAGCTTCTAAAATTGAATCCAAACTAGTAGCAAAAGCTCATAGCAAGAATCGATGTCTCCAGGACGAAATCGCCACGGGGGCGGTTCCTCTCTGGCTCCTCGCGTTCCCGGCGCGTGGGACGCTTCTGACGGCAGCGAGGTTACGGGCGGCGCGCGGCGGCTCTTCTCGGCATCGAGGTCGCTGCGGGAGTCCGTGTCGGAGGCGTAAGCGGCGGTCGGCGGCGCGGCGGCCGGCGCCATGGGTGGGCCCTGATCTAGGCATGCTAGGGCCGTACGGGCCGCGGGCGCTATGGGCGCTGTGCGGCGCGGTGCTAGCCTGGCCCTGGTCCGGGAGGGCTGCGCGGCGGCGGCTCTGGGTTGGCCACGAGGATGTTGCGTGAAGACAGTGATGGCAGGGTTGTTGCTGCGGGTTGTCCGCGGCGGGTCTGCTCGGTGATGCTGCGGTGCGCCGAGGTGTGCCATCGCCGGCATGTGGAGGCCAGGGCGGGCGCGGCGAGCCCCTGGGAGGAGGAGCTGGGTGAGGAGCGTGATGGGACGGTGGCCCCGGAATCCTCGGCGGTGCGGCAGCCGCGGTGGCCGCGTGGGCGGCATGGCGTCCGGATCTGGGAGCTCTTGTCTGCGGTCTTCGGCGTTCGTCCTCGAGGCCCGAGTTGGTGTTGGTCGGTGATACGTCTCAAACGTATCTATAATTTTTTATGTTCCATGCTACTTTTATTACAATACTTGAATGTTTTATACATACTTTACAGCATTATTATACATTTTCCGGCACTAACCTATTAACAAGATGCCGAAGTGCCTTCTTGTTCTTGTTTTTGGTTTCAGAAATTCTAGTAAGGAAATATTCTCGGAATGGACGAAATCAACGCCCGTGGCCTATTTTTACACGCTTCCGAAGACCGAAGAGGAGACGAAGTGGGGCCACGAGGTGGCCAGACACCAGGCGGCGCGGCCAGGCCCTGGCCGCGCGGCCCTAGTGTGTGGGCCCCTCGTGCCGCCACTTGACCTACCCTTCCGCCTACAAATAGCCTTCGTCGCAAAACCCCTGTACCGAGAGCCACGATACGGAAAACCTTCCAGACGCCGCCGTCGCGAATCTCATCTCGGGGGATTCAGAGATCGCCTCCGGCACCCTGCCGGAGGGGAATCATCACCGGAGGGGCTCTACATCATCATGCCCGCTTCCGGATTGATGCGTGAGTAGTTCATCCTTGGACTATGGGTCCATAGCAGTAGCTAGATGGTTGTCTTCTCCGCTTGTGCTATCATTGTTTAGATCTTGTGAGCTGCCTAACATGATCAAGATCATCTATTTGTAATGCTACATGTTGTGTTTGGCGGGATCCGATGAATATATAATATTATGTTAAGTTGATTATCAATCTATCATATATGTGTTGTTTATGTTCTTGCATGCTCTCCGTTGCTAGTAGAGTCTCTGGCCAAGTTGATACTTGTAACTCCAAGAGGGAGTATTTATGCTCGATAGTGGGTTCATGCCTCCATTTAATCTGGGATAGTGACGAAAGTTCTAAGGTTGTGGATGTTGTTGCTACTAGGGATAAAACATCGATGCTTTGTCTAAGGATATTTGTGTTGATTACATTACGCACCATACTTAATGCAATTATCTGTTGTTTACAACTTAATACTGGATGGGGTTCGGATGATAACCGAAGGTGGATTATTTAGGCATAGATGCATGTGGATAGCGGTCTATGTACTTTGTCGTAATGCCCTGATTAAATCACATAGTAATCATCGTTGATATGTATTGAATCTTTATTTGTCAATTGCCCGCCTGTAATTTGTTCACCCAGCATGTTAGTTATCTTATTGGAGAGACACCACTAGTGAACTGTGGACCCCGGTCCATTCTTTTACATCTGAATACATTGTACTGCAATCTTTGTTTTTACTGTTCTTTGCAAACAAACACCATCTTCCACTCGATACGCTTAATCCTTTGTTTTCAGCAAGCCGGTGAGATTGACAACCTCACTGTTACGTTGGGGCAAAGTACTTTGATTGTGTTGTGCAGGTTCCACGTTGGCGCCGGTTTCACTGGTGTTGCGCGCACTACATTCCTCCACCAACAACCTTCACGTGCTTCTTGGCTCCTACTGGTTCCATAAACCTTGGTTTCTTTTCTGAGGGAAAACTTGCCGTTGTGCGCATCATACCTTCCTCTTGGGGTTCCCAACAGACGTGTGCTTTACCGTCACAAGAAAGTTGTTGACTACACGCCAGCAGTCGACGTCCCCTCTATGTGGCGTTCCGGCGGCGCCCTCGGTGCTCTTCGGCGGTGCTCCTTTGGCTATAGGCGCGTTGCTCCGGGGTTGCGATCTGGCGGATGCAGGTGGTGGTCTGTGCCGGTCCTTGTTGGGCGGGCGCGAGATTTTGGGACTCTTCGCTAGGCGAAAGCTTTGTCTTGGCGGCCGGCCAGGACCGACGACGGTGACGCCCGTGGGCGCCGCATCCTTCTTGAAGGCGTCGTCGAAGCGGGTGTCTCCTGATCTCCGCCCGGGTTCTCCGGGGGACACCCTAGATCCCTCGCGGGATCGGGCGTGGGCGGCGCTCTTGTGTCGCTTTGCCTCTTGGGGCCTCGCTTTGGACATCCACCGGACAGAGGGGTTTTGGAGTGTTTTGGTGGTTTCTGCGGAGGCGGTTCGTCTTCGGCCAGGCGGGGCGTGGTAGTTGGAGCGGTGGCTCCGGTCTTTCGCCTCCGCCTGTTGCGTTGAGGTGTGGTATCGACCTGGTTGGTCGTCGACCCGTGTGGAGCGCAGCCTCGGGGCTGGTGTATGGTGTCGTGTTGTAACGGTTTTTCGGCCAGTTTTCCTCATAAACGGGCCAACTCTTTTCTCCTATATCAATGAAAGGCAAAGCTTTTGCCTCGTTTCAAAAAAAAACAGCAATACGATTCGTACGATGAAAAACAGCGAAACTCGAAGACTACACCCTAAAATACTGGTAGTAATAATTTATGCTCTAGAAATTTCTATGAGTATGCTTATTTAATCATATACCAGAAATTGTTATTTAGATATTTGTTTGACTATGTGCTTTATTCATCTCTATCATGATATTTAGTAGTGTAAGAAATCATACAGTCTATGAAGTTTTCAAAATAATGCAAGCATAAATTTTGTGTTACAGAATAATGTTCAAACTTATCACAACGCAAGTGCATTTTACAGCAATATAGATTACATTTGTATAATAAAGAGATTAATATTAATATTTAACAACATGGTTACATTGTTAACGATGTCAACTAAGTAAATTATACTCTCTAAATTGTATCATGATAAAACTCTTATAATAAATATAAAAGTCTAGTATAAATTATAGCTTTTTTTAGAAAAAGTAATACCCACACGTAACTTCCATTGACTCATGCTTCGTACTCTCTGCCTTCCTCCAAGATCAATCTTTGAATCAATGTAGATCATTTATGTCACTTGTCTTGGGTGATATATGAAGAAGTTTGATCCTGATGTCGGTGATTCATCAATAACATGGACGTAAAACCAGATGTTGAGAGAAACAAACAAACCATCGCCATCATCAGAACTAGGGATCACTCCGTCGCAGCCACCGTTGTTTGTGGCCGGCATTGTGAAGTAAATTACTAGAGCAATATATGGTTCTACAGACTGCCATTTGTAACGTAAGTTATGAAAAAATGGAGATTAAAAAATTGTACAAAAATAGAGTTACGTATATACGTAGGCTTAACTCCTTAATTATTTATTGTTCATCATATTTATACATACATACACTGACACAAGATCTTTGGACAGTGTATTCAATATCTCTTCTACCTCACATTAGCTGCTACAATTTTTAGGAGTAAGGTAGGTTGTGATGATAGAAGAATTCAGATGTTGCTCTAGCTAGATCCATGGATAATAGCTTAAAAATCATAGGACAAAGAACTCTGATTCAGCTAGTAACAACTTCACAAATGGAAGCGATTTCTTCAATAACATGTATAATGGCTCAACTAGTTTCTATCAACTAGCAAAGAGTATCACATCCTTCACCTAATGGAAATATTTGACAACCTGAACAAGTTTAGAGTATATGATCAGCGTGCATAGCGTGAGAAGTAAGAACTTTCACTCAAATCATGACCAAAAATATGAACAAAACAGTCTTTATCATCAATACCTTAGTTTAATTAGACAAATCAACAAATACTGGGTACACTAAATCGGCTCGGTAAATATATTCAACTAGATAATACCCCACAAATTGCAATGGAACATATGCCAAGAAAATTAATGAGAATTAACAAATTTGAATATGACATACACCAATGCACCCTCAAAGAAATAAAGAAAAAGAAGAAAATATGTTTTCGTACATTTAGTGGGAACCCCTCGCATTGGCAAATATAACATGATTCCTTCATTGGTCACAATCTCACGAAGCAGGCATCACAAAATTTATGATTTATTGGCTTCTTGGTGGCGTCAAAATCTGATCATGCAAAAAAAAAAGATGAACCTAAATGTTGGGAATATATCATAGTAAAGCAAAATGGTCATTGACATCATGAACGTACAGAAATTGGTACCTGGGAACATGTGAATGTGAATGGTGCAGCCACAATGGAGTTTGTAAATAGTGGGCAAGCAGAATATGAACGAAGGAAAAAAGATCCAATCCGTATTGCTGAAAACCTTACGAATGCTTCTTTTGTAACTCTTTGCTAATGCGTCAGGAGTCATTTACACATTGCCCGTGTCTCCAGAAACAATTCTTTGGAGTTGACAGAAAGCTCCTATTGCTCGAAAGATTGAACTGTAGAAGAGTACAATAAACCTTAAATAGAGGGTACAGTGAAACATACCATCATTAACACACACATCACCAACAGTTCGTCACTCGATATCTCGATTAGTAGGACATGACCCCGGTCTCCTTGAATTATGTTGCAGATATAGTATGCACTGTACCAAGACTTGGACATCACCAAAGGACACATATTCTGAACTGCGACGGGAGCAAATGCAGAGAGAGAATCTACTAGGTCGATCAGGGACACACATGTCCTTAGCACACCAAATGGAGCTTTGTTTGGCTCTCAAAGTATCTATTAGGTCGATCAACAATCCAGAGATAATCAGGTTCAAGTTCAATATACTAGCCAAAATGTCCTTACACTGATGGTGTACTCACAGTAATACTACCTCCATCCCAAGGCTTAAGGCTTATATTTTTTTAGAAAAATCAAAGCAAGTAAAGTTTGACCAAAATTTTAGAATAATCTATCAATAAATATGATATTTTGTAGATAGCACATGAAAATATTTTTCATTATCTATCTAATAATATTAATTTTGTATTTGACATGTTAATGATTTTTTATAAAAACTTAGTCAAACTTAACATAGTTTGACTTTCTGAAGAAAAAAATATAGGCCTTAAGCCTTGTGATGGAGGTAGTATTCTAGTGCAAATAGGTGCCATCATAAGCTTCCGATAGAAGCATTTAGAGCATCTCCACCGGCGCCCCGATAGCATTTTGGGGCCGGCAGCGAAAATGGGCTCGCACCGGTGCGCCCCAAACGGCGCCGGCAAATTTTGGAGCCCAATAGAATCGCCGGCAACCCCGTGTCGGCCCCTTCGCCAAGGGCGCGCCGGCACCTCGCAGCACGTCTGAAAACGAGTGTGGGCTCCGCCTGGCAGACAGACACACCGTTTTCCCACCTCCTACACACGACCGAGCCGACTCCCACCCCTCTAGATCGCCACCATCGCCGTCGCCGCCGCGCCCACCCTGCTTGCAATAGACACCTCCGACTGTCTAGGAACCGCCGTCCATCGACACGGCCGACACCCCTGATACGTCTCCAACGTATCGATAATTTCTTATGTTCCATGCTACATTATTGATGATATCTACATGTTTTATACACATTATATGTCGTATTTACGCATTTTCGGAACTAACCTATTAACAAGATGCCGAAGAGCCGTTGTTGTTTTCTGCTGTTTTAGGTTTCAGAAATCCTAGTAACGAAATATTCTCGGAATTGGACGAAATCAACGCCCAGGGTCCTATTTTTGCACGAAGCTTCCAAGTCCGAAGAGGAGACGAAGTGGGGCCACGAGGTGAGGACACACCATGGCGGCGCGGCCCAAGCCCTGGCCGCGCGCCCTAGTGTGTGGGCCCCCGTGACGCCCCTGACCTACCCTTTCGCCTACTTAAAGCCTCCGTCGCGAAACCCCCGGGAGAGCCACGATACGGAAAACCTTCCAGAGACGCCGCCGCCGCGAATCCCATCTCGGGGGATTCAGGAGATCGCCTCCGGCACCCTGCCGGAGAGGGTAATCATCTCCCGGAGGACTCTTCATCGCCATGATCGCCTCCGGAGTGATGAGTGAGTAGTTCACCCCTGGACTATGGGTCCATAGCAGTAGCTAGATGGTCGTCTTCTCCTTATGTGCTTCATTGTTGGATCTTGTGAGCTGCCTAACATGATCAAGATCATCTATCTGTAATACTATATGTTGTGTTTGTCGGGATCCGATGGATAGAGAATACTATGTTATGGTGATTATCAATCTATTACTTATGTGTTGTTTATGATCTTGCATGCTCTCCGTTATTAGTAGAGGCTCTGGCCAAGTTTTTACTCTTAACTCCAAGAGGGAGTATTTATGCTCGATAGTGGGTTCATGCCTTCATTGATACAGGACAGTGACAGAAAGTTCTAAGGTTGTGTTGTGTTGTTGCCACTAGGGATAAAACATTGATTGTATGTGTAAGGATGTAGTTGTTGATTACATTACGCACCATACTTAATGCAATTGTCTGTTGCTTTGCAACTTAATACTGGAAGGGGGATGATAACCTGAAGGTGGACTTTTTAGGCATAGATGCGTTGGATGGCGGTCTATGTACTTTGTCGTAATGCCCAATTAAATCTCACTATATTTATCATATCATGTATATGCATTGTTATGCCCTTTTCTATTTGTCAATTGCCTGTAATTTGTTCACCCAACATGCTTTAATCTTATGGGAGAGACACCTCTAGTGAACTGTGGACCCCGGTCCTATTCTTTACATCGCATACAATCTACTGCAATACTTGTTTTACTGTTTTCTTGCAAACAATCATCTTCCTTTGTTACAGCAAGCCGGTGAGATTGACAACCTCACTGTTTCGTTGGGGCAAAGTACTTTGGTTGTGTTGTGCAGGTTCCACGTTGGCGCCGGAATCCCTGGTGTTGCGCCGTACATCCCTCCGCCATCAACCTTCAACGTGCTTCTTGGCTCCTCCTGGTTCGATAAACCTTGGTTTCTTTTTGAGGGAAAACTTGCCACTGTGCGCATCATACCTTCCTCTTGGGGTTCCCAACGGACGTGTACATCTACGCGCATCAACCCCCTCGACCGGCGGCCGCTGTTTCACCCGGAACAGAGCTCGCCGCCACCGCGATAGTATCACCCCGCCCGCAAGGTGTTCGTCTGATTGCCGCGATGGACAGCGACGACGAGATGATGGTGTAGCTGTTCACGGAGGAGCAGAACGCTCAGGCTGTTCGGCGGCAACAGCAGCAGTTGATTCTGACGAACATGTTGCGCGTTCACCAGCCTTTCTTCGTCGTGCCTCGGCGCGGCGGCTCAAAGCCAGGCAAGAGTAAGAACATCAACCGGCATGGTGAAGCCGGCGCAATGCTGCTTGACGCCGACTACTTCAACGACGACGCGGCTCATTCGTCAAAGGAATTTTGGCGTTGGTTTAGGATGAACAAGGACATGTTCTTGAAGATTGTCCACGGCGTCAGGGAATACGACACGTACTTCATGGCCAAGAAAGATTGCACAGGTTTGTGGGGCTTCACCTCAATTCAAAAGTGCACTGCTGCAATGCGTTGTCTTGCATATGGAGCTCCTCCAGATACAGCCAATGACTACCTACGGATGACAGATTCGACATGTCTCTCTACAGGTTCTGCCGAGCCGTCATAGCGGTGTTTGCTAAAGACTATTTGAGAGCACCAAGAGCAGATGATACAGCTCGGATCCTGCAGAAAAATGCACCAATAAGGTTTCCTGGGATGCTCGGAAGCATTGACTGTATGCATTGGAGCTGGAAGAATTGCCCTTTTGCTTGGCAGGGGATCTACAAGGGCCATATTGGTGAGTGCAGTGTCATTCCTGAGGCGGTGGCAGACCATGAGCTTTGGATTTGGCATGTATTTTTTGGCATGGCAAGAACAAACAATGATATCAACGTGTTGCAACGCTCTCCGGTATTTGCCAGGCTAGCTGAGGGACAAGCTCCTGCCACAAACTTTGAGGTAAACGGCGACGCATAGAACAAGGGGTACTATCTAGCTGATGGTATCTACCCGACGTATGCTACATTTGTGAAGACAATTCTCTCTCCATAAAACAAGATGGAAGCCTATTTTGCAACATGCCAGGAAGCAGCACGCAAGGATGTTGAGCGGGCTTTTGGGGTGCTTCAGCAGCGTTTTGCCATTGTCAGGTACCTGCTCTCACTTGGTCTGAGATACAGATGTGGGAGGTGATGAACGCCTGTGTGATCATCCACAACATGATCATCGAGAGCGAGCGCGACGCGCCTGTGCAGCATGATCATCCATTTGATTATCAAGAGCCACTAGCTGAGGTAGAGCATGTGCCCCAAGAATTTGTTGCTTTTCTTCATATGCACAATGAAATTTGAGATGCAGGTGTCCATGCACAACTGAAGGCGGATCTAGCTGCGCATTTGTGGGCGAGGAGAGGAGCAACAAACAATGCAAAATTTTATTTCTATTTGTTTGCCTGGACGAATAATTTAAGTACTATTTGTTTGTTGGGTTGTATGAATAATTTAAGTACTATTTGTTTGATTGATTGTATGAATAATTTAGCAAACAGATACTGAAGATCAAGTGTAGTACTACCTCTTCAGATTCTAACAGAGCTAAGAAGTAATTGCTTATGTAATTGCAACTCATCCGGGCGTTTAAGCCAAGCAGCAACCACAGGCTCACACCCTAACATTCAGAAAATTGCAAAGTACAGCCACATTACTTGTATGTTTTACAAGGATTATAAAAACTCTGCGCGTGAGTATATCGAAGAATTAAATGACAGCTTCCTAATCATCACACTGCAGAACTCTACCCGGCCATGGTTGAATGTCTCCAATGTCAGGCTCCCGGTGGATCTGACCGAAAGAGGATCACGAAGAAGAAAGATTTGAGGAGAATTCAAGATAAACTAGGTAATTGCTGGATAGAAATTAAAGGATAAAATGCAGTAATTGAAGAACTGGAAATAAGAACAAGATAAATTTAGGTTTTTGATTTCTTGATTGCTTTCACAGGATACACAGATAGCCTTATATGGAGTGCGGCTAGGTACAAGATGATGGACTAGTTGAAATACCAATACTGCCCTCACACACTAATAGCCACTAGTAACCTCATATTACCTACCAATACCATTCCCTGACATTCCTCCCTTCTTCAGACCATTGCTCAGTAATGGATAAACAAGTTTCTACAGAAACTTTCTTCATGTTAAGGAACTTGAAAATGGATCAGCCAAAGAGGAATTCCATGACAATGAAATAGTAAACTCATTGCAGTGTATCTCTGAAAAATCTGGCAATAGGGAATACCATCGAATATTGATCTCCAAAAATGAAGCACTGCTGCAATGTTGCTTTTTTGCTGAAGTAGATATGTAGGGGAACAACACATATTGGCAGTGGTATCAATTTGAGTATCATACTTCACAACCAATAAAAGCCGCATTGCATATTCAGTCCCTTTACTCAAGGTCTCGAACCGCAAGAGCTCATATAAGAAGAGTTTGATACCTGGATCCCACTGCACCTGTTTTCCTTTCTCGAGTGAGAGCTCCCACATAGAAGAAATGTTCATATTGTGTAGAGGACACGGAATCAGAGGAAAAAAGTACAGCTTTTTATATGAGAACCATTGTATCCCAGGATCCCATGTAGAAGGTAATATAGGATATGCTACACGTAAACTGAACATCAAACAGCTGACGCTACATCTTGTTGTACTCCTAACACTTCTTAGATCCCAAAGCAACCCTTCCTTGTCATTGTTTAGATCGCAATGATGTTGACATGGAGATATGCCACACTTGAGAAATGAAAGATCCGGGTTACTGCCAGGGATGCCATGCTTGTTGATGAGCATATCTTGCTTCTTGAAATTTATCTCAGAGCTCTCATCAGTGTAGTGCACGGTTGTTCCTTGAACAAACAGTGAAGAGGCAGCCTGGATGCTCTTTTCGTTTGTGAGATTAACGGACCGGTCAGCATGTATAACATGACCAATTGGAAATGTAAAATCTGTAGCCTCGTGACTGAATGCATTATCTGAAGCGTTATTGAAACACACTGCAAGCAGTCCATGATCAGATTCCCCTGAGGATAATTTTGCACCACAATGGGGTTCCTCACAATCATAGATGGGCTTCTCACTAGCATATTGATTTTGCTGACCAACAATTTCACACAACTCACTGACAAAATTCAGGGAAGCACTTCTATCTTCCTCATACATATCATATACTGGCATTTCTTCAAACAGGCCAGGAACATCTTGCACACTGATCGACACTTGCATGTCGTCAACATGCATGAGTAGCGGTGTTGAAGAAGATGGACTGCCTTGGCTCACCATTGTAGCTGCCTGAACTACTTTTGACTTGCACAGCTTAACTGCCACTTTAGGACCATGGCTTGAAGGTAATTCATCAAGAATTTGCATTGGTGCGGACTGTTCAATTACTCGTTGATTGGGCATAGTAGATGTGTCATGCTCTGTGCTCTCACATGCAAAAATATTACCAACGCCAAGGGAGGGACAGAGAACTTGCAGCTCACTTCCTAGTGCGTATTTGACTTCTAGATAGCAACATGACTGATAAAGAGAATGCCCCTGTAGTAATCTTAAAGCTAGGCTGGCCATTTGATGTTGTTGGTACTGAATCAGAACTTGATGTGCAGTCAAAGGGGATGCATATACAATCTTCTCCACTGATCCATAAAGTGAGAAGACATGATTAAGCATGTCTAACGTCACCGGATACATGGCATTAAGAATTCTGACTAAAAGAACTCTCCCTTGCAGAGTTGGCATAGCATCAAAAAGTTGGTGTGGCCTTTCAATAGAACTTGAGCACCATTCAGATTGGGGATTTATAGCATTGGGGACCCAAAGTGGAGAAATTGAACCTGACTGTGTGGATGGGGTATAATTCTCATTACCGTGAGGTTCATGCTGATGTGTTACAGTAGTTGACCTTGGGTCGAAAATCTGCGGGGCTCCACTTCCAGCACCATTATCTCCAGTAAGTGGGAATGCTTCTGCTGCAATTGGAATGGAGCAATTGAAGTGTGCATTCCACATACCTGGTGTTGGCCTTTGACCAAACAGTTGGTGTGTGTAGCCTGGTACTGGTCTAGGATCAAACACCTCATGCGCACTATGTTCAGCCACCATGAACGCAGACACAGCTGGATGATCCTGATACCCAATCCATGTGCCACTATCCATGGGAGACCCAAAACAGTCGTAACGATTCATCTTCGAGCAAGCAGATTCGAAATTCTGGACACCATAGAGCTTTGATGCCATGCCCGTAGCACTGAACTGTGCCACAAACACAATCACCAGTAATCGGAACGGAGAGCTGATCGATGCAGTAGACCTGCTTGCTGTAGAATGTGGTCAAGAACACCACAAACACCATCAGTCCATCACGGTTTCGCTGCCCAACTCAGTAGACACAGAAGGTTTGGACTTGGACTTGCTGGAATCGAAGGGGATCAGAAAGGTGGAAGGAGGGAGTCGGGGTGGCGTCAAGGGAGCTGCATGGAGGCGCTGGGAGTTGGCGTGATTTGAGGAGGAGGATTAGAGAATAGGGGAGGCGGGTGGGGTGGAAGTTGAGGAGCGGGCACCCGAGCGTGGCGCGGCGTGGTGCTGGAGGCGGATGGACAGCGGGGGCCGGCGTGGTGCTGGAGGCGGATGGCGGCGGCGCGCTCGATTTGTGGCTATTGAGGAACGAGATTTGGGGAGAGGAGGGTGGGGAATTGCTGTGAATCGGACCGCACAGGAAGAGAAGCCGCCGGGGAAAATTTTTGAGCCGAGGAATCACCGCTCTGATACCAATTTGTCAGGCTCCCGGTGGATCTGACCGAAAGAGGATCACGAAGAAGAAAGATTTGAGGAGAATTCAAGATAAACTAGGTAATTGCTGGATAGAAATTAAAGGATAAAATGCAGTAATTGAAGAACTGGAAATAAGAACAAGATAAATTTAGGTTTTTGATTTCTTGATTGCTTTCACAGGATACACAGATAGCCTTATATGGAGTGCGGCTAGGTACAAGATGATGGACTAGTTGAAATACCAATACTGCCCTCACACACTAATAGCCACTAGTAACCCCATATTACCTACCAATACCATTCCCTGACATCCAAGAACTGAAACTTACCCTGTCAGAACCAAGAATCTAGAACCCTAGAAATTTAGGAGGAAAGAAGAGGAGGCTGGACTTACCGGTGAGCAAGAATAACAAGGTGTGTTTGCCTCCTGAACTGCGCTATTGGTCCCATACCAACAAGACATGATGCCAATTCAGGAGGCAGCTGAAAAAAAGTTTAGATATACAATAAACACACAAGATTGATATTCAGCCAACAAGGAACAAAGAGATGTCAAGAATTACCAGAGTATACTTCCTACCCCTGCACGACAGAAGGTTTAGGGAGGGGGGGGGTCTGTGTGATGGTCCATCAAATTTGCACAAGTATATAAGACCTCGAGCTCTCATTTTGCAGCCGTTGGCAAGCTCGGCCTTGAAACGGCAGCGTGTCAATCGTTCTCACCTGCAGGCTCCGATGGTTTCAGCCTTGCTTGGTGCATCAGTTTGTAGACAATCGTCCCAGTCAGGCCCTTTTCGATGGCATGAACCAGAACTTGTTCAGTGTATTCTTAGCCATCTCATTCAGTGTATCTGAAGCAGCAGCCAGCTTTCCTGCAGTCAGCTGTGAGTATGCAAGTGTAGCATACACAAGACGGTCAGCTTCTAAACATTTTCGTTGCATTTTGGTGAAGTACTTTTTGTGCAAGGTCAACCAAGCCCATGTTGCAAAGCCTTGCGATCAGAGACCTGTGTACTTGGTGGAAGGCCTCTTTTTCATAAGTTCATCAGGAATGAGTAGAACTGCATCTGCATTATCTTCTTGTAGAAAACATCGACGAGCGAGGAAAATGCACTATAATTGGGTGGAAAACCTGCAGACATACAAATCGGACATCATTGGTATAGACTGCTGTGCCCAAATAAGTGAATAACCAGTGAAGTAGTATAAAGAGTTAGTCACTGGTTTATTGCACACTAACTGTTTTCTACTATAGCTTAAGGATCACGCACTTAACTCAAAGCGGCTCACGGTGTTCCAGGTGACAGATGTCCGCCTCGACGCCCTCGTTCCCCATCTGCTCATGCGCTCACATTGCCTCGTACTGTATCCCCTTCCTGACGTAGAGCGGGATCAGGGCGTTGAACGAGAAGCCATCCAGCGGCACGCCGGCCGCGTCCATGCTCGCCATGAACAACTCCGAGCGTGCGGCGTCCCCCGCCTTGAGGCACACGTGCAACATGTCGTTGCAGACGACAGACGTACGTGTTCACGGAGCCCCGGCGCGCGCCATATCGTCGAACACCTTGCGCGCGGTGGCCGCCATCCGGGCCCTAACGAACGCAGTGCAGGCGTGGGCGTCGGGAAGAGGCCCACGGCGCGCATGTGGTTGAAGACCCGGACGGCGTCGTCGGTGCGGCCGGACTGGGCGAGCGCGTGGAGGAGCCAGTCAGCCAGCTCGGGAGGTGGGGCTCGGCGAGGAGGGAGGGAAAGAGAGCGGGTGGCAGAGGGGAAGTGGGCGTGCAGTTGGAATAAGGATTTGACGGCGGCGGCGCAGAGGACGCGGAGGATGTCGGGCGGCGGCATCGGACAGACGGCTGTTCGACGAAATGCACTGTGCGTGCGAAACTTCTCCGACGGCGATCTCCTAGGCAAACCTCTCGCCGGTGCATTGCAATATCTAACGATAATGCGGCTTAGTAACAGATCAAACAAAGTGGATCGCAACCAGCTTCTAAAATTGAATCCAAACTAGTAGCAACAAAGCTCATCTCCACGAAAGATCGCCACGAAACGAATCAAATTGATTCAAAAACGTCACCGTCTCTTCAGAATGAAACAACAGCAACACGATTCATACGATGAACAACGGCGAAACTTGAAAACTACAAACTCTAAAATACTGGTAGTAATAATTTATGCTCTAGAATTTTCTATAAGTATGCTTATTTAATCATATACCATAAATTGTTATTTAGATATTTGTTTGGCTATACGCTTTATTCATCTCTATCATGGTATTTAATAATGTAAGAAATGATACAGTCTATGAAGTTTTCAAAATGATGCAAGCATAAATTTTGTGTTACAGAATAATGTTCAAACTTATCACAACACAAGTGCATTTTGGCAATAATATAGATTACATTTGTATAATAAACAGACCAATACTAATATTTAACAACATGGTTACATAGTTAACGATGGCAACTAAGTAAATTATAATCTCTAAAATTATATCATGATAAAAATCTTATAATGAATATAAAAGTCTAGTATAAACTACAGTTTTTTTTTTGAAAAAATTATATCTACACGTAGTATATGCATGCACTCATGCTTTCTCCTCTCCGCCTTTCTCCAAGATCAACCTTTCAATCAACTAGGAAGCAATGGCGCGGCGGCACGCGGCGGCCGTTAGTTGACTTTGGTGTCTGCAACTTCTTGGCATATTGACACTAAACTGGTTTGGAGTATACATCACGTCTTAGCTTTTACAGAATATAGAGGCAACACTGTATAAGAAACATGATAGATAAGTAGAAGAGAAATGGCTATTTTCTTAGGTAGGTTGGCAGATAATATTTCACAGCTTGGTGCAGAGTAGGCATCTTGGTGCAGTCCCTCTCTTTCACCAGTTCAGATATTCTTTTACTTCCTACTTTGAGCCTAACTTGAGTCGTTGCTCATGATGTAATTATGGTGTTCGTTTGCTGTCAGGAGAAGAGTTCAGAATCAGTGTGAGCTATAGTATGGGATAGTTTGATGTTTGTCTTGGCAATTGGTAGGAATAATTCTTTTTCTTCTGATGTGTCCACCACAGGCAGTGAATGGACAGTGTGTTGCTACTTGTAATGTAATCTCATTAATAAATACTGCAAAGATCAATAAGAAAAATAGATGAAATGCCACTTATATGATTGATTCCGTCCAAAACATCTGATGAAACAGACATCGATGATAACTGCAGTACAGATGTATTGTATATAAGAGATGCATGGTAGAAGCTAGCTATGTGAGTGAGTATGGCTGAAAGGAAATATCAATGGGTAGCTATACATATGTAGAGGCCGAGATTTATAAAAGGATAAATATAAATAAGGAGCACCCAAAAAGGACAGAGAATTGATATATAATTAGGACTAATAGCTTCTTTTTATTTATCTTCCATGCTCATTGTGGCCTGCCTCTTCAGGTAGAGATAGTTCTCTACCAAAAAAATGCCTGGGAATGTGAATGTGGTACATATTTTAACATTGCATTCAGTTCATTTACAGCAGCATATAACATTTACATATAGCAAATGGTGGGGAGGGGAGCGTTTAGAAACTAATTTGCCTCACAATATATATATATATATATATATATATATATATATATATATATATATATATATATATATATATATATATCAGCTGAAGTTTAGTCACATATGTATACCCAACACTGGCAAGGCATTTTATATGGCAAACAAAGAACTGTTGCTGAACTAAACAAAGCAGAAGGAAGAAAAAAAAAAGCATAACCAATGCAACCTCTTGCTCAGTTCCTCCTCCTAAAGAGCATCTGCAAGCAAGATGATTAAGCACTACAATTAACATGGAATTTGGGGAAAAAGTAAAGTTTGCAATTTGCAAAACAACAAAAGTTACAAACCTTATCGTAGAAACTTCTCTGAGGCGATCTCGCACACAAACCTTATCGTAGCCTCGCTCGCCGGTGCATTGCAATATCTTACGAGAATGCGGCTTAGTAACAGATCAAACAAAGTGGATCACTGCCAGCTTCTAAAATTGAATCCAAACTAGTAGCAAAAGCTCATAGCAAGAATCGATGTCTCCAGGACGAAATCGCCACGGGGGCGGTTCCTCTCTGGCTCCTCGCGTTCCCGGCGCGTGGGACGCTTCTGACGGCAGCGAGGTTACGGGCGGCGCGCGGCGGCTCTTCTCGGCATCGAGGTCGCTGCGGGAGTCCGTGTCGGAGGCGTAAGCGGCGGTCGGCGGCGCGGCGGCCGGCGCCATGGGTGGGCCCTGATCTAGGCATGCTAGGGCCGTACGGGCCGCGGGCGCTATGGGCGCTGTGCGGCGCGGTGCTAGCCTGGCCCTGGTCCGGGAGGGCTGCGCGGCGGCGGCTCTGGGTTGGCCACGAGGATGTTGCGTGAAGACAGTGATGGCAGGGTTGTTGCTGCGGGTTGTCCGCGGCGGGTCTGCTCGGTGATGCTGCGGTGCGCCGAGGTGTGCCATCGCCGGCATGTGGAGGCCAGGGCGGGCGCGGCGAGCCCCTGGGAGGAGGAGCTGGGTGAGGAGCGTGATGGGACGGTGGCCCCGGAATCCTCGGCGGTGCGGCAGCCGCCGCGTGGGCGGCATGGCGTCCGGATCTGGGAGCTCTTGTCTGCGGTCTTCGGCGTTCGTCCTCGAGGCCCGAGTTGGTGTTCGGTGATACGTCTCAAACGTATCTATAATTTTTTGTTCCATGCTACTTTTATTACAATACTTGAATGTTTTATACATACTTTACAGCATTATTATACATTTTCCGGCACTAACCTATTAACAAGATGCCGAAGTGCCATTCTGTTTTCTGCTGTTTTTGGTTTCAGAAATTCTAGTAAGGAAATATTCTCGGAATTGGACGAAATCAACGCCCAGTGGCCTATTTTTACACGAAGCTTCCAGAAGACCGAAAGGGAGACGAAGTGGGGCCACGAGGTGGCCACACACCGGGGCGGCGCGGCCTGGGCCCTGGCCGCGTGGCCCTAGTGTGTGGGCCCCTCGTGCCGCCACTTGACCTACCCTTCCGCCTACAAATAGCCTTCGTCGCAAAACCCCGTACCGAGAGCCACGATACGGAAAACCTTCCAGAGACGCGCCGTCGCGAATCTCATCTCGGGGGATTCGGAGATCGCCTCCGGCACCCTGCGGAGAATCATCACCGGAGGGGCTCTACATCATCATGCCCGCTTCGGATTGATGCGTGAGTAGTTCATCCTTGGACTATGGGTCCATAGCTAGATGGTTGTCTTCTCCGCTTGTGCTATCATTGTTTAGATCTTGTGAGCTGCCTAACATGATCAAGATCATCTATTTGTAATGCTACATGTTGTGTTTGGCGGGATCCGATGAATATATAATATTATGTTAAGTTGATTATCAATCTATCATATATGTGTTGTTTATGTTCTTGCATGCTCTCCGTTGCTAGTAGAGTCTGGCCAAGTTGATACTTGTAACTCCAAGAGGGAGTATTTATGCTCGATAGTGGGTTCATGCCTCCATTTAATCTGGGATAGTGACAGAAAGTTCTAAGGTTGTGGATGTGCTGTTGCTACTAGGGATAAAACATCGATGCTTTGTCTAAGGATATTTGTGTTGATTACATTACGCACCATACTTAATGCAATTATCTGTTGTTTACAACTTAATACGGATGGGGTTCGGATGATAACCTGAAGGTGGATTATTTAGGCATAGATGCATGCTGGATAGCGGTCTATGTACTTTGTCGTAATGCCCTGATTAAATCACATAGTAATCATCGTTGATATGTATTGAATCTTTATTTGTCAATTGCCGCCTGTAATTTGTTCACCCAGCATGTTAGTTATCTTATTGGAGAGACACCACTAGTGAACTGTGGACCCCGGTCCATTCTTTACATCTGAATACATTGTACTGCAATCTTTGTTTTTACTGTTCTTTGCAAACAAACACCATCTTCCACTCGATACGCTTAATCCTTTGTTTTCAGCAAGCCGGTGAGATTGACAACCTCACTGTTACGTTGGGGCAAAGTACTTTGATTGTGTTGTGCAGGTTCCACGTTGGCGCCGGTTTCACTGTTGCGCCTACATTCCTCCACCAACAACCTTCACGTGCTTCTTGGCTCCTACTGGTTCCATAAACCTTGGTTTCTTTTGAGGAAAACTTGCCGTTGTGCGCATCATACCTTCCTCTTGGGGTTCCCAACAGACGTGTGCTTTACCGTCACAAGAAAGTTGTTGACTACACGCCAGCAGTCGACGTCCCCTCTATGTGGCGTTCCGGCGGCGCCCTCGGTGCTCTTCGGCGGTGCTCCTTTGGCTATAGGCGCGTTGCTCCGGGGGTTGCGATCTGGCGGATGCAGGTGGTGGTCTGTGCCGGTCCTTGTTGGGCGGGCGCGAGATTTTGGGACTCTTCGCTAGGCGAAAGCTTTGTCTTGGCGGCCGGCCAGGACCGACGACGGTGTGGGCGCCGCATCCTTCTTGAAGGCGTCGTCGAAGCGGGTGTCTCCTGATCTCCGCCCGGGTTCTCCGGGGGACACCCTAGATCCCTCGCGGGATCGGGCGTGGGCGGCGCTCTTGTGTCGCTTTGCCTCTTGGGGCCTCGCTTTGGACATCCACCGGACAGAGGGGTTTTGTGGAGTGTTTTGGTGGTTTCTGCGGAGGCGGTTCGTCTTCGGCCAGGCGGGGCGTGGTAGTTGGAGCGGTGGCTCCGGTCTTTCGCCTCCGCCTGTTGCGTTGAGGTGTGGTATCGACCTGGTTGGTCGTCGACCCGTGTGGAGCGCAGCCTCGGGGCTGGTGTATGGTGTCGTGTTGTAACGGTTTTTCGGCCAGTTTTCCTCATAAACGGGCCAACTCTTTTCTCCTATATCAATGAAAGGCAAAGCTTTTGCCTCGTTTCAAAAAAAAACAGCAATACGATTCGTACGATGAAAAACAGCGAAACTCGAAGACTACACCCTAAAATACTGGTAGTAATAATTTATGCTCTAGAAATTTCTATGAGTATGCTTATTTAATCATATACCAGAAATTGTTATTTAGATATTTGTTTGACTATGTGCTTTATTCATCTCTATCATGATATTTAGTAGTGTAAGAAATCATACAGTCTATGAAGTTTTCAAAATAATGCAAGCATAAATTTTGTGTTACAGAATAATGTTCAAACTTATCACAACGCAAGTGCATTTTACAGCAATATAGATTACATTTGTATAATAAAGAGATTAATATTAATATTTAACAACATGGTTACATTGTTAACGATGTCAACTAAGTAAATTATACTCTCTAAATTGTATCATGATAAAACTCTTATAATAAATATAAAAGTCTAGTATAAATTATAGCTTTTTTTAGAAAAAGTAATACCCACACGTAACTTCCATTGACTCATGCTTCGTACTCTCTGCCTTCCTCCAAGATCAATCTTTGAATCAATGTAGATCATTTATGTCACTTGTCTTGGGTGATATATGAAGAAGTTTGATCCTGATGTCGGTGATTCATCAATAACATGGACGTAAAACCAGATGTTGAGAGAAACAAACAAACCATCGCCATCATCAGAACTAGGGATCACTCCGTCGCAGCCACCGTTGTTTGTGGCCGGCATTGTGAAGTAAATTACTAGAGCAATATATGGTTCTACAGACTGCCATTTGTAACGTAAGTTATGAAAAAATGGAGATTAAAAAATTGTACAAAAATAGAGTTACGTATATACGTAGGCTTAACTCCTTAATTATTTATTGTTCATCATATTTATACATACATACACTGACACAAGATCTTTGGACAGTGTATTCAATATCTCTTCTACCTCACATTAGCTGCTACAATTTTTAGGAGTAAGGTAGGTTGTGATGATAGAAGAATTCAGATGTTGCTCTAGCTAGATCCATGGATAATAGCTTAAAAATCATAGGACAAAGAACTCTGATTCAGCTAGTAACAACTTCACAAATGGAAGCGATTTCTTCAATAACATGTATAATGGCTCAACTAGTTTCTATCAACTAGCAAAGAGTATCACATCCTTCACCTAATGGAAATATTTGACAACCTGAACAAGTTTAGAGTATATGATCAGCGTGCATAGCGTGAGAAGTAAGAACTTTCACTCAAATCATGACCAAAAATATGAACAAAACAGTCTTTATCATCAATACCTTAGTTTAATTAGACAAATCAACAAATACTGGGTACACTAAATCGGCTCGGTAAATATATTCAACTAGATAATACCCCACAAATTGCAATGGAACATATGCCAAGAAAATTAATGAGAATTAACAAATTTGAATATGACATACACCAATGCACCCTCAAAGAAATAAAGAAAAAGAAGAAAATATGTTTTCGTACATTTAGTGGGAACCCCTCGCATTGGCAAATATAACATGATTCCTTCATTGGTCACAATCTCACGAAGCAGGCATCACAAAATTTATGATTTATTGGCTTCTTGGTGGCGTCAAAATCTGATCATGCAAAAAAAAAAGATGAACCTAAATGTTGGGAATATATCATAGTAAAGCAAAATGGTCATTGACATCATGAACGTACAGAAATTGGTACCTGGGAACATGTGAATGTGAATGGTGCAGCCACAATGGAGTTTGTAAATAGTGGGCAAGCAGAATATGAACGAAGGAAAAAAGATCCAATCCGTATTGCTGAAAACCTTACGAATGCTTCTTTTGTAACTCTTTGCTAATGCGTCAGGAGTCATTTACACATTGCCCGTGTCTCCAGAAACAATTCTTTGGAGTTGACAGAAAGCTCCTATTGCTCGAAAGATTGAACTGTAGAAGAGTACAATAAACCTTAAATAGAGGGTACAGTGAAACATACCATCATTAACACACACATCACCAACAGTTCGTCACTCGATATCTCGATTAGTAGGACATGACCCCGGTCTCCTTGAATTATGTTGCAGATATAGTATGCACTGTACCAAGACTTGGACATCACCAAAGGACACATATTCTGAACTGCGACGGGAGCAAATGCAGAGAGAGAATCTACTAGGTCGATCAGGGACACACATGTCCTTAGCACACCAAATGGAGCTTTGTTTGGCTCTCAAAGTATCTATTAGGTCGATCAACAATCCAGAGATAATCAGGTTCAAGTTCAATATACTAGCCAAAATGTCCTTACACTGATGGTGTACTCACAGTAATACTACCTCCATCCCAAGGCTTAAGGCTTATATTTTTTTAGAAAAATCAAAGCAAGTAAAGTTTGACCAAAATTTTAGAATAATCTATCAATAAATATGATATTTTGTAGATAGCACATGAAAATATTTTTCATTATCTATCTAATAATATTAATTTTGTATTTGACATGTTAATGATTTTTTATAAAAACTTAGTCAAACTTAACATAGTTTGACTTTCTGAAGAAAAAAATATAGGCCTTAAGCCTTGTGATGGAGGTAGTATTCTAGTGCAAATAGGTGCCATCATAAGCTTCCGATAGAAGCATTTAGAGCATCTCCACCGGCGCCCCCGATAGCATTTTGGGGGCCGGCAGCGAAAATGGGCTCGCACCGGTGCGCCCCAAACGGCGCCGGCAAATTTTGGAGCCCAATAGAATCGCCGGCAACCCCGTGCCCCTTCGCCAAGGGCGCGCCTGTCAGCACGTCTGCGAGTGTGGGCTCCGTGGACAGACACACCGTTTTCCCACCTCCTACACACGACCGAGCCGACTCCCACCCCTCTAGATCGCCACCATCGCCGTCGCCGCCGCGCCCACCCTGCTTGCAATAGACACCTCCGACTGTCTAGGAACCGCCGTCCATCGACACGGCCGACACCCCTGATACGTCTCCAACGTATCGATAATTTCTTATGTTCCATGCTACATTATTGATGATATCTACATGTTTTATACACATTATATGTCGTATTTACGCATTTTCTGGAACTAACCTATTAACAAGATGCCGAAGAGCCAGTTGTTGTTTTCTGCTGTTTTAGGTTTCAGAAATCCTAGTAACGAAATATTCTCGGAATTGGACGAAATCAACGCCCAGGGTCCTATTTTTGCACGAAGCTTCCAGAAGTCCGAAGAGGAGACGAAGTGGGGCCACGAGGTGAGGACACACATGGCGGCCCAAGCCCAGCCGCGCCGCGCCCTAGTGTGTGGGCCCCCGTGACGCCCTTGACCTACCCTTTCGCCTACTTAAAGCCTCCGTCGCGAAACCCCCCGAGAGCCACGATACGGAAAACCTTCCGAGACGCCGCCGCGAATCCCATCTCGGGGGATTCAGGAGATCGCCTCCGGCACCCTGCCGGAGAGGGTAATCATCTCCCGGAGGACTCTTCATCGCCATGATCGCCTCCGGAGTGATGAGTGAGTAGTTCACCCTGGACTATGGGTCCATAGCAGTAGCTAGATGGTCGTCTTCTCCTTATGTGCTTCATTGTTGGATCTTGTGAGCTGCCTAACATGATCAAGATCATCTATCTGTAATACTATATGTTGTGTTTGTCGGGATCCGATGGATAGAGAATACTATGTTATGGTGATTATCAATCTATTACTTATGTGTTGTTTATGATCTTGCATGCTCTCCGTTATTAGTAGAGGCTCTGCCAAGTTTTTACTCTTAACTCCAAGAGGGAGTATTTATGCTCGATAGTGGGTTCATGCCTTCATTGATACGGGAGTGACAGAAAGTTCTAAGGTTGTGTTGTGTTGTTGCCACTAGGGATAAAACATTGATTGTATGTGTAAGGATGTAGTTGTTGATTACATTACGCACCATACTTAATGCAATTGTCTGTTGCTTTGCAACTTAATACAAGGGGTTCGGATGATAACCTGAAGGTGGACTTTTTAGGCATAGATGCAGTTGGATGGCGGTCTATGTACTTTGTCGTAATGCCCAATTAAATCTCACTATATTTATCATATCATGTATATGCATTGTTATGCCCTTTTCTATTTGTCAATTGCCCGACTGTAATTTGTTCACCCAACATGCTTTAATCTTATGGGAGAGACACCTCTAGTGAACTGTGGACCCCGGTCCTATTCTTTACATCGCATACAATCTACTGCAATACTTGTTTTACTGTTTTCTTGCAAACAATCATCTTCCTTTGTTACAACAAGCGGTGAGATTGACAACCTCACTGTTTCGTTGGGGCAAAGTACTTTGGTTGTGTTGTGCAGTTCCACGTTGGCGCCGGAATCCCTGGTGTTGCGCCGCATACATCCCTCCGCCATCAACCTTCAACGTGCTTCTTGGCTCCTCCTGGTTCGATAAACCTTGGTTTCTTTTGAGGGAAAACTTGCCGTGCGCATCATACCTTCCTCTTGGGGTTCCCAACGGACGTACTCGCATCAACCCCCTCGACCGGCGGCTTTCTTCACTCGCCGCCACCGCGTAGTATCACCCCGCCCGCAAGGTGTTCGTCTGATTGCCGCGATGGACAGCGACGACGAGATGATGGTGTAGCTGTTCACGGAGCAGAACGCTCAGTGTTCGGCAACAGCAGCAGTTGATTCTGACGAACATGTTGCGCGTTCACCAGCCTTTCTTCGTCGTGCCTCGGCGCGGCGGCTCAAAGCCAGGCAAGAGTAAGAACATCAACCGGCATGGTGAAGCCGGCGCAATGCTGCTTGACGCCGACTACTTCAACGACGACGCGGCTCATTCGTCAAAGGAATTTTGGCGTTGGTTTAGGATGAACAAGGACATGTTCTTGAAGATTGTCCACGGCGTCAGGGAATACGACACGTACTTCATGGCCAAGAAAGATTGCACAGGTTTGTGGGGCTTCACCTCAATTCAAAAGTGCACTGCTGCAATGCGTTGTCTTGCATATGGAGCTCCTCCAGATACAGCCAATGACTACCTACGGATGACAGATTCGACATGTACAGAGACTCTCTACAGGTTCTGCCGAGCCGTCATAGCGGTGTTTGCTAAAGACTATTTGAGAGCACCAAGAGCAGATGATACAGCTCGGATCCTGCAGAAAAATGCACCAATAAGGTTTCCTGGGATGCTCGGAAGCATTGACTGTATGCATTGGAGCTGGAAGAATTGCCCTTTTGCTTGGCAGGGGATCTACAAGGGCCATATTGGTGAGTGCAGTGTCATTCCTGAGGCGGTGGCAGACCATGAGCTTTGGATTTGGCATGTATTTTTTGGCATGGCAAGAACAAACAATGATATCAACGTGTTGCAACGCTCTCCGGTATTTGCCAGGCTAGCTGAGGGACAAGCTCCTGCCACAAACTTTGAGGTAAACGGCGACGCATAGAACAAGGGGTACTATCTAGCTGATGGTATCTACCCGACGTATGCTACATTTGTGAAGACAATTCTCTCTCCATAAAACAAGATGGAAGCCTATTTTGCAACATGCCAGGAAGCAGCACGCAAGGATGTTGAGCGGGCTTTTGGGGTGCTTCAGCAGCGTTTTGCCATTGTCAGGTACCTGCTCTCACTTGGTCTGAGATACAGATGTGGGAGGTGATGAACGCCTGTGTGATCATCCACAACATGATCATCGAGAGCGAGCGCGACGCGCCTGTGCAGCATGATCATCCATTTGATTATCAAGAGCCACTAGCTGAGGTAGAGCATGTGCCCCAAGAATTTGTTGCTTTTCTTCATATGCACAATGAAATTTGAGATGCAGGTGTCCATGCACAACTGAAGGCGGATCTAGCTGCGCATTTGTGGGCGAGGAGAGGAGCAACAAACAATGCAAAATTTTATTTCTATTTGTTTGCCTGGACGAATAATTTAAGTACTATTTGTTTGTTGGGTTGTATGAATAATTTAAGTACTATTTGTTTGATTGATTGTATGAATAATTTAGCAAACAGATACTGAAGATCAAGTGTAGTACTACCTCTTCAGATTCTAACAGAGCTAAGAAGTAATTGCTTATGTAATTGCAACTCATCCGGGCGTTTAAGCCAAGCAGCAACCACAGGCTCACACCCTAACATTCAGAAAATTGCAAAGTACAGCCACATTACTTGTATGTTTTACAAGGATTATAAAAACTCTGCGCGTGAGTATATCGAAGAATTAAATGACAGCTTCCTAATCATCACACTGCAGAACTCTACCCGGCCATGGTTGAATGTCTCCAATGTCAGGCTCCCGGTGGATCTGACCGAAAGAGGATCACGAAGAAGAAAGATTTGAGGAGAATTCAAGATAAACTAGGTAATTGCTGGATAGAAATTAAAGGATAAAATGCAGTAATTGAAGAACTGGAAATAAGAACAAGATAAATTTAGGTTTTTGATTTCTTGATTGCTTTCACAGGATACACAGATAGCCTTATATGGAGTGCGGCTAGGTACAAGATGATGGACTAGTTGAAATACCAATACTGCCCTCACACACTAATAGCCACTAGTAACCTCATATTACCTACCAATACCATTCCCTGACATTCCTCCCTTCTTCAGACCATTGCTCAGTAATGGATAAACAAGTTTCTACAGAAACTTTCTTCATGTTAAGGAACTTGAAAATGGATCAGCCAAAGAGGAATTCCATGACAATGAAATAGTAAACTCATTGCAGTGTATCTCTGAAAAATCTGGCAATAGGGAATACCATCGAATATTGATCTCCAAAAATGAAGCACTGCTGCAATGTTGCTTTTTTGCTGAAGTAGATATGTAGGGGAACAACACATATTGGCAGTGGTATCAATTTGAGTATCATACTTCACAACCAATAAAAGCCGCATTGCATATTCAGTCCCTTTACTCAAGGTCTCGAACCGCAAGAGCTCATATAAGAAGAGTTTGATACCTGGATCCCACTGCACCTGTTTTCCTTTCTCGAGTGAGAGCTCCCACATAGAAGAAATGTTCATATTGTGTAGAGGACACGGAATCAGAGGAAAAAAGTACAGCTTTTTATATGAGAACCATTGTATCCCAGGATCCCATGTAGAAGGTAATATAGGATATGCTACACGTAAACTGAACATCAAACAGCTGACGCTACATCTTGTTGTACTCCTAACACTTCTTAGATCCCAAAGCAACCCTTCCTTGTCATTGTTTAGATCGCAATGATGTTGACATGGAGATATGCCACACTTGAGAAATGAAAGATCCGGGTTACTGCCAGGGATGCCATGCTTGTTGATGAGCATATCTTGCTTCTTGAAATTTATCTCAGAGCTCTCATCAGTGTAGTGCACGGTTGTTCCTTGAACAAACAGTGAAGAGGCAGCCTGGATGCTCTTTTCGTTTGTGAGATTAACGGACCGGTCAGCATGTATAACATGACCAATTGGAAATGTAAAATCTGTAGCCTCGTGACTGAATGCATTATCTGAAGCGTTATTGAAACACACTGCAAGCAGTCCATGATCAGATTCCCCTGAGGATAATTTTGCACCACAATGGGGTTCCTCACAATCATAGATGGGCTTCTCACTAGCATATTGATTTTGCTGACCAACAATTTCACACAACTCACTGACAAAATTCAGGGAAGCGCTTCTATCTTCCTCATACATATCATATACTGGCATTTCTTCAAACAGGCCAGGAACATCTTGCACACTGATCGACACTTGCATGTCGTCAACATGCATGAGTAGCGGTGTTGAAGAAGATGGACTGCCTTGGCTCACCATTGTAGCTGCCTGAACTACTTTTGACTTGCACAGCTTAACTGCCACTTTAGGACCATGGCTTGAAGGTAATTCATCAAGAATTTGCATTGGTGCGGACTGTTCAATTACTCGTTGATTGGGCATAGTAGATGTGTCATGCTCTGTGCTCTCACATGCAAAAATATTACCAACGCCAAGGGAGGGACAGAGAACTTGCAGCTCACTTCCTAGTGCGTATTTGACTTCTAGATAGCAACATGACTGATAAAGAGAATGCCCCTGTAGTAATCTTAAAGCTAGGCTGGCCATTTGATGTTGTTGGTACTGAATCAGAACTTGATGTGCAGTCAAAGGGGATGCATATACAATCTTCTCCACTGATCCATAAAGTGAGAAGACATGATTAAGCATGTCTAACGTCACCGGATACATGGCATTAAGAATTCTGACTAAAAGAACTCTCCCTTGCAGAGTTGGCATAGCATCAAAAAGTTGGTGTGGCCTTTCAATAGAACTTGAGCACCATTCAGATTGGGGATTTATAGCATTGGGGACCCAAAGTGGAGAAATTGAACCTGACTGTGTGGATGGGGTATAATTCTCATTACCGTGAGGTTCATGCTGATGTGTTACAGTAGTTGACCTTGGGTCGAAAATCTGCGGGGCTCCACTTCCAGCACCATTATCTCCAGTAAGTGGGAATGCTTCTGCTGCAATTGGAATGGAGCAATTGAAGTGTGCATTCCACATACCTGGTGTTGGCCTTTGACCAAACAGTTGGTGTGTGTAGCCTGGTACTGGTCTAGGATCAAACACCTCATGCGCACTATGTTCAGCCACCATGAACGCAGACACAGCTGGATGATCCTGATACCCAATCCATGTGCCACTATCCATGGGAGACCCAAAACAGTCGTAACGATTCATCTTCGAGCAAGCAGATTCGAAATTCTGGACACCATAGAGCTTTGATGCCATGCCCGTAGCACTGAACTGTGCCACAAACACAATCACCAGTAATCGGAACGGAGAGCTGATCGATGCAGTAGACCTGCTTGCTGTAGAATGTGGTCAAGAACACCACAAACACCATCAGTCCATCACGGTTTCGCTGCCCAACTCAGTAGACACAGAAGGTTTGGACTTGGACTTGCTGGAATCGAAGGGGATCAGAAAGGTGGAAGGAGGGAGTCGGGGTGGCGTCAAGGGAGCTGCATGGAGGCGCTGGGAGTTGGCGTGATTTGAGGAGGAGGATTAGAGAATAGGGGAGGCGGGTGGGGTGGAAGTTGAGGAGCGGGCACCCGAGCGTGGCGCGGCGTGGTGCTGGAGGCGGATGGACAGCGGGGGCCGGCGTGGTGCTGGAGGCGGATGGCGGCGGCGCGCTCGATTTGTGGCTATTGAGGAACGAGATTTGGGGAGAGGAGGGTGGGGAATTGCTGTGAATCGGACCGCACAGGAAGAGAAGCCGCCGGGGAAAATTTTTGAGCCGAGGAATCACCGCTCTGATACCAATTTGTCAGGCTCCCGGTGGATCTGACCGAAAGAGGATCACGAAGAAGAAAGATTTGAGGAGAATTCAAGATAAACTAGGTAATTGCTGGATAGAAATTAAAGGATAAAATGCAGTAATTGAAGAACTGGAAATAAGAACAAGATAAATTTAGGTTTTTGATTTCTTGATTGCTTTCACAGGATACACAGATAGCCTTATATGGAGTGCGGCTAGGTACAAGATGATGGACTAGTTGAAATACCAATACTGCCCTCACACACTAATAGCCACTAGTAACCCCATATTACCTACCAATACCATTCCCTGACATCCAAGAACTGAAACTTACCCTGTCAGAACCAAGAATCTAGAACCCTAGAAATTTAGGAGGAAAGAAGAGGAGGCTGGACTTACCGGTGAGCAAGAATAACAAGGTGTGTTTGCCTCCTGAACTGCGCTATTGGTCCCATACCAACAAGACATGATGCCAATTCAGGAGGCAGCTGAAAAAAAGTTTAGATATACAATAAACACACAAGATTGATATTCAGCCAACAAGGAACAAAGAGATGTCAAGAATTACCAGAGTATACTTCCTACCCCTGCACGACAGAAGGTTTAGGGAGGGGGGGGTCTGTGTGATGGTCCATCAAATTTGCACAAGTATATAAGACCTCGAGCTCTCATTTTGCAGCCGTTGGCAAGCTCGGCCTTGAAACGGCAGCGTGTCAATCGTTCTCACCTGCAGGCTCCGATGGTTTCAGCCTTGCTTGGTGCATCAGTTTGTAGACAATCGTCCCAGTCAGGCCCTTTTCGATGGCATGAACCAGAACTTGTTCAGTGTATTCTTAGCCATCTCATTCAGTGTATCTGAAGCAGCAGCCAGCTTTCCTGCAGTCAGCTGTGAGTATGCAAGTGTAGCATACACAAGACGGTCAGCTTCTAAACATTTTCGTTGCATTTTGGTGAAGTACTTTTTGTGCAAGGTCAACCAAGCCCATGTTGCAAAGCCTTGCGATCAGAGACCTGTGTACTTGGTGGAAGGCCTCTTTTTCATAAGTTCATCAGGAATGAGTAGAACTGCATCTGCATTATCTTCTTGTAGAAAACATCGACGAGCGAGGAAAATGCACTATAATTGGGTGGAAAACCTGCAGACATACAAATCGGACATCATTGGTATAGACTGCTGTGCCCAAATAAGTGAATAACCAGTGAAGTAGTATAAAGAGTTAGTCACTGGTTTATTGCACACTAACTGTTTTCTACTATAGCTTAAGGATCACGCACTTAACTCAAAGCGGCTCACGGTGTTCCAGGTGACAGATGTCCGCCTCGACGCCCTCGTTCCCCATCTGCTCATGCGCTCACATTGCCTCGTACTGTATCCCCTTCCTGACGTAGAGCGGGATCAGGGCGTTGAACGAGAAGCCATCCAGCGGCACGCCGGCCGCGTCCATGCTCGCCATGAACAACTCCGAGCGTGCGGCGTCCCCCGCCTTGAGGCACACGTGCAACATGTCGTTGCAGACGACAGACGTACGTGTTCACGGAGCCCCGGCGCGCGCCATATCGTCGAACACCTTGCGCGCGGTGGCCGCCATCCGGGCCCTAACGAACGCAGTGCAGGCGTGGGCGTCGGGAAGAGGCCCACGGCGCGCATGTGGTTGAAGACCCGGACGGCGTCGTCGGTGCGGCCGGACTGGGCGAGCGCGTGGAGGAGCCAGTCAGCCAGCTCGGGAGGTGGGGCTCGGCGAGGAGGGAGGGAAAGAGAGCGGGTGGCAGAGGGGAAGTGGGCGTGCAGTTGGAATAAGGATTTGACGGCGGCGGCGCAGAGGACGCGGAGGATGTCGGGCGGCGGCATCGGACAGACGGCTGTTCGACGAAATGCACTGTGCGTGCGAAACTTCTCCGACGGCGATCTCCTAGGCAAACCTCTCGCCGGTGCATTGCAATATCTAACGATAATGCGGCTTAGTAACAGATCAAACAAAGTGGATCGCAACCAGCTTCTAAAATTGAATCCAAACTAGTAGCAACAAAGCTCATCTCCACGAAAGATCGCCACGAAACGAATCAAATTGATTCAAAAACGTCACCGTCTCTTCAGAATGAAACAACAGCAACACGATTCATACGATGAACAACGGCGAAACTTGAAAACTACAAACTCTAAAATACTGGTAGTAATAATTTATGCTCTAGAAATTTCTATAAGTATGCTTATTTAACATACACCAGAAATTGTTATTTAGATATTTGTTTGACTATACGCTTTATTCATCTCTATCATGATATTTAATAATGTAAGAAATGATACAGCCTATGAAGTTTGCAAAATAAGGCAAGCATAAATTTTGTGTTACAAAATAATGTTCAAACTTATCAAAAGATACAAGTGTATATTACAATAATATAGATTACATTTGTATAATAAACAGACCAATACTAATATTTAACAACATGGTTACATTGTTAATGATGTCAACTAAGTAAATTATACTCTCTAAACATCTTATAAAAGTCTAGTATAGAGTTTTCGCGTGCATGCATATAAAAATGATAAAAATCTTATAACGAATATAAAAGTCTAGTATAAACTACAGTTATTTTAAGGAAAAATTATACCCACACGTAGCATGCATGCACCCATGCCTCCCCCTCCTTGGCTTCCTCCAAGATCAAGCTTTGAGTCGATGTAGAGCGCGTGTATCACTTGTCATATGTAATATATGAAGAGGTTTGAACCTAATGTCGGTGCTTCATCGGTAACATGGACGTAGATCCAGGTGTTAAGCGAAATAGGCAAACCATCATCAATATTATGACTAGCGATCACGCCGACCTAGTGACCGCTATTTTTGGGCTGCAGCATGGCAGGCTCACTGGCCAAGAAGGGTGTTGTGTGGTCTTCTTCGCAACCTTGAGAAGTATAGTGACCACGTTCACTTTGTGGAGCACCACGAGGACATCTTGGTACGACTGCGACCTGCACCAAAAGAGGACGGTCACCCGCTCCAAGACCGTTGCGAAGGGATATGTAGTGGCCGTGACGGCTGTTGAGGACGACGATGCCATTGTGGTGCGCTCAACAGGTCCTCGCAATGCAGATTCAGAAAGTACTCAAAGGTACCACTCCAGCTATTCGGTAAAAAAATATTATAACCTCTTCTAAATCATCATGTTTATGCAAAATCAACAAACATGTAAAATTTGTGTAACCGTCGACACTTAGTACCACCAAGCAATGTAGAAGCATGTAAGAAAAACACAGTAAATGAAAGCAAGATGGAAAAATGTTCAATAACAGTAATTATGCGAGCGCGTGCTATGCCTCGTCATCATCGGCATAAGACCCTCACAATCAATATCGCAAACATGCCACATTCACAAGCAATGCCACATTCGAGCCCCACACGGGAGCACGCACCAGGCACGACACAAAGATTGACGTGGCAAAGAACATGGTGGCGCACATAGCGATGCAGCCAGCCAATGAAGGGTATGGTAAGGTGGGCGCAAACATGTCACACTCACGAGCAACACCATATTGTAGACAAACCATATCCTAGCCGTAGCCTCGCCGGTGCATTGCAATATCTAATGCGAATGATGTTTAGTAACAGATCAAACAAAGTGGATCACGACCAGCTTCTAAAATTGAATCAAAATTTGTAGCAAAACTCATAGCAAGAATAGATGTCTCCCGAATGAGATCGCCACGAGACGTGAATCAAATTGATTCAAAAATGTCACCGTCTCTTCATATAATGAAACAACAGCAATATGATTCGTATGATGAACAACCACGAAACACGAAAACTACAAACTCTAAAATATTGGTAATAATTTATGCTCTAAAAATTTCTATAAGATTCTTATTTAATCATATACCAGAAATTGTTATTTAGATATTTGTTTGACTGTATGCTTTATTCATCTCTACCATGGTATTTAATAATGTAAGAAATGATACAGTCTATGAAGTTTTGAAAATAATTCAAGCATAAATTTTGTGTTACAGAATAATGTTCAAACTTACCACAACACAAGTGCATTTTTACAATAATATAGATTACATTTGTATGATAATAGCTTAAAAATCATAGGACAAAGAACTCCGATTCAGCTAGAAACAACTTCACAAATGGAAGCGATTTCTTCAGCAACTTGTATAATGGCTCAACTATTTCTATCAACTAGCAAAGAGTATCACATCCTTCACCTAATGGAAATATTTGACAACCTGACAAATTTAGAGTATATGACTTTCACTGAAGTCGTGACAAAAAATATCAACAAAACAGTCTTTATCATCAATACTTTAGTTTAATCGGACAAATCAACAAACATTGGGTACACTAAATCGGCTCGATAAATATATTAAACTATATAATACCCCACACGTTGCAATGGAACATATGCCAAGAAAATTAATGAGAATTAACAAATTTGAATATGACATACACCAATGCACCCTCAAAGAAATAAAGAAAAAGAAGAAAATATGTTTTCGTTACATTTAGTGGGAACCCCTCGCATTGGCAAATATAGCATGATTCCTTCATTGGTCACAATCTCACGAAGCAGGATCACAAATTTTATGATTTATTGGCTTCTTGGTGGCGTCAAAATCTGATCATTCAAAAAAAGATGAACCTAAATGTTGGGAATATATCATAGTAAAGCAAAATGGTCATTGACATCATGAATGTAGAAAAATTGGTACCTGGGAACATGTGAATGTGAATGGCGCAGCCACAATGGAGTTTGTATATAGTGGGCAAGCAGAATATGAACGAAGGAAACAAAAATTAAGATCCAATTCGTATTGCTGAAAACCTTACGAATGCTTCTTTTGTAACTCTTTGCTAATGCGGCAGGATTCATCTACACATTGCACGTGTCTCCAGAAACAATTCTTTGGAGTTGACAGAAAGTTCCTAATGCTCGAAAGATTGAACCGTAGAAGAGTACAATAAACCTTAAATAAAGGGTACACTGAAACATACCATTAACACACACATCACCAACAGTTCGTCACTCGGTATCTCGATTGGTAGGAGATGACCCCGGTCTCCTTGAATTATGTTGCAGATATAGTATGCATTGTACCAAGACTTGGACATCACCAAAGGCAACAGTGAGCATTCTAACAAACAATTTGCCGACAACATGCCGAACTGATGATGGAAGCCACGAATAGCTGCCCAGCCGGTTTGTAGTTCAGCAGCTAGAAATAGCCTAGTTGGATCATTGATGATATTTCATCAGACCAGACCTACAAATATGATGACAACCTCATTATTCAGTTAACAGATCAAGTTAAAATACAAACAAAAAGAATAAAACTGAGGAAAACAAATAAATCAAGAACATATACTGCATAGTGGGGAGAGAAACCTTGAGGACTATGTTGACCAACGATGGCAGCGAGGAAGAAACACCCGAAAGTTGCCACTGGAGGTTTTTCTGGAGCGAGCTAGCAAGATAGTCTTTGGATGCGCTGCTAGGTATTGTGAGGAACTAAAACCAAAGTGCCGAGGACACTGCAAAGGATTAAAATCTGATATGCACTGAAAATAAATAGAACCCATTTGTGGCCAGTTACAGGAGGCAGAGAGTCATCGGTAAGTGGAGGCAGGCCAAGGAGACAACACGTACGGAGACATAAGGTATCTGCTAGTGGTTGATGGTGATGGTAATTAATTGTTATTTGATTATGATTTTTTGAGAAAGTGACATGGAAAATATGTTAAGATGGAAGTCTTGCATGTTGAATAATATAAGTGCTAGGCTGGGTGAGATAGAAGGAGTGGTATACAGGGTTTAGTGAGGTGGACACCTTGCATGTTGAGAGAAATACCTTTAGTGGGTTGCTCCATTTTAGTTACTATAGATTTAGTTTAGTGCACTGTTAATAACAGTTAGGACATTGTTAGGTGATAGTAATGAAACATTGGAAGTCCAAGGAACACAAAAAAAAATTAGTGGATGTGGAAGTAGTACAAACACCAAGCTTAGTGTCTATAATCATAAGGAACCAGCACATGCACATCAGTGCTCATTCTAACTTGTAAACTAAGATATGGGACAAATGGTAGATTTATGGACCCCAGCTAAAAATGATACTGAAAACACCAGGTGTACAGGAACACATATTCTGAACTGCGACGGAAGCAAATGCAGAGAGAGAATCTACCAGGTCGATCAGGGACACACATGTCCTTGGAGCACACCAAATGGAGCTTTGTTTGGCTCTCAAAGTATCTACTTGGTCGATCAACAATCCAAGAAATAATCAGGTTCAAGTTCAATATACCAGCTAAAATGTCCGTGTGCTGATGGTGTACTCATAGCAATATTCCAGTGCAAATAGGTGCCATCATAAGCTTCCGACAGAAGCATTTAGGAGTTGTGCACGAACACTGAGCAAGAAATGAAATGAAAAAATGAACAAGAGAAAACGTAAGGCTTTAATTACCTCCGATTGTGTAAACGTCACAGGGATTATCTGAGGCAAAGGATATGCAGAATGTGTTATTATCAAACCTTAAGCATACGATTATAAGGATCAAAATTACTTCAGATGCTTAAAATCATCACTAGCTGACCCTTTAGCAAACAGATACTGAAGATCAAGTGTAGTACTAGCTCTTCAGATTCTAGCAGAGCTAAGAAGTAATTGTTTATGTAATTGCAACTCATCCGGGCGTTTAAGCCAAGCAGCAACCACAGGCTCACACCCAACATTCAGAAAATTGCAAAGTACAGCCACATTACTTGTACGTTTTACAAGAATTATAAAAACTCTGCACGTGAGTATATCGAAGGGTTAAATGGCAGCTTTCTAATCATCACACTGCAGAACACTACTCGGCCATGATTGAATGTCTCCAAGAACTGAAACTTACCCTGTCAGAACAAAGAATCTAGAACCCTAGAAATTTAGGGGGGACGAAGAGGAGGCGGTACTTACCGGTGAGCAAGAATAACAAGGTGTGTTTGCCTCCTGAACTGTGGTATTGCCCCCATACCAACAAGCCGTGATGCCAATTCAGAAGGAGGCTGAAAACAAGTTTAGATATACAGTAAACACACAAGATTGATATACAGTCAGCCAACAAGGAACAAAGAGAAGTCAAGAATTACCAGAGTGTATGTCCTACCCCTGCACGACAGAAGGATTAGGGAGGGAAGGTCTGTGTGATGGTCCATGAAATTTGCACAAGTATATAAGCCCTCGAGCTCTCATTTTGCAGGCGCGGGCAAGCTCGGACGCTCGGTGTTGAAATGGCAGCATGTCACTCGTTCTCACCCGCAGGCTCCGATGGTTTCACCCTTGCTTGGTCCATCAGTTTGTACACACTCGTTCCAATCAGGCCCCTCTCGTATGGCATTAACCCAGAACATGTTCCGTGTATCCTTCTCGTCCCCATAGGAAGAACAAATGCAGTTGTAAATCAGACAGCTGCCTCTTAGCCATCTCGTTCAGTGTATCTGAAGCAGCAGCCAGCTTTCCTGCAGTCAGCTGTGTGTATGCAAGTGTAGCATACACAAGACAGTCACCTTCTAAACCCCTTCCTTGCATTTTGGTGAAGTACTTTTTGTGCAAGATAAACCGAGCCCTTGTTGTAGTTGTTGCAAAGCCTTGGGATCAGAGACCTGTGTACCGATTTATCTGGTGGAACGCCTCTTTTTCATAAGTTCATCAGGAATGAGTAGACCTGCATCTGTGTTATTCTTCTTGTAGAAAGCATCGGCCAGTGATGAAAATGCACTATAATTGGGTGAAAATCCTGCAGACATACAAATTAGACATCATTGGTATAGACTGATGTGGCCCAAATAACCACTGAAGTAGTATAAAGAGTTAGTCACTGGTTTATTGCACGCTGACTGTTTTCTATTGTGACATAAGGATCATGCGCTTAACTCAAAGATGATCACGGTGACAGATGTCCGCCTCGACACCCTCGCTCCCCATCTGCTCTTCCTGATGTAGAGCATGATCACGGTGTTGAATGAGAAGCCATCTAGCGGCATGCCGGCCGCGTCCATCCTCGTCATGAGCGCCTTCGCGCGAGCGGCGTCCCCTACCTTGAGGCGCACGTGCAGCATGTCGTTGCAGACGTGCGTGTCCACGGCGACCCCGGCGCGCGCCATATCGTCGAACACCTTGCGCGCGGTGGCCGTCATCCGGGTTCCAGGATCTGTCGAGCATGGTCAGGCGCGCGATGCAGGCGTGGGAGTCGGGGGCGAGGCCCCGCGCGCGCATGTGGTCGAAGACCCGGACGGCGTCGTGGGGGCGGCCGGACTGGGCGAGCGCGTGGAGGAGCCAGCTCGGGATGTCGACCCAAAATGAAATCCCGACCAAGTTTTCCGTATGTAAACCTTCTCTCCCGCTCCTGAAAGTTACCTCCGTCAGCCTAATCCCAGTTGCACGGTGGAGTGTATTCTGCGACGGAAGGCAATTCGCGTCGCAGCCTTTCCTTCAATTTTGACATTGCGGAGCCCGGAGTAACGAGCTGTGGCTCCAAAGATGATTACAGGTGCACGCACAGGACACAAGAGACTGCAACAGATAAAGAAATTCAGAACACAGACTGCGGCTAGGTAACAGCTCAAACCGAGTGGACCATGACCAGATTCTTGACTTAAATCCAAACTATACTCCATAATACGCAAGCTCATAGAGACACCACACGAGACTGGATCAGATTGATTCAAAGACGTCCACGTCTCTTCATCAGATTGAAATAACAGTGTTGTTCCCACAGGCAAACACAGTTTATATAAAGATCACAGTCCAACATCTAACTAAAGAGTTCACCTGAATCTCGAAACAAACAAGGAACCAGAAGACACAGGGAACAAGGACAGGGAAGGCTCCAAGCTACAGGCTTGAGAAGAGACCAGTGCTAACTGAAATCACGACAAAACATGTCCTGCGCAGATCCGAAAATGCCCAATCGCAACTGTAACGCGCTGGTGTCTAGGAGAAAGAAATACATAGTTTCATGTGGCAGTGCGATGGAACAAAGCAAGGATTTGGATTTCGTTTTCAGAAATTTACCGGCCCTGACCGAGAAGGGCAAAGAGGGGATTATCCAGCAGCCGATGTACAACCGTCAAAACTCAAAAACAACGAACTGAAATTCAGGAGAGGGGAAAAAAATCTGGAAATTAAGAGCCTTTATCTGCCAAAATTTACAGATCTGCGTAGTGAAACATAAAACAGGGAGAACCATAGCCTAACAGCCAATGTGTGACCAAAGTACTATCACCTAAAACAACAGGGGACGAAATGAGCATGACACACAAACATTGTTGAATCAGATTAAGGTAGTAGCACCATCACTATTTCTCGAGATAGAGAAACAGAGTGATTTTCGTACAAAACGACCACACTTCTTGCAACACCACACACTACCAACAGACTCACACAGCTAACTACAGACTACCACCGATCTGTCAGCCAGCTACAAGGGGACAGAACAATCTACGAGGAGGTGAACTTGGTGACTGCCTTGGTGCCCTCAGACACGGCATGCTTGGCGAGCTCCCCGGGGAGGACGAGGCGCACGGAGGTCTGGATCTCCCGGGAGGTGATGGTGGGCTTCTTGTTGTACCTGGCGAGCTTGGCGGACTCGCCGGCAAGTTTCTCGAATATGTCGTTGATGAAGGAGTTCATGATGGACATGGCCTTGGAGGAGATGCCGATGTCGGGGTGGACCTGCTTGAGCACCTTGAAGATGTAGATCTTGTAGGTCTCGACGCTCTTCTTGCCCTTCTTCCTGCCCCTCTTCTCGCCGCCCTCCTTGGCGGCGGTCTTGCCGGCGGGCAGGCTCTTCCCCGCCTTGGGCTTCTTGGCGGCGGGCGTCTTCTTGGCCTTCTCGGTGGCTGGCTCCTCCTCCACGGGCTTCTTCTCCGCTGGCTTCTTCTCTGCCTTGGGCGCCATGGGAGCTGCTGCTGCTTCGACGGAGAGAGAGGTGGGGTTTCGCTGGGAGCTGGGGAATTGGTTGCAGATGAGATGTGTGGAAATGAGGAAGGGGGCGAGATCCTTATATAGAGCAGAGGAAGTGGACGCTGATTGGTGGAAGGGAGTGTGCCACGGATCGGTAGCTTGAAGTGATTCCAGCCGTTCGCTGCTGTCCGCGATGGACGGGCCCGATGCGTTTCGACGCGGATCGCTGACGTGGCGAAGAAGTGGGTGGGCTGCGGGAGCGCGCGCGTGTAGCAACTGGAGGAGAGAACCCGTGAGGCGGGAGTTCTGAAATTTTGGGTGCAGCACTGAGGGTCCCAGCTGCAAGTGATACGAAAACTTCATCACAGCACATCAGTCCGTACCTCGTACAAAAACAAAATTGTAAATTGACAGCTAGTGATTATACTCCATAGATAAGTGTTGTATTTCCTCCGTTGCATTAAACATGTACGGAGTATGAGATTTGTCTAAATTAAAAACTATCTACTAGTAAATAGTACCCCGATATATTAAGATTTTAACAAATCTTAGACAAGTTTCGTGAGACGAAGGAGGTAGTATAATTTGTTGAGATTTCATAGACATAATAACCGATATTGGAATTCACCCGAGAACAAAATTATGGCTACCAGTTTGGTTTAGGTTTTAGGGTCTTTTGGTATTTTCATCCATATACGACACTGGCTTAGAAAATATACGACATGGCGACATCTACTAGGTTAACTAGATGATACCTCATGGAAGATTTCGAATCCTTAAATGACATATGACATGCTTGGTGTAGGACAATTGGTGATGATTACGAACTGATTTGTGGTATAAATGGTGTTATTATAGAAATTCTAGACCTTGGTAGTGGCTATCGTGTAGGACCTCTGTCATCCTGTCGGAGACAACTTCATCTTCAGCCCCATCGGCAAGCTTTGTTGCGTTGATCAGTGCAGCGTCACGGGCCAGGACTTCACCGTTATCCGTGCCTTCGTCCTCCTCGAGTGCGGCAAGAGCGTGCCGCCCTCGGCTGTGCTCCGCATGCCCAACAATGATGTGATCATTGTCTACTTCGACGTCGACAACTCCTGGCACCTCGACGTCGCCGCGGATGCACCGCCGCCTCCACCACCCTCTCCCCAAGCCCACACCGTCCCCTCCATGGCGTCTAGAGGCACGCAGACGGACAGCCCTGACGCACCCCTGCAATCGAACTACGACGTTGTCGCACGGCCACCCTCTGACCAGCCGCCCGCTGCAGCCGAACTACATGCACCCGCGGACACGCTCCCGCGCGACGTCGAAGCTATCCACCTAGCTCTCGACGCTAACAACGCCGTGCAACAAGATGCTGACGACCTCGTCGTGCATGCAGAGGATCTCATCTCCTCCCCCTGGTAGCTTTAGAGCTTTTGTCATCGATGTTAAATTGAGAAGACTGCTCACTTGCGGTTTGTGCTCTCAATACGCACAACCTCCATTTTGGCGGGTTAGTACTTTCTTCACTAGGTTCATCCAGATGTATTTTAATTTGGGCTAACAGTCGTGTTAATTTCCTTGTATTAAGCAGTGCGTGCAAGAAGGTTGCATGCGACAGCTGTGCTAGGAACCTGCCCGGTGGCGCGTGCCCGGGATGCCAGGGCGTCTTCCAAGGTTAAAGTCCTCCATCTAAAAGCATGGACTTTTCCCATGAATGTGTTATGGAAAAGAATGTGGTGAGAAGAACGTTCATCTGCGGTTTGTGCTCTCAAATCGCACGACGTCCACTATACCGGGTTAGTACTTTCTTTACTAGGTTCCATCCAGCTGTATTTTTTTTGGGCCAACAGTCATGTTAATTTCCTTGTATTAAGCAGTGCATTCGCATGGGGAGGGAGGGCACATTGCATGCAGAAGCTGCTTAAGAAACCTGCCCAGTCTCATGTGCCCGAACTGCGACGGCATCTACGAAGAGGAAGAGGATTTAAGTAGATTTGCCTCCTTATTTAAGGTGGATTGCAGCAACGATGGTTGCGACATGAGCGGCGACTTGCTCGGATACTTTCAACACGAGGCGACGTGCCCGCATGCGCCAACGAGACGGTAGATGGTTGATCTTGCCAGTCTCGATGGAGAAGATGATCGCGCTTTCAGGCTAATCTGAGCTCGGTGGAGAAGGACCGTGGAGTTTCCTTTTCTAGAACTAGGGTTCTTTTTGTACTTTTGGATGTCTTGTCTGTAGTTTCCTTTTACTTGGAGGGTCCTCCTTGCAATATGTAATCCCATCGTCATCATAATATAAAAGCAGTGTCGCCAGGTCCTTCGGGACTTTTCTGTGTTCAAAAATTTATGATTTTAGACATGTCGTCTATTTATGTGTGCGATGTTGTATCGTCTATTACCGTGATTAGTTTGAGCGTCTACATGTCCTACAACAAAACTTCGGTATGATGTACTTGTATGTTTAATTGAATTCGACCAAGTATAATGTGAAACCGGTCATTGCGAGCATATGGAGATTGCGAACCGGTAATTAACAGGTGGAACATGCTCCTATTTTAATCTTATTTATCTAATGGTAATTGCGATTTATGCGGTACTGAATTAATTAGTTTTAGTTATAAACAGGGACTCTTCGGACGGGGGCTCCTTTTCGAACTAGATCGGGGAGATTTATCAAGTGCTAGAAGGGAACAAATTACTACATGAGTGTTTTTCGTGAAATGGTTAAAATTTGTAGTGGCAGATTGCCGCCAATGCAATTTTTCACGTGGTTGATATGGTAGGATGGACATTTGTTACCCTCCAAAACCCACCGACGGGCAATGGCTGAGCAACACGAAGAGCCGGGAAGCTCCCAGGGCCGCTTAGTGGACCCTGGCACCTCGCGTCGTCCCGCAAATCTTCGCCCACGTCCTGGCGGTTGCTAGGGCGTGCCACCCGACCTAGACCCGATCAGGAAGGTGTTAGAGTGCTTCGATTGTTCCTGCATGGTAGACACGTAAACATTAAATACGAGCCCTATCGGCTCTCGGGTTTCGTGGATCGGCTCAAGGAGCCGATCGCCCCATGTTTCACGTTGGATTTACAATGGCATGGGGATCCCGCTGATCGGGACAAAGCGATCCACGACGTTAGGGTTTTCACCGCATAACCGAACGTCCTACGTGTGATCGGGCCTAGCAGCTACGAAGATGACGCAAACCACCCCTACGAGAGCCCAAAACCAACGTAACGTTGATTCCCGGAACATCCCTCGCGGGACGGTGAACAACATCTAACGCACTACCGGATCCTCCGACCCCGATAAGGCCTAACTATGCGATATTAAACTAATGCGGAGCAAGGAGCAACTATAACGGATCGGATCTACTAAGTAACGAACAAGCAAGATGCTGCCCTTACGTCCGGATAGAGGGCAGCTAGGTGTCGAGGACGGCATTGCCACGCAGATATGCACGTGAAAGCATCAATGCAAGCCCCTAAACACCTAAGGATAAATAGTACTGCTCGCCATCAACAAGGCTTCAGCACGAGCAGTACAAGGTTGACGAATAAACGTATACGCCTAGATCGCTAGATGCGATCTAGGCAGCATGGTGCTTACCCGGAGAAACCCTCGAAGAAAGGGGTGGCGATGCGCCTGATTTGTGTTGGTTGAACGATGATTGTCCTTCTTTTCCGATAACCCTAGATACATATTTATAGTCCAAGGGACTTTCTAATTGAGGCGTGCACCTAACGGGCCCGACTCTATCTTTTTAATCTAAATTACAATGCGATCTACTGTATTACAGATACACGGGCAACTTAGCCCAAACTCTTAGCGCAAGGCCGCTTCGAAGATGCTCCACGTGTACGTCCTTCAAGCCCATCTTCACTCACGGCCCATCTCCCGATTTGGCCAAAATCGGTGATAACACATGCCCCCTGGTTTTGGTAATGATAATATCAAAACCATCTGTTTTTCCTTCGAGGGGTCGTGTCGTGGCAGAGCGAACCGTCGCAACATTCTTCATCATGACTCTTGCCTTCCCAACTTCTCTTGCACGATTGGACGGCTTTGGCATCACGTCTTCGAGAACCGTCATGGCATTAAATCTTCACCGCATCCCCTTTATTCTGTGCCGACGGTTCGCCACTTCATCCCCTTGCTCTGTTCTGGCCACCAGCACCAAAAAAAACCTCTTCCACTGCAGCAATGTCTTCTTCTTCCTCTACCTCCTCAGATCTCTCCCTCCGAGCTCCGCCGAAGAATGAAGACGACCCCCACTCCGGGGCGATCTCCTCCAACAAGAAGGAAGAACAAGTGAAGAAGGAAGAGGCCCCCTCCTCCGCCGGGCACCCGCCGACGAAGCGCTCCCGCATGTGGGCGGACAGCGAGGACGATGATGATGACGAGGAAGGAGAAGAAGAGGAGGAAGATGATTCCTCCTTCCGCCGGATATCCGCCAACAAAGCGTTTCCGCAGTTGGGCGGACGGTGAGAATGATGATGATGACGAGGAAGAAGAGGCTCCACTGACGACGGGCAGCGACGAAGAAGTCTCCCGCGACGGCGGCTCCGGCGCCGACGATGAGGCCAGCGACGATTAGCTCAGTAGGATTAGTAGTCCCTGAGCAATCGGCTCTTCTTTTGTTCTTCCTTTCTTGAGCAATCGGCTCTTCATTGTAAAGATCCTCTCTTATTAATGAAGAAAATTTCTCTCAATAACCTTTGCTTTCTTGTCAATTTGGCCGATTGTCCAATGAAGTCATTGCTCAAAGCCGATGGCACAGCATCGGCCTGCATTCCAAACGCGATTCCAGGCGAGACGGCTGCCTTTCCACGGTCAAACAGATACAAACCACGTTCAGATGTTCAGAATATCCTTCAGCCTCTAGAGTCGATGACCACGCATCGGCTATACTTTTCTCATTATATATATATATATATTTTACCGGCCGATTTCATACAATCGGCCCCCATTTATTTTTTTACTGGCCGATTTGTGCATCGGCCTCCATATCTTTACTGTCCATCATCCCACATACTTGGAAATACTTCTTGAGATGCTGGCCGTTGACGGCCACTGGGAACTTCACGCCATCCAACATCTCGAGCATGTACGCATTCCCCTTGAACTTGGACAACTTTATACGGGCCATGCCGTTCGGAGACCATTTACCATACTCTTTATCCCTCGTCCCCAATGGCAATACAGCTTCCCATACCAAATCACCAACTTGGAATTCTTTTGGCTTCACCTTCTTATTATATGCCCGAGCTACCTTGGCTTTGTTCTCCTTGATCTTCTCGAGCGACCATAGCCTAAGCTCCGTCGCATCCTCAATCGTCACTTATCGGGCTGCGTATTCTTCGATTAGATCATTCGAACGTGACCCGCCTTGATCCTGCCTTGACTTCCCAGGGTAACACGCTTCTTGTCCATAGACCAGCTGGTACGGGGTGGTTTTGATTGCTCCATGACACGACATACGGTAAGCCCACAACGCCTCCGACAACACCTCATGCCATCGTTTAGGGTGCTCGTCAATTTTCCTCTTGATCAGCTTGATCAAGCTTTTGTTGGATGCTTCGGCCTGCCCGTTTGCTTGAGCATAATATGGAGACGATCGGATTAACTTGATTCCCATGTCATCGCAGAACTTTTTCATCTCTTTCGAAACGAAGACCGAACCTCCATCGGTCGTAATAGTTTGGGGAATCCCGAACCTATGAATGACATGTTCCAACACGAACTTGATAACGGCTTCCGACGCTACTTTCTTCATAGGGACCGCTTCCACCCATTTCGTGAAGTATTCTGTAATGGCCAGAACCCATCTATGGCCCTTGCTCGATGAAGGATGAATTTCTCCGATCATATCCATACCCCATCCTCGGAATGGCCAAGGCTTGATGATGGGATTCATTGCTGATGCAGGCACCATCTGAATGCTCCCAAACTTCTGACATGCTTGACAACCTTTATAATACTGGAAGCAATCTTCAAGCATGGTAGGCCAATAAAATCCGGAGCGCCTAATCAGCCATTTCATCTTATGGGCCGACTGGTGGGTTCCACAAGCACCCTCGTGCACCTCGTGCAAGAGCCGATTGGACTCGGCTGGTTCCAGACATTTAAGAAGTAATCCTTCCAAAGTTCTATAAAACATGTCATCGCCTATCAGTACGTACTTCATGGCTTTGTATCTTGTACGCTTAGGTGCCCCCCGAGTCGGATCTTTCAAGTAATTGAAGATATCGGCTCTCCAATCATCCGGCTCCAGGAATTGCACCTGGAAATCGGCTTCTCCTGCTACGTCCTTGTACCCTGACGTTGTTTGTGCGAGGTCGTTTGCTTCAGTATTTTGCAACCTTGGGATCCAATTTAAGCTTATATACCTGAATTGTGCCATTAGCTCACGACATTGTATCCAAAATGGGAAGAGTGACTCGCTTTCGCACTTGTATTCCTCCGTGAGCTGAGAGATCACCAATTTGGAATCTCCAAAGATCTCGACTGCTTCAGCCCCAGCTTCCAGGAGTAACTTCATTCCTTGCATCGCTACATAGCCACGTTGTTGGTGGGGTCATCAACTTGATAGAGAAGGAGTATGTTGCCCCCCGAGGCGAGACGAGTAGCACGCCAATGCCGCAACCATCCTCACAAACCGATCCATCGAAGAACATAGCCCATTGATACGTCTCCAACGTATCGATAATTTCTTATGTTCCATGCTACTTTATTGATGATACCTACATGTTTTATGCACATTATATGTCATATTTATGCATTTTCGGGAACTAACCTATTAACAAGATGCCGAAGAGCCGCTGTTTTCTGCTTTTGGTTTCAAATCCTAGTAAAGAAATATTCTCGGAATTGGACGAAACTTTCGCCCAGGGTCCTATTTTGCACGAAGCTTCCAGAAGACCGAAGAGATAACGAAGTGGGGCCACGAGGCGGCCAGAGGTGGCGGCGCGGCCCAAGCCCTGCCGCGCCGACCCCCCGGGCCCCTCGTGTGGCCCCCGCGTTGACCTCCGCCTACTTAAAGCCTCCGTCGCGAAACCCCCAGAGAGCCACGATACGGAAAACCTTGCGAGACGCCGCCGCCGCGAATCCTATCTCGGGGATTGGAGATCGCCTCCGCACCCTGCCGGAGAGGGATTCATCTCCGGAGGACTCTACACCGCCATGGTCGCCTCGGAGTGATGAGTGAGTAGTTCACCCCTGGACCATGGGTCCATAGCAGTAGCTAGATGGTCGTCTTCTCCTTGTTGTGCTTCATTGTTGGATCTTGTGAGCTGCCTAACATGATCAAGATCATCTATCTGTAATACTATATGTTGTGTTTGTCGGGATCCGATGGATAGAGAGTACTATGATTATGGTGATTATCAATCTATTGTTTATGTGTTGTTTATGATCTTGCATGCTCTCCGTTATTAGTAGAGGCTCGGCCAAGTTTTTCTTAACTCCAAGAGGGAGTATTTATGCTCGATAGTGGGTTCATGCCTCCATTGAATCTGGGACAGTGACAGAAAGTTCTAAGGTTGTGGATGTGTTGTTGCCACTAGGGATAAAACATTGATGCTATGTCTAAGGATGTAGTTGTTGATTACATTACGCACCATACTTAATGCAATTGTCTGTTGCTTTGCAACTTAATACTGGAGGGGGTTCGGATGATAACCGAAGGTGGACTTTTTAGGCATAGATGCGGTTGGATGGCGGTCTATGTACTTTGTCGTAATGCCCGATTAAATCTCACTATATTTATCATATCATGTATATGCATTGTTATGCCTTTCTCTATTTGTCAATTGCCCATTGTAATTTGTTCACCCAACATGCTTTTATCTTATGGGAGAGACACCTCTAGTGAACTGTGGACCCCGGTCCTATTCTTTACATAGCATACAATCTTGCAATTGTGTTTTACTATTTTCTTTGCAAAACATCTTCCACTCGATACGTTTAATCCTTTGTTACAAAGCCGGTGAGATTGACAACCTCACCGTTTCGTTGGGACAAAGTACTTGGGTTGTGTTGTGCGGGTTCCGCGTTGGCGCAGGAATCCCTGGTGTTGCGCCGCATCACATTTCGCGACCATCAACCTTCAACGTGCTTCTTGGCTCCTACGGTTCGATTAAACCTTGGTTTCTTTCTGAGGGAAAACTTGCCAGTGCGCATCATACCTTCCTCTTGGGGTTCCCAACGGACGTGTACATCTACGCGCATCAAGCACTTTTTCGGCGCCGTTGCCGGGGATCGAAGAAAAGTTACACCACAAAGATTTCTATCTCCCACGTCAACTGCACGCCAGACACTTTTGGCGCCGTTGCCGGGGAGATCAAGACACGCTGCAAGGGGAGTCTCCACTTCTCAATCTCTTTACTTTGTTTTTGTCTTGCTTTATTTTATTTACTACTTTGTTTGCTGCACTAAATCAAAATACAAAAATTAGTTGCTAGTTTTACTTTATTTACTGTCTTGCTCTCTATATCAAAAACACAAAAAAATTAGTTACTTGCATTTACTTTATCTAGTTTGTTTTATTTACTGTTGCTAAAATGAATACCCCTGAAAATACTAAGTTGTGTGACTTCACAAATGCAAATAATAATGATTTCCTATGCACACCTATTGCTCCACCTGCTACTACAAGAAATTCTTTGAAATTAAACCTGCTTTCGAATTTGGTTATGAGAGATCAATTTTCTGGTGCTAGTTCTGATGATGCTGCTGCCCATCTCAATAATTTTGTTGAACTTTGTGAAATGCAAAAGTATAAAGATGTAGATGGTGATATTATTAAATTGAAAGTGTTTCCTTTCTCATTAAGAGGAAGAGCTAAAGATTGGTTGCTATCTTTGCCTAAGAATAGTATTGATTCATGGACTAAATGTAAGGATGCTTTTATTGGTAGATATTATCCTCCCGCTAAAATTATATCTTTGAGAAGTAGCATAATGAATTTTAAACAATTAGATACTGAACATGTTGCTCAAGCTTGGGAGAGAATGAAAACTTTGGTAAAGAATTGCCCAACCCATGGATCGACTACTTGGATGATCATCCAAACCTTCTATGCAGACTAAATTTTTCTTCGGAATTTATTGGATTCAGCTGCTGGAGGTACCTTTATGTCCATCACATTGGGGCGGCTACAAAACTTCTTGATGATATGATGATAAATTACTCTGAGTGGCACACGGAAAGAGCTCCACAAGGTAAGAAGGTAAATTCGTTGAAGAAACCTCTTCCTTGAGTGATAAGATTGATGTGATTATGTCTATGCTTGTGAATGGTAGATCTAATGTTGATCCAAATAATGTTCCTTTAGCTTCATTGGTTGCTCAAGAAGAAAATGTTGATGTGAATTTCATTAAAAATAATAATTTCAACAACAATGCTTATAGGAACAACTCTGGTAATAACTATAGGCCATATCCTTCTGCTAATGGTAATGGTTATGGTAATTCTTATGGGAATTCTTACAATAATAATAGGAGTGTACCCTCTGGTCTTGAAGCTATGCTTAAAGAATTTATTAGTACACAAACTGCTTTTAACAAATCTGTTGAGGAAAAGCTTGATAAAATTGATACTATTGCTTCTAGAGTTGATAGACTTGCCTCTGATGTAAATCTTTGAAAGTTATGCCTAATAATGATATTGATAATAAGATTACTACTACAGCAAATGCCATCCAAGTTAGAATTAATGAGAATATAAGATTAATGGTTGAACTGCGTGCTAGGTGGGATAGAGAAGAAAAGGAAAAACTAGCTAAAGAGAATAATGTAGCTAAAGTTTGGACTATTACCACCACTAGTAATGCTAATTCTCCACATGTTGCTGCACCTCCTACTATCAATGGTAAAATAATTGGTGTTGGCAATGTTTCTACTCCTAGTGCAAAGCGAACAAAACTGCCTGAAAGCTAAAACTGCTGTGCTTGTGATAAAACTGCTGAAATTTTTTCCAACCTTGGGAACAATGATCCCATTGCTGTAGCTCATAATGATTTAGATTTTGATGATTGCCACATCTCTGAAGTTATAAAGTTCTTGCAAAAACTTGCTAAAAGTCCTAATGCTAGTGCTATAAATTTAGCCTTTACAAAACATATTACAAATGCTCTCATAAAAGCTAGAGAAGAGAAACTAAAACTTGAAACTTTTATTCCTAGAAAATTAGAAGATGGTTGGGAGCCCATCATTAAAATGAAATTCAATGACTTTGAATGTAATGCTTTATGTGATCTTGGTGCAAGTATTTCTGTTATGCCTAAAAAGATTTATGATATGCTTGACTTGCCACCATTGAAGAATTGTTATTTGGATGTTAATCTTACCGATAATGTTAAAAAGAAACCTTTGGGGAGGGTTGATAATGTGCATATTACGGTTAACAATAACCTTGTCCCCGTTGATTTTGTTGTCTTGGATATCGAATGCAATGCATCTTGTCCTATTGTGTTGGGAAGACCTTTTCTTTGTTGGTGCTGTTATTGATATGAGGGAAGGTAATATTAAATATCAATTTCCTCTCAAAAAAGGTATGGAACACTTCCCTAGAAAGAGAATGAAGTTGCCTTTTGATTCTATTATTAGAACAAGCTATGATGTTGATGCTTCTACTCTCGATGTTACTTGATTTGCACTTTCTGCGCCTAGCTGAAAGGCGTTAAAGAAAAGCGCTTATGGGAGACAACCCATGTTTTTACCTACAGCAATTTTTTGTTTTGTTGAGTCTTGGAAGTTGTTTACTACTGTAGCAACCTCTCCTTATCATGTTTTTGTGCCAAGTAAAGTTTCTATGTCAAAGTTGATGTTATATTTGGGATCGCTGCGCAGAAACAGCATTGCTGTCTGTCACGAATCTGGGCACAGTCCTCTGTAGAAAATTCGAAAAAATCTGCCAATTTACGAGCGTGATATGTACGCAACTTTCATTAGTTTTGAGTTTTTCCATTTGAGCAAGTCTAGTGACAGCTTTAAATTCGTCTTTACGGACTGTTCTGTTTTTGACAGATTCTGCCTTTTATTTCGCATTGCCTCTTTTGCTATGTTGGATTTATTTCTTTGATCCACTAATGTCCAGTAGCATTATGCAATGTCCAGAAGTGAAAATAATGATTGTGTCACCTCTGAATGAGAGAATTATTAATGATGCACTAACCCTCTAATGAGTTTGCTTGAAGTTTGGTGTGAAGGAAGTTTTCAAGGGTCAAGAGAGGAGAATGATATACTATGATCAAGAGGAGTGAAAGCTCTAAGCTTGGGGATGCCCCGTGGTTCACCCCTGCATATTTTAAGAAGACTCAAGCGTCTAAGCTTGGGGATGCCCAAGGCATCCCCTTCATCGACAACATCATCAGGTTCCTCCCTGAAACTATATTTTTATTCATCACATCTTGTGTTCTTTACTTGGAGCGTCGGTTTGTTTTCGTTTTTGTTTTTGTTTGAATAAAATGGATCCTAGCATTCACTTTGTGGGAGAGAGACACGCTCCGTTGTTGCATATGGACACATGTGTCCTTAGGCTTTACTCATAATGTTCAAGGCGTCTTCTTCGTTAAATTGTTATATGGTTGGAATTGGAAAATGCTACATGTAGTAATTCTAAAATGTCTTGGATAATGTGATACTTGGAAATTGTTTTGCTCATGTTTAAGCTCTTGCATCATATACTTTGCACCCATTAATGAAGAAATACATAGAGCTTGCTAAAATTTGATTTGCATATTTGGTTTCTCTAAGGTCTAGATAATATCTAGTATTGAGTTTTGAACAACAAGGAAGACGGTGTAGAGTCTTATAATGTTTACAATATGTCTTTTATGTGAGTTTTACTGCACCTGTTCATCCTTGAGTTTGCTTCAAATAACCTTGCTAGCCTAAACCTTGTATCGAGAGGGAATACTTCTCATGCATCCAAAATCCTTGAGCCAACTACTATGCCATTTGTGTCCACCATACCTACCTACTACATGGTATTTCTCCGCCATTCCAAAGTAAATTGCTTGAGTGCTACCTTTAAAATTCCATCATTCACCTTTGCAATATATAGCTCATGGGACAAAATAGCCTTAAAAACTATCGTAGTATTAAATATGTACCTATGCACTTTATATTTTATTAAGTTGCTTGTTGTGCGATAACCATGCTTCTGGGAACGCCATCAACTATTGTTGAATATCATGTGAGTTGCTATGCATGTCCGTCTTGTCTGAAGGATCTATCATTTTAGTGGTTGGAGCATGCAAAATTGTTAGAGAAGAACATTGGGCCGCTAACTAAAGCCATGAATCATGGTGGAAGTTTCGGTTTGGACATATATCCTCAATCTCATATGAGAATAATAATCATTGCTACATGCTTATGCATTTAAGAGGAGTCCATTATCTGTTGTCCATGTTGTCCCGTATGGATGTCTAAGTTGAGAATAATCAAAAGCGAGAATCCGAAATGCGAGCATTCTCCTTAGACCTTTGTACAGGCATGGAGGTACCCCTTTGTGACACTTGGTTGAAACATGGCATGCGAAGATCCGGTAGTCCAAGCTAAGTAGGAGGCGGCACTATTAGTATACTATGCATGAGGCTTGCAACTTGTAAGATATAATTTTCATAACTCATATGCTTTATTACTACCGTTGACAAAATTGTTTCATGTTTTCAAAATAAAAGCTCTAGCACAAATACAGCAATCGATGCTTTCCTCATTGAAGGACCATTCTTTTACTTTTATTGTTGAGTCAGTTTACCTATCTCCTTCCACCTAAGAAGCAAACACTTGTGTGAACGTGCATTGATTCCTACATACTTGCATATTGCACTTATTATATTACTTTATGTTGACAATATCCATGAGATATACATGTTATAAGTTGAAAGCAACCGCTGAAACTTAATCTTCCTATGTGTTGCTTCAACACCTTTACTTTGATTTATTGCTTTATGAGTTAACTCTTATGCAAGACTTATTGATGCTTGTCTTGAAGTACTATTCATGAAAAGTCTTTGTCATATGATTCATTTGTTTACTCATGTCATTACCTTTGTTTTGATCGATGCATTCATTACATATGTTTACAAATAGTATGATCAAGATTACGATGGCATGTCACTTCAGAAATTATCTTTGTTATCGTTTTACCTGGACGAGCAGAACTAAGCAGGGATGCTGATACGTCTCCAACGTATCGATAATTTTTTATGTTCCATGCTACTTTATTGATGATACCTACATGTTTTATGCACATTATATGTCATATTTATGCATTTTCGAACTAACCTATTAACAAGATGCCGAAGAGCCAGCTGTTTTCTGCTGTTTTGGTTTCAGAAATCCTAGTAAAGAAATATTCTCGGAATTGGACGAAACTTTCGCCCAGGGTCATATTTTTGCACGAAGCTTCCGGAAGACCGAAGAGATAACGAAGTGGGGCCACGAGGCGGCCGGCGGCCCAAGCCCCGGCCGCGCCGACCTACCCCCTGGGCCCCTCGTGTGGCCCCCGCTGACCCTCCGCCTACTTAAAGCCTCCCGCGAAACCCCCGAGAGCCACGATACGGAAAAACCTTACGAGACGCGCCGCCGGAATCCCATCTCGGGGATTCAGAGATCGCCTCCGGCACCCCGGAGGGGATTCATCTCCGGAGGACTCTACACCGCCATGGTCGCTCCGGGAGTGATGAGTGAGTAGTTCACCCCTGGACCATGGGTCCATAGCAGTAGCTAGATGGTCGTCTTCTCCTTGTTGTGCTTCATTGTTGGATCTTGTGAGCTGCCTAACATGATCAAGATCATCTATCCGTAATACTATATGTTGTGTTTGTCGGGATCCGATGGATAGAGAGTACTATGATTATGGTGATTATCAATCTATTGTTTATGTGTTGTTTATGATCTTGCATGCTCTCCGTTATTAGTAGAGGCTCTGCCAAGTTTTTACTCTTAACTCCAAGAGGGAGTTTATGCTCGATAGTGGGTTCATGCCTCCATTGAATCTGGGACAAGACATAAAGTTCTAAGGTTGTGGATGTGCTGTTGCCACTAGGGATAAAACATTGATGCTATGTCTAAGGATGTAGTTGTTGATTACATTACGCACCATACTTAATGCAATTGTCTGTTGCTTTGCAACTTAATACTGGAGGGTTCGGATGATAACTGAAGGTGGACTTTTTAGGCATAGATGCAGTTGGATGGCGGTCTATGTACTTTGTCGTAATGCCGGATTAAATCTCACTATATTTATCATATCATGTATATGCATTGTTATGCCTTTCTCTATTTGTCAATTGCCCGACTGTAATTTGTTCACCCAACATGCTTTTATCTTATGGGAGAGACACCTCTAGTGAACTGTGGACCCCGGTCCTATTCTTTACATAGCATACAATTCTTCCTGGGCATTTCTCGGGCCGGGCCGGGCTTCGGGCTGGCCCGAAAAAAGCCCGACGGAAATCCTTGGCCCAAGCCCGGCCCGGCCCGACCTACTTTCAGCAAATTCCGGCCCGAGCCCGGCCCGCGGCCCGAAAAAGCCCGAATATTTCCGGGCTAGCCCGACGGCCCGGCCCGATCTAATGGTATTTTGCTTTTTCTGTGGCCCGAGCCCGGCCCGATTTAGTTACGGGCTGAAGAATGTTGGCCCGAGCCCGGCCCGATAGAGAGAAAAAGCCCGGCCCGGCCCGGGATTTTCGGGCCGGGTCGGGTCGGGCCGTTCGGGCCGGGCTTCCCATGCCCAGGTATACATACAATCTACTGCAATTGTGTTTTACTATTTTCTTTGCAAAACATCTTCCACTCGATACGTCCTTTGTTGCAAGCGGTGAGATTGACAACCTCACTGTTTCGTTGGGACAAAGTACTTGGGTTGTGTTGTAGGTTCCGCGTTGGCGCAGGAATCCCTGGTGTTGCGCCGCATCACATTTCGCGACCATCAACCTTCAACGTGCTTCTTGGCTCCTACTGGTTCGATTAAACCTTGGTTTCTTTCTGAGGGAAAACTTGCCACTGTGCGCATCATACCTTCCTCTTGGGGTTCCCAACGGACGTGTACATCTACGCGCATCACCCATGCACGCACCGATAGTGCTGCTACGTCCGTGTTTATTCGCTCGGCAATCAGATCTGCTAGCGCCTGTCCCTTGACTGCCTTTGCCGGTTGATACCGGATCTCAAACTCCGATAGTGCAAACATCCATTTGACGAGTCGGCCTTTTAATACAGGAGCCGACAACATGTGTTTGATGACGTCCGATTTGCATATAACGATGATATCGGCTGATACAAGGATGTGTTGGATCTTGGTGCAGGTGAAGAACAGACAGGCACAACTTCTCAATTTCAGGGTACCTTGTTTCTGCGTCCAACATCCTTCTACTGAGGTAAAAAACCACTTTTTCCAGGCCATCATAAACCTGCACCACCACCGACGCGATGGAGGTGTCAGCCACCGACAAGTAAATATAGAATGGCTTGTCCTGCCGCGGCGGAACTAACACGGGTGGCTTGGTCAAGTATTCCTTAATATCGTCAAAGGCTGTTGTTGCTCTGCCCCCCGGAACTCTTCATCGGGCTTGATTTTGACCAAGCCCATAAACGGCTCAATTCGCCCAGACAGGTTGGAGATGAACCTTCTGACGAAATTAATTTTGCCGATGAGACATTGGAGCTCCTTCTTTGTGGTGGGCGGCTTCATCGTTCGAACTGCCTCTTGACTCTTTAGGCCGATCTCAATCCCACGCTCGTGGACCAAGAATCCTAGGAACTGACCGGCCGTCACACCGAAGGCGCACTTCTTTGGATTCATTCTCAGTCCGAACTTCCGAGTTCGGTCCAGGACTCGTCGCAAATCCTCTAAGTGTCCGTCCGTCGCAACAGACTTTACCACCACGTCGTCGATGTAAATCTCCACCAACTTGCCAATTAGATCATGGAAGATGTAGTTCATGGCTCTTTGGTATGTCGCGCCGGCGTTCTTCAGTCCAAACGTCATGACCACATATTCAAACAAGCCCACTGAGCCTGGCACTCTGAATGCAGTCTTGTGTATATCCTCCGGAGCCATGAAAATTTGGTTGTAGCATTGCCATCCATGAAACTCAATATTTTATGGCCGGCAGCTTGATCAGGGTTTCTGCACGGCATCGGATACTCGTCCTTCGGAGTAGCGCTGTTAAGGTTCCGAAAATCTATGGCTACGCGCCATCGGCCGTCCTTTTTCTCCACAGGTACAACATTGGAAATCCACTCAGCGTACCTGCATGGCCTGATGAATCCGGCGTCCAACATCTTCTTGATTTCCTTCTTGACTTCTTCCAAGACTTCGGCCTTCATCCGTCGTGCTCGCTGCTGGAACGGCCGAGATCCTTTCTTCGAGGAGCCTGTGCTCAATGATGCTCTGTCTAACCTGGCATCTCTGTATAATCCCGGCAAAACAATCGGTACTCTTTTAACGGGGCTATCATGCCCCCTCGGTGTGGGTCTAATTTTTTGCCGATAAATGTTGGTCGTGGCTTGTCCCCAGGACCAATATCAATCTCTTCTAGTTCGTCCTGATGTAAACCCATAACCCAGCTTTCCATCGCTTGCCAGATCAATGTTGAATACCGGCAAAGCGTATGTTGAGGATAATGCTGGCCGATTGCTAAAATCCTCCTTTTCCATCATGATGCTTGATGAGGGTTTACAACTTCTCGGTCTCTTATTATGGTGACGCGACTCGACGGGGGCACGTTCACCATGTCTTGGGTCATAAATCTCTGACGAGATCCTAAATACTGTGTTTGTACCAACCGATGTCTCTGCATCGGCATCAGCCGATGCCTGTGCATCGGCTTTTGCCTGTTTTGGGCGCCATACTTTCTTTGGAGGGCGCGCCTTCGTCTCTAATGTTTGCTGAATTTTCACGGCCAGGTCGGGCCGCGCTCTTCTCAACGTGTGCAGTGCGTGCCTCGGCTTCTTCCAGTTTCGCAGGCCTGCACTCTACGCTTCGAGAATGGCTGAGTCCATCGTGGCACCACCTTGGTCGGTGATACCTATCTTCTTCTCCATCGACTCCTCGAAGTCTTCTTCTTGAGATGACTCAGCTCGCTTGTTATGAGGTGGGAGAGGTCGTAGACGTTCGAACACTGAAACTTCGTTTGTCCTTCTCCTTTGCTGTTTGCATTCTGGGCAATTCTCGATTGTTGGCAATTGGCTCATTCCTGAGTCCCAGCAATGTTTGAAGAAGGGACAATTTCAGTGCTTATCCACGTCGTCTTGCTCCCTTGACCTCCCTCTAGCGCGACGTTCGTACCGTCGTTGTTCCGTCATGCCGACGATACCTCCTTTTCGCATCGACCGACGATATTTTTCATCGTCTTCGTCGTAGCGCCGACGTCGGTCATACCGCTGCTCATATTTGTTGAGGAGATGCACGGAGAGTGGGCGCTGATACCGTATACTTCTCACCTCCTCCTCGGCTAGGTACCGTATCATCATCTTGGGGCCGGTCGCGTGGAACGGCCTCCTCTTATCTTTGCCACGAGAGTGGCTGCTCTCTGCTTTGTCCGCGCTATGGCAGTTCACCAGCCTGCCATGTTGACACTAAAGGAGAACCCTGGCTCCCTTATGGAGTGGTTGAGATCTACCGTGTTGACGCCATGCGACGGACGCGTGTCTCCTTTGAGCTTGATGCCGTGAGAACGGGTCGTCTCAAAGGAGCCGATGAACTCGGCTTCACATGGCCTTCAGCTCATCGTATTTCTTCTTGTGCTCCGCAGGGAGATCTTTGTAAATGATCTGTTCCTCCCATCTCGGGTGTCGGTGTTGACGTGGATGTTGCGAAAGATGTCCCACCGGGCGTGCCAGAATGTGTTACCCTCCAAAACCCACCGACGGGCAATGGCTGAGCAACACGAAGAGCCGGAAGCTCCAGGCCGCTTAGTGGACCCCGCACCTCGCGTCGTCCCGCATCTTCCAGCCACGCCCTGGCGGTTGCTAGGGCGTGCCACCTCACCTAGACCCGATCAGAAGGTGTTAGAGTGCTTCGATTGTTCCCGCATGGTAGACACGTAAACATTAAATACGAGCCCTATCGGCTCTCGGGTTTCCCTGTCGGCTCAAGGAGCCGATCGCCCATGTTTCACGTTGGATTTACAATGGCATGGGGATCTGCTGATCAGGACAAAGCCGCGATCCACGACGGTTTAGGGTTTTCACCGCATAACCGAACGTCCTACGTGTGATCGGGCCTAGCAGCTAGAAGATGACGCAAACCACCCCTACGAGAGGCTAAAAACCAACGTAACGTTGATTCCCGGAACATCCCTCGCAGGGACGGTGAACAACATCTAACGCACTACCGGATCCTCCGACCCCAGCATAAGGCCTAACTATGTATTAAACTAATCCCTGCGGAGCAAGGAGCAACTATAACGGATCGGATCTACTAAGTAACGAACAAGCAAGATGCTGCCCTTACGTCCGGATAGACGTAAGGGCAGCTAGGTGTCGAGGGACGGCATTGCCACGCAGATATGCATGTGAAAGCATCAATGCAAGCCCCTAAACACCTAAGGATAAATAGTACTGCTCGCCATCAACAAGGCTTCGCACGAGCAGTACAAGGTTGACGAATAAACGTATACTTTCTAGATCGCTAGATGCGATCTAGGCACATGTGCTTACCCGGAGAAACCCTCGAAGAAAGGGGTGGCGCCCGATTTGTGTTGGTTGAACGATGATTGTCCTTCTTTTCCGATAACCCTAGATACATATTTATAGTCCAAGGGACTTTCTAATTGAGGCGTGCACCTAACCGTGCACGGGCCAGACTCTATCTTTTTAATCTAAATTACAATGCGATCTACTATATTACAGATACACGGGCAACTTAGCCCAAACTCTTAGCGCAAGGCCGCTTCGAAGATGCTCCACGTGTACGTCCTTCAAGCCCATCTTCACTCACGGCCCATCTCCTGATTTGGCCAAAATCTGGTGATAACAACATTTCCAAGATTTCACGAATTATTTCGGTTTGTGACCATATATTAAATTAGTTTTGGGCTCATTTCCATTTAATTTGAAATTTTAACGCGAAGTACACGAAGTACAATCAAAAAATGAGGAAACTATATATACGTGATGTGCCCTAAAGGTGTGGTACCCCAAAAAAATGACCAAACATATGTGTTGCATCCAAGTACGTAACACCCATATGACGGGTGCCAATAACTTGACCTAAATTTGAAATTAACCTAAAGGTGGTTGAAAAATCATAATATGGCAAACAAAAGCATCGAGTATTTTTTTGTGATGTAAGTAATCTATATATATATCAAAAATACCAAACATGGCACATCAAAATATTTTTTAAAAGAACTTACCCGATTTTGGCACCATGCATGTTGGAGTTTTTTTTTGACACAATCCATCTTGGAGTTCGCATGGCTCTCTTCCGAATTGAGTGGTGAGTTGGTTAATGCTAAAACCATGGCAAACTTCCGAATGTTAGTAATTTCGCATGGACTCATCATTTGTGACGAACTACCTAGGAACAATGTCAAACATGACATACCTATGTTCTTGAGAATATTCCCTTTCACCGATTTTGGCACCATGTGTGTTTTTAAGTACGCTTGCATGCCTTCTTGATTGGTTATTGAAATACCATGTTAAACTGTCGATACATGGAAAATTCCTTTGCTACAATCAAATAAACTTCGGGCTCCTTTGATTCAAAGGAATATGGAGGGTGTAGGAATATGAAAGGTGCATGATTGGAATGTTATGCCAAGTTGAATCCTATAGGAACATGCTCAGTCCTCTGATCAAGGTGCCCTGCCTCCTCCTCTACCTGTCAATGAAACCCCCTCTTCCCTTGCTCCACACCAACACCTCTGACGATGCAGAGAACTTTGTACACACACCGGACCCGTTCCATGCAAGAGAGGACCAGCGATGTCGCACACGCGCACGTCGCGCCACTGAAGTGGCGGCCAAGGTGCGGCGGAGCCAGCGCCTTGCTGCCAAGCAGGGGGCCAGATTCGTGGGCATGTTAGAGGTGGCAATCAAAAAGAAGGACACATCCTTTGATCTGTCAGCTGCCTCGCCATCCCTCGCCGCCGCTCTGGCTGACATCGGCCTTGTCGACGCCCCTGACCTGCCTGCTTCTGATGTCCATGCCGTCTGTGCTGTCGCGCGGGAGTGCGGTGCAACGGATGAAGAGCTCACCGCCCTTGACAACCTGCCGGTGCCTCCATCCGCCCCGTGAAGCAAACCACCAACGCATCGACACCATCCGTGGTCACCACTGTCTCACTCTCTAAGCTTCTGTCGGTTAGTCTGTAACCGATATCACCTTGCACCGATGAACCTCTACCATTCCTATATTCAGTGTAATCGTACTTTATCATGAGTAGTTTTAATCCTACCAACCTTAATTATATTTTCTTCTCTTGGAACATCCGTGGCCTTGGACAACAGATCAAATGCGACGATGTCCTAACTGAATTTCACAACATAAAACCGTCAGCCATCTTTCTGCAAGAAACTAAACTTCCGCACATTACAACCCAAGAGGCAAAATATTTTCTCTCAGCCCATCTAAACAACTATGCCTTCAAACCATCCATTGGAGCGGCAGGAGGAATCCTAAATGCAGTGTCCCAAAATCACTTCACGATCAACTACTCTTTGCAGCACAATTTTGCTCTATCCATGCTAATCACCTCAAACACAAACAATCAAACACTCTTCGTCACCAACGTCTACGCACCTAAGGAACACTCACTCAATCTCGATTTCCTCTTAGAGCTACAAATGATCCAGCCACCTCCGCTTACACCATGGATCCTACTCGGTGACTTCAACCTCATGCGCTCCACCTCCGATAAAAACAACAACGCGTTCAGACAAGATGAGGCAGATACATTCAACGATACTATCAACAACCTAGCCCTAATTGAGCTACCTCTAACCGATCGCCTATACACATGGTATAGTAATCGATCGGAACCCACTCTTCAACACATTGACAGAGTATTCATCAACATGATATGGAACCAAACCTTCCCAACTCTGCGGTTTCTTCGCTCACACAATTTATTTCGGATCATGTCCCCTCTAATTATCTCCATTTCTACACACATGTCGTGTCCCGCCTTTTTCCGATTTGAATCAGCTTGGGCCCAAAATCCAGCATGCGGCCCAATAATCACACAAGCTTGGACCTCGGTCCCTCCAAATTCAAATGTCGCCCCCGCTCTCTCTTTTGCGCTAAAACAAACAAGGCAGTCCCTCAAGCGTTGGAGACAATCTCTCCCTACCCAGAAATTCAGAGAAACTAACACTAAGTGCGTCATTGCCTTCCTAGACAACATTGAGGAAACCAGAAATCTATCTAACCTTGAACTAAACCTGCGTCAGCTACTGATAAAAATTCTGCAGCGACTAATCCGGGAAAGAGTTGCCTTCTGGCGTCAACGCTGCAAATTAAGATATGCTATAGTGGGAGACGAAAATACGAAATTTTTCCACGCCCTAGCTTCTCATAGGTACAGAAAAAATAAAATTCATACCCTGCACTTAAATGGCACATATTTTACCTCCCATGATCACAAAATGGATATCCTCATTGCCTACTACAAACAACTACTAGGTCAAACTTTCCTTCCAACTTGGGATTTTAATCTCTCAAGCCTGTATCACCATCAAACTCTTGGCTTATCGTCCCTGGTACAACCTTTTACTAAGATTGAAATTACTGACGCCTTCTTTCAGATGAACACCTTTGCTAGTCCTGGCCCAGATGGCTTTGGCCCTTGCATATACAAAAAAAAATGGCAGCTTCTCAAACCAAAGATATTCAATCAATTCTATACCCAATCAGCTGATCTATCAGCAATAAACAGAGCATACTTGGTGCTGCTACCAAAAAATGAATCTGCCACCACTGCAGACGCTTTCAGACCAATCTCTTTGCAAAAATACCCAGTAAAAGCTATAGCCAAAGTGCTTACCAATCGCCTACAAACACATATCCCCTCACTAATCCCCTTAGACCAAACAGGGTTTGTTAAAGGCAGATCAATAGCCGAAAATTTTAATTATGCTGCAGACATTCTGAACTACTACCATAAAAGGAAAGTACCATCAATGCTAATCAAATTGGACTTCCGGAAAGCTTTTGCCTCTGTATCCTGGACTACTCTCCTTCAGTTGCTCTCTGCTAGGGGCTTCCCACCATTATTCTGCAACGGGATCCAAACCATCCTTAACACTGGTAAAACTGCAATTCTCCTCAATGGAGTGCCTAGACCATGGATCCAATGCAAAAATGGGCTCAGGCAGGGTGACCCAATCTCCCCTTACATGTTCATCATCTTCTCAGACATCCTGCAGCAACTCATAGCACATGCTTTCACACGAAATGACATCTTACACCCCATCAGAGATGACATCCCTCATGCTACCATACAATATGCTGATGACACTTTAAACCTTGCCAGGGCCTCACCCCAAGCAGACATAAAGCTTAAAGAAATTCTTCAACTCTTTGCAAATGACATAGGTCTGCAAATCAATTTCTCCAAAACAAATCTAATTACTATGAATGTCAGCCCAAATCAGACTCAACTCATGCTAATGCACTTGGAACTGCCATCAACAACTTCCCTCAGACCTACCTAGGACTGCCACTATCACCAACCAAGCTACCACAATCTGCTTTCCAACCCCTCATAAACAGAATTGATAAATACCTAGCTAGATGGTGTGCTTCACTTCTCTCAAAAGGAGAAAGGTTAACTCTATTGTCTGCAGTTCTTGACAGTTTACCAACCCATTTTATCGCTTCCTTGCCCATCCCTCTAATGCTAATTGAAAAAAAATGATAAGAAACGCATGGCCTTTTTCTGGGCAGGAGAAGACTCATGTTCAGGTGCTCAGTGCCTAGTTGCGTCGTCCAGAGCTTGCATGCCAAAAAATGTGCTGGCCTTGGCATCCAAACTTGCATGTGCAAAATATTTGCCTCTTACTGAAGTTCAGCTTCAAAACTCTGCAACAAGACAACACTCCTTGGAGGAGATGGATCACTAACCTCTCCCCTTACCCTCTCTCACAAGAAACAAACATCTCTTCCGTGGGAAAATGATCTAAAAAAATGTAGCAACCCTGTCAGCCATTACCCAATGTTCTATCTCCAGTGGGAAAAACACACTATATATTCTAGCAAGACAGATGGCTTCTCCCTGAACCCTTAGCCAAAACACACCCTGCCATATACTCCCACCATCTCTCACCCAACGCCTTGGTCTGTGAAATTCTAGAAGTAGGTCTGTCTCATGGCCTTAGGAACAGACTAACCCAGCTTCATAACTGGCTTCACTCTTGTAATTATTGCAGGACATTCACTTAACAGAGGGCAAGGATCGAAGAACAATGCTGGATGGAGCAAAATTCTCGACCAAAGTTGCATATAACTGTTGGAGATATGCCCAAGAGGCAATAATAAATTGGTTATTATATATCTTTGTGTTTATGATAAATGTTTATATACCATGCTATAATTGTATTAACCGAAACATTGATACATGTGTGTTATGTAAACAACAAGAAGTCCCTAGTAAGCCTCTTGTATAACTAGCTTGTTGATTAATAGATGATCATCGTTTCGTGATCATGAACATTGGATGTTATTAATGACAAGGTTATATCATTATGTGAATGATGTAATGGACACACCCAATTAAGCGTAGCATAAGATCACGTCATTAAGTTCATTTGCTATAAGCTTTCGATACATAGTTACCAAGTCCTTTCGACCATGAGATCATATAAATCAGTTATGCCGGAAGGGTACTTTGATTACATCAAACGCCACTGCGTAAATGGGTGGTTATAAAGGTGGGATTAGGTATCCGGAAAGTATGAGCTTGAGGCATATGGATCAACAGTGGGATTTGTCCATCCCGATGACGATAGATATACTCGGGCCTTGATACGTCTCCAACGTATCGATAATTTCTTATGTTCCATGCTACTTTATTGATGATACCTACATGTTTTATGTACATTATATGTCATATTTATGCATTTTACTGAACTAACCTATTAACAAGATGCCGAAGAGCCGCTTGTGTTTCTGTTTTTGGTTTCGAAATCCTAGTAAGGAAATATTCTCGGAATTGGACGAAATCTTCGCCCGGGGTCCTATTTTTGCACGGAGCTTCCGAAGACCGAAGAGGGAAGGAAGGGGGCCACGAGGCGCCGTCACCATAGGCGGCGCGGCCCAGGCCCTGGCCGCGCCGACCTATGGTGTGGGGCCCTCGTGTGGCCCCCCACGTTGCCCTTTCGCCTACTTAAAGCCCCGTCGCGAAAACCCCGCACCGAGAGCCACGATACGGAAAACCTTCCAGAGACGCCGCCGCCGCGAATCCCATCTCGGGGATTCAGAGCCTCCGGCGCCCTGCCGGGAGAGGGGATTCATCTCCGGGAGGACTCTTCATCGCCATGATCGCCTCGGAGTGATGAGTGAGTAGTTCACCCCTGGACCATGGGTCCATAGCAGTAGCTAGATGGTCGTCTTCTCCTAATTGTGCTTCATTGTTGGATCTTGTGAGCTGCCTAACATGATCAAGATCATCTATATGTAATTCTATATGTTGTGTTTGTCGGGATCCGATGGATAGAGAATACTATGTTATGGTGATTATCAATCTATTGTTTATGTGTTGTTTATGATCTTGCATGCTCTCCGTTATTAGTAGAGGCTCTGGCCAAGTTTTTACTCTTAACTCCAAGAGGGAGTATTTATGCTCGATAGTGGGTTCATGCCTTCATTGACACCGGGACGGTGACAGAAAGTTCTAAGGTTGTGATGTCTGTTGCCACTAGGGATAAAACATTGATTCTATATCTAAGGATGTAGTTGTCGATTACATTACGCACCATACTTAATGCAATTGTCTCTGTTGTTTAGCAACTTAATACCGAATGGGGTTCGGACGATAACCCGAAGGTGGACTTTTTAGGCATAGATGCGGTTGGATGGCGGTCTATGTACTTTGTCGTAATGCCCAATTAAATCTCACTATATTTATCATATCATGTATATGCATTGTTATGCCTTTCTCTATTTGTCAATTGCCCGACCGTAATTTGTTCACCCAACATGCTTTTATCTTATGGGAGAGACACCTCTAGTGAACCGTGGACCCCGGTCCTATTCTTTACATAGCATACAATCTGCAATTGTGTTTTACTGTTTTCTTGCAAACAATCATCTTCCACTCGATACGCTTAATCCTTTGTTACAGCAAGCCGGTGAGATTGACAACCTCACTGCTTCGTTGGGGCAAAGTACTTTGGTTTTGTTGTGCATTCCACGTTGGCGCCGAATCCCTGTTGTTGCGCCGCATCACATTTCGCCACCATCAACCTTCAACGTGCTTCTTGGCTCCTCCTGGTTCGATTCAACCTTGGTTTCTTTCTGAGGGAAAACTTGCCCTGTGCGCATCATACCTTCCTCTTGGGGTTCCCAACGGACGTGTACATCTACGCGCATCGCACGCGCCGTTGCCGGATATCAAGACACGCCGCAAGGGAGTCTCCACTTCTCAATCTCTTTACTTTGTTTTTGTCTTGCTTTATTTTATTTACTACTTTGTTTGCTGCACCTAAACAAAACACAAAAAAATTAGTTGCTAGTTTTACTTTATTTACTGCCTTGCTCACTATATCAAAAACACAAAAAAATTAATTACTCGTCTTTACCTTGTTTGCCTAGTTTACTTTTTGCTTATTGCATCATGCTTCCTTTTAATTTTACCACAAAAGATATACCGGTAGGAGGTGGGTCTATAGTTGGGAGAAATAATATAGAAGAATTTTTCAATCATGTTAGTATTACTGAAAATTTTGAAGATAGACACTTGGTAGAACTTGCACCTACCTATGAAATTGCTGCTGCTGCTTTAGTTCGCATGTTGGAAACTAAATTTGTTAATCTCAATCCTATAATCCAACACACTTACACTTGGTGATTTGGAAGAAGGGGAAAAGAAAGATTTTGTTCTAGAAACTCTTCTTAGAGAATTTGGTGGTCTAGCAAGAGAGGCTAGAAAGGTTTTGCTAAATTTAATATGCTAGGTTCTCATACCAATTTTATTGGTCTCCTTGAAAAAATGGACATAGATAGAATAAGGTACACTAATAGCATTAATGATGGTGGGGAAATCAAAGCACCAATACCATGTAAACTCCTAGCTATGAATGATGCACTAGAAAATAATTATGCTTGGCTTGTTCCTGAAAATTTGTTCGATGAGAGTAGCAAGCCCAAGACTAATGAAAAGGGAGACGCTAAAACTTATGTATCCAATATACTATGCTTGGTTGAGAAAACTCCCAATACCCCTGGTTATGATGTTGATGCTTCATCTCTTGATGTTACTTGATTTGCACTTTCTAAGCTGAAAGGCGTTAAAGAAAAGCGCTTATGGGAGACAACCCATGTTTTTACTACAGCATTTTTTTGTTTTGTTGAGTCTTGGAAGTTGTTTACTACTGTAGCAACCTCTCCTTATCATGTTTTTGTGCCAAGTAAAGTTTCTATGTTAAAGTTGATGTTATATTTGGGATCGCTCGCAGAAAACATTGCTATCTCACGAATCTGGGCACAGGCCTCAGTAGAAAATTCGAAAAAATCTGCCAATTTACGAGCGTGATCCTCAGATATGTACGCAACTTTCATTAGTTTTGAGTTTTTCCATTTGAGCAAGTCTGGTGCCAGCTTTAAATTCGTCTTTACTCAAGATGGCAGTTTTACCCGTGGGGACGGGTATCCGCGGGTATCGCGCCCGTTAGTGGCGGGGATGGGGGCCATTTTCCCCCCATGGGGACAGTGGGGCGGGTACCCGGTAGCTGGCGGGTACGGGGACGGGGATCAATTTGGCCCCGTGGATGCCCCACGGGTACCCGGTAAGCACATGACATGTGGGCCATCTTGGACAGAAACCCTAAAAAATAACCCACACTCTTAGTTTTCCCCACCCTCAGCCGCCACTCTCGCTGCATCCCGCACAGATACGCCCGCACGGAGGCACCTTCTTCTCCAAACGCTGGTCGAGCAGCAGGCTGCAGGGGCACCTTCTTCTCCAAATCGCTCCCACCGCCAGTGCGCTCCAACTGCTGGTCGAGCAGCAGGCCGCCGAAAGTCATCCTCACCCCCACCCTTATCTTACAGCGAGGAGCAGGACTAGGCTCGCAGTTGCAGTTCGTCGAGAGGGAAATGAGGTCGTCGTGCCGAGGGCGAATGGGCGAGGAGGACTCCAGGAAGCGTCGTCGGCTCGTCGCGTCTCGGGGAAGGAGGAGAAGCCGCCGCACGAGCTCCCCGTGGAATCCCCGACGGGGATCGGGTACCCGCTGGTGGCGGGGACGGGGGCCATTTCCTCCCCGCGAACCTTCTCGGGGATGGCGGGTATGGGGACCGCCGGGGATCGGGGCGGGGACGGCGGAGCCATCCCCGGCAATCCCCGTCCCCGTCGCCATCTTGAGTCTTTACGGACTGTTCGGTTTTTGACAGATTCTGCCTTTTATTTCGCATTGCCTCTTTTGCTATGTTGGATTCATTTCTTTGATCCATTAATGTCCAGTAGCTTTATGCAATGTCCAGAAGTGTAAAGAATGATTGTGCCACCTCCGAACATGTGAATTATTAATTGTGCACTAACCCTCTAATGAGTTTGCTTGAAGTTTGTGTGAAGGAAGTTTTCAAGGGTCAAGAGAGGAGTATGATATACTATGATCAAGAGGAGTGAAAGCTCTAAGCTTGGGGATGCCCCGTGGTTCACCCCTGCATATTTTAAGAATACAAGCGTCTAAGCTTGGGGATGCCCAAGGCATCCCCTTCTTCATCGACAACATCATCGTTCCTCCCCTGAAACTATATTTTTATTCAGTCACATCTTGTGTTCTTTACTTGGAGCGTCGGTTTGTTTTTGTTTTGTTTTTGTTTGAATAAAATGGATCCTAGCATTCACTTTGTGGGAGAGAGACACGCTCCGCTGTTGCATATGGACAAATATGTCCTTAGGCTATACTCATAATGTTCAAGGCGAAGTTTCTTCTTCGTTAAATTGTTATATGGTTGGAATTGGAAAATGCTACATGTAGTAATTCTAAAATGTCTTGGATAATGTGATACTTGGCAATTGTTGTGCTCATGTTTAAGCTCTTGCATCATATACTTCGCACCCATTAATGAAGAAATACATAGAGCTCGCTAAAATTTGGTTTGCATATTTGTTCTCTCTAAGGTCTAGATAATTTCTAGTATTGAGTTCTGAACAACAAGGAAGACGGTGTAGAGTCTTATAATGTTTACAATATGTCTTTTATGTGAGTTTTGCTGCACCGGTTCATCCTTGAGTTTGCTTCAAATAACCTTGCTAGCCTAAACCTTGTATCGAGAGGGAATACTTCTCATGCATCCAAAATCCTTGAGCCAACTACTATGCCATTTGTGTCCACCATACCTACCTACTACATGGTATTTCTCCGCCATTCCAAAGTAAATTGCTTGAGTGCTACCTTTAAAATTCCATCATTCACCTTTGCAATATATAGCTCATGGGACAAAATAGCCTTAAAAACTATCGTAGTATTGAATATGTACTTATGCACTTTATATTTTATTAAGTTGCTTGTTGTGCGATAACCATGCTTCAACGCCATCAACTATTGTTGAATATCATGTGAGTTGCTATGCATGTCCGTCTTGTCTGAAGGATCTATCATTTTAGTGGTTGGAGAATGCAAAATTGTTAGAGAAGAACATTGGGCCGCTAACTAAAGCCATGAATCATGGTTGAAGTTTCAGTTTGGACATATATCCTCAATCTCATATGAGAATAATAATCATTGCTACATGCTTATGCATTTAAGAGGAGTCCATTATCTGTTGTCCATGTTGTCCCGTATGGATGTCTAAGTTGAGAATAATCAAAAGCGAGAAATCCAAAATGCGAGCATTCTCCTTAGACCTTTGTACAGGCGGCATGGAGGTACCCCTTTGTGACACTTGGTTGAAACATGGCATGCAAAGATCCGGTAGTCCAAGCTAAGTAGGACGAGGTGCGGACACTATTAGTATACTATGCATGAGGCTTGCAACTTGTAAGATATAATTTACATAACTCATATGCTTTATTACTACCGCTGACAAAATTGTTTCATGTTTTCAAAATAAAAGCTCTAGCACAAATACAACAATCGATGCTTTCCTCTTTGAAGGACCATTCTTTTACTTTTATTGTTGAGTCAGTTTACCTATCTCCCTCCACCTTAAGAAGCAAACACTTGTGTGAACTGTGCATTGATTCCTACATACTTGCATATTGCACTTGTTATACTACTCTATGTTGACAATATCCATGAGATATACATGTTATAAGTTGAAAGCAACCGCTGAAACTTAATCTTCCTATGTGTTGCTTCAACACCTTTACTTTGATTTATTGCTTTATGAGTTAACTCTTATGCAAGACTTATTGATGCTTGTCTTGAAGTACTATTCATGAAAAGTCTTTGCTATATGATTCACTTGTTTACTCATGTCATTACCTTTGTTTTGATCTGCATTCATTACATATGTTTACAAATAGTATGATCAAGATTATGATGGCATGTCACTTCGGAAATTATCTTTGTTATCGTTTTACCTGCTGGGACGAGCAGAACTAAGCTTGGGGATGCTGATACGTCTCCAACGTATCGATAATTTCTTATGTTCCATGCTACTTTATTGATGATACCTACATGTTTTATGTACATTATATGTCATATTTATGCATTTTCTGAACTAACCTATTAACAAGATGCCGAAGAGCCAGCTTGTTCATTGCTTTTGGTTTCAGAAATCCTAGTAAGGAAATATTCTCGAATTGGACGAAATCTTCGCCTTGGTCCTATTTTTGCACGGAGCTTCCAAGACCGAAGAGGGGGAAGTGGGGCCACGAGGCGCCACCATAGGGCGGCGCCGGCCCGGCCGCGCCGACCTATGGTGTGGGGCCCTCGTGTGGCCCCCACGTTGCCCTTTCGCTACTTAAAGCCCCGTCGCGAAAACCCCAGCCGAGAGCCACGATACGGAAAACCTTCCAGAGACGCCGCCGCCGCGTCCCATCTCGGGATTCGGAGATCGCCTCCGGCGCCTGCCGGAGAGGGGATTCATCTCCTGAGGACTCTTCATCGCCATGATCGCCTCCGGAGTGATGAGTGAGTAGTTCACCCCTGGACCATGGGTCCATAGCAGTAGCTAGATGGTCGTCTTCTCCTAATTGTGCTTCATTGTTGGATCTTGTGAGCTGCCTAACATGATCAAGATCATCTATATGTAATTCTATATGTTGTGTTTGTCGGGATCCGATGGATAGAGAATACTATGTTATGGTGATTATCAATCTATTGTTTATGTGTTGTTTATGATCTTGCATGCTCTCCGTTATTAGTAGAGGCTCTGGCCAAGTTTTTACTCTTAACTCCAAGAGGGAGTATTTATGCTCGATAGTGGGTTCATGCCTTCATTGACACCTGGGACAGTGACAGAAAGTTCTAAGGTTGTGATGTGCTGTTGCCACTAGGGATAAAACATTGATTCTATATCTAAGGATGTAGTTGTCGATTACATTACGCACCATACTTAATGCAATGTTTCGTTGCTTAGCAACTTAATACAATGGGGTTCGACGATAACCGAAGGTGGACTTTTTAGGCATAGATGCATGGATGGCGGTCTTTGTCGTAATGCCCAATTAAATCTCACTATATTTATCATATCATGTATATGCATTGTTATGCCTTTCTCTATTTGTCAATTGCCCGTGTAATTTGTTCACCCAACATGCTTTTATCTTATGAGAGAGACACTCTAGTGAACTGTGGACCCCGGTCCTATTCTTTACATAGCATACAATCTACGCAATTGTGTTTTTGTTTTCTTGCAAACAATCATCTTCCACTCGATACGCTTAATCCTTTGTTACAGCAAGCCGGTGAGATTGACAACCTCACTGCTTCGTTGGGGCAAAGTACTTTGGTTTTGTTGTGCATTCCACGTTGGCGCCGAATCCCTTGTTGCGCCGCATCACATTTCGCCACCATCAACCTTCAACGTGCTTCTTGGCTCCTCCTGGTTCGATTCAACCTTGGTTTCTTTCTGAGGGAAAACTTGCCACTGTGCGCATCATACCCTCCTCTTGGGGTTCCCAACGGACGTGTACATCTACGCGCATCAGCCCTCTCGGTGGAATGTCGTCTAAATGGCTTGCAAGCATATGAATGGTTCATAAGAGACCACATACCACGGTATGAGTAAAGAGTACTTGTCAGAGACGAGGTTGAACAAGGTATCATGATACCGATGATCAAACCTTGGACAAGTAATATATCGTGTGACAAAGGGAATCGGTATCGTATGTAAATGGTTCAATCGATCACTAAGTCATCGTTGAATATGTGGGAGCCATTATGGATCTCCGTATTCCGCTATTGGTTATTGGTCGGAGAGAAGTCTCACCCATGTCCGCATAGTTCGCGAACCGTAGGGTGACACACTTAAGGTTTGATGTCGTTTGAGTAGATATGGAATTTGGAAATGGAGTTCGAAGTTTTGTTCAGTCTCGGATGGGATCCAGGACATCATGAGGAGAATGGTCCGAGAATAAGATTCATATATAGGAAGTCATATTCCAAGTTTGGAAATGATCCGGTGCATTTATGGAAGGTTCTAGAAGGTTCTAGAAAAGTCCGGAAGAAACGCACTATGGAAGGTGGAGTCCCGGAGGGACTCCACAACCCTGGCCAAACCCGTGGGGAGTCCCACACCACCAAGGGTGGCCGGCCAACCCCCCACCAAGGAAAGGTGGAGTCCCACCTTGAGTAGGACTCCCTCCTTGGGTAGGTTTCCCACCTAAGGTAGGTTTTCTTTGGGGTCTTATTCGAAGACTTGGGATCCAACTCTTGGGGCTTCCACCTATATAATGAGGGGCATAGGGGAGGTGGCCGGCCAACTCAAGCACCACAAGTTGGCTGCCCCATAGCCGGCGCCCAACCCTAGCCTCTCCCCAAACCCTAGCCGCCTCCTCCACCAACTCCTGCATACGCTTAGGCGAAGCCCTGCCGAAGTTCTCCACCACCACCGCCACCACGCCGTCGCTGCCGGGATTCCGAGGAGGATCTACTACTCCGCTGCCCGCCGGAATGGGGAGAAGGACGTCGTCTTCATCAACACCGAACGTGTGACCGAGTACGGAGGTGCTGCCCGATTGTGGCACCGTCGAGATCAAGATCTTCTACGCGCTTTTGCAAGCGGCAAGTGATCGTCTACATCCACCCCGAGATCTAATCTCGTTAAGCTTTGCGAATCTTCGAGGGTTAGTCTCATCATCTCCTCGTTGCTACCGTCTACTAGATTAGATCTTGGCTTGGTTTTCGTTTCTTGCGGTAGGAAAATTTTTGTGCGCCCATGGGGGCATTCACAACCCAAATACCTCAATTTGATGCGTTTGGATGTCTCTGACATTCGGTCGATGCATTTTGGCTGAATATTGAGCTGGGCCGTAAGGCTTCGCGAGACCCTCCCAAATGACTAGCTCCTTTGCTCCTCTGTGGACCTCGTATATATGGTGGAGCGTTCATGGGCCCCGTTGTTCCTTGTAATTGCTCAAAAGGCTCAATGTCGCGTTTGCAATAACCTAGAGAGTCTTTTTTTATCAGTTTCCTCTGAGCACAAGTTAACGTGTTTGAATTCGGAAGAAAACATTTAAATTCGTATATCCCGTCCTATTACCTTCTTTTGGTCCCACCTTGTCAGGTATTCATGTTGATCTTTCGCGTGTTGACCACCTGGACATTATACATGGGGAGTTTATAAACAAAAAAATATCACTATCGTTGACGTTATATCAAAAATCATATTTAAAAGTTTTTAAAAGTTGTGGATTTTTTTATGTCGTCAATGATACATCTACAAGGGTGCAGAATTTTAAGTTTTATAGTCTAGGCAACACAAAAATGACCAAATCAAACAAGTTTTATACTAACTCCATCCCACGAAAAATTGTCTGAGATTTGACAAAATTTGGACGTATCTACTTACTAGATAATTTTTGTCAAATCCCACACAAGTTTCAGGTGGAGGAAGTTGTTTGAAATGTACACTATTTACTATACTAAAATCTGCACATTTGATATTTTTGTATAGCCTAGAATACAAAGAATTTTACTTTGAGGTTTTACACGGTTATAGCATCTATCATTTCGTACATCCACAATTTTTTAAACTATCATTTAAAAAAAAATTCAAATATAGGTTACACGTAGATCAGCAACGAAACCTATTAGCGAGGGTAGGGACTTTACTTTGGTTTTTTCTTCAGCTTTCTTTTTTTCTTTCAGTTTTTTTCTTTGGTTGTGCACATTTTTTTATCAGTTTCTAGTTTTTTTCTGAACTTTCCGAATTTGAATATTTTTCAAGTTTAAATTTGAACAATTTGTAAGTTTGAACTTGTTTTTATTTGAATAATATTAAAGCTAAACATTTTTCAAGTTTGAACTATTTTATATTTGATTTTTATAAAAATTTGAACAATTTTAATCTAAACATTTTTCAATTTAGAATTTTTTGTATTTGAACTTTTAAAATTTTGAACATTTTAAAATTTCAAATTTTGTTTGATTTTAAAAAATCTAAGAAAAATTTTCGATTTTGAATTTTTTCGGTTTTGAATTTGTATAGATTTCAAATTCTGTATAGAGTTTGGAAAACCAAAACCGTGCAACTCAACGCTGCCACGCATGAAAAAAAAGAGAGAACAAGGATAGAATAAATGGGCCTGGCCTGGCTTAGGTTCCTTGGAGCGGAGTCCCGCTTAAAGCGGTGAATAGGCCCTCTTTAGATCGGCCTCCAAGAGGAAGCGGCTCAATTTTCACAAGGCCGGCCCCAGTATATACGACCCTTAAATGTTTCGGCCGGGCTGGTTGCACAGCCTGCACAAGCTTTGCTCTGCTTTGTCTCAAGAAAAAAAGGGCTCTGCTCCTCGGGAGCTGCTTTACACCAACCTGGTCGGTGTATAGCAGCCACCGACCACCCCCAGATCTTTGTTGGGCCGGCCCACGATTTGCTGATACTGTTTGCTGTGGATTCGGTGCGGACGGGCCGGCCCAAGTTTGTTTTTCTTTTTTCTCATTTTTTCACTGTTTTAAATCTGAACGATTTTCGAATTTGAACAAATTTCGAAAATTGAACGATTTTTCGAATTTGAACAAATTTTGAAATCGAACGATTTTCGAATTTGAACAAATTTTGAAAATTGAACGATTTTTGAATTTGAACAAATTTCGAAAATTGAACGATTTTCGAATTTGCACAATTTTTAAATTTGAACAATTTTCGAATTTGAACGATTTCCAGATTTGAACATTTTTTAAATTTGAACAAAATTAAGATTCAAACTTTTTAATTTTTTTAAATAAAATAAACAGAAAAGAAACAAAAACAAAAAAAGAAACAGAAAAAAAAAGAAATAGAAAAGAAACAGAAAACAGAGAACAAAAAATAAACGTGAAATGGGCCGACCAGGCCGGCCCATACCCCGCGCGCGGGGGTGTGCGGCGCGGGGTAACCACCGACCTGGTCGGTGTATAGGAATTGCCCTGCTCCTCTGCTCCACGCTCGACCGAAAGAAAGGAGCGGCGGCGCCTCATCCCCTCCCCGGCGGCGCCTCATCCCCTCCCCGGCGGCCCCCAGTGAACTATCCTTCGGTTCGGGGTGAGCTCTTCTTCTTCTTCCCATCCTCTCCTAATTTCTTTTCTCTTCTTCTCTCGCGGGAAACCCTAGCTGATTTCCACCCTAAACCCTTCCTGACATTTGCTTGCTGGGGAACCGGTTCAGTTGAAGGAGCTCAGCTGAGGGGGAAACTACCTGTTCGGCAACGCTCCAGCTCCAAACTCATCTGCTGGAGCGAGCGGAGTTGTCCCGAACGCTTGGCCTCCGTGAATCTGAAGATGGTGGATTCTGCCGAGGGTGAGGTCCCCCAAATGTAAGATCCAAGCTCCCCATCCCTCTCGGTTATCCTGCATTTCATTTCGTGCAGTTTGTTCGTCTCTGTTCGGCTGAATGGGTGGATGGATGCTGTGTGCTGACTGCTGAGTGCTCTGCAACGACATTGGTTAAAGCAATTAGCACATCCCATTGACACCGGTTTGTTTTATTTCGCGGCTTCCAATTTCCCCAGGTTCGATCCCGAGAAGAAACAACAGTGTGTGGTGGATGTCCAATCACAGCAGCATTCCCCAACATTGATGGTGGCCACGGACGCCGTATCCAAGGTGCTCGAAGACGACGACCTCCTCAGGGAGATCCTAGTCCGCTTGGGCTTGCCCACCACCCTCGTCAGCGCAGCCCTTGTCTGCAAACGCTGGCTTGAGCACGCCTCTGACCGCAAGTTCTTAAGCCGTTTCCGCAAGCTCCATCCGCCTCGCTTCCTTGGCTACTACATCACCGAGGGGTCGAAATATTCAGAGGAGCGTTATACACACTTTGTTCAGATGCTGCCTCAGCCCCCGGAGCTCGCCGCTATCATCCGCCGCATAAACAGCTACAACTTCGGAGGCGTAGAGATCATTGACTGCCGGAGTTGCAGCATATTAACCCGGCACAGTGAAGGAGGAATAGTGTTGGCACATGTACTGCATCGACCGCTGTGCCCTGAGAGAAGCACGGAGAACGTCCCGCCACTTCCAAGGGACAAGGCCACCACACCACTGTTCACTGCAATCCTATCAAAACAAGAAGGTGGCAAGTCATCCTACTTGTATCTGATGGGGGAGCTAGCCAAGGAGTCCATGACGGGTGGATATATGTCACAAGATAGTACCAAGTGGTTAGTGAACACCACGACGAGTGTATATATGTTGCAGGACGGTGTGTGGCGCATGCATGCCTCGGTCACATGCCAGCTCCCTTATACACGATTCCACATAATGCCTGTGCTCGTCGACAATAAAATCTATATGTCAACTGCCTTTGGTGACGAAATTATGGTCTTGGATTGGACGACCTCAAGTTTCTCCAAAATTAAGCTCCCACAAGGAGTGAAGTGTGACGATTCTATGACCGTGTTGCCACGAGCAGGTGATGCTTCCGGTGCATATCTTATCCATGTTAAGGAGTTTCAACTTCGCATCTGGCTCCACAAGGGGGACAACTGGTTGCTGGTTGATACCCTTTGTTTGCAGAAGATGCGTGCTTGTTTGGAAACGTTAGATCTCTCGCTTGAGGGCGGGTATACTTCTGATGAGCTTGAGGACGAGGATATTCATAAAGTGTACATAAGTCGGGCGGGAGATAATTGCCAGTTTGTATTCTTGCGGATGGAACCATGGATATTCTACTTGGATATTAAGTCCAGGACACTGTGTAAAGTGTATGAGAATAATTTTGATGATCGATACTTTGCTGGTATCCGTCCTTTTATGATGATCTGGCCGCCCACATTCCCTGCCCTCAAGGAAGGTCCTGCAAGGTTTGTCTTTTTTGCCTTTAGACAATCTATGTATTGCTCTTGTTGAGGTTACCTAGTTTTGTATTATGTATTGTTCACTGCACTGTTTGGTATAGCTGGGTACTGTTAGGTATATGATTGATTCCATAGTCTATTTTGACAGTACTAGTTAAGAGGATGCTTGTTGTAAGATGATTTGAAATCACTTGTACTAGGGTTGTATTACAATTTGTTTACTTGTGGTCATAATAGACTAGTGTTGAGCGTGGGTGCTGGTTACAACAACAACGAAATTCTATTGGCTTTCATATCCATAGGAATGGCTGGTTTTTACATTAGCTCGCCAAGCCTATCACAACCCTCCTCCTTTATCCGGGCTTGGGACCGACTATTCCTAAAAGGCATAGGCGGAGTTAAGAGCTTGTGTTGGCACCAAACATCATGGTTCCAGAGCTTGTTCTCCTCCTCATATGGTATCATAACAACAACTTGTAGTGGCACTGAAAAATCATTGTTTTTTTTATCTCAAACACAAGTGGAATGTAGATTCTGCGTAGGTACGCTTGAGCCTAGGCATGTTTTGTGATTCCGATATATCACTGTAATGATTTTCCTTTTGTATGGCAAGTGGCTGCTCCAACCTAAGAGTCGGTAATCTGTGTTTATTTTGCGTTTCTTCTTGTACGGTCAGAGTTTTGGTTTATTGATGTACAAACTTGAGAATGTAAATATGTCCATCCACAATAGGAAGGCATTTAACCTGCACTGATGTGGCTTTCTGGAAAATAACTATATTTCTGGACAAGGTTCATTAATTTGATTTCTGGGAGCGCATAACATTCGATTGTTGTCCTACTAGACACTTTCATGTTAATCCATTTGATATTTTGTTGCTTAAAGTGGCTACATAAATATGGTGACACCTCATCATCTCCATGCTGATCCTTGTTCTCTTTTCTCTGAACCAGAAATGGCATGTGAAGAGAAGGGTATGAGTTAGCTTTTGCATGTCAGTGACAAGGGTTCCATCAATGAAGAGCAGAGCTGCATTTCATTATTAGAAGTTGTGCTATAACCGTGTTCATCTCCATGCTGTAGGATGTATGAAACTGGAGCAGGTAGTCGTATGATAGATAGGAGTCCTATCCCTAATTCCCTATGGTACCATTACTGTTTGCGACCGGTCTATTTTCGCAAGACTTCCTATCATATGGTATATTTCTGTTTGGTTTGCGACTTAGATGTTTGTTTTGCGTTGTTGGGAAGAAAACTCCTTGTATGTTGTTATCTCGTCTGATCTGCCTGCGTCGCCATATTGTTTTTGCTCCGCTTGGTACTGGAGTATTTGAAGAATCGATCGTCTCATTCACCATTGCGAAATCTGTTTCAGTTAGAAATGTTTAGCTCTAATTACCACTAGCAAGTTTTGGCGCGGCGGCATGCCGCACCCGTGGTGGCATTTGTTTTGATAATTATTTGAAAGGTCCTAAACATTTAAATTTTACATTTGATCTAAATAACTGCTTCTCCTTAGACATAAGCAGCATTACCCACAAAAAAGACATAAACAAAGTTAAGTAAACTTTGAAACTCCGTGACAATTATATTGTGTTACTATATGTAAAACAGAAGTTTGTGAATATGGTCAGCAAACTATGTCCGCAACTTTTTTCTGGAAGATCCACCCAGAATATGTTTATGTGCAAATATTTTCTATTTTCCAGGTTTTCGTGTAGTAAAATTCAGTTTTTGCATTTGGGGATTGCGTGATAATGAACCATGGCAAGTTTAGTCTGCTGGCGCTCATTGCGTGATAATGAATTATGGCAAGTTTAGTCTGCTGGTGCTCATGCCGCGTGACCGGGTGTGGCGGTGGGATTTTATCGTTTGCGATATATGATAGTTCTAACACGAAGTGTTAATGGTGTACTATACAGATAGGGAATCACTGCATCGGACGAAAGGCAGTGGCATTTTATCATTTGCGGTACAGATTTATAGCTGGGCATAAGGTTTGATGGTGTGTCATATAGAGAATGCCTCATATAGAATGCCCAAATAGAATACGACGATGCACACATTATCATGGCGGAAAGGCCACATTTAACTGGACTTTCTTAGATCAAAGGGTCGCCCCTGATTTCATTGCATGCATGAAACCACAAGTAACAGTGTGATACTTGAAGTTTTACATGGGGCAAATGCAAAAATAAAGCAGTTTTTCATCCTCTAGTCTATTACATGACATCTTTTATTTAGTGCTTGCTGCTGCGGCCTCTCTCATAACCAACTCGTATTGGCCTCCAGGAATCCTCCAGGAATTCAGCTTGCGTCTTCAGGTGCAACCCGGAATAATTATGTCAGCATCTTTTCCAATAGATGTAGGCAACGATCCAACAGACTTGTATTTTTCCTTGCATAGCGGTCTCCAGGAGTGTATGTACCGGATCCCAAATGCAGTTCAAACCTCTGCATTGTTTTCCTGAAAACAGAGATTGTTACACAACTTCCAGATAGAAAATTGAACTGCAGATATACATATATTAATGCAGTATCGCCTTTCAGTTTTTTCCATTTAAAGCAAATAGAACATCTTATCATTTCACATGTGACACTCTTAAGGTGTTATAAGAAATAGACCAAACATTCGGAGCAACATCACATTAAAAAAATGGATGATTCACACTTTCAACTCAGAACAGAACAGACTTGTGTTGTCATCAACAGGTTGACAAATAGCCATGTTTTCTCTAGTAAACAACTTATTATGGAACACCAACCACAAGAAAACATGGATATTATGAGGAATAGCAATCTTCCACACTGGACAGGGATACAATCATAATTGACAACCTCGTAAAAGGTTTTGACTGAATAGATGCCAAAATAAGGCAAGGACCAAGACAGTGGACATAATTCCAAGAAGTTTATCACATAAACCCATGGTACAAATATAACTGTCAGCCGTTTTTAGAGAAGATGGACTTCTAGTGTTGTCTTGGTGGTGTTAGTGTTGCGGCTACAAGGGAATGATCACTCTAGCGAGACTTTTCTTTTATTATAATTCTTTTTTTTTATGTGCATCTGTATTGCCAATAGTGTAACACTTTTTTTTACTGACTAGGGTAACACTTTGTTGTAGAGGTTACATGTAATTGGTATATTTGCGATATTAATATATACTTTTTAGTCTTTATAAAAAAATCCTCAAAAGGAAAGAAAAAAAAAATAACTGTTCAGCCTAAGAAGTATAGTGATGAATCGAAGCAAATCAACAAACCACAAATGCCATTACTCGATAATACACGCGCCAAATCAGCGCTTCGATATCCCGGTCCGAAAGGCAAATTGGTGCTGGCCTTTAGTTTATTGTCGTAGCGCTCGATCGAAGCTAGTACGCCTAGTGCGTGATCTTCTCGAATACGTCGTTGATGAAGGCATTCCTCAGCGCCGTTCGCGGCTTCTCCGCCGGCAGCGCCGACGTGGTGTCGGTGTTGGACTTGGACGTCTCCCCAGCCGAGGCCTTCTCCCCGGCAGGATCCTTCGCCACGGCTTCCTCCGCCGCGGGATGCTTCTTCTCCGGCTTGGGCGCCATGGATGCCTGCCCGATCGAGGAGAGAGGCGTGGTGTGATGAGGTTTGGCTGGGCGGGGGAACTGCGGTTCGATGTGAGAGGAGAGGCTTTTATACAAGTGAAGAAGACATTGCATCCGTCCCTGTGCGTGGGCGCCGGCGACGAGAATCAAATTGACAAGTTGCGCCTGGGCGAACATGGCCATGTTGACCGGCCAGCGCCTCCCTTCCGACCATTATTTTAGGATACGATAGCACGTTGCTCATCAAGTTGTCCACATGCATGATCACACATCTCGATGAATGATAGCGTCGGCGGCCTGAACGCCGTATATATGCTCAATTCGTTCGATATGTCTTGCAATAGTGCGCTCGCTTCTGCTCCGGTGCTCCCCCCCTGGCGAAAAGTGGAATGGTCAAAACACATCAACGGTTCTGATCGTGCGATACCTGTTCGGATTCAGGGTTAATTTCGTAATTTGACGTTTCTGACAGATACGTATAGGGCCCGTACAAGCCCGTATGGCCCGCGACTGTTCTGTACGTATTCGGTCTACCGTCGTGTACGTGGCGAAGTCACGTGCGTGTACCGAAGAGGAAGGGACGTATAAAACCTTCGTCGGCTGCTCCGCCTCCCTCGCCCCACCATTTCCCCCCCAAATCAGGTACGGAGAAAACCCTCTCCCTCGGCCACTTCGTCTTCTCCACTCCGTCTCCAGTGCCAGTTCTCTTCTCCAATCCCTTCTTCTCCGCGCATTTCCGTCGAATCGGAGGCCGATGGAGGGTAGCAGCTCCACTGCGCGGGCGTCCGCCGCTACCTTGGTCAAGAACACCGGCGTGGCGGAGGCAGATGTGGTGCCGGGTGGATGGAGCCGTCGTGGTGCGGCCGCGTCGGGCGGAGGCTTGGTGCTGACGGTGGCGGATGAGCAGGAGCACGGACTCGGCGGCGAGATCGTGCCGGATCTGAATGTGCAGCCAATGGCGGAAGACCCTCTGGTATGTGCTATCCTCTCAACTCCTCAGCTTATTTGCCCTTATTTGATGGTGATTAGGGTTAGATCAAACCGAAGAACAGACGAATCATATATGAATTGTGATAAGGGCTTGATTACTGTGGACCAAATGGATCTAGCAGATTGTCCTATGGTTTGTGTATGTTGGCAAGGGTTTTTTTTAATCTGGTTTGACATCCGTGTGCATTCGTAGTTAAGGGGGATTTTATTGTCATGTGACCCCAATTTATATACCCTGTGCACAATTTATCTGGTTTGATTACCGCGTGCACAATTTATTTGTTAGTAGTATCATCAATTGTTTGGTACAGAGCTTCATTAGTAAGTTTTTATTACATGATTGCATAATTGCTTTAGGATTCACATTGATTTCTAAATCTATGGTAATGTTGTTGTGCTCCAGGAGTGTTATCTTGCTATGATGGCAACAACATTGACATAATAATTTGTTCCCTGCATTTATTTTGTAAAAAATATTATGCAGTCACAGGTTATGTTCAATTTTATCAATTAGTATATATACATGATTGTACACAAACATATGGGAAAATATGTAGTTACTATAATTGTACATCACCACAGTATGAATAATAGCATGTGTATCTATTATTTGAAAAGGTATGATTTGGCAGGACCTCCACTTATGGGTGTTAGAAGCTAAAAACCCCTAAATGCTGCTTAGTTAACATCTTATGGTGATAATTATTGCTTATTATTATGGTACTGCTGCTCCAGGGGCATTCCTCTATAGAATCTGGACTCTATTTCCTCTATGAAATTTATTATTATGAGCAACATTATGGTAAGGTGAAACATAATATTGACTATGATTACTCTATGATATTAAGATCAGTATTAATGATAGGTTGACAGAATTATGTTTCACCTTAACATAGTAGGAGAAATATAATGTTACTGGCCTATTATTGTAATGATTGCAATAAGGATTTGTAGTATATGTGTTATGCTGCTATGATTGCAATTTAGATTGACATAATAATTTGCTCCCTGCTAGTATATTAATTGAAATGGAATGATAGCACCTGTATATGGTACTATAAACTGTAAATATGCTGAGTTATTAGTTCCCAAAGTTTTGTACTAGCATTATCCATTTGATAAACATTGTACAATTAATTGCAATGTGTACTCCTTAATTTATAACAATGCATCATTGAGTTTATTATTTGCTTAGTTTTCCCACTTTTTGTCTTTAAATTAGGCAATGTGAAATCTGTATATACGACCATTGTTATTAAATTTATTCTTATCAGGTTGGTGAGACCTCCTCTGTCCTCAAGAGGAAGTTTGAGGAGTTGGATGACTCGGAGGACTCTGGCCACTCCTACATTTCCTCCGAGGTCGAGTCCGGGGACGCCGTGTCGGTAAGATAGCTTTCTCAATATTGATTGTGCATGGTTGACAAGTTTATTGAACTCATTGCTGTACAATAGTTGTGACATATGATTGTGACATTGTTGTTTTGCAGTACAACTCAGATGCTTCATCTGATAATGAAGTCAGCAAGTACAATGTGCTGTCATATGAGAAGAAGGTGGAGGAGAAGATCTGGGCTGAGGGAATCAGTGCTTACATGAAACCTGATGGGAGGTACTACTGCAAGTTCCATCCCTCCAAGCAGGTTCCTAGGGATGGTATGCGTGAAGGACTTGTTGGCCATGTGAAGGATGTGCACCCGAAGGATCTCCGCGACAAGGCGAACCATGCTGCCCTGAGGAAAGTACTGGAGTACTATGGTCAGGATTGACTGAATGCCTGAAAAAGTTAGTGAAGAAGTACATCATCAGTAGATATGATGATGTTAAGTAATGTATGTTATTAAGAACTGCTAGTTTATGTGTGCACCTTCTGTTATGGTGCGGTAACTATGTATGGACTTGCTAGGAATGTGAACTTTAGCTATGGTAGCTATGTATGCACTGTACCAGTGTGCTAGATGGTATGTAGCACACTGTGTTTGCTTTTGCTGGTTCTTCACTTTATTATAAGATAAGTGAAGTTATGGATGGCTACAAACTATTGTCAGCCTTTTTATCTACCATCCATGTTCTGTTGGAAAAATGGTAGTCCATAAATATTATCTTGTTTGCAAGGAAATGGTAATTCTAAAATTTTGCTTGTTTGAAAATTTGATAGTTCAGTAATATTGAGTTATGTACCAATTTGATCTCTGTCATAATGTATTCAATAGTTTAAAAAACATAGTAGATAAGTTACATGAATGAATAGCAAGCCGCTATGTGATGAGAATAGCAACCACCAATGTCATGAGAATAAAACAGAGTAGCAATTTCATATGTTATTTGTATCTGATATTTCATATGTGAATTTAAAAAATCGAATTTGTAAAAAGTTCATATACAGAAAATGTACAAAAGATGCATTGAAGGTTGGCAGATCAACCCAACCTTGTATGTTTTCATTAATTTGTTTTAGAATTGTCCTTTATCAAAATATATACTTGAAAGTATAGTGATTTTTCGGCCTCCTCCAAATCACCTCAAATTTTTATCACATTGTATGTAACACAAGAAAACATGGAATGTGACGATTTTTTTTCATTTTGAATATTTTTGAATTACTAATGGATGCTCCATGGTTGGGAGGTGACGATACTAGGGTTTTAGGGTCAAAATGGGTCTACCATGGCCTAAAAAATATCAAACCACCTTGGGTGGGGCCAATATTTGGCACACTTGTGCATGGTGGTGTGCCCCACCCTTTTGGCTTGGTGTTTCTAGGTTGGTTTTTACATTCATGGTGATCCCATGGTTGGGAGGTGCCGATACTAGGGTTTTAGGGTCAAATGGGTCTACCATGGCCTAAAACATACCCAACCACCTTGGGTGGGGCCAATATTTGGCACACTTGTGCATGGTGGTGTGCCCCACCCTTTTTGGCTTGGTGTTTCTAGGTTGGTTTTTACATTCATGGTGATCCCATGGTTGGGGGTGCCGATACTAGGGTTTTAGGGTCAAAATGGGTCTACCATGGCCTAAAAAATATCAAACCACCTTGGGTGGGGCCAATATTTGGCACACTTGTGCATGGTGGTGTGCCCCACCCTTTTGGCTTGGTCTTTCTAGGTTGGTTTTTACATTCATGGTGATGCCATGGTTGGGGGGTGCCGATACTAGGGTTTTAGGGTCAAAATGGTCTACCATGGCCTAAAAAATATCAAACCACCTTGGGTGGGGCCAATATTTGGCACACTTGTGCATGGTGGTGTGCCCCACCCTTTTTGGCTTGGTGTTTCTAGGTTGGTTTTTACATTCATGGTGATCCCATGGTTGGGAGGTGCCGATACTAGGGTTTTAGGGTCAAAATGGGTCTACCATGGCCTAAAAAATATCAAACCACCTTGGGTGGGGCCAATATTTGGCACACTTGTGCATGGTGGTGTGCCCCACCCTTTTTGGCTTGGTGTTTCTAGGTTGGTTTTTACATTCATGGTGATCCCATGGTTGGGAGGTGCCGATACTAGGGTTTTAGGGTCAAAATGGGTCTACCATGGCCTAAAACATACCCAACCACCTTGGGTGGGGCCAATATTTGGCAAACTTGTGCATGGTGGTGTGCCCCTCCCTTTTTGGCTTGGTGTTTCTAAGTTGGTTTTTACATTCATGGTGATCCCATGGTTGGGAGGTGCCGATACTAGGGTTTTAGGGTCAAAATGGGTCTACCATGGCCTAAAAAATATCAACCACCTTGGGTGGGGCCAATATTTGGCACACTTGTGCATGGTGGTGTGCCCCACCCTTTTTGGCTTGGTGTTTCTAGGTTGGTTTTTACATTCATGGTGATCCCATGGTTGGGAGGTGCCGATACTAGGGTTTTAGGGTCAAAATGGGTCTACCATGGCCTAAAACATACCCAACCACCTTGGGTGGGGCCAATATTTGGCACACTTGTGCATGGTGGTGTGCCCTATCCTTTTTGGCTTGGTGTTTCTAGGTTGGTTTTTACATTCATGGTGATCCCATGGTTGGGAGGTGCCGATACTAGGGTTTTAGGGTCAAAATGGGTCTACCATGGCCTAAAAATATCCAACCACCTTGGATGGGGCCAATATTTGGCACACTTGTGCATGGTGGTGTGCCCCACCCTTTTTGGCTTGGTGTTTCTAGGTTGGTTTTTACATTCATGGTGATCCCATGGTTGGGAGGTGCCGATACTAGGGTTTTAGGGTCAAAATGGGTCTACCATGGCCTAAAAAATATCAAACCACCTTGGGTGGGGCCAATATTTGGCACACTTGTGCATGGTGGTGTGCCCCACCCTTTTGGCTTGGTGTTTCTAGGTTGGTTTTTACATTCATGGTGATCCCATGGTTGGGAGGTGCCGATACTAGGGTTTTAGGGTCAAAATGGGTCTACCATGGCCTAAATATATCAAACCACCTTGGGTGGGGCCAATATTTGGCACACTTGTGCATGGTGGTGTGCCCCACCCTTTTTGGCTTGGTGTTTCTAGGTTGGTTTTTACATTCATGGTGATCCCATGGTTGGGGGTGCCGATACTAGGGTTTTAGGGTCAAAATGGGTCTACCATGGCCTAAAAAATATCAAACCACCTTGGGTGGGGCCAATATTTGGCACACTTGTGCATGGTGGTGTGCCCACCCTTTTTGGCTTGGTGTTTCTAGGTTGGTTTTTACATTCATGGTGATCCCATGGTTGGGAGGTGCCGATACTAGGGTTTTAGGGTCAAAATGGGTCTACCATGGCCTAAAAAATATCAAACCACCTTGGGTGGGGCCAATATTTGGCACACTTGTGCATGGTGGTGTGCCCACCCTTTTTGGCTTGGTGTTTCTAGGTTGGTTTTTACATTCATGGTGATCCCATGGTTGGGAGGTGCCGATACTAGGGTTTTAGGGTCAAAATGGTCTACCATGGCCTAAAACATACCCAACCACCTTGGGTGGGGCCAATATTTGGCACACTTGTGCATGGTGGTGTGCCCCACCCTTTTTGGCTTGGTGTTTCTAGGTTGGTTTTTACATTCATGGTGATCCCATGGTTGGGGGTGCCGATACTAGGGTTTTAGGGTCAAAATGGGTCTACCATGGCCTAAAAAATATCAAACCACCTTGGGTGGGGCCAATATTTGGCACACTTGTGCATGGTGGTGTGCCCCACCCTTTTTGACTTGGTGTTTCTAGGTTGGTTTTTACATTCATGGTGATCCCATGGTTGGGAGGTGCCGATACTAGGGTTTTAGGGTAAAAATGGGTCTACCATGGCCTAAAAAATATCAAACCACCTTGGGTGGGGCCAATATTTGGCACACTTGTGCATGGTGGTGTGCCCCACCCTTTTTGGCTTGGTGTTTCTAGGTTGGTTTTTACATTCATGGTGATCCCATGGTTGGGGGGTGCCGATACTAGGGTTTTAGGGTCAAAATGGGTCTACCATGGCCTAAAACATACCCAACCACCTTGGGTGGGGCCAATATTTGGCACACTTGTGCATGGTGGTGTGCCCCACCCTTTTTGGCTTGGTGTTTCTAGGTTGGTTTTTACATTCATGGTGATCCCATGGTTGGGAGGTGCCGATACTAGGGTTTTAGGGTCAAAATGGGTCTACCATGGCCTAAAAAATATCAAACCACCTTGGGTGGGGCCAATATTTGGCACACTTGTGCATGGTGGTGTGCCCCACCCTTTTTGGCTTGGTGTTTCTAGGTTGGTTTTTACATTCATGGTGATCCCATGGTTGGGAGGTGCCGATACTAGGGTTTTAGGGTCAAAATGGGTCTACCATGGCCTAAAACATACCCAACCACCTTGGGTGGGGCCAATATTTGGCAAACTTGTGCATGGTGGTGTGCCCCTCCCTTTTTGGCTTGGTGTTTCTAGGTTGGTTTTTACATTCATGGTGATCCCATGGTTGGGGGTGCCGATACTAGGGTTTTAGGGTCAAAATGGGTCTACCATGGCCTAAAAAATATCAAACCACCTTGGGTGGGGCCAATATTTGGCACACTTGTGCATGGTGGTGTGCCCCACCCTTTTTGGCTTGGTGTTTCTAGGTTGGTTTTACATTCATGGTGATCCCATGGTTGGGGTGCCGATACTAGGGTTTAGGGTCAAAATGGGTCTACCATGGCCTAAAACATACCCAACCACCTTGGATGGGGCCAATATTTGGCACACTTGTGCATGGTGGTGTGCCCCACCCTTTTTGGCTTGGTCTTTCTAGGTTGGTTTTTACATTCATGGTGATCCCATGGTTGGGAGGTGCCGATACTAGGGTTTTAGGGTCAAAATGGGTCTACCATGGCCTAAAAATATCCAACCACCTTGGATGGGGCCAATATTTGGCACACTTGTGCATGGTGGTGTGCCCCACCCTTTTTGGCTTGGTGTTTCTAGGTTGGTTTTTACATTCATGGTGATCCCATGGTTGGGAGGTGCCGATACTAGGGTTTTAGGGTCAAAATGGGTCTACCATGGCCTAAAAAATATCAAACCACCTTGGGTGGGGCCAATATTTGGCACACTTGTGCATGGTGGTGTGCCCCACCCTTTTTGGCTTGGTGTTTCTAGGTTGGTTTTTACATTCATGGTGATCCCATGGTTGGGAGGTGCCGATACTAGGGTTTTAGGGTCAAAATGGGTCTACCATGGCCTAAAAAATATCAAACCACCTTGGGTGGGGCCAATATTTGGCACACTTGTGCATGGTGGTGTGCCCCACCCTTTTTGGCTTGGTGTTTCTAGGTTGGTTTTTACATTCATGGTGATCCCATGGTTGGGGGTGCCGATACTAGGGTTTTAGGGTCAAAATGGTCTACCATGGCCTAAAAAATATCCACCTTGGGTGGGGCCAATATTTGGCACACTTGTGCATGGTGGTGTGCCCCACCCTTTTTGGCTTGGTCTTTCTAGGTTGGTTTTTACATTCATGGTGATCCCATGGTTGGGGGGTGCCGATACTAGGGTTTTAGGGTCAAAATGGGTCAAAATGGTGATCCCATGGCCTAAATCATATTTTATTAATGTTGTCCATATTTACATATCAACATTGTTCATGATAAGTATAGACTATAATTTTGTTGTTTAATTTCGTTGGCCCAACATGGACCAACCAAAATGCCATATGCAACAATAATGAAAGTGAAAAAATGTTATTAAAAAAAGGCACAACCCGAAACGGCGGATGGAAACGCACCATTACGATCTTCACGCGCGCCACGATCTTATCGTGCATGGTTTGCGCATGGCATGTTCCGGAAATGACGGACGACGTGGTCGGCCTATAAAAAGGTGTTCGTGCTGCCGTCATTGAGATCGTGCAAACCCTAGCTAGAGCCGCCGCCGCTGCCACCGCCACCGCCACCGCCCGCGCAGTCGCCCTCTCTATTCTTCTCGCCTCCTCCGTCTCCAAGGCTCTCATCCCCGCCACCGCCGCCATCTGCAAGGCACCCTCACCTGAGACCGCCGTACCCAGGAATCTTCTCCACGCCAGGCCCAACACCGTCACCTAGATCTCATCGGAGACAGACCAAGACGGTTCCAACACTGCCTCGTCAAGTAAGTACACATCAAGACCTTCGTATCTACATCGTATGAAGCAACTAAAATTTGTATAGTTTAGAGTCGCCGCTCCTCTAGAGTCGCCGCTCCTCTATAGTCGCCCTCCTCTAGAGTCGCCGTGTGTCTTCATATTTGCAGTTGTTAGAATAATTTTCTTAAGTGTTGAATCTGATTAGGACTTGGAGTTGTTGTGCTGGTTGTGTGCATGCATGTGCACACCTGTAGTCAATTCGTTTAGGTTAAGTAAAACTTTAACGTGACTTCATGCCCGAATACGTCGGATCCAGTCGATCCTTTGTCAGCAGTTTTCCTATATATGCATCGCTCTTGTAGCATGAAAATAGCAAACACTGCAATTATCGGTTTTTAAGATGTAAATTTTATTGAGGGGTTTCATATATAGGGCAGATGTTTGCTCTCAATTTTTTTGTATAAAATTTCACCATGGTTTGTCTGTTCAAAGCATATCATCTCACACATCGTATGTACAATAATGTCATCCCACGCATCGTATGTAAAATCATGTTGTATTCAAGTCTCCCTCTTGCACATTTAATTTAGTTTTTTGTACGTGACATATTACTTTCGTAATATAGTGTTTTTCCTTGATAGAATGGACGAGCTTAGGGGTGAAGTTTGCTGCAACATCGAAAAATGGTGTAGGCTCATGGCCCGTCTTACCGTGGATCAACGTGCTAGACTAGCTCTAACTAATTTAAGAAGTATGATGATGATTCCTTCTGTGAAGATGCGTACAATATTGATCAGGTACACCTTCTCACATGTATATTACGTAATATTTCATCACATGTTCATATGCATGTCATTTGTAATTCGTGGATTATTTTTGCATAGTACTCATTGATTCATCTTCATTTTTGTTCCAGGTTCATGCTTGATGTTTTTGACCCTGCCACTGGTACATTCGAAATAGGAGAGAACAATGGCGTGGTGTCTCTTGGTTTTGTTGATGTTGAGTGTCTCCTTGGTCTGGTTAATGAAGGATTTTCTGCTGGGGAAATACTTACCGAGGAAGGTGAAGACGTGAAGCATCGCATCCCACCACAGTTCATAAGCAAATCAACCGGTAACATCGTTATCGACGAATTAATTGACGACATCATTAAAAGTAAACTTGCCGATGATGACTTCCTGAGGAGGGTAGTGCTAGTGCTTCTGGGAACAGTACTTGCTCCTATGGCCACGAAGATTGTCCCACACAAGTTCTATGCACTAGTAGAAGATGTGAACCGAATGTCAAAAATCAATTGGAATGCATTCACTCTTAGGGTTCTGTTGGATAGCATTAGGCTGGTAAGAAAAGGTAGACAAATCCGTCAGTGGCCAAAAGGGAACTTAGGAATGTTGCAGGTATGTATGGTCTTATGTCGGAGTGTTGTGCATACTACATCTCACTGCATTTTTCACGTATAGATAATTAATTTACTCTCCTTTGTTTACATGCATGCAGTACTTGTACTGGGAAAAATGTCAGCCGCTAGAAGGCGACTGTGCATTTAATCCTAAACTGTCCATGCGCCCTCTAATGAGGAACTGGAATGAAGCAGCTGCCACGCGGAGAGATAATTTTGACTATGAGAATGGTCGAGGTCGTGGTAACGTGAAGGTACTAATTTCAGTGTTACGAATAGGCACACTTAATTTTGTAAATAATCAATTCAAAACTGTAGTACTTAACTCTTGCATTATATAACGTGCAGATTGATGAAAATATCACTGAAGAGTATCGGATGATGGAGCCAGTTGTGCCAGATCCTGTGGCTGCTCATCAGAATAACGCCAAGCCCGCGAGTGCTGTTCCAAAAAAGAAACAGGCTCCAAAACCCATTGATAACGGTCAGACGGAAATTCTGATAAATCGTTTAACGGGTTACCTAGATGCACAATTGCAGAAGATGTTGGCTACCATCCCTGCCTTATGTGCTCAGGTGAAACGCCTAATTGTTGTGTCATTTTCTTTTGTTATTGAAAATGCAATCGTTCATGAACTTATATATTTTTGTGTTGCAGAGAACATTGGAGATGTTTAATAAGGAAGGCGTGACTTACAAACCAGCAGCCGCACCGGTTTCCGGTAACATGGAGGACGAGGAAGATGTCAACTCTTTCCGGAACGGGCCTCGTGATAAAAAAGAGTTCATGTACAAGGAAGAGAGCGATTCAGCAGGAGGTGGAGATTCTATTCGTATCATTGACATGAACCTGGCTGATGAAGTTGATAAATTGGAAAAAAAATTAAAGGAGCCTGCTAAGAATGGTACTACCAAGAATGCAAATGATGCTATGCGCACACCTGACAAGGCTGGTGGACTGAATGGTACTCCAGCAGGAAAGCCATTTGGCGATGTTGGTAGCACACCGGATAATCCGTTCATCATTGAAAATGCTGATCCGGTGACATCAGATTCAGAAATTGATCTCGACGCAGTAAGTATTAGCAAGTTCTTATCTAAATCAAAGGAAGATGAGTTGGCTGGGAAGAGGAAGCGAACAATTCCCAAAAAATTTCAATCTCCCTATGCTCTAGACAGACGCACCAAGCGTCAAGTCCGTGGTTCATCCACAAAAGGTAGTTTATTTGTCCCATTATTTTTAATATTCTCTATAAGAAATGTTGTATTTGCTAATCATTTTCATATGCATGCAGCTCTGAATTTCGATGATAAATCTGGAGCAGATAAAAATGCAAAACCGGATGCATCATGCGATTTGACGGCTGAACTTGTAGACGCAGCTATAGTCTTCCTCGAGCTTGCATCTCGCTCAGACCAGCACAAAAAAAAGAATGTTTACCGGAGTGCCAGGGGCGATGAAGTTAACGCTGAGCGGCTACGTGTTGTTCTCGACGAAAAATGGTTGTCCGATGATGTAAGTGTGTAGAACACATCTATTCCATACATTTAATATTTACATGTATGTTATTAACATATAATGTCATTATGTTATTCGCAGGTCATTGATGGTTACATTGGGCATTTGAACCTCCGTGTTGGGGATGATCGCTTCTTGTGTCCAGCATGGAGATCAAAATATCTAGTAGACCGGGCAATTGCCGGAGACAAACCCAAAGAATCCAGCAAGAACATGGATAGCGCGATGGTAAGATCTGGCGCGGTTGGTAGAGTGTTGACGGAATACACCGTCCGTGACAAGGTACGTAATATATGATTGTTATAAAATATTGTAGTACTCTGCTAATAAACTTGCCGAATGACATCTCATTTTTTTCATATGTTCTAATTTTTTGCAGGTTTATTTTCCACTCAACATTGGCAATACACACTGGACGACCGTTATCATGCACATACCGAAGCAAGAATTCCAAGTTCTCGACTCGCTTTATCCTCTAGAGTTTACGTTGGAGACTGTTGAGGCACTTGTAAGTGAAAAACAAATTGTCCACATTACTTCTAACACACTGAATTGCGCAAATTAGCATAACTGTTATCTCTCTACAGCGGCGCCAAATTGCAGATGACATGCAAGTGGCCAATGAAGTCACGGGTGGAAATCATCCCGACGTTTCAAAGTGGCCGATATTAGAGTACGACATGCCGCAGCAACATGACGGGTGAGTTAATGTTACACCAATTTAAGTTTATGATCAATACATGAGAGGATTAACGTTATCGAGATTTTGCATTTACAACAGGAACTCTTGTGGATTGTTTGTGATGGAATGCATGGAGCATTGGGATGGGGACCGGATGACTGCAGAGATTTCACAGGTTTGTTAAAAATCGTCTGTATGTACACCCTTGGATTAACAAAAATGTGTTACATCTAACCCATATTTCGTAATATTGTTTAGATCAAAATTAATGGAAGGCGAAGACGAATTGTCGCTGAAATGATGTTATCACCTTCGAACACGTTAGAGATGGTGAAAGAGAGAATTCGGTCCGTCGCTTCCAGGATCAACAAGAAGACATAGAAAATGGAAGATAAAAGTTTGAGTGGTTAGGTTTTAGTCCCGAAGAAGGTTTCCTGACCATGAATAGCTTTTTTCCTTCTATCAACTATGTTATGTTGTCAAGTGACCATGAATACTTTTTTCGTTTTGTTCAAGACATATGGCTATCCTATTATTTTGTTTGCTTAATCATATATTCTTGTTTCTTGTTTTATTGAGGTGCACATACAGACACACACGTACATATTTGTTGATCATGATTTCTTGATGATTTTTCAGTTGCACACAAACACTGAAAGTAACATTTAAGCTACATACACAAACACAGTGTACCAAGTCGGTATCATTTTCGTTGAAGATTTTTTCAGGTGTAGACATTTGCATTTGTAAAGAATCATACACCAACATAGTAGCCTTTTTTCAGCTACACACTCACACACACTAGAATTTTTCACGTACACACATCAATTTCGTTGAAGATTTTTTCAGGTGTAGACATTTGCATTTGTAAAGAATCATACACCAACATAGTAGCCTTTTTTCAGCTACACACTCACACACACTAGAATTTTTCACGTACACACATCAATTTCGTTGAAGATTTTTTCAGGTGCACACACAAACTTTGCATTTAGTCAAGTAGTTCAACCCATTTACAAAACCGTAGTATCAACATACACACTTCACAGAACATAGATCTATCTAGGGTGTGTTTGGGGCAGCACCACTCCAATCTATCTTCGGCTTCTTCTCCTCTGGCCACTCGTCCCAGTGGCCCCCACGAAAACGAGGAGGGCTTGTTTGATAACACATGGGAAAACTCCAGGACGCGGCACTCCAATATTCATGCCCATCAGTGATGCGAGTGTATGTCCACCCTTCATCCCCACTTGGGCGCTTGGTGCCAGCCAATTCTTTTCCTTTGCTGCTGCTCGATGAAGAAGCCTTTGTGCCGCCCGTTGAACTGGGTTGCAATGCAGTTGGTGTTGCTTGCGGAGGTAGCCGGTGGCGCTGTCCATAGTTGCATTGACGGATTATATGGTACAGTTTGTACGCCACAAACCCATCTCTGGCTGCATACTCCAGATTAATTTCATCGAGGGGATTCTTCTCCCAGAACTTGTGCTGGACAGATGGGAATTCTTTCTTCATTCCTTTGTAGCTCATATCGATGAGTGCGGCTGCCATGTCAGCCATCCCAGTCCTGACGCTTTGAAGCTGGAACAAGTCCTGCAGATCGATGTGGTACTCAATTGGTATCTCAATATTCCAACTTCGCTGCATTGCTATTCTGTCATTTCTGATATCGACGCTAGCAAAGTGGACACCACTGCGTAGGAAATCCATGAGTTTGGGACACCACGGTTGGCTACTGCTCCACCATAAAAATGGAAAAGATTAACTGGTAAAATATTGTTGGGAAAAAATGCTGAAATTGAGTTGTCAAATGCAATGAAATTATGTGATAATATTTCATTCCTACGTGTCATTTAACATTTTTTGTCTGAACTTGAATGGAAGTACATATCATGGTTCATATCAGTACATTCAAATGGATTTAGAAGTTCAGATTTTATCCTTAAAGATGAATGAGTACCAGTACTATGTTTGTGAGGGGGATTTACCATAACTACAGGCACATGAGTAACTAAATAACAACTAAGTAACCACATCAAAAATATCAAATCACAGAAATGAACTAGCATGAAGCATCAAATCAAGATGATAGAGGTTATGTAAAACCGGGTTTCATATTTCAAGTTTGCAAGAGCCACTGTAAAAATCAAATATACATACCTTGACCATTGGTAGACCAATACGTGATCTTTCATCGCCAGTTGGACGACGGCGATCCGATAGTCACCTTTGTACTCCGGGTCGCAGTACTCGAAGTCCAGGCCCATGAACTTGTATTCATCCTTGCTCAACCACTGCTCGTACATGTCCACAATCTCGGCTGCTTTATGGTTGTCGTCGGTGTAGACAACCTCAATCTCAGTTTGATGTGCGACAATCTTCCGGATTTCAGTTTTGTGACTGGTAACCTCCCATTCCTGATCCGTGTCACTGCTCTGATTGCTAACCTCCCTTTCCTGATCCATGTCAGTGCTGTGATTGCTGAACTCTCTTTCCTGATCCATTTCGAGAGGTAGACGAAGAGGGCAGTGTGGAGAAAGGAGAAGAAAGAAGGGGAGGGAAGATGAATCGGTGGGAAATGCACTGCAGAATAAATGGCAAATGAGGAGGAGAAAGAAGGGGAGGGAAGATGACTCGGTGTGAACTGCCCTGCACAAAAAATGGCAACTGCCCAGCCGAAATTAAATCACGTTATGTGGGAACACACCGAAATGGGCTACCTTTTTACGCGGGCCCTGCACAGCTTGAAGCTACGCAATATGGCCTAGATTTGGTGCATGATGACGCCACTTTTTATGCAGTGCTTATGTGATCGATTAATAGCAAACACCACTATTTCATGACAATAAAACATGCGTAAATCATTATTGAAACATAATATGCAGCACACACTAATGTCATGACAATAAAACATGTGTTAACAATTAATCAAACATAATATGTAGCACACACTAATGTCCATGTTTCATGACACAGTTGTCATGTGTAAGCATTTAAAATACGTGGTGATTTCATAGTTGATCAACTAGGAGCTTCAGACCACCCTCCTTGCTACCACGAAACCAGAATATGTAGATGTCACCAACTTGCATCTTATTTTGCTTCACAACATCCATCCAATTTGAGGTAATCATGGCAGTTTTCCCTACTTTGCTCAAGACCATCCTAACTTTAGCAACTTTTCTATTCCTGGAAAAGACTTGAATTTCGGATGGTAATTTCAGATTCTTCACAATGTACTCCATGGTGTAGGCCTTTGAGAAGTACTGCAAAAGGAGTCAATGAGCAATAATTTGTTAGCAAAAAAATTTGACATACGCTTGGACAGTAATGATGGCTTATGATTTATTCAAAAATTGATTACCATTTTGGCTTTGCCCTTGATGATGATTGAATTTTTTATGGTGAAGACATAGAGGGGTCTACTTGGGTTGTGCTTACAAACTACACGCTTCAGTCTAGCAAGTTGTTCATCATCCATCTCCACCAGATTGGCAAACACACAGAAGGAGTCAAAATCTGCATTCCCCATAATTCCTGGACCTGAATGCATAATTTTGGATATTAATGAACAATAATATATGTACTGAAACATTATTGTTGGAAGGATCATTCTTACCTCTCATAGTAATTCTTTTCTGCGCATCCCCAGGAGCAACAACTTCAGGTACGTGAGCGTCCATGTTCACCTTCATACCATTACGAGTGATCAAACATAGTTATAAAAAATGCATTTAATGTAACATTCATGATGATCTATGACATATGTTACATGACAACTTCAATAGTATGACCTCAAAATGTACAAGATTCAATCTTTTAGTACTGCATGTTACTGTAGCAGATCTAGGTGTTGTCGACAAATAGATGAGAATCTGATTGCAGTTACTGTAGCAGATCTAGGTGTTGTCGACAAATAGATGAGAAACTGATTGCAGTTACTGTAGCTAATGTAGGTGTTGTCGACAAATAGATGACAAAAATGAATGCATATTAGGCCCGGGACATCAGATGAAAAACAGATCTAACATGGCGCATGTACTGGGCAATAATTGCTGCAGCTAATGTATGAGATCTATGTGTTGTCGACAATTTGATCAATTGTCAGAAACAACCGCACGGAGAATAGAGGGGAGATAGATGAGCAACAGAGGGGAGATAGATGATCTAGTTCCGGACGGATATGCATAGGGTTTTATCATACCTCTCACCGACGACAGCTCCACAATGGTACGCAGGGTTCTGAGGCGGCGACGGCAAAAAAATGGGAATAATTTATCAGGCAATCCCACGATTAGGGTATAAGAAAGCGTTGAGCTTGTATATAGGTGCGGGATGGGCCGTCAGGCCATTATTTTTTAGCTTTTCAATTTGGGTAATACTGGGCCACCGGAACTATTAAGTTATCCTAATGCGGCCCGACTGACTCAACTCATTTATATTTTTATTCTGTAATTTTGTATTACAACATAAAATTGGTACACCTATGCACATTACAGTGCAGACATAGCTAATGTGGAGAGGAGGGCAACCAAGGCGACGCAAAGTGCTCAAAGATGCAACCACCAGCATTCCGAAGCCATCAGCAATTTTCTCGGCACAATTATGCAGATGACAAGTTGCACCAGATGATGCATATGGATGTAACATGCAACCACCATCATTCCAAATGCAAGACATAGCTAAGCATCAGCACACCAATACGTACATTATACTTAATTACATAACTTAGATGGTCACACTAGGTAAATAACTTAGTTATTTACAAAACTAACTTTGTTCAACACTCATTACTGACATAGTTCAACACCATAAAGCAAAAGCAACAACATCACATCAGTCCACAACATCTAGGCATCATCCTCGACAGAGAGCACCAGCAGCAGTCCATAATGCTCTACCCTAATCTGCCTAGAGGTGCCAGAGATGGCTAGCTCCTCGGCATGCTGCCTCAGATGATCAAGCTTGCCATCCTTCGGCTTCGACTTGTGCCATGGACAGAAGTACTTCCCACGCTTCTTGAAAGGCAGGTCCCCATTATGCAGCTTCTCCAGGAGCTTCCTTTTGAATGACCCCATGTTCCTGCTGTCAACCGACTCCGCAGAATCCTGTGAGTCATACTAGACAAGAACAATGTGTACAAATTACAATTACAGATGCAAACCAAACAAAATGAAATAGATGGAAGGGTACACAACTAAATATATTGCTCACCTCCAGCGAGCCATCAGATTCCTCCAAGTCCTGGTATGGACCATCCACAGGCACCACCACCTCCTCCTGGTTTGCAGCATCAGCATCAGCAGGTTCTTCCTCCTCCTGGTTTGGTGGAGGCACAGGTTCCACCACCTCCTCCTGGTTTGCTGCATCTGCAGTAACAGGTTCTTCCTCATGCTGGTTTGGAGGAGGCACAGGTTCCACCACCTCCTCCTGGTTTGCTGCATCAGCAGTAACAGGTTCTTCCTCATGCTGGTTTGGAGGAGGCACAGGTTCCACGTCCTCCCGCTTCCTCTTCCTAGACCCTTCGCCAGCCTGCATACCAAAAAGATAAATCCACACATTAATCCCCTCAAGGAAAAAGTCATCAAAATAGTTTGCATACCAAAAAATCAAAAAGGAAACAATAATCCATATCATATTTAATATTCTTTCATTGTATCATCTTATGTATACTCCTAACTCCTAAGTCCTTATTATTAATTACAAACAAGTAATGGTAATCATGTCATACAGAAATGCTTTATTTATTATTCTGTAATAGAAATGATTTTGATCAACATTTATTAGTTGCTGTATTTTCCTACGGCGCAGTAAATAAATTTGATAATAAAGTACCGAAACATGGAATTTATAAGCTAGGTTATGTGGACCATATCATGCAATTTGTAGTACCTATTGCAAAAGTAAAATACTTAAAAGGGTTAGACCTAGTGTAAAAACTAAGAATCACTATCATGATTTGAGATTCTAACTTGTGTTATGCATTTGTAATCAGGCATAGTTCATTTACATCAACTACTCCCTCTGATTTGTACAATAGAGATCCTTGTGCAACTATCCAGCACATGAACAAAATGAACAAACATCACGGCACAGCATAGAACATTAGTTAAGCTCCATAGTTGCTACCGTGATAACGTCAGAGTAAACCCCGAGCATAACCTACCAAGTATCAACATTATCAGAGCAAGTAATTAAGATGTTGTTTGGATAAGGTAGCCTGGTAGACCCGTTAATCCACAGGAAAAAAAGGGGCAGAACGAGCAGTTACCTCCATATGCAAGTCCGGCTTCACCTCCGAGACGTCGCCGGACGCCGGCGCAGCGAGCAGATCCGGCACGGCCTTCTCCGCCAAGGACGACGAATCCTCCTCCGCAGATTCCTCCGCGTCCAGATCCGCCCGTGCCGCGACCACCGGGCCGACGACGACCGACCCGATGACAGAGGCATCGACGACGGTGGACCTCGCAGCGACCGCCGTAATGCTGGACTCTCCACCACCGCCTTCGCCTCCAACCGCCTCCGCCGATGCAGCAACATCGACGGCCGCCAAGTTCTCCAGATCGTCCGCGCCAACTGCTACTCCCGCAGCTTCCATCGCCGCCGAATCGACTGGATCGGCGATGCGAAAACCTAAACTACCGGCGGAGTGAGGTAGATGGAGAGGGAGAGGGGTTTTTTGGCGGAGAGATTCTCGGAGAGGTGGGGAACGGGGGGAAATGGCCGCAGATGTGGGAGACGAAGCTTTTATATGCGCGGACGCCTCAGGTCCCTCGCCAGGTAGCTTTACACGTCACCATAGCCTCCTCTCCCTTGCCACGTTGCTCTACAAGTCATCGGTTTAGGAGCTTTTTTTTTTTTTTGAGAAACACAGTACAAACGCAGACGCTCATATACACGCGCATACACTCACCCCTATGAACGCACACACTCACACCCTACCCCTATGAGCACCTCCGGAAGACTGAGCCGGCGGATATGTTTGCCAAACATTACTTCAAATACACGATTAATATTTGTATTAGATTAGTATCATTATAAAGTGTATTTTCAATGTGAATCCAACGATACTATATACATATATTATAATCAAGATTTTGTTACTCAAATTTTAGGGGAAAAGTTTGTATTGGCGCGTGCACCTTATCCCTAGTATCGGCACCTCCCAACCATGGGATCACCATGAATGCAAAAACCAACCTAGAAAGAGAAATCCAAAAAGGGTGGGGCACACCACCATGCACAAGTGTGCCAAATATTGGCCCCATCCAAGGTGGTTGGATATGTTTTAGGCCATGGTATACCCATTTTGACCCTAAAACCCTAGTATCGGCACCTCCCAACCATGGGATCACCATGAATGCAAAAACCAACCTACAAAGAGCAATCCAAAAAGGGTGGGGCACACCACCATGCAAAAGTGTGCCAAATATTGGCCCCATCCAAGGTGGTTGGATATGTTTTAGGCCATGGTATACCCATTTTGACCCTAAAACCCTAGTATCGGCACCTCCCAACCATGGGATCAGCATGAATGCAAAAACCAACCTACAAAGAGCAATTAAAAAAGGGTGGGCACACCACCATGCACAAGTGTGCCAAATATTGGCCCCATCCAAGGTGGTTGGATATGTTTTAGGCCATGGTATACCCATTTTGACCCTAAAACCCTAGTATCGGCACCTCCCAACCATGGGATCACCATGAATGCAAAAACCAACCTAGAAAGAGAAATCCAAAAAGGGTGGGGCACACCACCATGCACAAGTGTGCCAAATATTGCCCCCATCCAAGGTGGTTGGATATGTTTTAGGCCATGGTATACCCATTTAGACCCTAAAACCCTAGTATCGGCACCTCCCAACCATGGGATCACCATGAATGCAAAAACCAACCTAGAAAGAGAAATCCAAAAAGGGTGGGGCACACCACCATGCACAAGTGTGCCAAATATTGCCCCCATCCAAGGTGGTTGGATATGTTTTAGGCCATGGTATACCCATTTTGACCCTAAAACCCTAGTATCGGCACCTCCCAACCATGGGATCACCATGAATGCAAAAACCAACCTACAAAGAGCAATTAAAAAGGGTGGGGCACACCATCATGCAAAAGTTTGCCAAATATTGGCCCCATCCAAGGTGGTTGGGTATGTTTTAGGCCATGGTAGACCCATTTTGACCCTAAAACCCTAGTATCGGCACCTCCCAACCATGGGATCACCATGAATGCAAAAACCAACTTAGAAAGAGAAATCCAAAAAGGGGGGCACACCACCATGCACAAGTGTGCCAAATATTGGCCACATCCAAGGTGGTTGGGTATGTTTTAGGCCATGGTAGACCATTTTGACCCTAAAACCCTAGTATCGGCACCTCCCAACCATGGGATCACCATGAATGCAAAAACCAACCTACAAAGAGCAATTAAAAAAGGGTGGGGCACACCACCATGCACAAGTGTGCCAAATATTGGCCCCATCCAAGGTGATTGGGTATGTTTTAGGCCATGGTAGACCCATTTTGACCCTAAAACCCTTGTATCGGCACCTCCCAACCATGGAGCATCCACTAGGTCTTCCAAAATATCTAAAAATGAAAAATATCTTCACATTCCATGATTGTTTCTGTTACATACCATGTCTACAAAATTTGAGGTCATTTGGAGGAGGTCGAAAAAATCACTTGCTTAAAAAATGGGGATAAAGTTATACCAAACGGTCCGTCGTAGAGCAAGTGAATTTTTCGACCATCTCTAAATCACCTCAAATTTTTTTTATAGGCTCCCATGTATGTAATATCAATTATTAATAAAAAACATTTAAAAATAAAGTTTACAAGAATATTGTGGGGTACACCATGGTTAGTTGCACCCAGACACCCGAAACATAGGGTTTTAAGCGGAAACATGCATTTTTTCGGTAAATCAGGTAGATGGGCATGCTAGGGTGAGGCCACACTTGCACATGCCTGCACCATTCACTCTACAAGAATATTGGCCCCATCCAAGGTGTTTGAATCTATTTTAGTGCAAGTTAGACTCATATTCACCATAAAACCCTTTTCGCCACATCCTAATTCAAAAATATTCATAATGATAAAAATATCATCACATTGCATGTTTATTTATGTTACATACCATGTGTGAAAATTTTGAGGACATTTGGAGGAGGTCGAAAAATAGGTTGCTTCAAAAAATGGGGCTAAAGTTCCGAACGAATATGCATAGTAGCTTTTTTTCAGCTACAAACTAACACACAGTAGCATTTTTCAGGTACAAACAAAAACACACTTCCATTTCATCTGAAACCACATTTAATTTTTCATCCACACACCGAAACACACTTGCATGATATTTTGACATGACCACATCATTGGAAATAATTTTTTCATCTTGACATTACCAATTACACACCTGACTAATTTGAATATGTTGCAAATAAAACAACTATTTGAAATGCTTGCATATTATTCCTACTACTAACCCAAACATTGCAACACACATTGTTGCTAGAAAGCAAATAATATTGTCCTTAGACTTCAACACTTTTCTCTGCATTTTCAATTGTATCTTCAAGGTTTTTTCTTTGTCTTCATTTTCGTTCTGCACCTTGTTGATCTTCTCGGATAGTTGCCCTATCACATATCTTTCTCTTCCTTTCCATTCACTGTCAACCCACTCTACATACGCGCATGTATGTATTCCCTGAAAGAAAACATATCATATGAAAACATAGCATATAAATAAAGTTCACACATGAAATTATATGGTTTGAAAGTATACCTCATATGGACAACCCAAAAACCGTCTTCCAGTGTCGTAACCGTCGTTGCAAACACGGCGAGCAGGGAACACCGAGTGGCCACACCTGTTCTTTGTGTTCTTCTCAATACCGTAGTACAATGGATCAAACTCATACTGCGGCAAAACATCAACAAACTGAACCATGCCTTCGTCATCATCCTATATTTCATCATATCAGATTATGGGTTATGGAAGAATTCTTTTAAAAAACAGCAAATAATCAGGTACTAACCGGCTCAACTAGGGTATGTGCTGCCGCAGTCTTCATCTTCCCTCTGTTGTAATGCACAACAGATGTAAGCTTCGCCCATCCGTGGTCGCCGTCCATCGGATCCGCTCTATCCGATGAGTTCACGATCGCGTGCAGCCGCCGATCACCCCCGCGGCGAGACATAGGCAACACAGACGAACCCTAACAGCGAGTTAGGGAACACTTTGTTAAATAGAAACGGCCCATCGAGTTAGGCTTTATATTTAATTGGGCCGCCAACTCTATCGGCCCAAGACATGCTATACCCACCACGTAAAGCTCAACATCCACGCATGCAAAAAAATTGTTGGTTTATTATTTTAACATCATTTAGGAAAGATAATTCTTTGTGTTATCACAAATTTGTAATGGAATCGAAAATATTACGATTTATTGTGAAACATTATAGGAAAGAATAAAACTATAGTACAGAGAACCAACATGAAAGCAAACAATAATATAGAAAAAATTGAAGAAAAAAACAGGATACATAAAAGAGAAGCCACCCAGTAGAAATCAGCTTTACAAGAATTGAGTTAATTGACTCATAAAAAGAGAACATAGTTCAGTACAAATCACTCATAAAAACATAATAAACACAGTAATCCTTCCATGATTATTGAATTTCAGCAAAAGAACATACAATTTCACATAAAAAGAGAGAGGTAGTTCAAATAGTCGCGACGATTACATAGATTAGCACAAAAGACACCAGAGTGAACATATCCACCACTTTACAAACAGTAGGTTCGAGTAGTGCAGTAGGTTCATCGTCCGAAACTTAAACCCCTACATCTTACTAGAAATATATAACAAAGTACGTGAAGTAATCACTCAATCACATCCTCGATCACATCAACAGACATAAAAAGCATGCCCTCCATCTTAAAGAACAAACACAGGACTAACAGGCCAGCCACCAAGTTATTCTTAACACAGAAGTCAATCCAACCCGACTTAAACCTGATTCTGCCATCAACGGATGTGTAGTAGACAGCATGGCTGTCATCATCATCCTCACCCCTCAGAAAGTAGATATCACCACTAGGACGAACGTCAAGAACAGATACAATAGTCTTCGGGATACGCTGTGATATAATAAACAAAAAAAAACCACATCAAAAAGACAATCATTCAAAAATGAACAGAATAAAACATATATCAAGGAAATTACCAGTGCATTGGAAGCAACATCATATGTAGATAGGCGATGTACAAAAACACCGCCAAGGCCCAGACCACGGTCGTAAACACGGCTGTTGATATTGATGATCTCAGAATTTTTAAGTTCAATAGTTTTTGAGATAAAGATGGATTTAGCATGTCCTTCAAAAGTAAAAACTTCTGCAGGAAAAAAGAATGAGAGAAAAATCCATGAGAAAAAGAGCAGTTTGTTAAACACAAAGAACAGATGAACAAAAAAGTGACAACAAATTACCTTTGAATAATTCCTTGGAGTAATCTTCAATGTCTAGTGCAGTAACAAACACATTTTCTTCTTCCTCTATGATATCAAATCTTATCTTCTCATTCAGATGCATATCATAATCAGTGAGGAATTTCTTGTAGTCAGGACCGAAAATACGAGTCTTCTTGTCCATCTTGTCCAGCAGAAAACTGTAAACACACCTGTCCCCAGACTCAACAGTCAAGGCATTACCAGTAGAGTTGTTGATATACTTCCTAACATAGCAAGGGATGTTCTGCAACAAAGTTCACATTAGTAATCTTCCAAACCTATTTTCCGTGCATAGAATATTTAGCTGCATGGCAAATTAAGATTGTGGATACTAAATAAAAATGCAAATCTGCTGGTTCTGTGAAGTGATCTCATTTCACATTGTCTACAGTACTGTCTACAAGCTAACACCACAATTTCCAGCAAAGAATGAAGCTAGCAAACCTAAAAAAGCCAACCACCAAAAATTTCTTTATTCAAATATATGTGCTATATTACAAAACAATCAGTTCTTCCATCCACCAAAATGATACTGATGTATAACAACAACAGTCACACACTTGTGATGTTTGTTCAATCTGAAAAATAAATGGGGAATTGATTCTAAATACACCAGTAACACAACAAGCATATCAAAATAACTTACAGAGTATTCTTCAAAGTTTGTACGCATAGTAATGCAGAAGAACTCTGGTTCCTTCAACTTCATGTGGCAACCACCATCACGGTTTCCACAGATTGGACACTTCATCTAATATATGAATACAAAATTATTATAAATGATACAAATGGGCATATCTAAATTCATACAAGAAACCATATTGAACAAATGAACAACACTCTTGAGTACACTGGAAAATAATGAAATATCATAATTTCTCTGCATACCAAAAAGAGGTGAACAACATCTGAATGCTTACTTTACTACATTGTTCATATTGTTACTCAAATAAATCCTAAACCATTATGAAGTGCAAAAAATATAAATTAGACTCAAACCCTAAAGTAACAATCTAATTAAGAATTCATGCAGACCATAATTACTAGAAAGAAATGCAGACCACAATTGAAAATGGTTATAAGTGATGCTATAAAATAATATTAAAACATACATAATCCCATTAAGAGTAAGAGGATAAGTTTTACGATTTGTCTCATCTTAAACACACATGCTGCATACAGAGAACAGCTCCATTAGGACCCAGCATAAATAATAGGGATAGAAAAGTAGGGGAAAGTAATACAAAGACAAAGACAAAAAAACAAGTACGAGAAAAGGACCACACCAGTAGGACCGCACAGCACGTGCACATACAAAAGAAGGACTTCCAGATCTGGGTGGTGGATAGAAAAGGAAAGAAAAAAGAGGGCTTCCTCTGACAAGGAATTGATGAAAAGCGTCACAGTCACTAGATCGAGTACTAAAACCGTCGGATCTGCTTGGATTTACCTTGTTCCCTCCTCTGCAACAGCCGGATCAGACGGCCACCTCCACAAGCTCCGACGTTGACCAGGAGAGGAGAAGAACAGTCGACAGTAGGGGATGGAGAAGAACCGACCGGTCCAGGAATGGGAGGCTTGAAGCAGAGTTAAATATGAACGGCCCAACAAAATGAAAGACAAGGCCCGCCGGTAAAAAAGCCCAGTAAACACGCAGTCACAAAAAAACCCAACCCAAAAGCCTGTCCCCGGAGCCCAACCCACGAGATAATGATGAAACATTTGCTGAATTTTTGTTTATTTGTCATTTCTGATTTATTTACTGAATAATGGCTAAACCTTCAAAATATTTCAAAAACTTCACCTGGCCACGTTAACTGTTTACGTGCATAATTAATTAGTAGTGCTGATTGTAGTTACATGTAGACCTGAAAAGGTATTGATTTTATCACAGTGTACAGATATGCATGCTCACTACTTAGGCCACTATTAAATGCAACTTAACATCGAAAAATCTTCGTGTACAAGCTATAAGAGTTGCCATTCAACATAAGATGATGCATGAGTCCACTGCTGATGCCGCCAGTACATATATAATGGTAACAGTTCTTGTACTACCTGCATTGGAAATTACATGCTAATTATAAAATGCTACTTTTGTTGAATTATGTAAGTAGGACAGCTTATAGGCACTCACTTGTTGTTAAGTTTGCATTTCTTGCTGCGCCGGTTGTGACCTGGCTCTTTGCAAGCCCCGCACTTAATTTTGTGCTCGTCGTACGATAGAGGTCTTCCATTTTTAGACTTGGGACGGTTGTCATCATCTGAATTATGTGTACCTTTGCTCGATACTTTAATAGGATCCTGGACCTTAACCATGTTTCCTTCTCGGTCCTCCACATGTTCAACTGCTAATGAGCTTAGACAAATCGGAACAACACCCACCGTACCCTCCTTGTCGTACTCAATCGCCTTTGCTATCACGTCCTTTAAACTGTCCTGTAACTGAGCCCAAAGTGTTGGGTGTTTGCATGCTGCATGCATAGCTTGCGAGGATAACACACTGACCTTGCTATATTCAATTCTATCCGCTGTACCTGACCAACCTACTCCAAACATATCACTCGTTCGCCTAGCAGGCAGTCCATTTCTTGCGTCTTTTGATAACCGACGAAGAACACAACACTTTGGAATTTCAGATATTTGCAGAACACATAGAACATGGAATATATGTTTGCAAGGGAGTCCTTTTCGAATCATTCTCCTGCAGCTGCACTTTATAGTTTCTTTAGGATTTCCCGGTGTATATTCCACGGTGAACTGCCTCTTTGGTTTATTATGCCATGCCACGACAAAAGTTTCAGACCCACATCCCAGCTTTCTTTCCAAAGTCACTATGCCGCCAACTGACCTCAAATCTAGCTGCAATATATAGAAGTTTGCCGGCGTAAACACGTGGGTAGCAAATACCTCCAGATCCCTGCAGCTTGTTACGGGCACAGGTAATGTCTGTGAGGCCGTGCAGTCATCATGCGCCTCGTTCTCACGGATGCGGGTAATGCAATTCTCATAGTGCAATATCATGTCCACCAAAGTCATTTCTCCATCAAGGTGCAGGTGAAGGCAGGAATTCAGACTTTCACTCCGCTGGTTGCTCTTCATACCAAGCCAAAAACCCTCTGTCAGAAAAGCTGCAGCCCACAGGTGCCTCTTCCTGTACATCCTCCTCAACCAAATTTCCGTGTTCTCTGTCTTCCATCTTTTTAAAAAAGCCTGCCATCTCTGCTCAAATTCGGCTATGGACGTGCTATAGTACAACATAGACCGGAACTCGCCCAACGACTTGTGACTGAGATGGATCTTCATATTTTTTTCAACATGCCAAGAACATATGCGGTGCCAGACATCGGGAAATACAGTGCGGATTGCCCTAATCATCGCTGAGTCGGCGTCCGTAATTACACTCAAAGGCTTCTTCTGACACATTGCCTTCAGAAATGTTTGCAGCAACCACACATAAGTTTCTTCTTTCTCATCTGAAACTATGGCACAACCAAAAACCGTAGTCCTACGGTGATTGTTCAGACCAACAAAAGGTATGAATGGCATACGATAGCGATTCATCTTGTACGTGCTGTCAAACACAAGCACATCTCCATAGTCCTCATAGTCCTGTACAGACTGCGAGTCACACCAGAACATTCTCTTCAGCCGTCCTTCTTCATCCAAGTCATAGTCGAAATAAAAACTTGGGTCCTTCTCCTTTCTGCTGAGCATAATGCCTATGGTCGTGGCAGCATCACCCTTCGCAAGTAGTTTCCTCTTTTCCTTGCCGCAAAGGTTGTACAGATCCCGTCGGACGTACCCAACGCCGCCATACCATCCACTTCTGCTAATCATGGAATCCATTATGGTGTGCTTCCTAATACCTGCAGCTCCCATAGCTAAGATCTCAGCCTTCTGATGATCTCTGATTTTTCTATGCGACCAAAGAAAAGGTGTTTCATCCGCTCTTGCTAACGTATGACTGTGCTTGTCATCAAAACTATCAACATACCAGAAACCAAGTTTTTCATTCAGCTTCACAGTCATGTGCGCCTCACAGTTGCATCGAGACAGTGGTCTGAGCCTCCGGCTATGTCCCTCTTCGGTCATCAACTTTGGATCACGCTCACCTTCCCTTGAACACAAAAAACGCCTGTAACGCCTATGTTTCGTAATTTTTTTGCTATATCTGACCTTATCCAATCTGATGCTGAATCCATTATCGTTGGCATAGCTGTTGTAGAATTCGAATGCAGCTTCTTCACTAGGAAAAGTCATCTCCTTTATCATCATGTACAACTCTATCGTATCCTCTGCCTGACAAGCTTGACTGAGGTTCGCGTCATCATCATCATCAACATGGGACTGTCACATAAAAACATAGCAGTCAAACTCTAATTTTTTTATGTGGCTATTAAAAAAAATTTGGTTTCCACAAAAAATTAACCAATACGTACCTCATTGCTATTCGACGGATTTGCTTCCACATAATGTTTGCCAACTACTGACTCATCATAAAAACAATTCTCCATGTCGGATTCACCATAATAGTCATACACATTTTCAAGTCCAAATATTTCCTGCAAAAATTTAAGACAACAAGTAAATGTACCTCATTACTGTTTCCCACTTTCTAATGGTAATCTCATTTCATTGCATATCAAATAACAATTACACTACATGTACCTCATTGCTGTTTTCATCCAACTCAACATCATCACTAATATCTCTCTCATAATCATTGTCAATGTCGTCCATCTACATATTCAATGATAACATGACAATGTTAAAACATTTATCCTTCTGCATTTGCTTTCCATGAAAAAAATTGAATATATCAAATACACTTACATTAATAATTGCTTCCATCCCATGCTCTGAGCTCATGGAATTATCTGACCTTGAACCAACGAAAATATTCTCCCTCCCTGACAAAGATTCATTACCAAGCCCCGTTCTAGAATTATCTGACTCATCTCCATGAACTCCAATTCCAGGAACATTCTCTACCTCACAAACAACAGACATCGTCTCATCCATTTCCTAGCTACAACAAAAATCTCAAATTCAGTACATCCGCATCAAATTCTTTCACAAGTTAAAATGACCCAACAAGAGGTGAGTTATCATGTACGTACCTACCAATCGATCGATGCACCGGCCGGAGTAAACCTACACCCACCACAGGGGTCGATCGATGCGTCCGAGGAGGAAGAAGCTGCTAGGCCACGCTCAAGGGCAAGAGGAGCCGGCCCTAACCCTAGCCGCGATCGCCAACACTTATCTGGTTGGAGCGATCAACGGCGACGGCGGAGACGGCCGGCGCGCCAGCAGCAGATCCCACCCGGGAGGAAGAGGAACCCTACCCCCACCAGCTCGGTTGATGCGTCGGGCTCGCGCTAGGGTTCCAACTAGGAGTAAAATGCTCACGGCGATCAAGGCAACAGAAGGGGACGTGCACGACGGCGGAGACGGCCGGCGCGCCGGCGGCAGATCGATCCCTCCCGAGAGGAAGATCAACCCTACCACCACCAACTCGTGCTCGCGCTAGGGTTTCCGACGACGGAGGAGTACAACTTCTTCTCTCTCACGACGATCGCGGCAACAGAGAAGACACATGCACGACGATCGGCGAGTTTTAAGCGGATTAGATCTTAATTAACTGCTCACGTGATCACCTTTTTTTTTAAACGTCACGTACATATACCGTATCCATACATATGGGTATACACGGGCTGGATATGGGTTCGGGCTAGCCCAACGCTTAAAAAAAAACTCAATATGACCCCTCAACTTCACTTAGGGGGGAGCACCGGAGCATCCCTCGCGCAGTGCGCTACAGTTTCATGCCAACGATAGCAGGTCAACCGGGCAAACGAGCAGCAAGACAGTGAAAGATACTGTACTACAAATCATCTCTGCGGCCGGCCATGATACACAGGGAAACAGAGATCAACGATAACATTGGTCAAATAACTCATCTATGTAGATCAAAAGTTCAAAATACCATATCCATGTACAAATATATTTCGGGTGAAGCCGTGTACCGTATAAGTAAATGATTTTGCTAGTAAAAGAAACCCAGAACCTTGCGCCCCGCGTTCTTTCTCATGGCATCTTCATCATGGTCCATGGTGCCAGCAGAGGTGCTCAGGACGATGTGGCCGCATAACTATCTTACCAGATCAACTCCTTAAAAGATCAATTCCAGAGTTGATCATTGGTTTCATATAACGAATTAACCTGACGTGAGGGAGCAGCCTGTTCAGTCTTCCATTCAGCTCCACAATTGTCTTACCAGATCAGTGACCATCCACATACTCGAATTCACCAATGCATTCTGCACTCGGAAAAGCATCATCGCTTCATCAGCCCATGCACACAGCCGCACAGGTACATCACACATGGTGCAAATATACATCAGAGATAACCACAGAAGTAGCAGCCAACGATCAGTTTGGTGTGTTCCGCCAATATTACTAGCACTACTGTTGCTGCACATTCAGCCAATATCATCAACACGGCCACAGATCCCAAACGGCTGGGAGCCTGCACGGTTATGAACCATCAAGAGCGCACGTATTAACGGAGACATTGTGGCGGGGGATTTTAACATTTTACGAAAACCTGAGGAGAAAAGTTCTGATAATTTTAATCCTAGGCGGCCCTTCATGTTTAACGTAATTATTGAAAGTCTTAATCTTCGGAAAATCGTCTTATTTGGTCGCCAGTATACATGGGCTAATAGACGAGTCATTCCGACTTATGAAAAGTTGGATCGAGTACTAGCTAGTGTGGAGTGGGAACAGAAATTTCCACTAGTGTCGGTTAGAGCTTTATCTCGCTCCGGGTCAGACCATACTCCCTTGTTGATTGATTCAGGAAGTAAGGCTCATCGGGGGAATACGGCTCGTTTCTCATTTGAACTATCTTGGTTTGAGCAAGATGGTTTTGATGAGCTGGTTGCAACTGAATGGGTGGCTGGTCTAATTGGCAAAACGCCTATGGAGACTTGGCAGAACAAAATTAGGCACCTTACACCTACGCAAATTCTTGCGGGGTTGGGCAAAAAATCTGAGTGGAAAGTATAAAAAAGAAAAGGAACGTCTGTTAATTTTAATCGACTTTTTGGATATCAAAGCAGAAACTTACCCTCTCACTGACAGGGAGAGGTTGGATTTAAAACAAGCGACAGATCAATTGAATAAAATTCGACGAGATGAAGAGATTAAATGGGCACAAAGGGCTAAAGTTGAACACATACAGGAGGGAGGGGGAACAATACAAAATACTTCCATTTGATTGCAAATGGCAAACATAGGAAGAAAAAAATCTTCCAATTAGAGCAAGAAGAAGGCACCATTGTCGGTGACGATAACTTGAAAGTGTACATTACAGAATATTATAAGAAACTCTTTGGACCGCCTGAAGATAACTATTTTGAAATGATAGAAACTCATAATGATGATATCCCTCAACTGTCTGAGGAGGAGAATGTCCTCTTAGCAGCTAATTTCACTGAGGAGGAAGTCTTTGAAGCCATAACTCAAATGGAGCATAACAAATCACCGGGCCCTGATGGATTCCCTGCAGAGTTTTATCAGCGGTTTTGGGAAGTAATTAAAAAAGATCTAATGGCCATGTTTGGTCACTTTCAGGCTGGGGGTTTTCCTTTATTCAAGCTAAATTTTGGGATCATAACATTGTTACCGAAAAGTTTTCCTTTATTCAAGCTAAATTTTGGGATCATAACATTGTTACCGAAAAAATATAATGCGGTACAGATTCAATATAGGCCTATATGTTTGCTTAATGTGAGCTTCAAAATATTCACCAAGGTGTCTACTAATCGGGTGTCGGTAGTGGCGCATAAGGTAGTGAAACCTACTCAGACGGCTTTCATGCCAGGGAGACACATTTTGGAAGGAGTGGTTGTTTTGCATGAAACAATTCATGAATTACATCGTAAAAAGATGGATGGGGTTCTATTTAAAATCGACTTCGAGAAGGCATATGATAAGGTGAAATGGCCTTTTCTTCAACAAGTCTTGCGGATGAAGGGATTTGATCCAGTCTGGTGTGACCATGTTAAAAGTTTTGTATAGGGGGGAAGTGTAGGGATAAAAGTTAATGATGATATTGGGCACAATTTTCAGACTAAAAAGGGCTAAGGCAAGGGGATCCGTTATCTCCGATTCTATTCAACATTGTAGCTGATATGTTAGCTATTTTGATTGGACGGGCTAAAGATGTTGGTCATGTGGGGAGTCTTATTCCACATTTGGTCGAGGGGGGTGTGACGGTACTACAGTACGCCGATGATACTATTATTTTTATGGAGCATGATTTATAAAAAGTGGTCAATATGAAGCTCATTCTGTGTATCTTTGAGCAGCTATCGGGGTTGAAAATAAACTTTCATAAGAGTGAATTATTCTGTTTCGGCAAAGCATCGGAAATGGAACACCATTATAAAGAAATTTTTGGGTGTGCATCCGGAGCTTTACCGATTAGATATCTTGGGATTCCTATCCACCATAGAATGCTCCGTAATTCTGAATGGAATCCGGTGGAGAATAGGTTTGCTACAAAATTAGGCTGTTGGCGGAGTAAAATGTTATCTTACGGGGATCGTCTTATTCTTATTAACTCCGTTCTTACTAGCCTGCCGATGTTCATGTTATCTTTTTTGGAGATCCCTAAAGGTGTGAGTAAGAGACTCGATTTCTATCGATCTCGTTTTTTTTGGCAATCTGATAAACACAAAAAGAAATATAGATTATCTCGCTGGAATATTATTTGTAGACCAAAGGATCAAGGGGGCCTAGGGATCGAGGTTCTTGAGTTGAAAAATAAATGTTTATTAAGTAAATGGTTATTCAAATTATTATCGGAAGAAGGAGTTTGGCAGCAATTGTTGCATAACAAATATATTAAAAATAAAACGCTGGCTCAGGTGGAGGCGAAACCTACTGATTCACCCTTTTGGAAGGGGCTAATGGGAGTAAAGGATGACTTCTTTAAGAGGGGTAAGTTTAAAATTGGGAACGGGATGACGGTTCGGTTTTGGGAGGATGTCTGGTTGGGCGAAGTGTCGTTAGCCCAACAATATCCGTCTCTTTATAATATTGTCCAACGGAAAAATGTGTTGGTATCTACAGTATTGAATCAATCTCCTATTAATATTGATTTTAGGAGATATCTTAATGAACATAAGTGGAATTTGTGGTTACACTTATGTGAACGACTAATGATGGTACAACTGAACAATGATAAAGACCAGTTTGTATGGCAGTTAACAGAGTCGGGTTTATTTTCAGTTAAATCCATGTACCTTGATCTTATGAATAGCCATACTAGATTTCTGAGAAAATATCTTTGGAAGATTAAAATACCCCTCAAGATAAAGATATTTATGTGGTTTCTTAGTAATAAAGTGTTGCTTACTAAGGATAATCTAATTAAGAGGAAGTGGACGGGTAGTCAAAAGTGTTGTTTCTGTAATAAAAATGAGACCATTGACCACTTGTTTCTTTCTTGTCCATTTGCAAAATTAATCTGGAGAATGGTATATTTTGCTTATAACATTCCTCCCCCCGCTAATATCACGAATATGTTTGATAATTGGTTGAATGGAGTGAAAAAAGAATGATAAGGAGCATATTCGCATTGGAATCTCAGCGATTTGTTGGTCTATATGGACAAGTAGAAATGATATTCTGTTTAATAAACAAAAGGGAACCAATTTTTTGCAGGTTATTATTCGTGCGGCGCATTGGATCCAACTTTGGGCGTATCTTCTCCCGGAGGACCAACGGGATACTATGGCTATTGGATGCAACTGAATCTTAAATCTTGACGGTCGCACGGGATTGCTATTTCCAGGCTACTGGATGGCGGCACACTAGAAGGATTGAAGATTGAAGATGGATAGATTTTGTTTGTTGTTCATCTTTGTGTGGCTGTTTGTGGCGGCACACTAGAAGGATTGAAGATTGAAGATGGATAGATTTTGTTTGATGTTCATCTTTGTGTGGCTGTTTATTGTTACAGCCTTAGCTTCCATATGATTGTAATAAGTACACTTTTTTTGAACATCGTTATTTTAATAAAAGATATGGCTGTGTGCATCTATTGATGCAGAGGCCGGAGCGATGCTCCCATATCGAAAAAAGTTGTCTGCTTCCTAAACAAGAAAAAAAATGATTGCTCGATGCTGTTGCTAGCCTGACACCGAGAAAAAACAAATGGAACCATCCATGCTTGTCAGGGTTAAGCTGTTGAAGCGTATGAATAATCGTTTCTTGCTTTGCTTCTATACACCGAGGTACAGCCACAGTTTGTACAGGTAATGGATCTATTGTACAACAAACCAACTGTGCGGTCTAAGCAAACAAGGGAAAAACTTCCACAACAGACGCTAGATATCTGCTGGAACTTTTTCCCCTTTGGGCGGATGAGAACCAAAGTATCCCAATGGATTGTATTATCCAGGATTCCAGCAGAGTTCCTGGTTTTGACAGGAAAATAAAAGCAGAGTTCCTGGTAACAATGCAACAAACAAAAAACATTCAATCAGATCACACTATGTATCTGAAGTGTCCACTAGGCTACAACCGTAATAGACAAACGAAAATGAATTATGAAATGGCACTGCGAGTATCACCTGTACAGTTTGGAAGAAACATGAGACCTTGCCCAGTTGGTCCGCAGCAGATAAACAGTACAGTGGAAACCAGCAAAACTGGCATCTGTACAGATGGACACACCATCAGAAGTGGCGATTGTGCTGTACAGACCGTGATATACATACACCATGTTCCTGTATATAGCACACCTTCAGTTTTCTCACCATAGCAGTTAACATGCTAGCTTAGTGCAGATGTAAACTCAAACTAAAGCATATAATATGGCGGATAAGGTGTACCATGCAGATAACTCCAAGACCCTTTTATAGTCGCTGAGCTTATATTTTGAGGAGCTACATATAACAATGTCATGTCCAGATTCATCAACCGCACATGGATAATGTCCTGAAGCATGAAAATGTGGAATGAGGCATGCATCCGGCATGATTCAGATTTATCAGCCACTCCAACCATCAAGATTTCGTCCATTTCGCTTTACATGCTCAAAACCTCAGGCATCGCCATATCACTGTTACAAAAATTAAATGTCCATGTTACTCGATCGGAATAACACAGTGTCCAAATATTATTTAATCTTATTTTTCTTCCATAATTTGACTATGAAAAATCGTACTCCCTCCGGTTTAAAATAATTGCCCAAAAATGGATGTACCTAGACATGTTTTAGTGTGTAGATACAGCTATTTTTGGGCAATTATTTTGAACCGGAGGAAGTAGATAGTTTTCTGTTCAATTTTAGATCTGAAACAGCAAATAGTTAATGTTAAGCTTTCAGAGTTTAAGTGTTCATCTTTGTTATTTCATTCCTTGCGGTTACAATTAAAGCAGCATATTAATCATTGAGATGAAGCATGCAATCAGACTATTTTGGAGTAGCCAGACAATCTTTACTATGAAAAAGGGAAACTGTCATAAAAGAAACACCACCAAGAAACGACAAAAAAAAGATGACACTGAGAGTTCTAGCAATTGACACAGTATTGTCAAACTAAAATCTAGTAACTATTAAAATATGGCATCAAGTACAAGACCTAGAGTGAGATAGTGCACCTGAAACAAGCAGTTGTATATTGTGGCAGCCCCAGATTTTTCATGCAGCAACTGCTCAGGGAGCTCCTCGGTGTGATGTGAGTCAGACTACTTGAGTAAAGGATACCATTAAAAGGGTGACCATCAACATCAGGTTAGCAGCAGTATAGTATCTTGCTTGCTGGTCATCACAGAAGTTCCTAAAAGAAGAGCTCTATATGTGCGCCAGTTCGGTTGCACCCCTTGCTTAATCATATCATTGTATATTCCTAAACCCATATCAATTTCACCATGGATGTTGCACCACCGTATCAAAATATTGTATGCTACAATATCAGGCTTTAATCCTTTGTACAACATTTCATTCCAAAGCTCAAACGCTTTATTTGTATCACCCTTCTTGCAGAGTTCATGTATTACTGTAGAATAGCTGATGCAATCAGGAGAAAAGCCATTTTCAGTACTCTTACGAATAAGGTCAATTGCTTCTTGAATCTGCCCAACCTTACAGAACCCCTTGATCAATGTGTTAACTGTCACTATGTTAGCAAGAGAGCCTCGAAGCATGGCAAAATAGAGATCTTTAGCTGTCTCCAGGTCCCCTTCAGTTGTAAAATAATCAAGAAAACAATTATAAGTGTAATTGTTAGGAAGGAAGTGGCTGGCTAACATTTCTTTACAAAGGAGCTCTGCGCTGCTCAAATGCCCTGACTTGCAGAGATTATTTACTAAAACCGTATACGTGACGGTATTTGGAAAGCAGCCATCAGCAATCATCTTGTCCCAACAATTTAATGCTTCAACCATGTTTCCAGCTTTTGAATGCATGTTAATCATGCATGTATGGAACACATTGTCTGGCCTGACACTATTTTGTTTCATTTCCCTCAGTAACATACAGGATTTTTCCGCATCATGCTGTTCCAAAGCTGCATATACAATAATGGTAAAGCTGACAAGATCAAGTTTGACTCCCCGCATTGCCATCTCATTCCAAACACCATATGCTTCGGTCCATCTTCCTTCTCTACAGAATCCATGCATAAGTGCGGCTAGGCTAAATTTGTTTAGCAAAGAACAGTTCTTTTCTATATCAGCAGCAAACTCGTTGGCTTTCGACACTCCACTGGTCAGGCATATTCCACTTATCAATGACCTATAGGTGTAATTGTCAGGTTTAAGGCCCCTATCCACCATCTGATCATATAACTGGAATGCCTCTCTTATATTACCTACCAGGCAATACCCTTCTATCATGACATTAAAAGTTGCTTCATTTGGTACTAGGTTTCTGTCAATCATCTTATCAAACAACCGAGAAGCTTCATCCATCTTTTTAGCCTTGCAGAAGCCATTGATAAGTGCTGTGAACGTATAAGTATTCCATGCAACACCCTTCTCAGCCATCTCCCTGTGGAGTTCCACAGCACTGGACAGATCCCCTTTTCTACAGAAACCAGCTATGAGTGGAGAATATGAAGCTGCATTCGGTGTCACTCCCATATCAACCATCTCGCTCAGAAAGCTCATTGCCCTGTCTAAATCATCCTGTTTGCAGCAACCGTTAATCAAGGAATTGTAAGGATAAACCGTCACTCTGACACCCTTCTCCCTCATCCTATCAAACATATCAAGTGCATCCTCCATCATCCCCCTTTTGCAAAATGAATGTATCAATATAGAATAGGTCACCTCATTTGGCTCAAGACCCTTGTCTACCATCTCATTGAAAAGCTTATCCGCCTCACCAAACATACCATTCTTGCACAGACTATCAAGCAACGCATTATATGCAAATATGTTGGGCACCATGCCCAACTCGCCCAACCGACAAGCTAACCTGAAAGCCTCTTCAACCTTCCCCCTCTTTCGTAGCCCATCAAGCATAAATGAGCAATTGGCCTCTGATGGCACAAAGCCTAGCCTGGCCATGTCATATGTCGTTCTCAATGCCATGTCCAGCTCCTCCGTCCGACAAAACCCATACACCAGCGTCCGGTAAGTCACTTCATCAGCTGCAACTCCTCTGGCCACCATGCTATTTTTTACCTCCACCGCCTCCTGAACACGCTGATTCTTGCACAAACCATACATCAACACATTGTACGGCACCACACCGGCCTTGACCCCCTCATCCTGCATCCTAGCCACAAGCCCCTTCGCGCCATCGATGTTACGGGCCTCGCAGTAAGCCCGAATCCCAGCCGTGTAAACATACTCGTCCAGACGAACACCAGACTGAAGCATTTCATCGAACACCGCGCGGGCAAGGGTGAACTGACGAATCTTGACAAGAGAGAACAGAATCTGGGAAACGGTGTATTGGTTCGGGGTGATACCGGCGGACAGGGAGAGGTGAAGGACGGCGGCTGCGTCGCGGGCGCGGCGGAGGCGGAGGTAGGAGGAGGCGAGAAGCGTGGCAGCGGCGGCGGTGGCGGCAGGCGGGAAGGGGGAGAGCGAGGAGGCGTGGGAGAGGGAGGAGAAGGAGGAGGACGCGGAAGGGGAGGAGGACGCGATGGAGAGCAGGAGGGAGACGGCGTGTGGGGAGGGCGGCGGGGAGGACGGCGAGGCGGAGACGAAGGTGAGCGCGAGGAGGGAGAGGCAGAGCGGGGAGACGAGGTGGGGAGGGAGGAGGAGGAGGAAGCGGCGGGAGAGGTCCGGGCGGGAGAGCGATGCCGGGAGGAGGAGGAGCGAGGAGACGTGGGCGGGAGCGAGGCGGCTGCGGAGCGCCGGCGACGCGAGCGCCGGCGGCCAGGTGGAGGGCGGGGTGTGGTGCAGGATGTCGGCGAGGAGCTTGACCATGCCGGAATGGGAGGTGGTGGGCGTGGGGTTGGCATCGCCGGCGATGTTCCGGCGTGGTGGAGGAGGCATCAGGCGAGCCGGCGGTGAGGGCCGCCGGAGTCCGTGACGGGTCGAGTGGTGGCGGCCTATCAGCTGGAGGAATGACGACGAGACGGGGCTGTGGAGTGTTGAGAAGCAGGTATGCCTAGGTGACTCCCGTCCAGTGGGCCCCCATGGCGCCTGGAGGCCGGCTGCGCCATGGCCCCATCTTTCACCTCCATGGTCACTTTTTTCTTCCCTTCGTGCACAATCTTTGTTCCCGTTCCAAAATAAGTATCGCAGATTTGTCGTAGATATGAATATACATATATCTAGATATAATCTGTGACAATTATTTTAAAATAGATGTAGTATTCATAAAAATATTGACGTGGCAAAAACTTTAGCTCCTTGATGTAAGAGTTTCTCCATGGCGTCTCCCTAAGTACATCCGGTAACAACACCGGATATTATGTTTAGGTGCACTGACGGATTTTGCCACCATTTTGGAACGAATCCACAGCGACACCCCTAAATGTGTCCACAATATAACCATATCTAGTATTTGCTATTTTTTATTTCAAACCATATTTGCAACACCAATTCAATCAAATTAAATTATTCAACTAAATAATTAAATTATTCAACCAAATCTAGACATAGTAATAAAATAGTGCATACAATAATTTAAATAAATTAAAAGTGGAGAAGTTCAAGTAGGTTAAGACTAATGCGACCGTTTTCTCTCCTCGCCCACACTAGATTATCTTACACTAGTTGATGAACTTTTTTTTTTTGAAATTTAAAACCACTCTATTAAGCAAACAGCAGGCCGCCTCATTAAAAACCTCCCAGCCCCTTACGGTACCCCTGAGAGGAAAAGAGTGCGTCTGGAACCTGCTGCCGCACATCACAGTATAGTTACATCGGATATGAGTTTCTCTAAAATAAAACTAGGGGGTTCATCGACCCAATTACAAGAGTTTTGCTCTGAGAAACTATTTCTAGCAAGCAAGTGGGCAACTTCATTTGCTTCTCTCCGGCAGTGCTTGAAAGAGACCTTCCCAATACCAGCAGCTAGGTCCATACAGTCCACAAAGATCGCCGAAGCGTCTCCCCACCAAGCATCCACTCCCGAACATGCATCAACTATTTCTTGAGAATCCGATTCCATGATCACATTGTTAACCCCCATACGATTAGCAAGGGCAAGCCCCTCTTTCATCGCCATGGCTTCAGCAACATTCGCCGATGTAATATTTGGTAGATAGATCGAAGAGGCCGCCATAAAATTACCATTATAATCACGCATAACAGCACCTGCCGCACCAGCATGTGAGGCTTGGAAGAAAGAACCATCAACATTCACCTTATTTTGTCGCACTAGAGGCTTCTCCCATTTGTGCTGGCTTGCCGAAACTTTTGCACCCACCTTTGCCACGTTTGCCGTGATCGATAGGATAGATAATTTGCATTTGAACAGAGGTGGAACCGGCTCCCCATTTGTTCTTTGTCGCCGAATCCACCAAAGATACCAACGGGTAGTACGGATAACTTCTCTCACACCGATTGAGTTGAATCTAGGCATAGAACCATCAGAGCGAAGGAGATGTTCCAGAATTGTTGACCCCGCACGATCAGATATCATAGCATCATTGATTACCTCAGAAAGCTCGAGTGACATCCAAATTTGACTCGCCGTATCACATTGAAATAAGAGGTGCTTAATGTCCTCAGGCCCTTGCATGCAAATAGGACATTGGCCGGAGGTACCAATATGTCTATTGGCCAAAATCGATTTCACGGGAATCACATCGTGGAGGGCACACCAATGGAATTTTTTAACTTTGCTTGGAATTTTTAAACCCCGCAGATTCTTCCATACTGGATTCAACACCGAGGATCCAGGTAGGGATAACTGATTTTCTCTAGCCCCAAATTGGTGTCTCCATTGAAGATAATACCTAGGTCGAACCGAATATCTGCCATTCTTATTATATTGCCATACAATGAAATCCTCAAAACCTGAAACATTAAGAGGAATCTCAAGAATACATTCCACACAATATCCATGAAGAGTGATCGAAGAAGTGGGACATCCCAGGCACCAGTTATTGGACATATCAATTGTGAAACCTTTGTATAAACGCCTAGCCCACGAGGAGAAAGAATCTGCCTATTATGACTTGAAGGTATCCAGGGATCAGTGTAAATGTTAATGTTCTCTCCCGTCCCAACCCTCCATATGTATCCTCGCTTGAAAGTGGCAATACCAGCAAAGATGCTTTGCCAAGTAAAAGAAGATCCCGCCTTTGGTCCAGCCTTTAGAATGTCCCCATGAAGGTAATATTTAGCACGTAAAACTGTAGCACAAAGATAGGTATTTTCTGTGGCAAGACGCCACACTTGTTTGGCCAACATAGCTAGGTTGAAAGAGTGGAGATCTTTAAAACCCATACCCCCCTCTCTCTTGGGATAGCACAATTTCCACCAAGTCATCCAGTGCATCTTGTTACTATTTTCATCATCTCCCCACCAAAAACTAGAGATGGCATCCATCATTCTTTTGCACACCCCTTTTGGAATAAGAAATACTGACATAGCATAAACTGGAATTGCTTGAGCCACGGACTTCAACAGAATTTCCTTTCCACCAATAGATAAGAACTTCTCTTTCCACCCATTAATGCGCTGAATAATTCTCTCAATAAGATGAATAAAATTGTCACTTCTATCCACTCCCACAAGCGCGGGGAGCCCCAAGTATTTATCAGAAATAGCCTCAGTGGTAATATGCAGAGCCTCACAAATTTCTACTCTTGTTAGCACATTCGTATTTGGAGAGAAGAATATGCTTGACTTAGCCAAACTCACCATTTGTCCAGAATTAGCACAATATGTATCCAGGACCTGCTGCAAGGAAGTTGCATTATTCGTGTCAGCTTTCATGAGAATCAGAGAATCATCGGCAAATAGTAGATGTGAAACCGACGGTGCATTTCTGCACACCCTAACCCCAGCAATGCCACCAACTTCTTCTTCATACAACAAGAGACTAGATAAACCTTCCGCGCATAATAAGAACAAATAAGGAGATAGGGGGTCTCCTTGGCGCAAGCCCCTCGAAGGAGTGAAAGAATCGGTCTCTTCAGAGTTAAATCTAACTTGGTACTTAACCGAACTGACACACGCCATCATCAAAGAAATCCACCTTTCAGCAAACCCCAATCTTCGCATCATATTTTCGAGAAAAATCCACTCCACGCGATCATATGCTTTATGCATATCCAACTTAACCGCACACGCTCCATTTAATCATGTCCTCTTATTCTTTATAGTATGGATAGTCTCATAAGCTACCAACACACTGTCCGAGATAAGTCTCCCAGGGACAAAGGCACTCTGCATCGGGGAAATAACATCCGGGAGAATCAGCTTCAAACGAGATGCCAAAAGCTTAGATATGATCTTATATATCACATTGCACAGGCTAATAGGACGATATTGGGTAACAGATTCAGGATTATCCACTTTTGGAATCAGCACGATCATAGTATCATTCCACCCCTCCGGGATAACACCAGTATTCAGGGCCTGAAGAATTTCAGAAGTGATAGATTCTCCACAAATACTCCAGAATCTTTTATAGAAAATTGCATGAAGACCATCAGGACCCGGCGCCTTGAGATCGCTGATGCGCGTAGATGTACACGTCCGTTGGGAACCCCAAGAGGAAGGTATGATGCGCACAGTGGCAAGTTTCCCTCAGTATGAAACCAAGGTTTAATCGAACCAATAGGAGCCAAGAAGCACGTTGAAGGTTGATGGTCGCGAAATGTGATGCGGCGCAACACGGGATTCCGGCGCCAACTAGGAACCTGCACAACACAACCAAAGTACTTTGCCCCAACGAAACAGTGAGGTTGTCAATCTCACCGGCTTGCTGTAACAAAGGATTAAACGTATCGAGTGGAAGATGTTTGCAAAGAAAACAGTAAAACAAGTAGAATGTATGCTATGTAAAGAATAGGACCGGGTCCACAGTTCACTAGAGGTGTCTCTCCCATAAGATAAAAGCATGTTGGGTGAACAAATTACGATGGGCAATTGACAAATAGAGAAAGGCATAACAATGCATATACATGACATGGTAAATATAGTGAGATTTAATTGGGCATTACGACAAAGAACATAGACCGCCATCCAACCGCATCTATGCCTAAAAAGTCCACCTTCAGGTTATCGTCCGAACCCCCTCCAGTATTAAGTTGCAAAGCAACAGACAATTGCATTAAGTATTGTGCGTAATGTAATCAATAACTACATCCTTAGACATAGCATCAATGTTTTATCCCTAGTGGCAACAGCACATCCACAACCTTAGAACTTTCTCACTGTCCCAGATTCAATGGAGGCATGAACCCACTATCGAGCATAATTACTCCCTCTTGGAGTTAAGAGTAAAAACTTGGCCAGAGCCTCTACTAGAAACGGAGAGCATGCAAGATCATAAACAACACATGAACAATAGATTGATAATCACCATAATCATAGTACTCTCTATCCATCGGATCCCGACAAACACAACATATAGAATTACATATAGATGATCTTGATCATGTTAGGCAGCTCACAAGATCTAACAATGAAGCACAACAAGGAGAAGACGACCATCTAGCTACTGCTATGGACCCATGGTCCAGGGGTGAACTACTCACTCATCACTCCGGAGGCGATCATGGCGATGAAGAGTCCTCCGGAGATGAATCCCCTCTCCGGCAGGGTGCCGGAGGCGATCTCCGTAATCCCCCGAGATGGGATTCGCGGCGGCGTCTCTGTAAGGTTTTCCGTATCGTGGCTCTGCGGGGGTTCGCGACGAGGCTTTAAGTAGGCGGAAGGTCAACGCGAGGGGCCACACGAGGGGCCCAGGGGGTCGGCGCGGCCAGGGCCGGCCGCGCCGGCCACCCCGGCTGCCTCGTGGCCCCACTTCGTTAGGTCTTCGGTCTTCGGAAGCTTCGTGCAAAAATAGGACCCCGGGCGAAAGTTTCGTCCAATTCCGAGAATATTTCTTTACTAGGATTTCGAAACCAAAAACAGCAGAAAACAACAACTGGCTCTTCGGCATCTTGTTAATAGGTTAGTTCCAAAATGCATAAATATGACATATAATGTGCATAAAACATGTAGGTATCATCAATAAAGTAGCATGGAACATAAGAAATTATCGATACGTTGGAGACGTATCAGCATCCCTAAGCTTAGTCCCGAGCAGTAAAACGATAACAAAGATAATTTCTGAAGTGACATGCCATCATAATCTTGATCATACTATTTGTAAACATATGTAATGAATGCAGCGATCAAAGCAAAGGTAATGACATGAGTAAACAAGTGAATCATATAGCAAAGACTTTTCATGAATAGTACTTCAAGACAAGCATCAATAAGTCTTGCATAAGAGTTAACTCGTAAAGCAATAAATCAAAGTAAAGGTGTTGAAGCAACACATAAGAAGATTAAGTTTCAGCGGTTGCTTTCAACTTGTAACATGTATATCTCATGGATATTGTCAACATAAAGTAATATAACAAGTGCAATATGCAAGTATGTAGGAATCAATGCACAACACAAGTGTTTGCTTCTTAAGGTGGAAGGAGATAGGTAAACTGACTCAACAATAAAAGTAAAAGAATGGTCCTTCGCAGAGGAAAGCATCGATTGCTGTATTTGTGCTAGAGCTTTTATTTTGAAAACATGAAACAATTTTGTCAACGGTAGTAATAAAGCATATGAGTTATGAAAATTATATCTTACAAGTTGCAAGCCTCACGCATAGTGTACTAATAGTGCCCGCACCTCGTCCTACTTAACTTGGACTACCGGGTCTTCGCATGCCATGTTTCAACCAAGTGTCACAAGGGGTACCTCCATGCCGCCCGTACAAAGGTCCAAGGAGAATGCTCGCATTTCGGATTTCTCGCTTTTGATTATTCTCAACTTAGACATCCATACCGGGACAACATGGACAACAGATAATGGACTCCTCTTAAATGCATAAGCATGTAGCAAAGTTATTATTCTCATATGAGATTGAGGATATATGTCCAAAACTGAAACTTCCACCATGATTCATGGCTTTAGTTAGCGGCCCAATGTTCTTCTCTAACAATTTTGCATGCTCCAACCACTAAAATGATAGACCTTCAGACAAGACGGACATGCATAGCAACTCACATGATATTCAACAATAGTTGATGGCGTTCCCAGAAACATGGTTATCGCACAACAAGCAACTTAATAAAATATAAAGTGCATAAGTACATATTCAATACTACGATAGTTTTTAAGGCTATTTTGTCCCATGAGCTATATATTGCAAAGGTGAATGATGGAATTTTAAAGGTAGCACTCAAGCAATTTACTTTGGAATGGCGGGTAAATACCATGTAGTAGGTAGGTATGGTGGACACAAATGGCATAGTAGTTGGCTCAAGGATTTTGGATGCATGAGAAGTATTCCCTCTCGATACAAGGTTTAGGCTAGCAAGGTTATTTGAAGCAAACTCAAGGATGAACAAGTGCAGCAAGACTCACATAAAAGACATATTGTAAACATTATAAGACTCTACACTGTCTTCCTTGTTGTTCAAAACTCAATACTAGATATTATCTAGACCTTAGAGAAACCAAATATGCAAATCAAATTTTAGCAAGCTCTATGTATTTCTTCATTAATGGGTGCAAAGCATATGATGCAAGAGCTTAAACATGAGCACAACAATTGCCAAGTATCACATTATCCAAGACATTTTTAGAATTACTACATGTAGCATTTTCCAATTCCAACCATATAACAAATTAACGAAGAAGAAACTTCGCCTTGAACATTATGAGTAAAGCCTAAGGACACATGTGTCCATATGCAACAGCGGAGCGTGTCTCTCTCCCACAAAGTGAATGCTAGGATCCATCTTATTCAAACAAAAACAAAAACGAAAACAAACCGACGCTCCAAGTAAAGAACACCAGATGTGATGAATAAAAATATAGTTTCAGGGAGGAACGATGATGTTGTCGATGAAGAAGTGGATGCCTTGGGCATCCCCAAGCTTAGACGCTTGAGTCTTCTTAAAATATGCAGGGATGAACCACGGGGCATCCCCAAGCTTAGAGCTTTCACTCCTCTTGATCTTAGTATATCATTCTCCTCTCTTGACCCTTGAAAACTTCCTTCACACCAAACTTCAAGCAAACTCATTAGAGGGTTAGTGCATCATTAATAATTCACTCATTCAGAGGTGACACAATCATTGTTTTCACTTCTGGACATTGCATAATGCTACTGGACATTAATGGATCAAAGAAATAAATCCAACATAGCAAAAGAGGCAATGCGAAATAAAAGGCAGAATCTGTCAAAAGCAGAACAGTCCGTAAAGACGAATTTATAAATGGCACCAGACTTGCTCAAATGGAAAAACTCAAAACTAATGAAAGTTGCGTACATATCTGAGGATCACGCTCGTAAATTGGCAGATTTTTTCAATTTTCTACAGAGAATTATGCCCAGATTCGTGACAGACAGCAATGCTGTTTCTGCGCAGCGATCCCAAATATAACATCAACTTTGACATAGAAACTTTACTTGGCACAAAAACATGATAAGGAGAGGTTGCTACAGTAGTAAACAACTTCCAAGACTCAATAAAACAAAAAATTGCTGTAGGTAAAAACATGGGTTGTCTCCCATAAGCGCTTTTCTTTAACGCCTTTCAGCTAGGCGCAGAAAGTGCAAATCAAGTAACATCGAGAGTAGAAGCATCAACATCATAGCTTGTTCTAATAATAGAATCAAAAGGCAACTTCATTCTCTTTCTAGGGAAGTGTTCCATACCTTTCTTGAGAGGAAATTGATATTTAATATTACCTTCCCTCATATCAATAACAGCACCAACAGTTCGAAGAAAAGGTCTTCCCAAGACAATTGGACAAGATGCATTGCATTCGATATCCAAGACAACAAAATCAACGGGGACAAGGTTATTGTTAACCGTAATATGCACATTATCAATCCTCCCCAAAGGTTTCTTTTTAACATTATCGGCAAGATTAACATCCAAATAACAATTCTTTAATGGTGGCAAGTCAAGCATATCATAAATCTTTTTAGGCATAACAGAAATACTTGCACCAAGATCACATAAGGCATTACATTCAAAGTCATTGAATTTCATTTTAATGATGGGCTCCCAACCATCTTCTAACTTTCTAGGAATAGAAGTTTCAAGTTTTAGTTTCTCTTCTCTAGCTTTTATGAGAGCATTTGTAATATGTTTTGTAAAGGCTAAATTTATAGCACTAGCATTAGGACTTTTAGCAAGTTTTTGTAAGAACTTTATAACTTCAGAGATGTGGCAATCATCAAAATCTAAATCATTATGAGCTACAGCAATGGGATCATTGTTCCCAAGATTGGAAAAAATTTCAGCAGTTTTATCACAAGCAGTTTTTTTAGCAATTTCAGGCAGTTTTGTACGCTTTGCACTAGGAGAAACATTGCCAACACCAATTATTTTACCATTGATAGTAGGAGGTGCAGCAACATGTGAAGAATTAGCATTACTAGTGGTGGTAATAGTCCAAACTTTAACATTATTCTCTTTAGCTAGTTTTTCATTTTCTTCTCTATCCCACCTAGCACGCAACTCAGCCATTAATCTTATATTCTCATTAATTCTAACTTGGATGGCATTTGCTGTAGTAGTAATCTTATTATCAATATCATCAGGTTTAGCAGCCATTTTATTAATTAAAGAGGATTGCGATGCGGACATGTATGAGATTCGGGTTTCAGCATTTGAAATTTTAGTTTGCAACCCAGAAATCTCCCTATTCAAGTTTTCAAGTTGATTTCCTATATTCTTCAACAAGGTAGATTGTTCATTCATAGTTTTAGTAAACAATTGATTTTGCTCATATTGCGATTGCATAAAGTTTTTAGTGGATCTTTCAATTTCTAGCATCCTTTCCTCATATCTTCCATAAGTATTACCATAGTTGTTCCTATAAGCATTGTTGTTGAAATTATTATTTTTAATGAAATTCACATCAACATTTTCTTCTTGAGCAACCAATGAAGCTAAAGGAACATTATTTGGATCAACATTAGATCTACCATTCACAAGCATAGACATAATCACATCAATCTTATCACTCAAGGAAGAGGTTTCTTCAACAGAATTTACCTTCTTACCTTGTGGAGCTCTTTCCGTGTGCCATTCAGAGTAATTTATCATCATATCATCAAGAAGTTTTGTAGCCGCCCCCAATTTGATGGACATAAAGGTACCTCCAGCAGCTTGAATCCAATAAATTCCGCGAAGAAAAATTTAGTCCCGCATAGAAGGTTTGGATGATCATCCAAGTAGTCAGTCCATGGGTTGGGCAATTCTTTACCAAAGTTTTCATTCTCTCCCATGCTTGAGCAACATGTTCAGTATCAAATTGTTTAAAATTCATTATGCTACTTCTCAAAGAAATAATTTTAGCGGGAGGATAATATCTACCAATAAAAGCATCCTTGCATTTAGTCCATGAATCAATACTATTCTTAGGCAAAGATAGCAACCAATCTTTAGCTCTTCCTCTTAATGAGAAAGGAAACACTTTCAATTTAATAATATCACCATCTACATCTTTATACTTTTGCATTTCACAAAGTTCAACAAAATTATTGAGATGGGCAGCAGCATCATCAGAACTAGCACCAGAAAATTGTTCTCTCATGACTAGATTTAGTAAAGCAGGTTTAATTTCAAAGAATTTAGTAGCAGGTGGAGCAATAGGTGTGCATAGGAAATCATTATTATTTGTATTTGTGAAGTCACACAACTTAGTATTTTCAGGGTTGGCCATTTTAGCAACAGTAAATAAAACAAACTAGATAAAGTAAATGCGAGTAACTAATTTTTTTGTGTTTTTGATATAGCAAACAAGATAGCAAATAAAGTAAAACTAGCAACTAATTTTTTTGTATTTTGATTTAGGTGCAGCAAACAAAGTAGTAACTAAAATAAAGCAAGACAAAAACAAAGTAAAGAGATTGAGAAGTGGAGACTCCCTTGCAGCGTGTCTTGATCTCCCGGCAACGGCGCCAAAAAGTGCTTGATGCGCGTAGATGTACACGTCCGTTGGGAACCCCAAGAGGAAGGTGGATGGCACAAGTTTTCCCTCGGTATGAAACCAAGGTTTAATCGAACCGTAGGAGCCAAGAAGCACGTTGAAGGTTGATGGTCGAAATGTGATGCGGCGCAACACCGGGGATTCCGCCAACTAGGAACCCGCACAACACAACCAAAGTACTTTGCCCCAACGAAACAGAGGTTGTCAATCTCACCGCTTGTCGTAACAAAGGATTAAACGTATCGAGTGGAAGATGTTTGCAAAGAAAACAGAAAACAAGTAGAATGTATGCTATGTAAAGAATAGGACCGGGGTCCACAGTTCACTAGAGGTGTCTCTCCCATAAGATAAAAGCATGTTGGGTGAACAAATTACAGTCGGGCAATTGACAAATAGAGAAAGGCATAACAATGCATATACATGACATGGTAAATATAGTGAGATTTAATTGGGCATTACGACAAAGAACATAGACCGCCATCCAACTGCATCTATGCCTAAAAAGTCCACCTTCAGGTTATCGTCCGAACCCCCTCCAGTATTAAGTTGCAAAGCAACAGACAATTGCATTAAGTATTGTGCGTAATGTAATCAATAACTACATCCTTAGACATAGCATCAATGTTTTATCCCTAGTGGCAACAGCACATCCACAACCTTAGAACTTTCTCACTGTCCCAGATTCAATGGAGGCATGAACCCACTATCGAGCATAATTACTCCCTCTTGGAGTTAAGAGTAAAAACTTGGCCAGAGCCTCTACTAGAAACGGAGAGCATGCAAGATCATAAACAACACATGAACAATAGATTGATAATCACCATAATCATAGTACTCTCTATCCATCGGATCCCGACAAACACAACATATAGAATTACATATAGATGATCTTGATCATGTTAGGCAGCTCACAAGATCTAACAATGAAGCACAACAAGGAGAAGACGACCATCTAGCTACTGCTATGGACCCATGGTCCAGGGTGAACTACTCACTCATCACTCCGGAGGCGATCATGGCGATGAAGAGTCCTCCCGGAGATGAATCCCCTCTCCGGCAGGGTGCCGGAGGCGATCTCCATCCCCCGAGATGGGATTCGCGGCGGCGTCTCGTAAGGTTTTCCGTATCGTGGCTCTGATCGGGGCTCGCGACGGAGGCTTTAAGTAGGCGGAAGGTCAACGCGAGGCCACACGAGGGCCCAGGGATAGGTCGGCGCGGCCGGGCTCGGGCCGCGCGGCCACCCCTTGCCTCGTGGCCCCACTTCGTTAGGTCTTCTGGTCTTCTGAAGCTTCGTGCAAAAATAGGACCCCGGAAAGTTTCGTCCAATTCCGAGAATATTTCTTTACTAGGATTTCTGAAACCAAAAACAGCAGAAAACAACAACTGGCTCTTCGGCATCTTGTTAATAGGTTAGTTCCAGAAAATGCATAAATATGACATATAATGTGCATAAAACATGTAGGTATCATCAATAAAGTAGCATGGAACATAAGAAATTATCGATACGTTGGAGACGTATCAATCGCCAATAGCAAACGCAGCTTTTTTGACCTCCTCAGCATTGAAAGGGGCGAGAAGACCATCATTCATGAGAGGAGTAACTTTAGGCTGAATTTTGTCAAGAAACTCCAGATCAACCTGATGAACTTTAGAGGTAAAGAGGTTAGAAAAATAATCAAGAATAATAGGTTTTAGAGTTGCAGTTCCTTCCACCCATTCATTATTATTTTTCAGCTTTTTAATCAAGTTATTTTTCCTCCTAGCTGAAGCATATTGACGAAAGAAATTAGTATTGCGGTCCCCATACTGTAGCCAATTAGCCCGAGATCTTCGCATCCAGTGAACTTCATCCTGTTCAAGAAGAAACTCAATTAGTGCCGCTTGTTATTTTGCAATCACCTCATTTTCCGCTGTTAAAGGCCCTACCATTGCTTGCTCGAGTTTTCTTTGAGCAGATTTCAAATGACGCTTCGGCTGCCGGAGGATATCGCTATCCCACGCATGCAAGGATGCATGCATGTGGGCCAGACGCTCGAGGACCCTCCATCAGGAAGATCAACCACCTCTTGTGTCCATGCATTGGCAACAACATCACGAAAGTCTTCCTCTTTCAGCCACTTGGCTTCAAATCTCTTCGGACCACTAGCGCTCGGCGGAACATTAAGCCAATCAGTCTCCAAGAGGATCAGACGATGATCAGATTTCATACAGTCGAAATGAGTAAGAGTCGCATCCGGGTGCATCAACAACCACTCATGATCAGCGACGACTCTATCCAGGCGTTCATGAATCCATCCACGATGCCAAGTAAAAGGGTCGCCCAAAAAACCCAAGTCATGGAGATTGCAATTAGATAACGCATCACGAAATGCTTGCATAATATGGTCAGGTCGGGGATCGCCCCCTTCTTTCTCATTTGAAAACAGAATTTCATTAAAATCACCGATGACAACCCACGGCATATTATTTGAGTCCTCAGCTCACGTAGCTTGTCCCAAGTCTTGTACTTGTCTTCCCACTTAGGTTCACCATAAATTCCTCTAAGTCTCCAAATTTTCTCAGGGCTTTTTGGACTGAAACATCAATATAATTCGAAGCAGCATAAATCTGTTGTATGTTGATTCCACGTTTCCATAGGAGCAAAACACCTCCACTTCGAGAAGTGGTAGGTTTAACATTTTTTGAGTCGATGCTTTTGTAAACATTCCACAGGAAAAGATTCTAAGCGAGTTTCAGAGAGGAATATCACATCGGGGTCACAACGCTTTCGAACCCTCAAAAGCGACCGAACTGTCGGGCGATTCCCCGCACCCTGATAGTTCGCAGCTGGGATCCTCATTGCGACCGGACGGGAACCTCAAGGGAATCCGCCGATCCTGTTGAAGGGGAGATAGCTCCATCCTTCTTCGACCGCTTATTACGGTCATTTTCAGCATTCTCAGTTATGTCGATCACTCCCTGATCTGTTAACCCCGCAGCGTTTACTGGGTGCACACCATCACCCTCCTCTGCATTATCATTTGCCATATTCTGAGCCAGTAGCGCCAAATCTAGGCTCCTCTTTGCCCCAGAATCACCACTCTTTTGGGGAATATCAACCTCCATCTGGTTAGTTTTAATCGGACTAGTGCCCGTGTCCTTGAGATCATTGTCCTCTTTGTCTTCATTGTTCATTCCATCTCCATCTTCCTTTCCCGCAGCTTGTGCAATACCCTCACCATACGCAAGGGCATTATGGCGCCATGCATAGGGTCCAGCACGACCATCCACTGCCCCATCTCTTCCTCGCCCTGGGACACGACCATGACCACCCCGTGAGTCCCAAGAACCCCGTGCTGTACGGGCACCTCCTCTACCTCCTCCAAAACCACAGCCATACCATGATTCCCAATCCGCCTTCAAGAAATCCCCCCACTTCAGTTTGTCTTCTTCATGTTCCCCAGTACCACATTCCAGATATGAATGTCCAATATGACCACAGGCAGCACAAAACCTTGGCATTTTCTCGAATTTGATTGGATAAACTTCACGTGCACCACCACGAGACATAGAAACAAACCTAGCATGGTTGTCTAACATCCAATTGCACCTTAGCTCTGACAAAATTCCCAGCTCCAAGGACATCTAACTGAACTTTACCAACTTTTGCAACTTTTTTCTCTGTCAAGTTTGTAATTAGTGATACCTTTCTATATCCCACTGGTATCTTGTGTATCTGGATCCAGGTTGTAAAGAAATTCAGGTCTACTGTTCAGGCAATGCTAACCCATCATATGGTTCAATAGATACCATACTTTGCCTAAATAGCCACGGTCCACCTTCAGAAACCTTGAGCCAATCTCCCAAACAATTACATTGAACCGTGAATAGATTACCTTCCAAGTGCTGAAGCAATACCAATTTTGCTGGGCTCCAAGCAACCTTCATGTGTTGTTCAAATGTTTGAGGACTGAACGAATTTGATGTGTGAACTTTCGCCAACGCCATCCACTTCAGGCCCTCCTTCGGAGCCTCTTCTTCTTCCTCAAAGACTAGATCGTCAAACTCGTCCTCCTCTATTTCAAGGCGGTTGAGCATGTCATCTATCGTCTCATCCTTCTTCGTTCCCGATCCGCTCGCCTGATTTGTTGAGCTAACATGCCGAGAGATATAGATCGCAAAAACCAGCCAAACCCTAGTTCTGACCGAAGCAACAGCGACACACCTTTTAGCAGGAACCAAAAAACAATCTCCTTCCGAAACCAACCCGCGATCACCTGTCGCTGGGGCAGAAAAGACTCCGGACCGAAGTAGATCACGGCCAGCGAAGGAGCGGTCCCTAGTCGCCCCGCGATCGCCGATCGCGAGAGCGCCAGGTAAGGAAAAACACTAGTTGATGAACTTGTTTGTTGCGGATTTTGTGATACATGGAAAGGAAAGCTCCAAAGTGGGCTGACACCTGTTGAACAACTTCGCGAGAGGGCCCTAGCGATCATATAGATGATAACCATTCATTGGATCAGCATGCTCACTATCGATGATTGTATTGTGTATGATCACACAAGCATTTCTGACCTCGTCCCACATAAGATGTGTCGACCATTGAATAAGGATGGCAATTTTATCCACGGTACGGGTACCCGCGGGTATCGTACCGCATGGGCAAGGTATGGGTACACTTTCATGCCCATGGGTAGTACCCATACCCTACCCGTTAAGTCATATACACATAGCTTTGCCCGCGGGTATACCCACACGTTTATTGTCAATTTCTTACTTATGAGGTACTATATGAGAATGGGATTTTCATATTTTTTTTAATTAGTATGTACTAAACTACTTGTTATCGAGTTGAGATAATTCATTTTTTAATCGAGTTTGTAATTGATAAATGTAAAATTGTGAGTGACTTGTGTACAATTTAACCTACCCGCCGGGTATGGGTATGGGTAAACTTTTATACCCATGGGCACGGGTATGGGTAGAAGTTTGTACCCATCGGCTATACGGGTATGGGTATGGTATTGCTCTATCCTGCCCATGCCCATTGCCATCCTTGCCATTGAAGAGTGGCATATCAAACGATAGCAAAATAATCTTGAAGCACACCAAATGCCCGCTCAATATCCTTCCTACAACTCTCTTGCACTTGGCAAACCACAATTTTCTTCTGTGAAAGGTTCACATTGTCTTCACAAATGTCGACTATTTTGGATAGATGACATCGGTAGATAGTACCCTTTGTTATATGTATGGCCATTGATCTCATAGTACCTAGAAAGCATGACCTTCAGCAATTCTAGCAAACACCAAAGAGTGTTTAAACACATTGATGTCATTGTGAGATCCTGCCATGCAATAAAAACATATCAAATCTACATGTCATAATCTTCCACAACTTCAAGAACCACGATGCACTCTCCAATATGACATTTGCACATACTAAAATAACATGGAGCCCCCATTTGTGGTTTTGGTAATTGATGACAATCCCTATGGATTAATGGTTGCATTGAGTCTCTCTTATAGGTTTGTCCATAGGGAATGCTTGAACCATATGTTTGTTGCAAGATTGCAAGAATTAAGAAGCAAATGAAGAAGATCAAGTGACAAGTATCTCTTCAAGAAGAAGAAGAAGGGGCGAGTTCTCATGCACATCTTCAAGACATCAACAATATGAACAATGAAGACGGTGGAGTGCAATGAAGAAGATGGATGAAGACAATGGAGTGCAATGAAGAAGATGGATGAAGACAGTGGAGTGCAATGAAGAAGATGGATGAAGACGGATGTGTGCATTGAAGAAGAGGGATGAAGACGTAACATTCCATCCATATGGTGGTCATGGGTACATCAAGATATGCCTAAGAAGAAGATCTCCCATGATGGTTTATGGGGGAGAAATTCGCAATACTTCATCAAGCAATCACAATCAAGAAAGGTGTTTCATCTTGAAATGGTCAAGATCGTCATCATCAAGCTCAAGTGGAATGCGCAAGGTCAAGGTTTGTTCTTGATAAGCTTTCTATCTTGTTGGTCTCTTGTTGTAGTTGGGAGACCGGTGTGTGTAGGATAGTTGGACGTACGTCTCGAATGAGTAGCTTGGTCATAGCGTTCAGAGAGAGCTCAAACACTTGCATGCTTTGAATCATGTTTATTGGTCTTTATCCATGTGATGTTTTAGACCTTGTGCTCTTCTCATGACAAGCTCCAGCTCATCGAAAACGGATTCCATATGGAAAGGTTGTTGCGTTTTTTAGATTGAAGGTTTTATCGGTATGTCTTTTATCGATATGTCAAACCTTTCCTCGTTTGTATTTATCCTAACTTCTTGTAATATGATGGTTCCCTGCATGATCTTATATGTATTTTTGCTAGCTTCGAAACGAGCCCAAGATCATCAAAATCAAAGTCCGGATGCTCAAGTTATAGTCGTTTTAGTTTCAATTGTTCGTCGCTTTTTGGGGGTGGTTACCATCTGCCCTCCTGATGGTTTTTTCATCGTGCCCTGATTCAACTCGCCAACTCGAATTTAAGAGGAGGGGCAGACCATCTGCTCCCAAGGACCATCCGGCCCCACGCGCAGTCCATAACGGTAAGTTCTCAGTGAACCTATTTAATGGGCCCTTCTTCCCCACTGGTTCCCCACACTTTAGGCAAGTTCTTCAACACGTTTTTCTCCTCCATTCTTGACCCTCTTGAGATTTCTATCTCCTCAATCCTTCCATTATTCTTGCATATTTTGAGGAAAAAGAGATAGGAGATCTAGATCTACAATCCTACAAATCAAAATCCCCTCTCTGTGAGGGAATCTTTCTAGATCTAGATCTTGGAGTCTTTCTGGATTTCCTCCCTTGTTCTTCCTCCCTTATTCCTCCATTAGCTTTTTAAAGCTTTGTTGGAACTTGGATCGGAGGATTTGAGCACTTGTGTTGTTGCTCTTGCATGTTGTGCATCGGTTCGAGTTCTCTACGAGATTCGTTCTCGTGAAGTTCGTGGGTAATTCTCTCTTATATCCGGAGCTTGTACTGTAGGTATTCGTAGCATAGAAAACAAAAAAATCCTACCGCAAGAACGAATAACAAGCCAAGATCTAATCTAGTAGATGGTAGCAACGAGGTGAAGATCAACATACCCTCGAAGATCGCTAAGCATTAACGAGATAAATCTCGTGGTGGATGTAGTCGATCACTTGCCGCTTTCAAAAGCGTCGAGAAGATCTTGACGGTTACAGTCTGGCAGCACCTCCGACGGTCACACGTTCGGTGTTGATGACGACGTCCTTCTCCCCGTTCCAGCGGGCAGCGGATGTAGTAGATCCTCCTCGGAATCCCGACAGCACGATGGCGTGGTAGCGGTGGTGATGGAGATCTCCGGCATGGCTTCGCCTAAGCACCGCGGGAGCAACGGGAGGAGGGGGTGGCTAGGGTTTGGGGAGAGGGGGCACTTGGGGCGCCGACCTTGGGTGCCCTTGGGTGGTGCGGCTCAAGTGATGGCCGGCCCCCTCCCTCTCCTCCTCATTATATAGGTGGAACCCTAGGGTTTGCCCAAAGATTCGAATAAGAGTCCAACTAAAAAACTTACCATATGGTGAAACCTAGGGGAAGTAGGATTCCTCCCTTTCCTTCCCCTATGGCCAGCCATGGTGGTGGAGTCCACCATGGAATCCACCTTCCCCTTTGGTTGGCTGGTTGGTGGAGTCCATCCGGACTCCACCTTCCATGGTGATTTCTTCCGGAAGGTTCTAGAACATTCTAGCGCCTTAAATGCACCGGATCATTTCCAAACTTGAAAGTGACTTCTTATATATGAATCTTATTCTCCGGACCATTCCAACTCCTCGTGATGTCCTAGATCCCATCCGAGACTCCGAACAACATTTGAACTCCATTCCATATTCCATATATACTTAAAACGACGTCAAACCTTAAGTGTGTCACTCTACGGTTCGAGAACTATGCGGACATGATCGAGACTCCTCTCTGATCAATAACTAATAGCAGGACCTGGAGATCCATAATAGCTCCCACATATTCAACGATGACTTCGTGATCGAAAGAACCATTTACATACGATACCGATTCCCTTTGTCACGCAATACTTTACTTGTCCGAGGTTTGATCATCGGTATCTCCATACCTTGTTCAACCTCGTTACCGACAAGTACTCTTTACTCGTTCTGTGGTATGTCATCTCTTGTGACCTAGTCACATGCTTGCAAGCTAATTAGACGACATTCCATCGAGAGGGCCCAGAGTATATCTATCCGTCATTGGGATGGACAAATCACACTCTTGATCCATATGCCTCAACTCATACTTTCTGAATACTTAATCCCATCTTTATAACCAACCATTTACGCAATGGCGTTTGATGTAATCAAAGTACCCTTCCGGTGTAAGTGATTTACATGATCTCATGGTCGAAGGACTAGGTAACTATGTATTGAAAGCTTATAGCAAGTTGAACTTAATGACTTGATCTTATGCTACGCTTATTTGGGTGTATATCCATTATATCATTCACCCAATGACATAACCTTGTTATTAACAACATCCAATGTTCATGAACACGAAACCATGATCATCTATTAATCAACAAGCTAGTTATACAAGAGGCTTACTAGGGACTCCTTGTTGTTTACATAACACACATGTATCAATGTTTCGGTTAATAAAATTATAGCATGGGATGTAAACATTTATCATGAACACTAAGATATAACAATAACTAATTTATTATTGCCTCTTGGGCATATCTCCAACATGTACCTCTTGGGGTTTTGGAACCCTAGAGAGTTGGTTGGTGTTTCCGGGGAGCTCAATCATTGTGGTGTAAAGTTCGGTGGCCTTCTTAGCATTGTGGCTTATGTAGCCTTTGTGGCGTTGTGGCCTTTGTGGCGGTGTATTGTGTGGGTTTGGTGGCCACGTAGTAACACGGTTGGGAACCCCAAGAGGAAGGTGACACTAGTAGTTTTCCCTCAGAAGAAACCAAGGTTATCGAACCAGAGAGGAGCCAAGAAGCACGTGAAGGTTGTTGGTGGAGGAATGTAGTGCGGCGCAACACCATGAAACCGGCGCCAACGTGGAACCTGCACAACACAATCAAAGTACTTTGCCCCAACGTAGCAGTTGAGGTTGTCAATCTCACCGCTTGCTGAAAACAAAGTATTAAACGTATCGAGTGGAAGATGGTGTTTGTTTGCAAAGAACAAGAAGAAAAGAGAATGTATTCAGATGTAAAAGAATGGACCGGGGTCCACAGTTCACTAGTGGCTCTCCAATAAGATAACTAACATGCTGGGTGAACAAATTACAGGTGAGCAATTGACAAATAAAGATTCAATACATATCAACGATGATTACTATGTGATTTAATCGTGGCATTACGACAAAGTACATAGACCGCTATCCAACATGCATCTATGCCTAAATAATCCACCTTTAGGTTATCATCCGAACCCTTCCAAAGTTGCGAACAACAGATAATTGCATTAAGTATGGCGCGTAATGTAATCAACACGAATATCCTTAGACAAAGCATCAATGTTTTATCCCTAGTAGCAACAGCACATGCACAACCTTAGAACGTACTGTCACGATCCCAGATTTAATGGAGGCATGAACCCACTATCGAGCATAATTACTCCCTCTTGGAGTTACAAGTATCAACTTGGCCAGAGCCTCTACTAGCAACGGAGAGCATGCAAGAACATAAACAACACATATATGATAGATTGATAATCAACTTAACATAGTATTCTCTATTCATCGGATCTCACCAAACACAACATGTAGCATTACAAATAGATTATCTTGATCATGTTAGGCAGCTCACAAGATCTATAACAATGAAAGCACAAGCGAAGAAGACAACCATCTAGCTACTGCTATGGACCCATAGTCCAAGGATGAACTACTCACGCATCAATCGGAGGCGGGCATGATGATGTAGAGCCCCTCCGGTGATGATTCCCCTCTCGGCAGGTGCCGGAGGCGATCTCTGAATCCCCCGAGATGGGATTCGCGGCGGCTCGGTAATGTTTTCCGTATCGTGGCTCTGTGTGGGGTTTCACGACGGAGGCTTTAAGTAGGCGGAAGGGTAGGTCGAGGCATCACGAGGGCCCACACCACAGTCGCGCGGCCAGGCCTAGGCCGCGCCGCCCTGTGTCCGGCCGTGGCCCCACCCCCGTTTCCTCTTCGGACTTCCGGAAGCTTCGTGCAAAAATAGGACCCTCGGGCGTTGATTTCGTCCAATTCGAGAATATTTCCTAACTAGGATTTCTAAACCAAAAACAGCAAAACAAGAACTGGCACTTCGGCATCTCTTGTTAATAGGTTAGTGTCGGAAAATGTAAAATAACGTTGTAAAGTATGTGTAAAACACTCAAGTATTGTAATAAAAGTAGCATGGAACATAAGAAATTATAGATACGTTTGAGACGTATCAAGCATCCCCAAGCTTAGTTCCTACTCGTCCTCGAGTAGGTAAACGATAACACAAATAATTTCTGAAGTGACATGCTACCAACATAATCTTGATCAACATTATTGTAAAGCATATGAGATGAATGGAGTGATCTGAACAAAAGATTGCTAACAAAGATAATGACTAAGCAAATGAATCATATAGCAAAACTTTTCATGAATAGTACTTTCAAACAAGTATCAATAAGACTTGCATAAGAGATAACTCATAAGCAATAAATTCAAAGTAGAATGAATTGAAGCAACACAAAGGATGATTAAGTTTCAGCGATTGCTTTCAACTTGTAACATGTATATCTCATGGATATTTGTCAACATAGAGTAATATAACAAGTGCAATAAGTAAACATGTAAGAATCAATGCACACAGTTAACACAAGTGTTTGCTTCTAAGATAGAAAGGAATGGGTAAACTGACTCAACAATAAAGTAAAAGATTGGCCCTTCGCAGAGGGAAGCATTGATTACTATTTTGTGCTAGAGCTTTTGTTTTGAAAACATAGAAACAATTTTGTCAACGGTAGTAATAATTCATATGTGCTATGCATAATACTTCCTACAAGTTGCATGTCTCATGCAGTACCAATAGTGCTCGCACCTTGTCCTACTATCTCGGAAAACACGGATTCTCATCGCACAACATATGCTTCAACCAAGTGTCACAAAGGGGTACCTCTATGCCGCCTGTACAAAGGTCTAAGGAGAAAGCACGCATTGGATTTCTCGCTTTTGATTATTCTCAACTTAGACATCCATACCGGGACAACATAGACAACAAATAATGGACTCCTCTTTTTCATGCTTAAGCATTCAACAATAGTTAATATTCTCATAAGAGATTGAGGTTGTATGTCCAAACCGAAACTTCCACCATGATACATGGCTTTAGTTAGCGGCCCAATGTTCTTCTCTAACATATGCATACTCAAACCATTTGATCATGAAATCCACTACTTCAGACAAGACGAACATGCATAGCATCTCACATGATATCCAACAAAGGTAAAGTTGATGGCGTCCCCAGAAAACATGGTTACCGCTCAACAAGCAACTTATAAGAATTAAGACACATAACTACATATTCATCACCACAATAGTTTTAAGCTATTTGTCCCATGAGCTATATATTGTAAAGGTAGAGGAATGAAATTTAAAGGTAGCACTCAAGTAATTTACTTTGGAATGGCAGTAAAAATACCACATAGTAGGTAGATATGATGGACACAAATGGCATGGTGTTTGGCTCAAGGTGTTTGGATGCACGAGAAGCATTTCCTCTCAGTACAAGGTTTGGCTAGCAAGGTTGTTTGAAGCAAACACAAGTATGAACCGGCAAAACTCACACAAGAGCATATTGCAAGCATTATAAGGCTCTACACTGTCTTCCTTGTTGTTCAAACACTTTACCCGAAAATATCTAGACTTAGAGAGATCAATCATGCAAACCAAATTAAACAAGCTCTACAGTAGTTCTTCATTAATAGATTAAACTACATGATGCAAGAGCTTAAACATGATCTATGAGAGCTCAAACAATTGCCAAATTGTCAAACCATATGCATCATTTTCCAATTCCAACCATATAGCAATTTAACGAAGCAATAAGCTTTCGCCATGAACATTAAAGCACAATTAAGAACACAAGTGTTCCATATGAAAAAGCGGAGCGTAATATCTCCAATATAAGAATGGCGAGATCCAACTTTATTCAAACAAAAACAAAAATAAAAACAAACCGACGCTCCAAGCAAAGAACATAAGGATGTGACGGAATAAAAATATAGTTTCACTAGAAGTGACCTGATAATGTTGTCGATGAAGAAGGGGATGCCTTGGGCATCCCCAAGCTTAGATGCTTGAGTCTTCTTAAAATATGCAGGGTGAACCACCGGGGCATCCCCAAGCTTAGACCTTTCACTCTTCTTGATCATAGTATATCATCCTCTTCTCTTGACCCTTGAAAACTTTCTTCACACAAACTTCAAGCAAACTCATGAGAGGGTTAGTGCATGACCACAAATTCATATATTCAGAGGTGACACAATCATTCTTAACACTTCTGGACATTGCACAAAGCTTCTGAAAGTTAATGGAACAAAGAAACTCATTCAACATAGCAAAAGCGGCAATGCGAAATAAAAGACAGAATCTGTCAAAACAGAACAGTCCGTAAAGATGCATCTGGACTGGGCACTTAACTTGCTCAAATGGAAAAACTCAAAACTAATGAAAGTTGCGTACATATCTGAGGATCACGCTCGTAATTTTCAGATTTTTCGAATTTTTTACAGAGACTTATGCCAGAATTCGTGACAGACAGCAATGCTGTTTCTGCGCAGCGATCCCAAATATAACATCAACTTTAACATAGAAACTTTACTTGGCACAAAAACATGATAAGGAGAGGTTGCTACAGTATTAAACAACTTCCAAGACTCAATAAAACAAAAATTGCTGTAGTAAAATAAACACATGGGTTATCTCCCAAGAAGTGCTTTTCTTTAACGGCGCAGAAAGTGCATATCAAGTAACATCAAGAGACGAAGCATCAACATCATAGTTTGTTCTAATAATAGAATCAAAAGGCAACTTCATTGTCTTTCTAGGGAAGTGTTCCATACCTTTCTTGAGAGGAAATTGATATTTAATATTACCTTCCCTCATATCAATAACAGCACCAACAGTTCGAAGAAAAGGTCTTCCCAACACAATAGGACAAGATGCATTGCATTCGATATCCAAGACAAAAAAATCAACGGGGACAAGGTTATTGTTAACCGTAATGCACACATTATCAATCCTCCCCAAAGGTTTCTTTTTAACATTATCGGCAAGATTAACATCGAAATAACAATTCTTCAATGGTGGCAAGTCAAGCATATCATAAATCTTCTTAGGCATAACAGAAATACTTGCACCAAGATCACATAAAGCATTACATTCAAAGTCATTGAATTTCATTTTAATGATGGGCTCCCAACCATCTTTTAACTTCCTAGAATAGAAGCTTCAAGTTTTAATTTCTCTTCCTAGCTTTAATGAGAGCATTTGTAATATGTTTTGTAAAGGCTAAATTTATAGCACTAGCATTGGGACTTCTAGCAAGTTTTTGTAAGAACTTTATAACTTCAGTAATATGACAATCATCAAAGTCTAAACCATTATGTTCTACAACAATGGAATCATTGTCACCAATATTTTGAAAAATTTCAGCAGTTTTATCACAAACAGTTTCAGCAGAGGCAGTTTTGTACGCTTTGCACTAGGAGTAGAAACATTGCCAACACCAATTATTTTACCATTAATAGTAGGAGGTGCAGCAACATGTGAAGAATCAACATTACTAGTGGTGGTAATAGTCCATACTTTAGCTACATTATTTTCTTTAGCAAGTTTTTCTTTTCTTCTCTATCCCACCTAGCATGCAATTCAGCCAACAATCTAATATTATCATAATTCTAACTTGGATGGCATTTGTTTTAGAAAACCTAGCATCTTCAACTTTCTCAGGCATAACTTTCAATTTTAAAAGATCAACATCAAGAGCAAGACTATCAACCTTAGAAGCAAGAATATCAATTTTACTAAGCTTTTCTTCAACAGTTTTATTGAAAGCAGTTTGTGTACTAATAAATTCTTTAAGCATGGCTTCAAGACCAGAGGGTACACTCTTATTATTATTGTAAGAATTACCATAAGAATTACCATAACCATTACTATTAGAAGGATATGGCCTAAAGTTGTTGTTACCATAATTATTCCTATAAGCATTGTTGTTGAAATTATTACTCTTTATGAAATTCACATCAACATTTTCTTCTTGAGCAACCAATGAAGCTAAAGGAACATTATTAGGATCAATATGAGATCTACCATTTGCAAGCATAGACATAATAGCATCAATCTTATCACCCAAAGAAGAGGTTTCTTCAACAGAATTTACCTTCTTACCTTGAGGAGTTCTTTCAGTGTGCCATTCAGAGTAATTGATCATCATATCATCAAGTAACTTAGTTGCGGCGCCTAGAGTGATGGACATAAAGTACCTCCAGCAGCTGAATCCAATAGGTTCCTTGAGGAAAATTCAATCCTGCATAAAAGGTTTGATGATCATCCAAGTAGTCAGTCCATGGGTTGGGCAATTCTTTACCAAAGATTTCATTCTCTCCCATGCTTGAGCAACATGTTCATTATCAAATTGTTTAAAATTCATTATGCTACTTCTCAAAGATATAATCTTAGCAGGAGGATAATATTTACTAATAAAAGCATCTTTGCACTTAGTCCATGAATCAATACTATTCTTAGGCAAAGATAGCAACCAATCTTTAGCTCTTCCTCTTAATGAGAAAGGAAACAATTTCAGTTTAATAATATCACCATGTATATCCTTATACTTTTGCATTTCACAAAGTTCAACAAAATTATTAAGGTGGGCAGCAGCATCATCAGTACTAACACCAGAAAATTGCTCTCTCATAACAAGATTCAGTAAAGCAGGTTTAATTTCATAGAATTCTGCTGTAGTAGCAGGTGGAGCAATAGGATTACATATAAAATCATTATTATTTGTGCTAGTGAAATCACACAACTTAGTATTTTCAGGAGTACCCATTATAACAGTAGTAAAGTAAACTAAGCAAATAAAGTAAAGACAAGTAACTAATTTTTTTTTGTGTTTTTGATATAGAGAACAAGACAATAAATAAAGTAAAGCTAGCAACTAATTTTTTTGTGTTTTGTTTAAGTGCAGCAAACAAAGTAGTAAATAAAATAAAGCAAGACAAAAACAAAGTAAAGAGATTGGAAGTGGAGACTCCTGCAGCGTGTCTTGATCTCCACGCAACGGCGCCGAAAAATCTTGCTGGCGTGTAGTCAACACGTCCGTTGGGAACCCCAAGAGGAAGGTGTGATGCGCACAGCAAGTTTTCCCTCAGTAAGAAACCAAGGTTATCGAACCAGTAGGAGCCAAGAAGCACGTGAAGGTTGTTGGTGGAGGAATGTAGTGCGGCGCAACACCGTGAAACCGGCGCCAACGTGGAACCCGCACAACACAATCAAAGTACTTTGCCCCAACGTAACAGTGAGGTTGTCAATCTCACCGGCTGAAAACAAAGGATTAAACTTATCAAGTGGAAGATGGTGTTTGTTTGCAAAGAACAGTAAAAGCAGAGAATGTATTCAGATGTAAAAGAATGGACCGGGTCCATGATGGCGTGTAACTCACACGTTCGTTGGGAACCCCAAGAGGAAGGTATGATGCGCACAGCAAGTTTTCCCTCAGAAAGAAACCAAGGTTTAATCGAACCAGAGGAGCCAAGAAGCACGTTGAAGGTTGATGGTCGCGAAATGTGATGCGACGCAACACCGTGGATTCGCGCCAACGCGGAACCTGCACAACACACCGTACTTTGTCCCAACGAAACAGTGAGGTTGTCAATCTCACCTGCTTGCTGTAACAAAGGATTAAACGTATCGAGTGGAAGATGTTTGCAAAGAAAACAGTAAAACACAATTGCAGTAGATTGTATGCTATGTAAAGAATAGGACCGGGTCCACAGTTCACTAGAGGTGTCTCTCCCATAAGATAAAAGCATGTTGGGTGAACAAATTACACGCAATTGACAAATAGAGAAAGGCATAACAATGCATATACATGATATGATAAATATAGTGAGATTTAATTGGGCATTACGACAAAGTACATAGACCGCCATCCAACTGCATCTATGCCTAAAAAGTCCACCTTCAGGTTATCATCCGAACCCCCTCCAGGTATTAAGTTGCAAAGCAACAGACAATTGCATTAAGTATGGTGCGTAATGTAATCAACAACTACATCCTTAGACATAGCATCAATGTTTTATCCCTAGTGGCAACAGCACATCCACAACCTTAGAACTTTCTCACTGTCCCAGATTCAATGGAGGCATGAACCCACTATCGAGCATAAATACCCCCTCTTGGAGTTAAGAGTAAAAACTTGGCCAGAGCCTCTACTAATAACGGAGAGCATGCAAGATCATAAACAACACATGAACAATAGATTGATAATCACCATAATCATAGTACTCTCTATCCATCGGATCCCGACAAACACAACATATAGAATTACATATAGATGATCTTGATCATGTTAGGCAGCTCACAAGATCCAACAATGAAGCACAACAAGGAGAAGACGACCATCTAGCTACTGCTATGGACCCATGGTCCAGGGGTGAACTACTCACTCATCACTCCGGAGGCGACCATGGCGGTGTAGAGTCCTCCGGGAGATGAACCCCTCCGGCAGGTGCCGGAGGCGATCTCCGAATCCCCCGAGATGGGATTCGGCGGCGGCGTCTCTGTAAGGTTTTCCGTATCGTGGCTCTCGGTGCTGGGGGTTTCGCGACGGAAGCTTTAAGTAGGCGGAGGGTCAACGCGGGGGCCACACGAGGGGCCCAGGAGGTAGTCGGCGCGGCCAGGGCTTGGGCCGCGCGGCCACCCTCCCGGCTGCCTCGTGGCCCCACTTCGTTATCTCTTCCTTCGGAAGCTGCAAAAATAGGACCCGGCGAAAGTTTCGTCCAATTCCGAGAATATTTCTTTACTAGGATTTCTGAAACCAAAAACAACAGAAACACAGCTGGTTTTCGGCATCTTGTTAATAGGTTAGTTCCGAAAATGCATAAATATGACATATAATGTGCATAAAACATGTAGGTATCATCAATAAAGTAGCATGGAACATAAGAAATTATCGATACGTTGGAGACGTATCGCATCCCCAAGCTTAGTTCTGCTCGTCCCGAGCAAAACGATAACAAAGATAATTTCTGAAGTGACATGCCATCATAATCTTGATCATACTATTTGTAAACATATGTAATGAATGCAGCGATCAAAGCAAAGGTGATGACATGAGTAAACAAGTGAATCATATGACAAAGACTTTTCATGAATAGTACTTCAAGACAAGCATCAATAAGTCTTGCATAAGAGTTAACTCATAAAGCAATAAATCAAAGTAAAGGTGTTGAAGCAACACATAGGAAGATTAAGTTTCAGCGGTTGCTTTCAACTTATAACATGTATATCTCATGGATATTGTCAACATAAAGTAATATAACAAGTGCAATATGCAAGTATGTAGGAATCAATGCACAGTTCACACAAGTGTTTGCTTCTTAAGGTGGAGGGAGATAGGTAAACTGACTCAACAATAAAAGTAAAAGAATGGTCCTTCAAAGAGGAAAGCATCGATTGTTGTATTTGTGCTAGAGCTTTTTTTGAAAACATGAAACAATTTTGTCAACGGTAGTAATAAAGCATATGAGTTATGAAAATTATATCTTACAAGTTGCAAGCCTCACGCATAGTATACTAATAGTGCCCGCACCTCGTCCTACTTAACTTGGACTACCGGATCTTCGCATGCCATGTTTCAACCAAGTGTCACAAAGGGGTACCTCCATGCCGCATGTACAAAGGTCTAAGGAGAATGCTCGCATTTGGATTTCTCGCTTTTGATTATTCTCAACTTAGACATCCATACCGGGACAACATGGACAACAGATAATGGACTCCTCTTAAATGCATAAGCATGTAGCAAAGTTATTATTCTCATATGAGATTGAGGATATATGTCCAAAACTGAAACTTCCACCATGATTCATGGCTTTAGTTAGCGGCCCAATGTTCTTCTCTAACAATTTTGCATGCTCCAACCACTAAAATGATAGACCTTCAGACAAGACGGACATGCATAGCAACTCACATGATATTCAACAATAGTTGATGGCGTTCCCCAGAAGCATGGTTATCGCACAACAAGCAACTTAATAAAATATAAAGTGCATAAGTACATATTCAATACTACGATAGTTTTTAAGGCTATTTTGTCCCATGAGCTATATATTGCATAGGTGGATGATGGAATTTTAAAGGTAGCACTCAAGCAATTTACTTTGGAATGGCGGAGAAATACCATGTAGTAGGTAGGTATGGTGGACACAAATGGCATAGTAGTTGGCTCAAGGATTTTGGATGCATGAGAAGTATTCCCTCTCGATACAAGGTTTAGGCTAGCAAGGTTATTTGAAGCAAACTCAAGGATGAACAAGTGCAGCAAAACTCACATAAAAGACATATTGTAAACATTATAAGACTCTACACTGTCTTCCTTGTTGTTCAAAACTCAATACTAGATATTATCTAGACCTTAGAGAAACCAAATATGCAAATCAAATTTTAGCAAGCTCTATGTATTTCTTCATTAATGGGTGCAAAGCATATGATGCAAGAGCTTAAACATGAGCACAACAATTGCCAAGTATCACATTATCCAAGACATTTTAGAATTACTACATGTAGCATTTTCCAATTCCAACCATATAACAATTTAACGAAGAAGAAACTTCGCCTTGAACATTATGAGTAAAGCCTAAGGACACATGTGTCCATATGCAACAGCGGAGCGTGTCTCTCTCCCACAAAGTGAATGCTAGGATCCATCTTATTCAAACAAAAACAAAAACGAAAACAAACCGACGCTCCAAGCAAAGAACACAAGATGTGATTGAATAAAAATATAGTTTCAGGGGAGGAACCTGATGATGTTGTCGATGAAGAAGGGGATGCCTTGGGCATCCCCAAGCTTAGACGCTTGAGTCTTCTTAAAATATGCAGGGGTGAACCACGGGGGCATCCCCAAGCTTAGAGCTTTCACTCCTCTTGATCATAGTATATCATACTCCTCTTGACCCTTGAAAACTTCCTTCACACCAAACTTCAAGCAAACTCATTAGAGGGTTAGTGCATCATTAATAATTCACACATTCAGAGGTGACACAATCATTATTTTCACTTCTGGACATTGCATAATGCTACTGGACATTAGTGGATCAAAGAAATAAATCCAACATAGCAAAAGAGGCATGCGAAATAAAAGGCAGAATCTGTCAAAAACAGAACAGTCCGTAAAGACGAATTTAGAAATGGCACCAGACTTGCTCAAATGGAAAAACTCAAAACTAATGAAAGTTGCGTACATATCTGAGGATCACGCTCGTAAATTGGCAGATTTTTCGAATTTTCTACAGAGAATTGTGCCCAGATTCGTGACAGACAGCAATGCTGTTTCTGCGCAGCAATCCCAAATATAACATCAACTTTGGCATAGAAACTTTACTTGGCACAAAAACATGATAAGGAGAGGTTGCTACAGTAGTAAACAACTTCCAAGACTCAACAAAACAAAAAATCGCTGTAGGTAAAAACATGGGTTGTCTCCCATAAGCGCTTTTCTTTAACGCCTTTCAGCTAGGCGCAGAAAGTGCAAATCAAGTAACATCGAGAGTAGAAGCATCAACATCATAGCTTGTTCTAATAATAGAATCAAAAGGCAACTTCATTCTCTTCTAGGGAAGTGTTCCATACCTTTCTTGAGAGGAAATTGATATTTAATATTACCTTCCCTCATATCAATAACAGCACCAACAGTTCGAAGAAAAGGTCTTCCCAACACAATTGGACAAGATGCATTGCATTCGATATCCAAGACAACAAAATCAACGGGGACAAGGTTATTGTTAACCGTAATATGCACATTATCAATCCTCCCCAAAGGTTTCTTTTTAACATTATCGGCAAGATTAACATCCAAATAACAATTCTTCAATGGTGGCAAGTCAAGCATATCATAGATCTTTTTAGGCATAACAAATACTTGCACCAAGATCACATAAAGCATTACATTCAAAGTCATTGAATTTCATTTTAATGATGGGCTCCCAACCATCTTCTAACTTTCTAGGAATAGAAGTTTCAAGTTTTAGTTTCTCTTCTCTAGCTTTTATGAGAGCATTTGTAATATGTTTTGTAAAGGCTAAATTTATAGCACTAGCATTAGGACTTTTAGCAAGTTTTTGTAAGAACTTTATAACTTCAGAGATGTGGCAATCATCAAAATCTAAATCATTATGAGCTACAGCAATGGGATCATTGTTCCCAAGGTTGGAAAAAAATTTCAGCAGTTTTATCACAAGCAGTTTCAGCAGTTTTAGCAATTTCAGGCAGTTTTGTTCGCTTTGCACTAGGAGTAGAAACATTGCCAACACCAATTATTTTACCATTGATAGTAGGAGGTGCAGCAACATGTGAAGAATTAGCATTACTAGTGGTGGTAATAGTCCAAACTTTAGCTACATTATTCTCTTTAGCTAGTTTTTCATTTTCTTCTCTATCCCACCTAGCACGCAATTCAGCCATTAATCTTATATTCTCATTAATTCTAACTTGGATGGCATTTGCTGTAGTAGTAATCTTATTATCAATATCATCAGGTTTAGCAGCCATTTTATTAATTAAAGAGGATTGTGATGCGGACATGTATGAGATTCGGGTTTCAGCATTTGAAATTTTAGTTTGCAGACCAGAAATCTCCCTATTCAAATTTTCAAGTTGATTTCCTATATTTTTCAACAAGGTAGATTGTTCATTCATAGTTTTAGTAAACAATTGGTTTTGCTCATATTGCGATTGCATAAAGTTTTTAGTGGATCTTTCAACATCTAGCATCCTTCCCTCATATCTACCATAAGTATTACCATTAGCAGGATATGGCCTAGAATTTTGAGCAACTAATGAAGCTAACGGAACATTATTAGGATCAACATTAGATCTACCATTAACAAGCATAGACATAATCACATCAATCTTATCACTCAAGGAAGAGGTTTCCTCAACAGAATTTACCTTCTTACCTTGTGGAGCTCTTTCCGTGTGCCATTCAGAGTAATTTATCATCATATCATCAAGAAGTTTTGTAGCCGCCCCAATGTGATGGACATAAAGGTACCTCCAGCAGCTGAATCCAATAAATTCCGCGAAGAAAAATTTAGTCCCGCATAGAAGGTTTGGATGATCATCCAAGTAGTCAGTCCATGGGTTGGGCAATTCTTTACCAAAGTTTTCATTCTCTCCCATGCTTGAGCAACATGTTCAGTATCTAATTGCTTAAAATTCATTATGCTACTTCTCAAAGATATAATTTTAGCTGAGGATAATATCTACCAATAAAAGCATCCTTGCATTTAGTCCATGAATCAATACTATTCTTAGGCAAAGATAGCAACCAATCTTTAGCTCTTCCTCTTAATGAGAAAGGAAACACTTTCAATTTAATAATATCACCATCTACATCCTTATACTTTTGCATTTCACAAAGTTCAACAAAATTATTGAGATGGGCAGCAGCATCATCGAACTACACCAAAAATTGATCTCTCATAACCAAATTCAATAAAGGGTTTAATTTCAAAGAATTGTTGTAGTAGCAGGTGGAGCAATGTGTGCATAGGAAATCATTATTATTTGCATTTGTGAAGTCACACAATTTAGTATTTTCAGGAGTATTCATTTTAGCAAAGGTAAATAAAACAAACTAGATAAAGTAAATGCAAGTAACTAATTTTTTGTGTTTTCGATAGAGAGCAAGACAGTAAATAAAGTAAAACTAGCAACTAATTTTTTTTGTATTTTGATTTAGTGCAGCAAACAAAGTAGTAAATAAAATAAAGCAAGACAAAAACAAAGTAAAGAGATTGAGAAGTGGAGACTCCCCTTGCAGCGTGTCTTGATCTCAACGGCGCCAGAAAAAGAGCTTGATGGCGTGTAACTCACACGTTCGTTGGGAACCCCAAGAGGAAGGTATGATGCGCACGTAGCAAGTTTTCCCTCAGAAAGAAACCAAGGTTTAATCGAACCAGTAGGAGCCAAGAAGCACGTTGAAGGTTGATGGTCGCGAAATGTGATGCGCGCAACACCAGGGATTCGGCGCCAACGCGGAACCCGCACAACACAACCCAAGTACTTTGTCCCAACGAAACAGTGAGGTTGTCAATCTCACCGGCTTGCTGTAACAAAGGATTAAACGTATCGAGTGGAAGATGTTTGCAAAGAAAACAGTAAACACAATTGCAGTAGATTGTATGCTATGTAAAGAATAGGACCGGGGTCCACAGTTCACTAGAGGTGTCTCTCCCATAAGATAAAAGCATGTTGGGTGAACAAATTACAGTCGGGCAATTGACAAATAGAGAAAGGCATAACAATGCATATACATGATATGATAAATATAGTGAGATTTAATTGGGCATTACGACAAAGTACATAGACCGCCATCCAACTGCATCTATGCCTAAAAAGTCCACCTTCAGGTTATCATCCGAACCCCCCAGTATTAAGTTGCAAACAACAGACAATTGCATTAAGTATGGTGCGTAATGTAATCAACAACTACATCCTTAGACATAGCATCAATGTTTTATCCCTAGTGGCAACAGCACATCCACAACCTTAGAACTTTCTGTCACTGTCCCAGATTCAATGGAGGCATGAACCCACTATCGAGCATAAATACCCCCTCTTGGAGTTAAGAGTAAAAACTTGGCCAGAGCCTCTACTAATAACGGAGAGCATGCAAGATCATAAACAACACATGAACAATAGATTGATAATCACCATAATCATAGTATTCTCTATCCATCGGATCCCGACAAACACAACATATAGAATTACATATAGATGATCTTGATCATGTTAGGCAGCTCACAAGATCCAACAATGAAGCACAACAAGGAGAAGACGACCATCTCAGCTACCGCTATGGACCCATGGTCCAGGGGTGAACTACTCACTCATCATCCGGAGGCGACCATGGCGGTGTAGAGTCCTCCGGGAGATGAATCCCCTCCGCAGGTGCCGAGGCGATCTCCGTAATCCCCCGAGATGGGATTCGGCGGCGTCTCTGGAAGGTTTTCCGTATCGTGGCTCTGTACTGGGGTTTCGCGACGGAAGCTTTAAGTAGGCGAGGGTCAACGGGGGGCCACACGAGGCCCAGGAGGTAGGTCGGCGGCTGGGCTTGGCCGCGCCCGGCCACCCTCCCTGGCGCCTCGTGGCCCCACTTCGTTATCTCTCTGGAAGCTTCGCAAAAATAGGACCCCGGGCGAAAGTTTCGTCCAATCCGAGAATATTTCTTTACTAGGATTTCTGAAACCAAAAACAGCAGAAAACAGCAACTGGCTCTTCGGCATCTTGTTAATAGGTTAGTTCCGGTAAATGCATAAATATGACATATAATGTGCATAAAACATGTAGGTATCATCAATAAAGTAGCATGGAACATAAGAAATTATCGATACGTTGGAGACGTAGGGGTCCAATTAGTGGTGTCTCTCCAATAAGATAACTAACATGCTGGGTGAACAAATTACAGGTGAGCAATTGACAAATAAAGATTCAATACATATCAACGATGATTACTATGTGATTTAATCAGGGCATTACGACAAAGTACATAGACCGCTATCCAAGATGCATCTATGCCTAAATAATTCACCTTCAGGTTATCATCCGAACCCCTTCCGTATTAAGTTGCAAACAACAGATAATTGCATTAAGTATGGCGCGTAATGTAATCAACACGAATATCCTTAGACAAAGCATCAATGTTTTATCCCTAGTAGCAACAACACATCCACAACCTTAGAACCTACTGTCACGATCCCAGATTTAATGGAGGCATGAACCCACTATCGAGCATAATTACTCCCTCTTGGAGTTACAAGTATCAACTTGGCCAGAGCCTCTACTAGCAACGGAGAGCATGCAAGAACATAAACAACACATATATGATAGATTGATAATCAACTTAACATAGTATTCTCTATTCATCGGATCTCACCAAACACAACATGTAGCATTACAAATGGATGATCTTGATCATGTTAGGCAGCTCACAAGATCTATAACAATGAAAGCACAAGCGGAGAAGACAACCATCTAGCTACCGCTATGGACCCATAGTCCAAGGATGAACTACTCACGCATCAATCCGGAGGCGGGCATGATGATGTAGAGCCCCTCAGGTGATGATTCCCCTCTCCCGCAGGTGCCGGAGGGATCTCCGAATCCCCGAGATGGGATTTTCGCGGCGGCGGCCTCTCAGTAATGTTTTCCGTATCGTGGCTCTCGCACGGGGCTTTGCGACTGAGGCTTTAAGTAGGCGGAAGGGTAGGTCGAGGGCGTCACGGGGGCCACACCACAGGCCGCGCGGCCAGGGTGGGCCGCACCGCCCTGCCAGTGTCTGCCGTCGTGGCCCCACTTCCCTCTTCGGACTTCCGGAAGCTTCGTGCAAAAATAGGACCCTGGCGTTGATTTCGTCCAATTCCGAGAATATTTCCCGACTAGGATTTCGAAACCAAAATGCAGAAAAACAAAAACTGGCACTTCGGCATCTTGTTAATAGGTTAGTGCCGAAAATGTAAAATAACGCTGTAAAGTATGTGTAAAACACTCAAGTATTGTAATAAAAGTAGCATGGAACATAAGAAATTATAGATACGTTGAGACGTATCATGGCGTTGTGGCATTTGTGGTTGTGTGGTATTTGTGGCGGTGTGACCTCTATGAAAATATGTTGTGTTGGTGTCCCTCTGTAGAAGCCAATCTTCTCTTGGTCTTTGGCACCAAACTTTCTTCATTGTCAAGAATATTGAGTATCTCTTGCTCGATTTAAATCTTCCTGATTTAGCCGGTGGATAATTTTTCATCCCCTTCAAGCTTCTCCAACTCACTTAATTCAAGAGAAATATATTTTTTCCTCTTGATATATCTACCTCTCAAGTTAGGTCCCTACCCTTTCAAACCATTTTTACTTCTTCGATATGTATTCTTTCCAACTCAAGCTATTCAAGCAAAATTGATATAGTAAATCCTACTACACTCTACTAAGAAATTCATTGATACGTCCCAAACGTATCTATAATTTTTTATGCTCCATGCTTGTTTTGGTACAATTCTTATATGTTTTAAGTGCACTTTTCCACACATTTTAGCATTTTCTAGGACTAACCTATTAACGCAGTGCCAGTTCCTATTTTCTGCAGTTTTTGTGTTTCAAAAAGTTGTACATGAAACATTCTCGCAATTGGACGAAACAAGCCCAGAGTCTTATTTTTCCGGGACGGAGATGGAGCCAAGGACACATGCAGAGAGCTGCCACGTGGCAGTACATAGGGCAGCGCGACTCCCACCCTTAGCCGCGTCCTGCCCATGTGACCGCGCTCATCGCCTTGTTTGCTCCGCCCTTCCGCCTATTTATTCCTCGTATCGGAAAACCCCGGAGACGAGCATCCATCCATGAAAAGTTCCGACGCCGTCGTCAACCGAAACCCTATTTCGGGAGGGTTCTGCACCCATCCCGACACCTGTCTGAGAGGGAACACCACCGAGGCCTCTACCGCATCCAATGTCTTCATCCAAGGTGATGCGTGAGTAGTCCTCCACGGGACCATGAGTTCATAGCAGTAGCTAGATGGATGTCCTCAACTTGTTGTGCTTCATGTATAGATCTTGTGAGTTGCCTAACAAGATCAAGATCATCTATTTGTAATTGCTACATGTTGGTTTGATGTGGATCCAATTTATAGAAAGATTGCTTTGGTTGAGATTATGTATTATGTTATTATGATCTTGCTTGATCTCCGTTTCTAGTAGATGCTCGGCCAAGTAGATGCTAAGACTCAAAAGAGGAGTATTTATGCTCGATAGTGGGTTCATGCCTCTATTTAACCATGGGAAATGACCTTGTTCTCTACGGTTGTAGATGTGTTGTTGCTACTAGGGAGAAAACAACGGTGTTCTATTCAAGGGTAGTTTCATCGTTTACTTTACACATATTGCTTAAAGCGATAGTCATTGCTTGCAACTTAATACCGGAGGGTGTCGCGGATGCAATCCTCGAAGGTGGATTATTAGTCATAGATGCAATTGGATTACGGTCTATTTATATTGTTGTAATGCCCGCACACTTTCATAGCATGTATTCTGCACCAACCATTAGCGTAGAATCTCTGTTTGTCAATTGCCCATCTCGTAATTTGTTTACCCAGCATATTTATTTTATTGGGGAGGCGCCTCTAGTGAACCGTGGACCTTCTTCTTCTTAATTGCAATCTTCTACAACATTTTCCTATTCCGTTCTCTGCAAACAATTATTTTTTCCACACGGTTCGTTTAATCATTTGTTTTCAGCAAAACCAGTGAGCTTGACAACCTCGCTGAAAGTTGGGGACAAAGTATGACGTGGGTATAACCCTTCTGTACTCGACATTGCCATACCCGGTGCAAACCATGAAGGTGGACCAACATAAGGACTCGACAAGCTGACCTGCACGCGCCTCAACTTGGACTACAAGGAAAGAAGACTCCAATATGAATCCTACTAGGACTCTTGTAAACCCTAGCTTGGTTGATATATAAAGCCAGGGGGGCACCCCTTAGACACACAATCAGAAATATAATTTTAGAGGCAATACGCCTAGACACCGCAACCCACGGATTAGAACTAGACTAGATCCAACAACTCACCATGGCGGCCCCCTATACATATATTCATATAAGGATTGCTATGACGTAGGCGACCCTCCACCGCGGGGCGCGTGAACCTGGTACGTCGTGGCACCGCCGCTCCCGAACTTTCGTCGTCGCCTTTCTCTAAAACCCAAACCTCACGCATTGCCGAGTGAACCGCCGTTAATTGGCGCCGTCTGTGGAAGTGCGGCGACTGATTTTGTCATCTCGGGCGGGATCCATCTACATAATCATAAGCTCGTCTACATCGGCAACCAGATCTGATTTGGTGATCTGTCTACTCTAATTTCATCATCAACAACAGCCAACTTCATCGCCACGCCAAGTTGTTTCGAGCGACACAGTCAGGAAGCTATATTTGGTTTTCACGCGTTTGATGGAAACGTCATCATCTCTCGAAAGAAAAGATTTCAACGGAAAGCCATGGACTCCACGCTAGTTCACGTCAAGGCCATCTCAAGTGCAACTAGATTTGGTTCCAGCAAAGAAAAGTTGCCCGGCCAAGCACGTATCAAGCACTGAGGAAATAAGAAGAAATCCATGTCAACGATTCTTGGAAAAAGCTACGTGAGGAAAGTATTAGAGATATAGGTCAAACAGAGTTTGAACCTGTTAGGCGTGTGTGAGTCCGTATGAGTTACGACCTGTAATCCCGTGTAAACTCTCCCTGTACTCCTTCTTATATATACATACAATGATAGGCACCGGAGTTTATCCGAGTAGCCCTAATCTACCTGATCAGATTCTCGTTTAATATGGTATCAGGCCGGCTCTTCCGCCGCTAGCCTCGCGCAAGCTCCGACGCCGCCGCGCTGTTTCTGCTCGACGCACCGCAGCTGCCATGGCGTCCTCCTCCTACATCCCGCCAATCAATCTCGGCCTACCCACGAGAACAGCTCACCCGCGACAATCTCCTCTATGGCGCTCCCAGGTCCTACCTGCTATTCGGGTGCTCAGCTTGTCGGCCTCCTCGATGGAATTGATGCCGCCCCGCCGGGAGATTGAAATCGCTCCCGCCGACAAAACTGCCGACATCAGCGCCAAGATGGGACTCGAATCCGGCGTATGCCACCTGGCTGTCCCGCGATCAGCTAGTTCTTTCGTACTTCTGCAGTCTCTCTCGCGCGAAATTTTCCCGCATGTTCACCGGATCGAACACGCCGCCGGAGTCTGGCAGGCCATCGAAGAGATGTTCGCTGCCCAGAGCGAGGCCAAGATCAACAATCTTCTGGTCTCCCTCGCCAATACGAAGAAATTGCAGATGACGACTTCCGAGTTCCTGTCCAAGATGCAGGGATTTGCTGATGAGTTAATCGCGGCTGGTCATCCTCTCACCGATCACCAGCTCGTCTCCTATATTTTGGCCGGCCTTGGAGCCGACTACAATGCCCTGGTGGCCGCTCTCGGCGTGGCCACAACGCCTATCTCGCTGAGCTTACTCTTCTCGCATCTTCATGCCTATGACCAGCGGCAACTCATGCTCAATGGGAACCAGCAGCCTGACTTCGAGCTCGCCAATATTGCCAATCGCCAATGGCACCCCCATTCTGGAAATTACAACTCCGGCAACAACAGCAATCGCTCGCGTGGTGACCGCGGTAACCGCGGCGACCGTGCCGACCGCCGTGACGATCGCTGAGACTATCGGCGTGATGATCGCCAGTACACTCCTTCTGGCCGAGGCGGAGGCCATGGACCCTCAGGCGTGGGGTGAGGCTGTGGCCGAGGACGTCGCCGCACTACCCCCTGGGTTGACGTCACATGTCAAATCTGCAACAAGGAGGGCCATCCTCGCTAAAGACCGCTGGTCCCGCTACTCCGAGGATGATGACTATGGTGACAAGGAGATTCATGCTGCCTATGGTGTCGGCACAAATTGGTACCAGGATTCAGGTGCTACTCATCACATCACGAGTGAACTCAACAATTTGACTGGTCGTGATGCCTACAAGGGTTCTGACAGGATCAACACCGCCAATGGGCAAGGTATGACTATTTCCCATATAGGTCATTCAATAGTTCGGAACCCTACTCGAAATTTTCATCTTCGCAATATCTTGCATGTTCCTCATGCATCTAAAAATCTCCTTTCTGTTCACCGCTTCACATATGATAATGGTGTCTTTATTGAGTTTCACCCCTTCTTCTTTTTGATCAAGGACCAGGTCACCCGGAGAATCATTCATAGAGGGCGATGTGTTGGTGGTCTCTACCCTCTTATATCTTCCTTGGCGTTCCTCAGGATCCATGAAGCATGCTTTTGGAGCTATCAAACTCAACCTCTCTCATTGGCATAGTCGTCTAGGTCATCCTTCTTCAGTTATTGTTAGGCAAATAATAAGTAAACATAAGCTTCCCTGTGTTAGAGATATCAGCATTGTGTCAGTTTGTGACTCATGCTAACAGGCTAAAGTCATCAGTTCCCTATCCTATATCTACTAGTGTGTCTACAGCTCCCCTACAATTAGTCTTCTCTGATGTATGGGGTCCTGCTCCTACTCTGTTGGTCGTCATAATTATTATGTAAGCTTTATTGATGATTATAGCAAGTTTACATGGATCTATTTACTTAAGCACAAATCTGATGTTTTAGCTGCTTTTGTCAATTTTCAAACTCTTGTTGAGCGCAAATTTGATAGAAAGATCCTTGCAGTACAATCTGACTGGGGGGAGAATATGTTAAACTCAATTCACTTTTTCATTACACATGGTATCTCTCATCATGTTTCCTCCACATGCTCATCGCAGAATGGTGTCACGAGAAAACATCGCACATTGTTGAAGTAGGCCTGCCTCTTCTTGCTCATGCCGGTATGCCATTAAAATTTTGGGATGAAGCTTTCTCACAGCCACATATCTTATAAATATGCTACCTAGTCGAGTTATTAACAATGACACTCCTGTTCATCGTCTCCTTGGCACTCATCCCAATTATTCCTCTCTTCGTGTCTTTGGCTGTGCATGTTGGCCTAATCTTCGTCCATACAATAAGCGCAAACTTGCTTTTCGCTCTACACAATGTGTCTTTCTCGATTATAGTCCTCGCCACAAAGGTCAAATGTTTAGAAGTTTCTATCATGACGAGTCTACATCTCACGTGATGTTGTCTTTGATGAGGCTGTTCCCTTTTAAACCTTGTATCCCAATGCTGGTGCCCTTCTTCGTAATCAAATTCTCTTACTTGATCCTTCTCTTCATAATTTTGGAGCAAGGGACACACTTTTGATGATACTACTATGGAAAATACTCATGCTACTAACCCATCTGTTAGTCCTATCCTTATACCCCGCAGATACAGCCTCACCGAGACACGAGCCCGGCGAAAATTTGGGCTCGAACTGCCCCGAGCAGCTCCTATGACTCCTCACAGCCTTCGTGTGAATCAACAGTGCGCCGGATCCTGCATCTTCTGGACGAATCCACCTCGGATCGCGCCCGATCCGCGCCGCCTGTCGCGCGCAGATCCTCGATCCCGTCCCCACGCGGTCCCGCCGACCGCACGCGCCCCGCGCGGTCCCGCTCGCGCACGCGCCCCCTCTCCTCCCGGATCCTCTGCCCGCTGCCTCTCCTCGCTACACCACACCGCATTCATGAAAATCCTCGTGCAGATTCACCGCCCGCGTAATCGGGGGTGGTCACCGGGCCGTTGAGGCAGCTCGGATCAACCGTGCCTCCTCACCGTGTATCTCAGCTCGTGACTTCACCTCCTCCGCGTCCAAACACTCGCGCATCTAAAGGGATTGTGAGCCTCGTGAATACAGAGATGGTACTGTTCGCTGGTTATTGACGTGTACGGCAGGTGAACCTGCCAATCTACAAGCTGCTCTTGATGATCCGAATTGGAGAGGAGCCATGGATGAAGAGTTTGATGCTCTCATGAAAAATAAAACCTGGAAATTAGTGCCGCCAAGGGACGGTACAAATGTCATTGACTGCCGATGGGTGTATAAAATAAAGCGCAAGTCAGATGGATCTATTGACAGGTACAAGGCTAGGCTTGTTGCCAAAGGTTTTAAACAACGATATGGGATTGATTATGAAGATACTTTCAGTCCTGTTGTCAAAATTGCTACTGTGCGCCTTGTTTTGGCTTTGGCTGTGTCCAAGGGATGGAGCTTGCGACAGCTTGATGTCAAGAACGCGTTTCTTCATGGTGTTCTGGAAGAGGAAGTTTACATGAGACAACCTCCTGGGTATGAACACAAGAGTTCTCCTCACTTCCTGTGCAAGTTGGATAAAGCTCTTTATGGACTCAAACAGGCACCCCGAGCATGGTATTCTCGGTTAAGTTCTAAATTGCTTGCTCTTGGTTTCTTTGCTCTAAATCTGATACCTCTCTGTTTATCTATCGCAAGTCCAATGTCACCATCTATATGCTTATCTATGTGGATGACATTATTGTTGCTAGTTCCTCTCAAGCTGCAACTGATGCTCTCTTAAGAGACTTAAGTCAAGAGTTTGCATTAAAGGATCTTGGTGATCTAAACTTCTTTCTGGGTGTTGAAGTTCAGAAGGTACATAATGGCATTGTTCTCAGTCAGTCCAAGTATGCTCATGATATTTTGGCCCGTGTTGGTATGTCCAATTGCACAGGTGTGCCGACACCATTGTCCTCATCTGAGAAAATTTCTGCACAACAAGGTGATTCATTGGGTCCGGATGACAGTAGAAAATATAGAAGCTTGGTTGGTGCTCTACAGTATCTCACTCTTACTCGCCCAGACATATCTTTTGCATTCAATAAGGTCTGTCAGTACTTACATGCTCCTAGCACTATTCATTGGGCGGCTGCTAAACGGATATTACGATATGTCAAGCAGACTGTGAATGTTGGTCTCACGTTTATGCGATCCCAGTCTACGCTTGTTAGTGCCTTTTCTGATGCTGACTGGGCAGGTTGTGTTGATGATCGTCGGTCCACGGGGGGATTTGCTGTATTCTTTGGACCAAATTTGATTTCCTGGAGTGCTAAGAAGCAAGAGACGGTATCCAGGTCAAGCACTGAAGCTGAGAAGTCTGTAGCAAATGCAACAGCTGAAGTAATGTGGGTTCAGTCTTTGCTTGCAGAGTTGGGTGTTAGACAGACACAACCACCATGTATATGGTGTGATAATTTGGGAGCTACCTATTTGTCAGCCAATCCAGTGTTTCATGCAAGAGCTAAACATATTGAGATAGATTTTCATTTTGTCAGAGAACGAGTGTTGAGGAGACAGCTGGAGATTCGGTTCATTTCTTCCAAAGATCAGATTGCTGATGGGTTCACTAAACCGTTGCCTTACAGAGCATTTGAAGCCTTCAAGAATAATCTCAACTTGCGAAGTTGTGATTAAGGGAGGGTATTAGAGATATAGGTCAAACAGAGTTTGAACCTGTTAGGCGTGTGTGAGTCCGTATGAGTTACGACCTGTAATCCCGTGTAAACTCTCCCTGTACTCCTTCTATATATACATACAATGATAGGCACCGGAGTTTATCCGAGTAGCCCTAATCTACCTGATCAGATTCTCGTTTAATATGGTATGAGGCCGGCCTTCCGTAGCTAGCCTCGATTGAATTAATCATGAAGCCATCACGTGGACCTGCCCCATCAAGTCACAGAGAAAAGGATGGAGCACTAGTACACGACGGGTTCAGATCATTGCATGGTACGCCAAGAAAGGAAAGAGCAACCAACAGCTAAGGCCTTCCACAGTGTCATCGGTGCCCGATACCCTCGTGCTGTTGCCACCACCACCGATGCCCAGAAAAAAATTTCAGGCATCGCTCTCACAACGTAGGGCTTCGACAGGTAAAAGTAGTGGGACCTAAAGATAAATAGAAACGCACCACTGCTCTGCAGAAAGGAAAGAGAGAGAAGGCATTTGCTATAGAAAGTGGAGAGATAGTAATATTTTATTGCTTCAAGGAACTGGGCATCGATGCTTCTACGTGCTCCGATGCTTGAAGTTTCTGGTTCGGGCACCGGTCTCACAACGTGTGGGCACCGCGTTTCGAAGCCTCAAATCAATCGGGCACCGAAAATTTCCAACGCTGTGGAGGGCCTAAAGAGAAAGGAAGTCCCGATAAAAGAAAAATACTTGATGATTCGGATCTGGTCAGATCCGCAAGGTCAACAACCAACTTCGCTGATTAGATCGTGTTCCATAAAAAAAAAGGAGAAGGAGAGTAGCAGGGATTATGATCCACGCGGGTGGCTCTACGTCGGCACCGCCGATCACACGCTCGGGCAGCAGGAATTTGAAGTTTGTCATCAACTATCAGCTGGAGACCGATCACCCGACGAAAAAATTAGGCATGTTTCTGCCAGGCAACGCGTTTCTACATCGTCCGCGCAGTGGTTGCGGGAATAAAAAACTGCGGCCAGAACCCAATGCAACAATCTGATCTGCCACGGTCGTTCGGGAAAAACCAATTAAAGCTGTACCCAGCAGATCGCCCCGTCAATTGGTGCCTCGATGTGTTACTCCATTGAAGGCCGGCTAGTAGCATCAGGAAAAATAAAATAAGAAGAAGATGCCTTCGGTTTGGACAAAAGCCGCAAGTCAAGGAAAGTAAAAAAAGAAAAGAAGACCTACTTCATACAAGAGGGAAGGATATTCACGTGAAACCAAGAGAAAAGGAAGGAAACAATCAAGACGCTGCCTTGCGTCCGTATACAATATCAATAGCTGTATCCCGTCGTCGTGCACCTGTCGTCATGAAGAGCCATCAAATCTGAACAAGCTTCTACTGCTTCGCTGTGCATAGTCGCCACGTTCGGGGCTTGCTCGTTGCATCACGGACTTGATATATTTGGGAGCTCGCCCGTCAACTGCCTGGGCTTGGCGATCGCGCCCGCCATCGCGCACTCTTCTTACTCGGCCCGCTCGCGCGACCGAGATATTCGGATGTTTCGCTCGCAGCGGATCGGTTATGTCAACCGCGCCCTCTTCATCGGTCACGCAGCTAGGCACCGCGCGGATCATCTTGGATGGCGCAATTATTTCGCTGCGCTGCCGCATGAACTATCTCTCGTCCGCGGAATTATTTTGGTTGCGCCCGCCGCATGGACTATTTCGTCTGGACTATTTCGGCTACGCCCGCTCGCGTGGATTTTCTTTGTGGTGCAATTATTTCGATGCGCCCGCCGCATGGAGTATCTTGGATGGCGCCACTATTTCCGGCTGCGCCCGCCGCACGCATCCCTTAAAGATTCGACCGTGCTCACGGTCCCTTGAAAATTCGATCGTGTGCTCACGGTCCCTTGAAGATTCGACTGTGCTCACGGTCCCTTGAAGATTCGACCGTGCTCACGGTCCCTTGAAGATTCGACTGAGCTCACGGTCCCTTGAAGATTCGACTGTGCTCATGGTCCCCTGAAGACTACTATTCCCATCGGGAGCGTTTTGTCATTGGCGCTGCTCATTGAACCAAGAAGATATGAAGACTATTACTCCCATCGGGAGCGCCGGTTCGCAAATTGCTCTCTCGAATATTCCTCGAACTATTGGGTTACTCTCATCAGAGTGTTGGTTCGTTGGAACTCAAGAAGATATGAAGACTATTACTCCCATCAGCGCCGGTTCGCTGGAACCCAAGAAGATATGAAGACTCAAGTTTTGAAGAATTGCAGTAATTCGGGACACCCGAACTACATCATCAGGAACCTTGTTCGTATATTTCAACGAACATCGGTGCGATGGAAAATACGCCCAAGATTGCACTCTAAAAGCCTCTGAAATTACGAGTGCTATGATGCAAAATCAACGGAGACCTTGTTCTTTTCCTTTGCTATAGATGCCTCAACGAGTGCCGCAGATAGCAAGGATCATGAAACAACGGGGACCTTGCTCTTTTCTTTTGCTATAGATGCCTCAAAGAGTGCCGCAAATAGCAAGGATCATGAAGCAACGGGGACCTTGCTCTTTTCCTTTGCTATAGATGCCTCAAAGAGTGCCGCAGATAGAAGGATCATGAAACACGTACAAAACGACCCACGGTCAAGACATGCATCGGTTGAAAGCAAAGTTGCACATACAACGGGTTTAGCAAGACCTGCAACACGAGTTGATCACTCAAACAATTTGCTGACCAACGAATACACATACGCTTAAACGGGCAATTAAGATTTGCTCCTTCAAAATTTGCCAACGGCATTGACACGGTAAAAGTGCATATATATATGTATCTACCGAAAAAATTACAAACAATGGCATCAACGATGCTCAAGGTGCATTGACGATTGCCCCTTGAAATATACAACAATGTGTCAACGGCACTGAAGAAAACTGTAAACATCGGGTTGCTCGACTTGAGTCTACTCATGGTTGCAAGCATCGTCCTGACTCGTTACTTCCCACCGGGAGCGCCGGACGCGCACCCGATAAAATTATTGCTCCTCTGGGCTATCATCCGAATCATCGGCTTCTTCCTGGTATCATCCAAATCATCGCTCCCTCGTGCCATCATCTCAATCATCGGCTCCCCTCGGGCCATCATCTCAATCATCGGCTCCCTCGTGGCCATCATCCAATCATCTACTCCTCATATCATCTCAATCGCCGGCCTTCCTGGGATATCATCCGAATCATCAACTCCCTATCTATGGCATCATCAGAGTCATCGGCATCAAGTTCTCGGAACTTGAAAAAGTTTACGGTGTTTGACTTAGCATTTTTTACACCCTATACATAACTATTTCATATTTATCTACAAAGCGGGAGCTACTCCCATCGGGAGCGCTAGTCGCGCACCCGATAAAAATATGGCAACCTCGCCAACAAAGAAGAATAAAGTTGAAGACGTCGACATCAACAATCAAGATCTTCGAGTAGTACAACTTGAGTCTATGTGTGGCTGCAAGCACCCGCCCATAGACTCGGGGGCACTCCCACTCCGGAGCGCCGCGCACCCGACCAAAAGCAACTTCGACTCTACATCAAGCACAAGATTCAACAGATGATCAAGTCATTCGGCGAAGACAACTTTAGTCCCCGTCCGAAGCTTCACTTCGGCCAGACACTCGGGGCACGACGTGGGCATAACCCTCTGGGTACTCGACATTGCCATACTGGCAAGAAACCATGAAGGTGGACCAGCACAAGGACTCGACAAGCCGGACCCGCACGCGCCTCAACTTGGACTACAAGGAAAGAAGACTCCAATACGAATCCTACTAGGACTCTTGTAAACCCTAGCTTGGCTGATATATAAAGCCAGGCAGGGGCACCCTTAGACACACAATCAAAAACATAATTTTAGAGGCAATACGCCTAGACACCGCAACCCGCGGATTAGAACTAGACTAGATCCAACAACTCCGCCTATGGCGGCCCCCGTATACATATATTCATATAGTGGATTGCTAGCAGGACGTAGCGATCCTCCACCGCGGGGCGTGAACCTTGGTACGTCGTCTCGCTCCCGAAACTTCCGTCGTCGCCTTTCTAAAACCCAAGCCCTCATGGTGGGCATTACCGAGGAACTTCCGTCGTTGCCTTTCTCTAAAACAAAGTACTTGGTTGTTTGTGCGCTGGTCTCCACATTGCCGCCGACGCCGGAGGGCGCCTCGCCACGAGTTGGTTCGCAACACTCGGGAGAGAATATTTTTCTCCTACCGGTCGATAAACCTGGTTTCTAACTGAGGGAAACTTCGTCGTGCTCATCATACCTTCCTCTGGGTTCGACTCAACGTTGCGCATAAATTCTCCTTCATCAACTTCACACCAGCAGGACTTTTTCTAGCGCAGGTGTCGGGGAGAAAAGCATCTCTTCTGCGAGGGGAGTCTCTCACTCTCAACTCTTTTACTTTGTTATTATTTTGCTTGCATATTTTATTTTTATCTTGTTTGTATTTTATATCAAAAATCCAAAAAAATAGTGTAGTTGTTATTTTTATTGCATTTAGTTTACCATGATTATTCCCGAGTTTGAGTTTAGGAACCTATCTATAGGTGATGGATCTATAGTAGGGATAAATAATATTGGAGAGTTCCTTAATCATATTAGTAAGTATGAGAAAATCCCAGAAAAATCTTTAGCTGAACTTGCTCCCGATTATGAAACCGCTATGGCTTGCCTAGTTAAAATGCTAGAGAGTAAATTTATTAGCCTTCACCCATCCTTGCAATACATGTTTCTTAAACTGCATAAAATTGAGGATGGTGAGAAAAAGAATTTATTCTTGAAACCTTGCTTAGAAAATTTAGGTATGAAGCTATAGAAGCAAGGAAAATATTTGATAATTATGGTATGCTAGGATCAAGCATAGATATTCTAAAATTATTTGGTAAGATTAGTAAAGTTAAACCGGAGGAAATCAATATACCAATACCTCTTAAAATTTCAGCAGTGCATGAAGCTTACGATAGGAATTTTTATTGGATTGTTCCTGGGAATTTATTTGATGAAGAAAGTAAACCTAAAAGTGTTGAGAGAGGAACTTCAAAAACCACTATAGATAGCATAGAATGTCTGGTTGAAACTACTTTCATTCCCGATCTTAATGATTTCTCTCTTTATAATACTTGATTTGCACCCTTTCTGCGCCTAGCTCAAAGGCGTTAAAGAAAAGCGCTTATGGGAGACAACCCATGTTTTTTCTGTTATTTTTGATTTGTTGAGTCTTGGAAATTATTTATACTGTAATAACCTCTCCTTATCATTTTTATTTCGTTTTTGTGCCAAGGGTAACCTCTAATAGAAAGAAAGCAGTGTTTGGGGTATTTGCAATTCTGAAACTGATTCTGTGCTGGTGATACGTCCAATTTGCATCACTATTTTGTATCATAATTTGCCGTTATTCATTGATATATTTCATATTGGGACGCAATACTTATGTTATTTCATCTATTTTGCATGTTTCATCATTATTGGAGGATCAAGCACCGGAGCCAGGATTCTGCTGGAAAAAGCACCGTCAGAACGCAATATTTCGGAAGATCAACTGTGGAAGGAAATTTCACGTAAATTCCTATTTTTCCAGATGACGGAGGGAGCCAAGGGGGAGAAGAGGGGAGCCAAGGTGGGCCCAGACCACAGGCCGGCGCGGCCCATGGCCTGGCCACGCCACCCTGTGGTGTGGGGGCCCCACAACCCTCTCGCCTCCTTTTCTTCGCGTACTCCTTCGTCCCGAAAACCTAAGCCACGAGAGGACCTCACGAGGGTTACAGCCGCCTCTGGGGCGGAGAAACACCGAGAGAAAGAGCTCTCCTGGCGGGCAGGAATCACGGGGAAATTCCCTCCGGAGGGGGAAATCGACGCCATCGCCATCGTCATCGAGCCGACATCATCTCCATCATCATCATCTCCACCATCTACACCGCCATCACCACCGCTGCACCTCGTCACCGCTGTAACAATTTGGGTTGGATCTTGATTGTTTGATAGGGGAAACTCTCCCGGTGTTATTCTCTACTTGTTGTAGATGCTATTGAGTGAAACCATTGAACCAAGGTTTATGTTCAGATTGTTATTCATCATCATATCACCTCTGATTGTATTCCATATGATGTCTCGTGAGTAGTTCGTTTAGTTCTTGAGGACATGGGTGAAGTCTAAATGCTAGTAGTGAATTATGGTTGAGTAATATTCAATGTTATGATATTTAAGTTGTGGTGTCATTCTTCTAGTGGTGTCGTGTGAACGTCGACTACACGACACTTCACCATTTATGGGCCTAGGGGAGTGCATCTTGTATTCGGTTGCTAATTGGGGGTTGCCGGAGTGACAGAAACCTGAGCCCCCGTTAGTATATCGATGCAAGAGGGATCGCAGGATCTCAGAGTTTAAGGCTGTGGTTAGATTTATCTTAATTACTTTCTTGTAGTTGCGGATGCTTGCAAGGGGTATAATCACAAGTATGTATTAGTCCTAGGAAGGGCGGTGCATTAGCATAGGTTCACCCACACAACACTTATCAAAACAATGAAGATTATTTAGCTACATGAAGCGAAAGCACTAGACTAAAATCCCCGTGTGTCCTCAAGAACGTTTGGTCATTATAAGTAAACAAACCGGCTTGTCCTTTGTGCTAAAAAGGATTGGGCCACTCGCTGCAATTATTTCTCTCGCATTTTACTTACTCGTACTTTATTCATCTATTACATCAAAACCCCTTGAATACTTGTTTGTGAGCATTTACAGTGAATCCTTCATCGAAACTGCTGCCAACACCTTCTGCTCCTCGTTGGGATCGACATTCTTACTTATCGAAGATACTACGATACACCCCCTATACTTGTGGGTCATCAAGACTATTTTTTGGCGCCGTTGCCGGGGGTGAAGCGCTATTGGTAAGTGGAATTGGTAAGGAAAACCTTTACTGTTTGTGCTGATTTTATTTCTGCCTGCGCTATAAGTCATTATGGAGAGATCTTCTCTTCAATTTCTATTTGGGAAATCTACTACTACTGCAACGGTAGTGGATGAAGCGCCAGGTGAGGAAGTAGTACCATATAAAATACCTATGAAAATTATTGAACGTGTTATGGATAACCGCTATGAAGGGGATGGAACTGTCCATCCTGGTGATCATTTATTGTTTTTGCATGAATTATGCGGGTTATTCAAATGTGCAGGTATTTCTATGAATGAAGTTAGAAAGAAACTATTCACTATATCGCTGTCTGGTAAAGCGGCGCACTGGTATAAATTGCTGAAGAATGGTGATTCTATTGATTGGGAGGACATTGTGCCTTTATTTTATTCCAAATTTTATCCTCCAAGTGAAATTCACAAAGATCGGAACCGCATATATAATTTCTGGCCTCATGATGGAGAGAGTATTGCCCAAGCTTGGGGGAGATTGAAGTCTTTAATGCTCAAATGCCCCATTCATGAGCTTCCTGGTAATGTTATTATTGATAATTTCTATGCAAGACTTTCTTTTCAAGACAAGACCTTGCTGGATACTTCTTGTTCTGGATCATTTACACGCAACAAAGAAGAGTTTAAAAGGGACCTTCTTGATCGGATCCAAGAAAATACTGAAGGATGGGAGAACGACAAAGATAGAGAATCAGGTATAATTTATGATTATAAATGCATTGAAGCTTTTATGGATACTGATAAATTTCGTAATATGAGTGCTACATATGGTCTTGATTCCAAGTTGTTGCAAATCTTTATAAAGCTTTTGCCTCTCATTATGAATTGCCTAAGAAGAATTTTGATAAGTATCATGAACCGTATAAAGATAAAGTTGATTCATCTGTAAACAAATGTGTAGTGATTGAAACTGTTGATAATGTTATTCCTGAAGCTTATATTGAAAAAACTCCTTTCCCTGCTAAAATGAAGGAGTACTCTTGTCATATCTAGTGCGTTAATAAAAGTGAAAAGAAACCTAAAGAACCCGAAGAACAAATTAAAATTGAACCTGCTGTTGCAATAGTTAAAGATCTTGTGACTGAAAATGTGGAGGATGGTCATATTATTTTCTGTGAAGATGCTTCTAATATTGTTTCACATCCTAATAAACCCAAACAAGTTAGTGTTCCTATGCTATCTCTTAGAATTGGTGATCATTGCTATTATGGTTTATGTGATATTGGTGCAAGTGTTAGTGCTATTCCTTATGAGCTTTACACGGAGATTATGCACGAAATTGGTTCTTGTGAACTTGAAGATATTGATGTGGTTATTCATCTGGCTAATAGAGAAACTATTTCTCCAATTGGTATTGTTCGAGATGTGGAAGTTCTATGTGGTAAGATTAAATATCCTGCTGACTTTTTGGTACTTGGTTCTGCTGCTAGTGATCATTGTCCTATCATTTTTGGTAGACCTTTTCTAAATACTTGTGGAGCTATTATAGATTGTAAGAAAGAGAAAATTTTGACTAGATTTGCTGGTGAACCTTATGAATTTAACTTTTCTAAATTTACCAAAACTCCTTATAAAGCGACTTGCCTAGTAATGATTTTAAAATGGAGCAGTGTGCATCTATTGTTCTTGTTCCTAATAATCCTTTGCAGCAACATTTGGAGAATAGTGAAAGTGAAGCTTTTAGGAAAGAAAGAGATGAGCTTGAGGAAATTTTTCTTCGCCAACCTATTCTCAAGCATGATTTACCGGTGGAAGATTTGGGTACAACACCGCCACCAAAGGAAGATCCTGTTTTTGATTTAAAGCCTTTACATGATAATCTTAAATATGCTCATATTGATGATAAGAAAATATATCCTGTTATTATTAGTTCTAAGCTTTCAGAGATTGAGGAAGAAAGGTTATTGGAAATATTGAAGAAACACCGAGGAGCTATTGGCTATACTCTTGATGATTTGAAAGGGATTTCTCCTTCTATTTGCCAACATGCTATCAATATGGAAGATGATGCAAAGCCTGTTGTTGAACATCAACGTCGTCTAATTCCGAAGATGAAAGAGGTGGTAAGGAACGAGGTATTAAAACTTCTTGAAGCTGGTATTATATATCCTATTGCTGATAGTAGATGGGTTAGTCCTGTGCATTGTGTTCCTAAGAAAGGAGGAATGACTGTTGTGCCTAATGATAATGATGAGCTTATTCCTCAAAGAATAGTTGTAGGTTATAGAATGTGCATTGATTTTAGAAAAGTTAATAAAGTTACTAAGAAAGATCATTACCCTTTACCCTTTATTGATCAAATGCTAGAAAGGTTATCTAAAAATACTCATTTTTGCTTTCTTGATGGTTATTCTGGTTTTTCACAAATTGCTGTTAAAGCTAAAGATCAAGAGAAAACCACGTTTACTTGTCCTTATGGAACTTATGCTTATAGGCGTATGCCTTTTGGTTTATGTAATGCTCCTGCTACTTTTCAAAGATGCATGTCTGCTATTTTTCATGGTTTTTGCGAAAGTATTGTAGAGGTGTTCATGGATGATTTTTCTGTCTATGGGAATTCTTTTGATAATTGCTTGCGAAACCTCGATAAAGTTTTGCAGAGATGTGAAGAAACTAACCTTGTTCTTAATTGGGAGAAATGCCACTTTATGGTTAATGAAGGAATTGTATTGGGACATAAAATTTCCGAGAGAGGTATTGAAGTTGATAGAGCTAAAGTTGAAGCAATTGAGAAGATGCCCTATCCGAGGGATGTTAAAGGTATTCGTAGTGTTCTTGGTCATGCTGGGTTTTATAGGAGATTTATTAAAGATTTCTTAAAATTTCAAAACCTCTTACTAATCTTCTTCAAAAAGATGTACCTTTTGTTTTTTATGATGATTGTAAGGAAGCTTTTGAAACTCTAAAGAAAGCCTTAACAACTGCTCCTGTAGTCGAACCTCCTGATTGGAATTTGCCTTTTGAAATTATGTGTGATGCTAGTGATTTTGCTGTAGGCGCTGTTCTTGGACAGCGGGTAGATAAAAAATTAAATGTTATTCATTATGCTAGTAAGACTCTTGATGCTGCTCAAAGAAATTATGCTACAACTGAAAAGGAATTGTTAGCTGTAGTCTTTGCTTGTGACAAGTTTAGACCCTATATTGTTGATTCAAAAGTCACAATTCATACTGATCATGCTGCAATTAGATACCTTATGACAAAGAAAGATGCTAAGCCAAGGCTTATTAGATGGGTACTTCTGTTTGCAAGAATTTGATTTACATATTATAGATAGGAAAGGTGCTGATAATCCTGTTGCTGATAATTTGTCTAGATTGGAAAATATTGCTTATGATCCTGTTCCTGTTAATGATAGTTTTCCAAATGAACAATTGGCTGTAATAAAGGTGAGCTCGCGAGAGAGCCCTTGGTATGCAGATTATGCTAACTTTATTGTTTCGAAGTATTTGCCTCCAACCTTTTCAGCTCAGCAAAGGAGGAAATTCTTTTATGACTTGAGGCATTATTTTTGGGATGACCCACACTTATATAAAGAAGGAGTAGATGGTATTATGCGAAGATGTGTTCCTGAATATGAACAACAGGAGATATTGAGTAAATGTCATGGTAGTGTTTATGGAGGACATCACGCTGGAGATAGAACCGCGCAAAAGGTTCTACAATCAGGTTTTTATTGGCCAACACTTTTCAAAGATGCAAGGAAGTTTATCTTATCCTGTGATGAATGTCAAAGAGTTGGTAATATCTCTAGACGCAATGAAATGCCTATGAATTATACTCTTGTTATTGAACCATTCGATTGTTGGGGATTCGACTTCATGGGTCCTTTCCCTTCTTCAAATGGTAACACTCATATACTTGTCGTTGATTATGTTACTAAATGGGTAGAAGCTATACCTACAAAAAGTGCTGATGGTGAGACCTCTATAAAAATGCTTGTAGATATTATATTTCCTAGATTTGGAGTACCTAGATATATTATGACTGATGGAGGTTCTCATTTTATTCATGGAGGTTTTAGAAAAACTCTTGCTAAGTATGGTATTAATCATAGAATTGATTCCGCTTATCACCCTCAAACTAGTGGTCAAGTAGAATTATCAAATAGAGAGATTAAAGCTATCTTGGGAAAGACTGTTAATAAATCTAGAAAGAATTGGGCTAGTAAATTGAAAGAAGCACTATGGGCTTATAGAACTGCTTATAAAAATCCTATGGGAATGTCACCTTATAAAATGGTTTATGGAAAAGCTTGTCATTTACCTTTAGAACTAGAGCACAAAGCTTATTGGGCTGTTAGAGAACTAAATAAAGATCCTAAATTAGCCGGTAATAAGAGGTTGTTGCAATTAAGTTCTCTAGATGAATGGAGAAGTGAAGCTTATGAAAATGCTAAACTCTTTAAAGAAAAAGTTAACAAGTGGCATGATAGAAGGATCATCAAAAGAGAGTTTAATATTGGGGATAAAGTCCTATTGTATCGGTCTCGTCTCAGATTCTTTGGGAAATTACTCTCGAAGTGGGAAGGACCATATGTTGTTGAGGAGGTGTATCGTTCAGGAGCAATTAAAATTAGCTCTCTCCAAGGCAATGCCACACAAGTGGTGAATGGACAAAGACTCAAGCATTATATCTCGGGTGATTCTTATAATGTTGATGTTGATATTATTCAAGTGGAAACACCGGAGGCTTTCATCAAAGGACAAATTGTCAGTCCGCCAGAACTCGACTTTGAATAGGTAACAGTACAGGTAATAAAAAGTCCGCGTTTACCTTTCCGAACATTATTTCTGCTGTTTTTGGAAAATATGAAAAATTACGGAATCGAAACGGAGTGGAAAAGACGCGCGAGGGCCCGTCACCACAGGCCGGCGCGGGCCCCACCCTGGCCGCGCCGACCTATGGTAACAGCCCCTCGGCGTCCCGTTTCCACTCGTTTTCGGCCTGGAACCTTCCTTTTGTCGTAAAAATATTTGCTATATAATCCCCCGGACCCCTAGAGGTCCGTATATCGTTTTCTCGTCGTGTTTTGTTTCGAGCTGTTTTCTGCCAGATTTGTTTTGATCTAGAAGCACCATGGTCTCCAACAACAAGGACAAGGGGCCTTGGAAGGAAGAGATGGATGAAAGGATCAATAAGGAGAAGAAGAAGATAGCATCAGCAAAAGGAGATTGGGAAACTACGAAGAGTAAGCCAATCTTGGTGGGATCGGTTAACACTGGGCGTTCTTTTCTCATAACTTGCAGGGAGCTCTTCCGCCTGCTCTGGACCTCGACTCTTCCCTTGTGTGGAGGAAGCAATACGGGTTGCGATGAGTTTTGTGATCAATATCGTGCTCTCAAAAGGGAAGTGGAGATACTTCAGGAGGAGAACCAGCGACTTCGCAGAATGCTGGAATATTACTCAAATCCCAGCACAAGGCCGTCACCGCCACACTCGGATAACAATGAGTCTCTTCAGGTTTTGGTGCAGAATTGCAAAATTGAGAAGCTGAAGCTGAAGGAGATCCTTATGAAGCGCGAGAAGAAGCCATCACCATCATCACCGAAGGAGTAATTCATCATCGGTATTGGCATCCCCTTGGTTTGTTCCAAGCTTGGGGGAGTGCCGCGGTATCACATCATCACTACCTTTATCTTTTATTATCAAGTAGTGTCATATCATGAGTAGGGAAGTTATCATATGGAATAGTATGCAATGTGGAAGTATCTCTTAGTTGGTTATCTATGTATCCGTTGGTGTGAGTTATCGTTATGGAATATTAATGAGAAGTCTTATCATTTACTTTTTGCACACCTTATTTTAGTTTGCAATCTCCATTATATGATTACTCTTGACATGAGTATTGATATCACTTTGGGAGCATCAAGTAAATCTATTTGGTTTTGGCAAACTTAGCATTGGTCAATAGCAACAACACCCCGATGTTTGAATAGAAGAGAGAAATACACTTAGATACATTACTCTATTATCTCTATGCTAATGAGTTTAGTATTCTGAAGTTAAAATTGCTTGTGCTTATGGGAAAGATGCATGATTGTTCTATCATATGTATATTTGTTTGTTTCCCTCAACCTTTATGCTTGCTATCAAACCTTGCTAGCCAAAGACCTGTATCGAGAGGGAATGCTTCTCATACATCCATAACCTTAGACCAAACCTATGCCATTTGTGTCCACCATACCTACCTACTACATGGTATTTTCTGCCATCCAAGTAAATACTTCATGTGCTACCTTTAAATAATTCAAACTATACTACTCCTTATTTGTGTCAATGTTTTATAGCTCATGAGGAAGTATGTGGTGTTTTATCTTTCAATCTTGTTGGGCGGACTTTCACCAATGGACTAGTGGCACATCCGCTTATCCAATAATTTTGCAATAAGAGCTGGCAACGGGGTTCCCAGCCCCAATTAATAACTTTCATTAATAATTCTCTTCACATGTTTTGCCCTGATTTATCAGTAAGCAACTTAATTTTGCAATAGACACTCCTCCATGGTATGTGAATGTTGGAAGGCACCCGAGGATTCGGTTAGCCATGGATTGAGAAAGCCAAGGTTGGGGGAGTGTCATCCTTAATAAAACTAAAATACATGTGTAAACAAAAGAGAAGGGGGATGATCTACCTTGCTGGTAGAGATGCCGTCCCTCATGGGAGCCGCTCTTGAAGGTTCGTTGGCAAGGGGGTTAGAGTGCCCGCTACCATTCGTTGACAACAACAAACACCGCTCAAAATCTTACTTTTATGCTCTTTATATGATTTCAAAACTTGAAAAGCTCTAGCACATGATTTAATCCCTGCTTTCTGCGAAGGGCCTATCTTTTACTTTTATGTTGAGTCAGTAAACCTATTTCTCTCTATCTCAAGCAAGCAATTGAGTTGTTGTGAACCAATCATTTATGCTATGGTTCAGTTGATCATGTCTTTTATACTTTCTTGTTTAGTACCAATTTTATCTGAATGAATATGACTTCGAAGTTATCAATGATTATGAGGAGATTGTTATGCTTGAATATGAAAGCTCAGCTATAAAATCTAATATGAAAGCTTTGCTTAGAAGTACAATCCGTTAGTAGTTCTCCGACCAAGAACAAAGTTTGCCATCACCAACTATGATTTCTCATGCACCTTTACTTGTGATTTCTCTTTACTTATTTCAAGATGAGTTATATGAGGAAGTTGTTTACTAAAATGTCTTGTGTGAATGAATATGATGCTTCTTGTCCGTATTTTATTTATCGACTCTTCACTCCATAAACATGGGGTCTTGTTTATCGAGCTCAGTTTCGCTTGGGGACAAGCGAGGTCTAAGCTTGGGGGAGTTGATACGTCCAATTTGCATCACTATTTTGTATCATAATTTGCTGTTATTCATTGATATATTTCATATTGGGACACAATACTTATGTTATTTCATCTATTTTGCATGTTTCATCATTATTGGAGGATCAAGCACCTGAGCCAGGATTTTGCTGGAAAAAGCACCGTCAGGACGCAATATTTCGGAAGATCAACTGTGGAAGGAAATTTCACGTAAATTCCTATTTTTCCGTATGACGGAGGGAGCGAAGGGGAGAAGAGGGGAGCCAAGAGCCCAGACCACGGCCGGTCACCCATGGCCGGCGCGCACCAGGGTGTGGGCCCCATGTCCCTCTCGCCTCCTTTTCTTCGCGTACTCCTTCGTCCCGAAACCTAAGCCACGTAGAGGACCTCACAGGTTGCAGCCGCCTCGCGGGCGGAGAACACCAGAGAAAAGAGCTCTCCCACGGGCAGAATCCGGGGAAATTCCTCTCGGGAGGGGGAAATCGACGCCATCGCCATCGTCATCGAGCGACATCATCTCCATCATCATCATCATCTCCACTATCTACACCGCCATCACCACCGCTGCACCTCGTCACCGCCGTAACAATTTGGGTTGGATCTTGATTGTTTGATAGGGGAAACTCTCCTGTTATTCTCTACTTGTTGTAGATGCTATTGAGTGAAACCATTGAACCAAGGTTTATGTTCAGATTGTTATTCATCATCATATCACCTCTGATTGTATTCCATATGATGTCCCGTGAGTAGTTCGTTTAGTTCTTAAGGACATGGGTGAAGTCTAAATGCTAGTAGTGAATTATGATTGAGTAATATTCAATGTTATGATATTTAAGTTGTGGTGTCATTCTTCTAGTGGTGTCGTGCGCGACTACACGACACTTCACCATTTATGGGCCTAGGGGAGTGCATCTTGTATTCGGTTGCTAATTGCGGGGTTGTGACAGAAACCTGAGCCCCCGTTAGTATATCGATGCAAGAGGGATCGCAGGATCTCAGAGTTTAAGGCTGTGGTTAGATTTATCTTAATTACTTTCTTGTAGTTGCGATGCTTGCAAGGGGTATAATCACAAGTATGTATTAGTCCTAGGAAGGGCGGTGCATTAGCATAGGTTCACCCACACAACACTTATCAAAACAATGAAGATTATTTAGCTACATGAAGCAAAGCACTAGACTAAAATCCCCGTGTGTCCTCAAGAACGTTTGGTCATTATAAGTAAACAAACCGGCTTGTCCTTTGTGCTAAAAAGGATTGGGCCACTCGTTGCAATTATTTCTCTCGCATTTTACTTACTCGTACTTTATTTATCTATTACATCAAAACCCCTTGAATACTTGTTTGTGAGCATTTACGTTGAATCCTTCATCGAAATCGCTGCCAACACCTTCTCGCTTCCTCGTTGGGATCGACATTCTATTATCGAAGATACTACGATACACCCCCTATACTTGTGGGTCATCACCAAAATTCTTAAAAATCGCTTAACGTTATTTTGAGCTGAAATTTTTTGTTCTTATGCCCCAGTATGTTAGATAACTTTCGTTAGTTTAGCATTTTTCGATTTGAGCAACAGAACTATTTCTTTAATTTCGATGTCTTCCTCTGGTCTGCTTTGATAGACATTTCTGCCATGTTTTACATTTGCGTCTTATGCTTCGTCTTTTTGTGAAAAATAGCTTTGGGAAGAAGTAGCTACAGTAGAATATGTTAAAATTAGTATTTGATATGTGTGCCATTACTGAAGCCTTGCTGGTTTGATATATTTTTATTTGCACTAATGTTGCTAATCAATTGTGCTGAGTTTTGTGTGAAGGAAGTTTTCAAGTGCAGTGAGAGAAGAATGATGCAATAGATGAAGCATGGGCAAGATTCAAGCTTGGGTATGTCCCCTGGACCCCCCAAGAAATATTCAAGAAGTACAAGCGTCAAAGCTTGGGGATGCCCAAGGCATCCCCTCTTCATCAACAAAAAGCACGAGGTCATTTTTCAACACGCTATATTTTTATTCCTTCATGTGATATGTGTTATCCTTGGAGCGTATTTACTTTTTATTGTGTGTTTACTTTCAATAAAGTTGTATCCCATCATTCATATTTACTTTGGAGTGAGACACGCTCCACCACTTTGCATATTTACTTTGGAGTGAGACACGCTCCGTTGTTTTGCCTGTTTATTTTGGAGTGAGACACGCTCCACTGTTATGCATTTTGCGTTGGAGAGAGACACGCTCCACTTTTATATTTATTTGTGTATCAATAACTCTCTGGAGATTTACTTATTTTTCATATATGAGAGTTGTTTGGTTTCATTTGGTTGGCGTTGGAAGCATGAAAAAAAAAATTATGTGTATGTGATGTAAATGGAAGCATTTTTAGACTATGGCATAGTTATTTTTGCATATCTTGCTAGATGTTCTTCTCATGATGAGCTTGTTAATTATATTTTCATTATGATTAGTCTCAAATACTGAGAGTGTTTAGTGTGCCATCGAAGGTTTCATGCATTGTTTTTAGCATACAATAGAAAGCATAATATTGTGGTATATATTCTCCTACGAATGTTTTTATTTGGGTCGACTTGGCACATGTTTTGCAACATGTTATGACTACATTCCAGTCAATTCTTGCCTCTATGATCATTTAGTTTGCAACTTGTGTATCACTTTATGCTTTGATTAATATATTTTGTCGCTGTGCATGATTATGGCCATTATGCTCTCTTAGTTGGTCGCACCCGGTCTTTTTCTAGCCTCCATTTGTGTGAATATTTTATTCATGCATCTGATACGTCTCAAACGTATCTATAATTTCTTATGTTCCATGCTACTTTTATTACAATACTTGAATGTTTTATACATACTTTACAACATTATTATACATTTTCCGCACTAACCTATTAACAAGATGCCGAAGTGCCAGTTCCTGTTTTTGCTTTGGTTTCAGAAATCCTAGTAAGGAAATATTCTCGAATTGGACGAAATCAACGCCAGGGGCCTATTTTTACACGAAGCTTCCAGAAGACCGAAAGGGAGACGAAGTGGCCATGAGGGGGCACACACCAGGGCGGCGCGTCCAAGCCCGGTCGCGCGAGCCTTTTGTGGCCCTCGCGTCGCCCGACCTACCCTTCCGCCTACTTAAAGCCTCCGTCGCAAACCCCCCGTACCGAGAGCCACGATACGAAAACCCTCCGAGACGCCGCCGTCGCGAATCTCATCTCGGGATTCAGAGATCGCCGCACTCGCCTGAGAGGGGGAATCATCACCGGAGGGGCTCTTACATCATCATGCCCGCTCCGATTGATGCGTGAGTAGTTCATCCTTGGACTATGGGTCCATAGCAAGAGCTAGATGGTTGTCTTCTCGCTTGTGCTATCATTGTTATAGATCTTGTGAGCTGCCTAACATGATCAAGATCATCTATTTGTAATGCTACATGTTTGGTGGGATCCCATGAATATAGAATATTATGTTAAGTTGATTATCAATCTATCATATATGTGTTGTTTATGTTCTTGCATGCTCTCCGTTGGTAGAGGCTCTGGCCAAGTTGATACTTGTAACTCCAAGAGGGAGTAATTATGCTCGATAGTGGGTTCATGCCTCCATTTAACTGGGACAGTGACAAAAAGTTCTAAGGTTGTGGATGTGTCGTTGCTACTAGGGATAAAACATCGATGCTTTGTCTAAGGATATTTGTGTTGATTACATTACGCACCATACTTAATGCAATTATCTGTTGTTTACAACTTAATACCGGAAGGGGGTTCGGATGATAACCTGAAGGTGGATTATTTAGGCATAGATGCATGCTGGATAGCGGTCTATGTACTTTGTCGTAATGCCCCTGATTAAATCACATAGTAATCATCGTTGATATGTATTGAATCTTTATTTGTCAATTGCTCGCTGTAATTTGTTCACCCAAGATGTTAGTTATCTTATTGGAGAGACACCTCTAGTGAACCGTGGACCCTGGTCCATTCTTTTACATCTGAATACATTCTACTGTTTTACTGTTCTCTGCAAACAAACATCTTCCACTCGATACGCTTAATCCTTTGTTTTCAGTTAGTGAGATTGACAACCTCACTGTTACGTTGGGGCAAAGTACTTGATTGTGTTGTGCAGGTTGGCGTTGGCGCCGGTTTCACCGGTGTTGCGCCGCACTACATTCCTCCACCAACAACCTTCACGTGCTTCTTGGCTCCTACCGGTTCGATAACCTTGGTTTCTTTCTAGGGAAAACTTGCTGCTGTGCGCATCACACCTTCCTCTTGGGGTTCCCAACGGACGTGTACATCTACGCGCATCAGCATCCAACCACCAAAAACCAAATATGACAAAGTGTCCACCATATCTACCTATATGTGGTATTTCATTGTCATTCCATAGTAGTTTGCTCGTGTGCTACCTTTAAAACATTCAAACAGTTCCTCGTTTTGTGACATTGTTTTTAGCTCATGAGAAAGTAAATTAAAATTGTGGTTGTCGTATTCCATACTAGTTAAGTAACTCAAAGACTTGCGAGCTTCATGTTGCTTGTCACATAAAAAAGTATATAAAAAAAAAGAGCTGGTTTGACCACAACTTCCAATAGGGGAAGAAAATAGGAAAATTATAAGAAAAGGGCACTCCTCCATGGTTTGTGATTGCTTGGTCGACACCCGAGGATTCGGTTAGCCATGGTATGTGTAAGCAAATGTTGGGAGGAGTGTCACAATTTTATAAGTAGTATAAATGAAAAGAGGCTTCGCCAAAATATTTAACCGCTCTCAAACTTGCTTAGTATGGAAGATGACAATAGCTCTTTTTACTACTCGTTGACATGTACAACCACCTCTCAAAAGTGCATTCTATACTCTTGTTGTTTCAATAAAAAGATCTAGCACATGAGTGATCTTACTTGCCTCTCAAAGAGAGACTTTCTTTTACTTTTATGTTGAGTCTCCACCTTCTAGTTTATGCACCACTTATGAGAGCATTGTTGTCATCTTAGTTTTATGTGCATGGTCCCAAGATTTTATTGATTGATTCATAATTATGGTATTGCTTGTTCAAACTTTTTGTTTCTAGTCATCCTTATAATATTTTAAAGGAGTCCAAGCATTTATGTTTTGCTTCCACTTATGGGACAAGCTGAATACCACTTTATTATGTATCTATGCTATGCTCTTGACAATCACTTTGCTTTCCATGCACGTTATACATTTTCTTTTGTTTAATTACTATTCATGTTTTAGCATGGTTATTAAGTTTCATTGTTTGATTATATCTATCATGCTTATGTTAGGATTCTATGATTCCAGATATGTTTGCTTTTACACTTAGATTGATCAAAGTAGTGTGACAACATGTCACCTCAAAAATTATTTGTTTGTTATCACTTACCTACTCGAGGACGAGCAGGAGTTAAGCTTGGGGATGTTGATACGTCCCAAACGTATCTATAATTTTTGATGCTCCATGCTTGTTTTGTTACAATTCTTATATGTTTTAAGTGCACTTTTCCACACTTTTTAGCATTTTCTGGGACTAACCTATTAACGCAATGCCGCGGCAGTTCTTTGTTTTAGCTTTTTGTGTTTCAGAAAAGTTATACATGAAAGCTTCATAATGGACTGAAACAAAAGCCCGAGTCTATTTTTCCAGACAAAGACGGAGCGAAGGACACGCGCATGAGAGCTGCCACGTGGCAGTACACAGGGCAGGCGCGACCCCTTGGCCGCGCTCGCCATGTACCGGCGCCTCGTCGCCTTGTTTGCTCCGCCCTTCCGCCTATTTATTCCTCATATCGGGAAAACACCAAAGACGAGAGCCTCGATCCACGAAGTTCCGACGCGCTATCAACCGAAACCCTAGTCTGGGAGGGTTCTGCAGTCCATCCGAAGACTTCACTGAGAGGGAATCACCGCCGGAGGCCTCTACATCGCCATGTCTTCATCCAAGGTGATGCCTGAGTAGTCCTCCACGGGACCATGGGTCCATAGCAGTAGCTAGATGGTTGTCCTCTCCTTGTTGTGCTTCATGTATAGATTTTGTGAGCCGCCTAACATGATCAAGATCATCTATTTGTAATTGCTACATGTCAGTTTGATGTGGATCCGGTTTATAGAGAGATTGCTTTGGTTGAGATTATGTATTATGTTATTATGATCTTGCATGCTCTCTGTTAGTAGATGCTCTGGCCAAGTAGATGCTAACGACTCCAAGATGGAGTATTTATGCTCGATAGTGGGTTCATGCCTCTATTTAACCATGGGAAATGACCTTGTTCTCTACGGTTGTAGATGTGTGTGTTGCTACTAGGGAGAAAACAACGGTGTTCTATTCAAGGGTAGTTTCATCGTTTACTTTACACACATTGCTTAAAGCGATAGTCCGTTGTTTGCAACTTAATACTGAGGGTGTCGCTGATGCAATCCGAAGGTGGATTATTAGTCATAGATGCAGTTGGATTACGGTCATGTATATTGTTGTAATGCCCGTATACTTTCATAGCATTATATTCTGCACCAACCATTAGCGTAGAATCTCTGTTTGTCAATTGCCCACCGTAATTTGTTTACCCAACATATTTATTTTATTGGGAGGCGCCTTAGTGAACTATGGACCCCTGTCCTTCTTCTTTTAATTGCAATCTTCTACAACATTTTCCTCGTTTGTTCTCTCGCAAACAATTATTTTTTCACGGCTCGTTTAACTTTGTTTTCAACAAAACCAGTGAGCTTGACAACCTCGCTGAAAGTTGGGGACAAAGTACTTGGTTGTTTGTGTGTGTCTCCACGTTGCCGTTGACGCCAAGAAGGCGCCCCGCCACGAGTTGGTTCGCAACACCTCGGGAGAGAATGTTTTTCTCCTACTGGTCGATAAACCTTGGTTTCTTAGTGAGGGAAAACTTCCTGCTGTGCTCATCATACCTTCCTCTTGGGGTTCCACTCAACGTTGCGCATAAATTCTCCTTCATCAACTTCACACCAGCAGTCATCTCCTTGAGCGATATTTTCTCAAATCTAAACTCTATGCATTTCTTTACTTTTACCTCCATTGTATCAAGGATTAATGGATCATGGTCAGAAATATATGGCAAGTTCATGCATGTAGTGAGAGGGAAAATGTCATCCCAAGAGCTGCTCATCAAAAACCTATAAAGTTTTTCAAGTGTTGGATCAAGATGATTATTCAACCAAGTATACCGTCATCCAGACAAATCTATATCCCTTAGAGCATAGGTGTTTATGATGGAATTGAACAAATCAGACCATTTGTTGCATCAAATCTGCTTGTTCTTGTAAGAGGAAAATCTGAGTAGATTAAAATCCCCACCAGTCAACAGGGGCAAGGAATGATTGTTGCAAATATCTCCCAATTCATCCAGGAAATCTTATTTATCACAACTTTGAGCAGACCAATATACAATGATCAGACACCACTTTAAGCACAACTTAAGATCCATAAGGGTCACTTTGATATATAATCTCCCCACACAAGTATCACAAATGGTAAACCTGGATAGCCTAAAACCACCCAGAATACCACCACTCCTCCCAATGAAATTAACCCATTTCCAATCAAATTTTCCCATGGGATCAATATTCCTAAAAAGAAGGAGGACAATCTTTCTTGATTGTTTTATGCAGCCTAATAAAATCTAACTCCTGATCATTTAGCAAGCCATATAGGAAAATATTCATGCCTTTCTTACCAACCCTCTACAATTCAAAGTTGCACTTATCATAGATATTGCTGGGTTTTTCCTTCTCCTCGCCCAGCTATAATGCTACACAAAGGGTGATCACCGAGAGCTTTCACCGAGGCAATACTTGGTTTGAAATTTGCTCCTCAAGGGGTAACACCTGATTTTGCCCGGGTCCTCCCTAGGCCTAGGCATTCGGTTGCACCGAACCGACATACGGCTCCCCATTTAATTCCAAAATTCTCTGTACAAAAACAATGCTCGATCGATTACCTAAGAAATATCTAACGAGGGATCAGGGCACCAAATTTTTGGTTGTATATATCCTCGGTTTCCATCGAAGGAACTGACGATGTGCGGCAGAGAAAACGTTAGATTAATTCAGAAATGGTCACTTTTGATGCGGATCAGGTGGTCGCCACTAGCCTCTCGCCGGCCTTCTGATCATGTGAGAGGGCAAGAGCCGAGCTCCAAATTGAGAGGAAGCAAGGCTGTAAGAGAGAAAGAACCGAGGTGGAGGAGATGGCCTGCCGCAGTCCAGCCGCATTAGAGAGAACGAGAGGCGGCGCATGTTATCGAGTCATGGTATTTTGGAATTTGTGGACTATGGAGAGATGCATGACTTAGGGTCTCATGAGATGATCATGCAGAAATAATCTCGTAAGTGGAAACCGGGATGATGGTTGAGAGCTAGTGTGGTGTTGGGTGGAGTATTGGGCCAGTTATTTAGTCACGTCAACCTATTAACGCTTTATGATACTATTTTTTCGATCAATTGGTAACAAGGTTTTAAACTAAAAACTCTGAATTAAATTCTGTTTTTCAAGATCGCATACCTAATTATGAACTAAATACTCGCTTCAGTTCGTCATGGTTTCTTCTGCTAAGTATCTCTGCACGTGGTTAAAATGCCCACCCCTAATCCTCCCATCGAACTTTGCAAGTAGATTTCCTCTCTTTTCTATTTCATTTGGAGACAACTGGGTAAATCCTTCATCATCTTCTCCGGTTTTTCGCCCAAACCCAAAGAAAAGGAATTTGTGGTGACCCCGCGTACCACCGCATGTTGTAGTATTCCGCCGTTGATATAACATTCGTGCTACCAATCCGCAAATATTACATCCCTCACAGTAGTACAACAGAACATAGCAGGTCCATAACTCCTTCATACATTATTACAAACCATAGGTACATATTATCCTGGAGCTCCTCTTGGGTCCTGAGAGGGTTACTCCTGGGTTCGAGGTGAACCCAACTTAACTTACAATATAGAAGTTTCATGAGACTAAACATTTATTCTCTCGAGCAGCTAGGTATTAAGAGTTCGTGCTGCTCGGCTACTACTACTACTCGATGCTTCTAGGCTTGATCTCCTCCTGAAGCTTCCCCGGTTCCGTAGACTATGAGGTAGTCTACGCCTTCAATACCTCCAGAGAGGTCTCGTTCTTCATAGCCGATGATCTCGGCTCCTTCAAGATTGTCGTTGTCCTCCTCCAGATGGTTCAGGCTTTAAGAGTGGTATGAGTACGAGCGTACTCAACAAGTTCATTATAGGGAAAGAGGTGTTTAATGCACTATCTACGATACCAGACCAGAAAGTCTGATACATGCAGGTTTTAATAACCATTTCTTCAAAAGGTTGTTTTTATTCGTAAGAACTATGTCCGTCACCACGGCTGGACTAGAACTTCATGGAGTTCCTTCTCCTAAGCTGTCATAGCCCAAATCCCGAACAAGGAGTGATCGGTCACAATTGCTACACTCGCAGAGGTGTTGCTTTACCCATAAGAGATCTTAACCTTGGTGCCAACCGGCAGCTCTGGTCCACACTTCCTTTGGTGTGAGGCCCGATAAGGTCTTAGCCGTCATATTCCTCCACTACCTCGCACACCCACCCTTTGTTGCATACCCCACCCCGGGTCCTCTGGTCCTCTTACACCACCATGATGGACCACCACGACAAAGCTTGGGACTCGAACCAAACTCCTTCGCCGTAGCCGCAACCCATCATAGACCACATTACCGTGGGAATTAGAAGGGGATCCCCACCCTCAAGTTGTTCGAAGTCGCAACCGCTACGGTAAGCACCGCTATACCGTGGGAATTAGAAGGGGCCCCCACCTCAAGTTGCTCCGCAAGACACAAATCGCTACTAAGCGCATCCGTTGATGTACGAGAGGTGGAAATACAATTGGCTACTCCGTCCCACTCAGATCTTATGGTGAACAGTTTACGAGCACAAGAATCACCGACGACATTTGTTGTTTAATCCTAGATGGATATAAATCCTTGCAATGAACTCCACCATATCAACACAATCCATGGTTCCATTGCCCACACATAGTCATATTCATAGTTATGAAAATAGTGGTTTTGCTTTTTATGCAATAGTGATAAACATAGTACTTTGCAAGTAATTTGGTAAAAATACTCAAATGACATGAACAAGCATGAACTTGCCCGAACACCGCAAAGTGTTTCAGTTGGATGGTGGACTGACTTGTCCTCCGTCGAAAAATAGCATCATTGTCCGATAAGGGCAATGGTTAAAGAGGCACTATGCATGATTCCCTTTTAGGGTTGTTCCCCCTTTTCTGGTGTTTTATTATTTTATGTAGAAGGTTAATACTAAGAATTATTTAGGGATACTCTGTTTAGGATGAAATACAACCTTGAAATGTTGTCAAGGTGTTTTTATAGTCCAGAAGCATTAATGGACTTATCTTTATTATTGAAAATAATATGTGTGATTTAAATGATTATTTAAATCATCAAATTAAGACTTATTCTTAAGTGTCTTCAAAATTCTCTTTTGTTATTTTATTTAGGTAGAGAATTTTATCCTGATCAATTTTCATATTTTTAGTTATTTTTTTAGAGCTATTGAATATTTGTTGTGCCTTTCCAAAGTTTATGCATTTTAATTTAATTGTGAAATGGCAAAAATGCCCCCGGGCCCACCGTCTGCAACCCAGTGGTTAGATCGAATCCCGACGGCCCGGTCCGCTCGACCAGCCCCATTCCCTCTCTTCCTCTCACGCGCGACCAAACCCTATCCTCTCCGTCGTCTGGCGATTCGTGGTCGCCGCCGCTGTCGCCGACTACCCTTGGCCGCTCCGCCATCTCTCGCGACGAGATAGGTTTAAAGAACGGCGCAGACGTACGGCACCGATCTCGTCCATGGATCGAAACTTATCGCGCCACCGCGCCCCCCATTCTTCATCTGCACACGGCCGCAGTTCCGCACGATACGCCACTGACGGCGCCCCGTGCCGCGACGCCGCCGTGGGCGTTGACGTGGTGAAGGAGCGCACGCGCTCGGCGACACCAGGCCAGCGCGGCACGCCGCTGTGGTGGGCCCGTGCCGCCGTGCCGCCATGGCACGCCTGCTCGCCCGTACACGCCTCCGTTATCCCCCATCCTCTTCTTTCTCGTGTGCTCCGGTGGTTGGCCCGCCTCTCCCATGGAGATGCCGTGCCGTGCCCACTGCTTGTGCTTGCTGTGCGCGCGTGTGTGCTGCCATGGATGCTAGCTGCTGCTGCTTTTCTAGCCTCTTCCTAAGCCCTGCTATTGCATGATACGTTCCTACTGTGGCCCTTCTGTATTTGCTTAGGAGCATCCTGTGATGTTTGTGGACTACTGGCTGGCTTCTGTGATTACTACTGCCACTAGGATATCCTGTGTATGCATATCCTTGGCCCTGACTTGATTATTATGCATAATCCTTGCATTCTGCAAGTGCCAGTGCCTCTAATTGGCTAACCCCTTGTATTGTTGTTCATATTAATGCCTTGTTGAGCATGCTTGCTACAAGATCTCACCATCCTTGGATGGTTTGCTCATGTATATGACTGATTTAGTTATCTGTGGTATAGTTGTTAATGTTCTGTGGCTGAGTAATTCATATTGCTAATGTATTGTTGCTGGGCTGAGCTGTAACATGCTCTGTCATGCTTTAGCAAGCTCCTGATGATCAGATGATCATCTGTTGCTTGTGAAGGCTGCTTTTGGTGTCTGTGCCTCACTGCTGCTCATTCTGTGATGTGTGTGTGTCACACAGGCTTGTGTTGGTGTGTGATGGTACTTTCTCAAGCAGCTACTGATGCTTGCAGTGATCCACTGGATCATTTGCAAGTGTCTGGTTCATGATTTATTTATTGATATCATTTATCTGTGTTGCCTTAGTTGATTAAGTGGATAATTGATGTGAACTGCTGAGCAGTAATGATCATACAGATTGATTAAGTGAAGCTAGAGGGATGCCAAAAATTGTTGGGAACCCTAGCTCACTCTGAACCCATCTGGGTAATGATGCAGTGGCTTGGTGTGTGGTCTTTTGGGTTTGAGGTAGCCCTGACAGTCTTTTGATGCTGTCCAAGGGTAGCTCCCCTTCTTTGTGGCTTACTGTGGTTGGTGAATGCATTACTGGTTAATCCCTTGTTGGATTTCCAGTGATCCTTGATGTTGACAACAAGAATAGACATAGTCTGTCTAATGTCTGATGGCTTGCTAGGCTTTAGGTGCTAGATGATTTGGAATGGCTAGTTAGGGATTAATCCAGGTTGGATTTCTCTGGTATGTCATCTGGTTGACATGCCAATGTTCCCTGGGCAATCTCCCTCTTACTGTTTTCTAATTTGCTTGCACCAAAAGGCTTAGTAGCCAGATGATGATACAATAGGGTACTCACTCCCTTTTGCTTCTGTGATGCAAGTGAATGCTTAAGTATGAGCAAGACAGATGCTTGCTCATGATTGTGTGTATACCTCACTCCAGCTCCTAGAAATAGGGTTGGTGTAGAGGATTGCTTCAGCAATGAATTGGTGCTTGCCCTGCTCCTCCCTGTGCTGGTGATCTTGGTTTGATTCTGTGGTGAATTTGGACAGATAGAACAGCAGTGCTGTTCTTCCTGTTCTAGTGCTTTTGATTTCTGGTGACTTACCCTGTGAAGGTGCTTGGTCGATGACTGAGCTAGGGTTTACTGTTGGAGAGGGTTTTATATGGTTGGCCTTTGTTTCCCTGGTCGACAGCTCCACCTTTCCCCTTGGTGACTCACTGTGTGTGTGTGCTGCATGCACAAAGCCATGTGAGCAGGCTGTGTGTGTGTGTCTGTTGATGCTCTGCACTTGGCTGTGAGAGTGGATCAGCTCGGCAGACTTGATATTATCCACCATTCTCATTTCTTTCTAATCTGCCAAGTGGCTATGCCACTTGGCATAACTTTTCTTTTGTTGTGATTGTGTAGGGACAATGTGATGATCAAGATGAAGATGATCTTGTAGTTTAGGATGTATTTTATTTACTTGTAATTTTCTTTTTCTATTAAAGCAATTCTTGTAATGTGTTGTAATATTTATTTATTTACCTCATGAATATTGTAAAAACAATGTAATTTGTGTGATGATCAATAAAGCTCAAGGTTTTCCCTAATGAGCTTGTCTTATTGTTTAAGTTATTCATAATGTGTATTATGTATTATTTACTTAATGAATTTCCTCACAACTCAAATATGTATAAAGTAATTATTTAATGTTTGAATTTGAAGTACAAATTCAAATTTGGTTTGAATTAATCATACATCTTAATTTATAATTCAATCATGCAACTTAAGTTTGTAATGCAAACTCTCCCCTCTCTTCTCAAAACCCTAAACTAATTAGGTGAGTTGCAAGTTTGTCGCACTCTCGAACCCTAACCCTATAAGGTGTCGAGAGAGAAATTTGTCCCCCTACGATGCTGTTTTTGTTTAAAAGCGCGAAATTTCCCCAAAATTTGCAATGCAATGCACATCCCTTTCTAAAATCTACCTCGATCGTCTCAAACCTGGGACATTACTAATTGACTCATCTACACTATTTGCGTATCTACAATAGCATGTCTAGCAATTTTCAAATCTTTCAAGTAATTAATTTTTTCAAGGACAAAAGAATCAACACTAACATCCATTTCCAAAGCTCTAGCATAGATAACATCATCATCATCTAATAAAGCAAAGGAATTATGAGTATTAAGATTGTACCTGACACATCTCTTGCAGCAGCATTTTTCCTTGATCTGTAATCTTGATGGATTAAATCTAGAGCTCATCCTGGGAGCCTGTAGGGGTTGTCCTTCACAAGCAGTAGGCAACTTCTTGGTCTTGTCAAGTTTCCGAGAATCACCATCAATTGGAGGATTATCAAGTTATGACAGAGAATCTTCCTGAGTGCATTCCTACTCAGGTTGAGAGCCATCCACTGGGATCACAACAACAATATGTTCATGTTGAAGTGAAGGATTTGCAAGTGCAAGAATGCATTGGCCAGGAATAATGTATGGAACATTGGGGACTTGACTTGTGCTATCACTGCTGCCAAAGTCAACTCTCTCATCTGATTGACCATATTCCTCATTAATTTTCTACTATTGAATCAATAATTTATTGAAGATTTCTGAATCATGAAGGCTTTGTCACTATTAGATCTAGCCAAAGTATTCGAAACTGATTAAAGGTGGGACCAATCGTCTGAAGGGAGATTCCTCCACATTTTTTACGGAGACAAGAGCAAGAGCATCTACCACAGATTTATGCACTTCCAATAGAATAAGCGGAACAACACTAGAAGGAATATAAGAAGAACTAGAAGCTTTTCCTTAGATAACTAACACATAGAACCAGGGTTTTCATGTGAATTATTTGATATTTTAGGGGGTGGGATTGAGAACCACATCAACATCCTTCATCCCATTCCTCGGTGATTTGTGGTACCTTGATTACCCTCTCCACCTTGAGTAGTATCCGTGACACCGATTTTAGTTTCAGGATTAGGAGTAAGTTCAAACAACTCCCTAGTATACTAAAATTCAAAAAATCATTTATTGATTTCACCAATTATGGTATTAGGAACAAGTGACAAATCATGACAACCAATTTTCACCCTCGTATAAGAAAAGTGTCTAAGAAAATTCTTATCCAGAGCCAAGGGTTTACCAACCAAACTAACCACATAAAATGCAGTAGAGCGGTTCCTGAATTTCATAGGATTCCCTTTTATCCTGAACAAGGCTTCTTCTATGACAGAAATAGGTTCAATGTCACCAGACCATTTCTCTAGATTGATAATTTCTCCATGCAGAGTTCTCATGAATAATTTACCAAAGTGTGCCAACTCCTCGATTGTTTTTACCGAATATAATCTGGTTCGAACTCGATTTGGAAACTTCTTTGGCCAACAATAGCCAATTTATCTTCATTGATTTAGCCCACACATTTAGTTCATGTTCAATATTCCCCCAATTGGCTTTCCCTTCTCCACAATGATATGATCATAGTTTAAGTGATCTATAGGCTGAGCATCTGCATCAGGTACATGGATGGAATAGAAGCCAGAGCCAAATTCCCCACCGCCAAAGAAGGGTGCAATATATTCCCACATATCACGATCTTGACAAATGGACACGTGATGGCTACCTCCACATCTATCACAATTATTGGTAGAAGGAATATTGCGACTAGAAACGATTTTCTTCCATTGAGAGCACTGAGGGTGGAGAAGACTGTGGGCAGAGGATCTCGCGGCTCCGACACAGAGGTGAGAGATAAATAATTATCAACAACCACCCCGAATGAAACTATGCCTAACATAGAGGAGAAGCAACAATATCTGCATATACCTTATTAGCAGGGGGTATTCGGACTTACTTCCACATATCTCACAAAATTTGGGTCAAGAGACACCATACCATCTCCGCCCTGTTCCCAACGATCTCGCGCACGCATCTCCTCTCTTTTTGCGATTTTCTCCGCAAGAGCACGCTCACGAGCAACCTGCTCCGAGATGTGCGTTGCCTCCCGATGACGCTCTTCATCAAGACGATGTCGTTTGTCCACCAGGCGACTCTCTTCAATACAGGCGCTCATGGTCAGCAGCCTTCCACTCATATTCTCTCGCGACGACCTTCTTCTCGACGCCACCAATCCTCTCCGCGACGCCCGTCCTCCTCCCAAGATGTCTCCGCCGCCGATCTACATCCGAGCCAGCCCTAGGGTAGTTCCCAAAGTAGTTGCGAGGAGGAGATCTTCTTGGAGGAGGCGTGAGCACCGCCAAACCGCTGCTCCATCGTCGGTTTGGAAGAAATGACCGAGCAAAGGATCTTTGGTAGCCGGTAACGATCCTTGGCCGCATCTTGGGGTGGATGGTAGCGGACTGATCTCGTGGACGGGATTCGAGAGACGCAATACAACTCGCCTACAGCTTGGATCTAGGGTTTACCCTGGAAGGCGTGGTAGGAAATATGTGCGCATTGGACTAGTAGCACCATCCCCACGCTTCCCATGAACAATGATGGGATGAAGCCCAGATTTGGGAAGTGTGTCCAAACCGCCATTGATGGCGGACCAAAGCAACACCTATGTCCTGGTCTGCACCACGTCGCATACGCCGAAGGGTGGTACACAACTATGGGCTCTGCCACATCTCTCATCGCCCAAATGGGATCTCGACTGTCCCGACATGGACACGAAAGCCATTAATCTCCCGTAAGGCGCAAAACTCAATCGAATCAATCGTAACACAGGTAGAAGATACGATCAAACTCCAGGATCAATCCAAAAGATGAACTCCAGAGCTATCGCAGCGAACAAAACCTGCTCCACGTGAGATAAAACCATCTCGAACATAGAGGATCGACGCATTCCATTCGATCACGGCGAAGGGACGCTAAGCACGGCTTGCGTGGTGCGTGTCATGCTACTGGGAAGGTTCAGCTCCGGAGAGAAGGAGCCATCGACTCTTAGAGAAGGATCCTAGACCATTCACTATGGTGGTGCTATTCAAGAAGAGAAAGATTCGACCCACCCCTAACCGGAGAGCTCGGATTTCTATCGAACACCCTCCGCACGCCGGAAAGGGAGGTTCCCGGTCTCGCCGCCGAGGACCAAGGGTTCAAGCTCGTGGACGCGGGCCCGCTAGCACCAAAGACGGACACCTCGGCGAGGTCGGCGGCAGTCCCGACGCATGGTTGGATGGCTTCTCGTATGCTCTCATTATCTATGTCCTTCGCAAGTCTACCACATCATTTGTAAATTTAAGATAGTTAGTATTTTCAATATACTAATGGGCAATCTACACGATACAACATTTAAACATTCATAAACAAATTCGTCGTAACAAAAGCTGGAGTTCGATTCCAGCCTTGTTTTTAGACACAATGTTGCACAATTAGTACTCGAATCAAAGTATAGACATAATCATACGGACGTACGCCCAAAAGCTGTAGCAACTAATGACCTAAATCGTGCTTAAAGTCGCATTTTGTTTGAAACCAAAGCACGAATTACTGTGTCACTGAAAAGGCCTACGTTTTGGCATCATGAATTTCTATCACTATTTGCAAAAAAAAATTCTATCACTGGCAGCTGGGTCCCCGGTGCAGTACCTCCAAAATGTCAATTCCCGCCAGAGAGAAGTCCTTCAAGTAACGAAATCCAGTTGCGGCACATGCGCGCGGCCGAAATCCATCACCCGCCTTCTGTTCCCCGCCCACTTCTTCGCCACGTCAGCGATCCGCGTCGAAACGCATCCGGTCCGTCCATCGCGTTCAGCAGCGAACGGCTGGAATCACTTCAAGCCACCGATCCGCGGCAACCACCTCTCCACCAATCAGCGTCCAGCTCCTCCCTTCTATATATTGCCCCGCGTCCTCCTCAATTCCTCACATCTCATCTGCAACCAATTCCCCACCTCTTCTCCCACCTTCCACCTCTCTCCCCGTCGAATCAGCACCACCAGCATCCATGGCGCCCAAGGCCGAGAAGAAGCCGGCGGAGAAGAAGCCCGTGGAGGAGGAGCCAGCCACCGAGAAGGCGAAGAAGACGCCCGCCGCCAAGAAGCCCAAGGCGGGGAAGAGCCTGCCCGCCGGGAAGACCGCCGCCAAGGAGGGCGGCGAGAAGAAGGGCAAGAAGAAGGCCAAGAAGTCCGTCGAGACCTACAAGATCTACATCTTCAAGGTGCTCAAGCAGGTCCACCCCGACATCGGCATCTCCTCCAAGGCCATGTCCATCATGAACTCCTTCATCAACGACATCTTTGAGAAACTTGCCGGCGAGTCCGCCAAGCTCGCCAGGTACAACAAGAAGCCCACCATCACCTCCCGGGAGATCCAGACCTCGGTTCGCCTCGTCCTCGGCGAGCTCGCCAAGCACGCCGTGTCTGAGGGCACCAAGGCCGTCACCAAGTTCACCTCGTCTTAGAGTGTTCTGATGTTCTTGGAGAGTCCCCTGCTTCACCTGTTTTAGTGTTGCTTTAATGTCCTGCTGTATTCTGTAGTTAGGTGCTCGATTGTGTCATGACTCGTGACCGTGTGGTGTTGTAAGGAAATGTGCTGGTCGCTGCAGCAGCACTGCTATTTCAATCCCAAGTTACCAATGTTCACATCTGCCCGTGCAATTTATTTAGTTTTTTTTCTCTGTTCTTTTGATTTCTGGATTCCCTGCAATGTGCTCGTTTGTGTGATCTGAACATGGTGTAACCAATCAACCCTCTGGGTTAATCTGTCCTGATTTATCTGTATGTCGATCTCAAAATCTTTGTAGAGGTGTTGGTCCGCGTCTGCATTCCGAAGCTTTGGTCGCAAGCGGTTTGTATCTGCTGATGAATCGGCTTGTTTGTTGCGCTGCAAATCCGTAGCGCAAGACACGAGTGTTCAGTTCAGATCCACAATTCAGTTGTTTTGGCATCAAGATGACACGAATCAGTCTCCCTGCGCTCCCAGAAACCATCCCGTTGCAGTTGCGATCTGGCAACTGTCGGATCTGCACACGAAGATTTTGGGATTTTATTTCAGTTTGCAATGCGTTACGCGCCATGGTGCTTCAACCTGTAGTGTTCGGCGGCACATCAGAATTGCAATTTGCACACGAAATTTTTGGGCGGGATTTCAGTTTAGAACAGGCTAGTGGGATGGATATAGCGCCAAACAGTGTCTCCCCCTCCCAAAGACACATCGGTCAGCTCTAAGCGCAGCTTTTTTCGCCGCCGGCGGCTTTGAAGGCGATGCCCAGCTCGCCGCGCTTTGGTTCGGCCGGTCTCGTCGCTCCGCCCGTTACTATGTTAACCGTCGCGGCGGCAGTCGGCTCTGGGCCCGGCTGAATTCCTCAGCGCCGCTGCGACGTTGCGTTGCTCGTGAGCGCGAGGTGTTTGTGTTATTGCCTGAGAGGGTCCCTGGCCGCTGAGGACGAGGCATAGCACGGGCTAGCATGCACCTACTGTTTATCCTGCATATACCACTGTCAAGTGAACTGGCGTCTTCAGTAAGGCCGACGGTCACCGTTTCTCCCGGTACAAACGCACATGGAGGAGAGGAGCTCCGGAGGAGGAACCAGCCACGGCGGCGGAGGAGGCCGAAAAGGGTGCCCAACGCGTAGAAGCCGGTGTCGAGCAGATCTTCCGCGGAGGAGGAGCCCGGAGAAGGGGCGAGAGATCGATCTCTTCTGCCAGGCCGCATGCCCATCGCAAGCTCCTCCATCAGCGCCACCTCCGAGAAGCTCAAGGTTAGCATCATGGTCACCCTCGCCATGAAGCTTAGCTCCTCCTAGGTTTCATAGAACAGTGGCAGTTGTTAATTTTTGTCGAAACTCTGGTTATCTAGAACTGTAGCAGGAACTATGGTTATCTGGAACTGTAGCGAACTCTGGTTACCTCGAAGTTGGAACTGTAGCAGGGTTAATTGGAATGGGTAGATGATGGTTAGTGTATAGTTGGGCAGTTGTAAATAGGAACTACTCGGTGCTGCTATTTGGAACAATAGTGCTGGCTTTCCACTCCCATATGGTTTCTGTTATGTTGATTTGGTTAATTTTTACATGGATTTTCCTTGACTGAGAACTGGAGGTTGTGGGGAAAATTTACATGATTGCGGAATTTTCTTGAACAATCCTTTGATAGTTGAACTGCCTGGCATTGTGAAATTAGAAGAACTATGTGGTGCTGCTTTCAGGAAATTGTTGCCTCACGTTTCCAGGGCTTGAAAATGGCAATATTGCTAAAATAGCCTACCGAAATTTCTTATATTATGGAACAGAGGTAATACTATACTATCTGGCTGATACTTGTCATAATGTCATGTGATGGCCTTATTTGTGCTTATACTTTATACTACAATGTGTCTGAACATTTGGAGTGATCTTGACAGGCTTCCGATGCTGATGAAGACGAACTTTGTCTACCATCTGCAATGGATTCTCAGGACTGCATGCAAGTTCTTACCAGGTGCATAAGCAATTTCTGTTCTCTCTTAAGCTGAGCTCTGCCTTGAAGTCCAGCATTGGTATTATTGCTGCTTCCGTCAGTGCTCATGTACTGATCATCAGAAGGAAGATGAGGAATGCCAGCACTCTCATGGTTTGCATTGCCATTATTTTTCTTATTTTGTGCTTCTAGTTTATGAATGGTAGTTAACACTGGTTGTCCATCGGTTAGTACCAGTCATTAGTCAGTCTCCTTAAAGTAACTTATCCATAAGTTCAATGTCAAGTTAAATAGTCGCTTTGAGGACATGAAAGCCTAACTCAATCCATGAATCCAAATACTATTCCATTCTAACGCTATCATTGGCATCTGTGCGCATCCAGATTGTGGATTGAGCTATGGTTGTTGCCTGCTTCAGGATCGATGAAGTTTTCTACATGAAATTTATTTCAGTTTTGTTCAAGCTGCATATTTAGTGTCTGCTCTGAACAGGTAATGTTTAATTGGCATGCAAATGCCCATTTCTCAGAGAAGCCATTTTCCATCTTTTGCTTCAGTTTTGTAGGGATATGAAATTTGTGTTGCCTGTATGTACATATGAATCTGATGGTTGTCCTGTTGATTTATTAGCTTTAGTTGGACAACGTAGGGGCTTTGAGTTCTTCCAACGTACCTCAGGTCATGAAATCTTGATAATGTGCATGCCTCATAGGGGTAACATTTATATAAAGTCCGCATTTTTCTGACATTATACAAATAATTACATACCAGGAAGATATTCTGACCCACACATGGTTTCGGACTTGCAATTATTTCTGGCATTTACATGCTGTCTTCTGCTTGATTGTTTGTTGATCATGCAAACAAATGCAGAAGTGGTGGCTTCAGCCGTAAGTTAAGTATCATAAGTTGAAAACATGAGGTATTCATCTCTGACTGTATGTATCTCTACTGCTGCATCTCTTATCAGCATTCTGTCTCTGGGTTGTTGCTTTGAGCAGGATATGCCAAGCCTGAAGATGGAAACTAAGCAATCCTTGATTCTATTACTTGCAGTGTCATCCTTTGGTTTTGCATGCAGCCAAATTGTCGAATCAGCTATCTCCAAGGTTTTCTCGCCAAGAGCATCGTCGGCAAACTTATGCAGATCCAGTGAATCTCTGAACATGTCATCTGTGGGGCTCCTTCCAGTAAACATCTCAAGCAACAATATGCCTAGGCTGTACACATCGCCAGCAGTTGAGACTGCAGAGCCTTCCCCACACTCTACAATATTTGCAACAAAAATTGATCATAAAGCACATCTATGACTCGCAGCGAACTAGAAGGAAACAATACAAAAATCCAGTTACCTGGAGCAACATAACCAATGGTACCTCTTATCCCAACTGTGCTATTTGAATTATTTTGATTACTTATTATTTTTTCGCCAAGTATTTTTGAGATGCCAAAATCTCCAACACGGGCGCTCATATCCTCCGCAAGAAGAATATTGCTTGGCTTGAGATCGCAATGGATGATTGGTGGCTCACAGTGGCTGTGAAGGTATTCAATTGCGTCCACAACATCAACAGCAATATCTAGCCTCTGACCTAGGCTGAGTGTATTACTCAAAGTGAGTTCTTCAGATTCTGGATGAAGCCAACCTTCTAAACTACCATTAGGCATGAACTCAAAAACTAGCGCCTTGAACTCTTGCCCTTGGGGGTTGACGCCCGAGCAACATGTGATAACCTTTATAAGGGAACGGTGACGCACTATTCTCAACGCCTCACACTCGATGTCAAAACTCCTGGATGATCCTGATTGTTGAAGGTTAAACACCTTTACAGCCACAGTTGTACTTGTATCTTCGTCATCCATAGTGCATTTGTAGACAGCACCATATCTTCCTTTCCCAAGCAAGTTTGCTTCCAAGAATCCATCAGTTCCCATTGATAATGCATTATAAGAGACTCTCGGATATGTTTCCTCCATAAGCATAGGCGGTTCTTGGTCTTCTGTCTTCCTGCCTTCTTGCAGAAAATATGAGTAAGGACAACCAGTGAAATGAGCAACAATATTGATCCTGTTGTTGCAAGAGCTATTATGATTGACTTCGACCACCCATTTTTATTCTTGCCTGTGTTGGTCATAGAGCATGAAGCCAAGTGAAGCTGAGGCACTCCACCACATAACATGTTATTTCCAGCAATTGACACATAAGTTAAATTCCTGAAAACACCTCCTTTTGGCACTTCACCCTGCAAATTGTTGAAGGATACATCTATTTCTGACAGCATGGTCAAATTCTGAATAACTGACGGTATCGGCCCTGAGAAGTTGTTTTGTGCCAGATATAATTCTTCTAGGCCATCCATGCTTCCAAGAGTATCGGGTATCCCACCAGAAAACTTGTTCATGGTCAGGTTCAATACGCGGAGCCCTTTTATGTTCCCCAAAGACTTTGGCATGCTTCCTTCAAATGAGTTCCTATCCAGCAACAAGAATTCTAACACTATGCAGTTTCCAATACTGGCAGGTATCTCGCCAGAAAAATGGTTTCCTGACAGAACAAGCTTGTTAAGATTGTGTAATTCACCGACTTCTGAAGGAATAGGTCCAGATAATGAGTTGTATGACAAGTCTAGGTAAGAAGAAAGGGACGTCAACCCCAGAATCTCTTTGGGAATCGAGCCATTCAGGTTGTAATTCATGGACAGATTAAGAATCTGAAGATATTTCAGTTTTCCAAGGTTTGCTGGAATTGGCCCTTGTAAGTTGTTGTTGGGTGCAAGTAGCCATTCTAGTTGTGTGAGATTACCAATAGAAGGAGGTATGAGGCCTGAAAAGCTATTGTTTTCCAAGTATAGCTGAACTAAGTTCACTAGTTTCCCAATGCTCTCTGGGATCAATCCTGACATGAAACTATGCTCTATCTCGAGTACGTTAAGGCCTACAAGATTGCCAATATCTGAGGGTATATGTCCGGAGATGTTATTGTAACCTAAATAAAGGTACTCGATAGTTGTCGAGAGATTCACTATTGAACTTGGCAGCCTTCCGCTGAAAGAGTTGTTGGCGATAAGTAGGGTTACCAGCTGACTGCAGTTTGCCATTGAAGTGATGAACTCCCAGCCTTCCCTGTCGTTTGCTTCAACATCGGTCTCATGCAGGAACAAACGTCTAAGAGATTGCAGCCTCCCCAGATTAGGAGGCACAAAACCACTAAATCTGTTGATTGAGAGCCATAACCCTTTCAGTGTGGTGAGATTTGAGATCGAAGAAGGAATGACTCCACTGAACTGGTTAGCACCAAGGCTAAATCCTTCTATTCTAGGAAATTTGTCTCCGATATCGGCAGGAATGTTGCCATGCAGATTGTTCCCTCCAACCGCAAAGGTTACCAATGACGACAAGTTGTACAAAGAGGGTGGAATCACTCCTGAAAGGTCGTTATTCTCAAAGTTGAGGAACTGCAGGCCAGCTAGTTTGCCAAGGTTTTCTGGGATTGGGCCGTGGAGCCGATTTCCCTTGAGAGACACGGCACTCAGTGATGACAGGTTAGCCAGCGACGCTGGAATAAACCCGGTGAAAGTGTTGTTCATCAGAGATAGTCTCTGTAGGTGTGTCAGAGTATTGCCAATATCAACTGGGATTTGACCATTGAGCTGATTGTAGTGGAGAATAAGAGTTGTCAAGCTGGTGCAGAAGCTAAGGTTGGCAGGAAACATACCCGAGAGCATGTTGCTCCCCATGTCGAGGGTCTGCAGTCGTCGGAGGCGACCAATGCTTGGTGGTATCTCGCCGTAGAGCTCGTTGGAGCTCATGTTGAGAATCTGTAAGAAGGTGAGGTTTCCTATGGCAGGAGAGATGGTGCCGGCGAGCCCAAGGAAGGGCAGGCTCAGCCCTTCCACCTGCGTCGGCCTCCTGCGGCTACATGTCACGCCCTCCCAGCTGCAGAAGCCAGTGCTTCCATTCCAAGAATCTAGCGCGCTGGAATTGCTAAGCCCTGCCTTGAAGGCAAGCAGGGCGGCCTCATCACTTGCCACGGCGATCATCAAGATGGAGAGGAGGGAAGGTACCAGCAAGCTCGCGTTGCACACAGCCATGTCTTTGTTGAACTAATTGGTCTGTGAATGTCAACAATGTTTGGCATCTGCAGAGTACCACCTCCATGCTTGTGTTGTGTGTATGCAGTCTTACTGCGTTTTCATTTGTTCAGTAAACTAGTCCAGTGTGATGTTACAGCTACCTGAACTCCATTCACCTGAACATGATGAAACCGATTTCTTCTTGGCTTTTGGTGATCGATGAAAGCAACCATCCAGTGGCAGAGTTGACACGGCACCGAGCTGCTGCAGCTCTTTGATTTTCCCCACAACCAGTCCCTGTCAGTGTACATTTTCTTAATTCTTGTACAACCTTTTGTTGCTGGCTTTATGCATGCTTGCTTAGTTGCTTGGTACGAGTAGCTACTCCAGATCATCATATATTCAATGATAAAATAATAAACAACTATTCTACTTGTTTATGTTGCAGCTATATAATATTAAGAATTCAATAACTACCGAAGTTGTCATTCTATCTGGTTGTGAAATGTGGACTGGGTTCACTACTCTCTTTCCTTATTATGTCATGCTTTGTTTACATTTGGCAGTTTGAAGGCATTCCAGCGTAGGGTGGCTCTGCCTCTCCAGTCTTCATGATTCAGAATTCCTACTTTATTCTGAATGAGAAACAATAGTTTAAGCATTTGTTTTGGATAATTCTGAAGTTGCCTATTCTGAATCTTTTAGTGACTGGAACAAGGGCATCTAATTCTTTTGAGCGATTCCTTGTTTACGCTCGTTTCTTATGGCCACTTGCTTCTATGTATTTTTAGAATGATATATAGTTTTGGAGATCCAAACCTTCGTTCTTATTTATTAGAAGAAATGCAAACTTTTGCCATCAGGATCTATTAGTTACGTAGAATTTGAGTATTGACAGTAGGGCAATCTCCATATTCTTCTACTAACATGTTCAAGAAAAATTTCACACTTTAAATTGATGGATATGGAATTGGGATCTTGTTGACGTTATGGAAGAAGCTTATTTAAGTTAACATACCCACTGCTACAGAGTTTTGAACTGAGGCAGATATCATAATCATAAAACAACACTACATGTATGCTATCTTCGGTTTTATAAAAATGGCCTTAGGGCATTTCTCCAACGGGTCGAATGGTCAGACGCTTCCAACCATTCGCGCATCCGTTTCATGTCGTCCGTGGACGCCATACAGCCTAGGATGACCGTTTGCGCTGGGGTATCCCCGTGCGTGCGGTCGCGTTTTTTTAGCATTGACACCGTTAAGGCTCAGAATGGCGGTTTAACGTCCCCGTCAAGTGCCTGCCGGGGCCGGCGATACGGGCTTCCCGTGCGGCTCAATGTGATTGGCGCGTTTGGCCTATGATACAAGCATCCCCAATTGCCCGCCAAAGATGGTACTCCTGGATTTATTAGCCCAAGATCGAAGAATAAGAAGACCTGCCCTTTTTAGTATTAAGGAAAGATAGTTTGTATTAGAAAAGATAGAGATTTGTAATCTTACGGTTGATACGAAACCCTCCCGAACTCCGTAACTTGTGTATCACGAAACCTCGCCTCCGCCTCTTATATAAGGAGTTTAGGACAAAGAAAGGATCGACCCATCACAACATAACCCTAGTTTTTGTAATCGTCGAGTACTTTTCGCCCGAACCTTCGAGATCTACTTGCCCTCTACTTCTAGCAAAACCCTGTCTACAATTCGTAGGTTACCGACAAATTAACTTTGTCAATTGGCTCAGTCTGGGAACTAGAGGTTGCAAGGAGCTGGATCTCGATGGCACGTTCAAGATCTCCGACTTCATCAAGCAACGGGATGGATCGAGGTAACAAGGAAAAAAATGATCTATTCAATTTTATTTCTCACCCGCCCTCCCGTATGGATGCATGTGCCTATCTCGAGGAGCCCATCATCATGACGTCTGAGAATTCCGATTCAAGGTCAACAAGGAAGGATCCTACCGTCTCGGAGTTCCGCTCGTCGTAATTTTCAGCGGTCGATTCTAACTTTTCTTCGAGTGACGAGGAGTTTTCGCCTCGTCAGCACCAGGGCAAGTGAAAAGCTCGCCAAGATCTTCAAAGAACACATTCTTTCAGTCGTCTCATGGACTCCTTTATAAGCAAAGGACCAAAGCGCTCGTATTACCAACTTCATCGATAAATTTGTCGCCATCTAAAGGTCTTCACACTCTATATGATGGTGTCACCACTCCTGACAAAAATCAATACACAAAATACCACCAAATTGCAATAGAAGAAGCTGCACATCAAGAAGAAACATCTGAGGCTTTCGACGATTTGGGAAATCCATACGCCGATCCCGCTGATCTCAGACATGGCCTGGACTAAATATGCTGGGACTTCAACTCACGCAAAAGTCCAACTCCCGCAGTCGTTATGGATAGGGCTGCAGAGCCATGGATGGATCAGAACCAATGAATACTACCGCTACCGTACAAGAGTTACAAGCATATCAATATGCATTTCCTCAAAAAGGGTAGTTGGAAAACAGATGAGATCCCCGAATAGGAGGAAAGAAGCAGCCTCTGCATCAAGCAGACGCCGAGCAAGAGTTAAGTCGCTCGTGAACTTCGAGATAGTCACAGAGAAGCTCTGGAGGAGAGCGATGTTCTCGGCCCAAAACATGGCCCAAGCGTAAAGAGGAAGTGCATAATCCAAAATCTCATATGTCCTTATGTCGATTGATGAAAGAGGAAATATCATCCCAAAACCGCAGAAGAAGGTTACATGGCAACACAAGCTTACATCCTTGCGTCTAGACCACCTCCTGGGACCCGAGAGAACCATTGTTCAATATGGCTATGGCTGGCGTAGGAGTAATGGGAACAACGTTTTGCAACGACGCCTCCCGAAGAAAATCCTAGGCGAAATAGTCCACGACCCAACACAACAGTTCAAGACCCCCAAGAACAAGTGGAGCAAGAGACACAACAGCCCAAGTAAGGGTAGACAGAGTGCGACAAGAAAGAAGGGAGCGTCGGCACTCCAGAGCTTGCCGACGAAGATATGTGTGGGCTCCCCGTGTTTTACGAGAAGAGTTCGAAGACTCGAGTCCCAAAAGGTTTCAAGTTACCCGAAAATTTCAAGAAATTCTGATTTAAGTTCATAAGATTCTGAGGATTGGCTCGGGGATTATCTCTCGAGACATGAAGTCGGGCAGGAACCAGAGCAACAGATATGCAAAGTATCCAAGTTCATTTGAGCTGCCACGAGATCTTGGATAAAGAAACTCCCCCAAGTTCCATCGACAACCTGGGATAATTTCGAGGACGTCTTCGGGAAAAACTTCCGATCCACCTGCAAAACTGCGTCATTGGAAGAGTTGAGAGCGTGTCGACAGCATAAACACGACGAGTCGATGAGGAAATACATACAACTGGTGGAACATCATAAAGAACTCGGGCAGAAGATATATCCGACGAGAGGGTTGGGCTAGATGCTCGTAAGGGTGAATCCCAGGCGTGGAGATTTTGTCGAGGACTTAAGGAGAACTAACCCTAAGACCATATCAACACTCATGGAGATAGCCAATAAATGTTGGGATGGAGAAGACGCACATATACAAATAAGCGACACGGGTCGCCAGAAGAGGATCGTGGTCGAAATCATCAAAATAGAAGGCGATTTTTTCGCCTCAGTTCTACAACAACGACGCTCCCGGCCATATATCGGTTGGTTTTCGAGGAAATCCTGGAGGAACAATGGACGATACCAAAAGGAGTAACGAGCATCAAGGCGACAACAGAGGTGATTCTCAGCAACAGACAAAACAATGGACCAAGGTTCCAAAGACCTTACGGTGTTCCCCGAAGAGATGATGAACGGTCCATGCCAGATGCATTTTTACCTTGACAACAATGGAAAGACACTAGGTATCTCCCGTAAAGATTGGTTTCGAACTTTCTGTGCAATGTTGGCAGTCGCAGAATCGCAAACGCCTGTGCCACGAACAGAACCCTGTGGGCCAAGGAGCGGTGTGTAAATCCATCTCCCACCTCCTCCCGCAATTACGACGAAAAATCGCACTGGGCCTAGAATTGCGCAGCACCACATCCACTCTTATGTTGACCCCAACTCTGTAATCTATTGTTTCGAAGGATTCGAAAGCTAGGCCATCAAATGTATGTGCACAGACAGTAATCTCGCGACAAGTGTTCATGGCAGATGCCTCCACCAACAGCCGAGTACTTAAATTGGCCTGGGCAAGACATCGCTTCACAATCGCGGGACCATCCGCGGAAGAAGTTCCTCGACTCCGGACAATCAGCACTCATCTTACCCGCAGAAATTGCTGGTTTTGACGGGTCGAGAGTTTTCATAGATGGCGTCAGCAGCTTAAACCTCGTATGCAGATACATTGAGGAAGATGAACATATTCCTAGCGAACTTGAAACCAACCGATACACGTTTCCATGGATTACACCAGAAGCCAAGTTACCCATCAAGTAAAATCAACTCGACGTCCGCTTTGGAACCCGAGTAAAACTACGTGATGCAGAATCTGAGTTCGGTTGTGGATTTCGTCGCAATATCACGCTTGTTGGGACGACCGCCGTATGCCAGGTTCATGGCGTAAGCCGCATTATACATATCCGTTGTGGAGGCTGCCCGGGCCCAAGGGACCTATCACAATCAAAGGAAGTTTCGTTATCCGATAAATGCGACAAGGATTTTCATCGACTGTCGGAACTTTCGATGCAAAGGTAATATGCGGCCCAGGTTCACTGATTATGATGTGCTGACAGAGGTAGGGAGATCTTCTAAGGAGCCAACTTTCAACACAACCATGATCTCAAAGAGGCACAGACCACCCGACAGATCCATGAAAACGATCACCCATTGCCGCAAACATGGATGTCGCATAGGAAAGCGCGCTTGTCGAGTTCCTCCTCCGTGAGCACTGGAAAATCTTCGCATGGTGCCCAGCCGACATGCCAGGAGCTAGGAACTCTGCTTACACCACCTCAATTTGGATCCTCTCGCAAGACCAGTAAAGCAACCTTTGCTGCTGTGAGCTCAGCCGCAGCCATGTTATCTGAAATAGATCGACTCAAAGATGTCGGGTTCATCAGAGAAATATCTACAGAAGCTACGCGGTAGCTAACCCGAAGGATGGTGCCAAAACACACAATAGTCCTTCACATGTGCGCCGACTTCACGTATCTCAACAAACATTGTCCCAAGGATCACTTTCCTCCCAAGGATCGATCAAATCATCGACCCCACGGCAGGATGCGAACGTCTCCTTCCTGGATGCATATTCTAGTTATAACCAGATAAGATTAAAAGAAGAAGATGAAGCCAAGACAACGTTCATCACACCTTACGCGTGTTTTGCCACAAAACAATGCCCTTTGGTCTGAAAAACGCGGAAGCAACATATCAGCGGATGATGCTAAGTGCTCTAGCAACACACAGACGAAAAATGTACAAGTCTACACACGATGTCGTAATAACATCAAAGAAAGGGCCGACTTGATCGAAGACTTAAAGGAAACCTTCGACAACCTTTCGACAAGTTTTGCCTAAAGCTAAACCCGACAAAGGCTTCTTTTGAGTTCCCGCAGAGAACTTCTCAAGTTCTTAAGACGCCATGTACTTAAGCCAATCCCGAAAATACAAAGCCATCGTTACTATAAAAGAAGCCAACAAAGCTGGAAAAAAGAAATACAACAAGCTAATCTGGCGAGCTGCACTTTAAGCAGATTCATCGCAAGGTTGGGATGCCATTTTATGCATTGATCAAACAAGGGAAAATTTTCAATGGAACGAGGAAGCGGATAGAGCCTTCGAGAACCTCAAGCGAGCAATTTCGACACCACCGATACTGGTGGCGCCAAAAGAGAAAGAACCTCTCCTCTTGTACATTGCAGCCACACCTCAGGTGGTCAGCATGGCCCTAGTAGTCGAGAGAGAAGAAGAAGGCAAGCTTCATGGAGTTCAAGAGGCGTATATTTCATCACGGGCACTCGCTGCCTTTAAAACACGGCAGATTCGTAATATCGAAATCGGTATATGGAGTATTCATTTAATAAGAAGAAAATTGCGACACTATTTTTCAGCAAGCACCCGATAATAGTGGTCAACGAGGTTCCTTATCAAATATACTTCAAACAACCTGTGAAAGCTACGGTCGTGTCTCCCTTTGGGAATAGAACTTTCCCCTCGCCGTATGAGAAAAGAAAAGCAATAAAATCACAGGTCTTACCGGATTTTCATTGAAGAGTGGATGGAGCTACAAACCACGGGACCCCCGAGTTGTCGAGAACTTGGACCATGAACTTCAACGGGTCCAAAAGACTAAGGTGCCGGAGCAGGTGTGATATTGGTATCACCCGAAGGCGACAAGTTGAAGTACGTCTTACCGATGACGTTCCCAAACGCGTCTAATAATGAAGCTGCATTATGTGAAGCTCTCTATACAGGATGAAGATGGCGAAAGCTTGCGGTGCAACCGGACTGAAAATTTTCGTGACTCACAATTGGTGGCACAGCATGTCATGAATCAATGCGATGCACAACCAAAGTGATGATGGTGACAGAAGAGGTGTACAATGAGTCGGAGTAGTTGTCTCATCAAGCAGAGGCAAACCACATTAAGGGTGATGAGCAACGATGAAGCCGACGTCTGCAAAACATCGGTCGCGTTGTCTCGCGATACCTCCTTGTGCGTGTTTTGGGGAAGAGATGTTTAGAGATCAACAAAGCCAAAGAAACAAAGAAGGAGAAGAAAGAGAAACCCCCGAGTATCACCAAAGACACAACAGAAGAAGAAGAAGAAGAGCAAGAGCCAGTCATGATGGTGCAAATTCCATGATGCAGACTTACATATCATATATCCTAAGGAAACGATACCCGACGATCCATTTGAAGCAAGGCGAATAATTAGGAGATCAAAAGCTTACCGTGGTAAAAGGGGAGTCAGACAAATTAAGTATCTCACGTAGGACAAGTATAATTCAAGAAGGAAGAATTATCCCGAAAGATGTGCACGAGGGAATATGCGGGCACCACGCAGAGTAGCAGAGCTATCGCGGCTAAGGCTTTCAGAGAAGGAGATTTTATTGGTTAACTGCAATCGAGGACGCGCAAAGGAAATAGTGAGAACTTGTGACGCATGTCAAAGATTTGCCGCCAAACCTCACTCTCCTGCAGCAGAACTCATGCCACCATTGTCATGGCCCTTTGCCTAATGGGGTCTTGATATGTATGGAAATTACAAAGCTTCCTTTCATGTGAGGTTATGAATATATGTTTGTTGTCATTAATAAATTTACAAAATGGATCAAGCAAAGTCTATAAATCATCTACTATGCGTCGGCGATTAAGTTCGTGGAAAAGCATCGTCTCGTATTTGAGTCCCTCAGAAAGATCGGGTCACGTACAAACTAACTTTACGTCCAAGGAGTTCAAAGAATATTGTGCAGAAGTGGGCATTTTCATACCTGTCGCACATCCACGTACCAATGGACAAGTCGAGAAACAACCGCATTATCTGCAGAATACATCAAGAAACGCCGTTAGGACCACTCGGAAAAGTCTTAAGACATTTATTTGAGAGCTGCCAGTGTATTGTGGAGATCCAACAACACACCAAATACACGACACAAAGAAACGCCGTTTTTTCGGGTCCATGGAGTCGAAGCAGTCCCGCTCGATAGAAATTGCTTAATGATTCCCGAGAGTTACGTAATATAATGAAGAAACTCCCAGAAAAGCCTTGGAGGACACGACAAAAATTGACTAAGCTTCCAGATGAAGTCTGTCACAGTCGCAATATCACACAGACTAAGACCACGCACACAAATAAGATTACGCTCAAGATCTTTCCTAAGTTGGTGATTTAGTTTTGCGACTAAACCAAAAAAGTCACGAAAAACTCGCCATGGCTTGGACCCTACATTGTCACATAAGTCATCGAAGGAGGAGCATACAATCAAGGGGACAAGAAGATGTGGAACGTTGAGACAAACTTGAACGTATGCCACTTCAAAGCTTCTACGCCTAGATAGCAAAGAGGTTCTCAGAAACATAATAAATGTACCTAAACGCTCAAGGAAGTTTTCTCGCACGCACTTCTTTTCCTTTTTCGGGCACCGAGTGGGGCCGGAAAGGTTTTAATGAGGTTATCATGCGCTAATATAATAAAATAGTAAAGATATAATTTATTCGTTTGCAATAGCTTGGGCTCGTATCTCAAATATCAAAAAACACAAACTCGACACATAGAAATATTTCGCCTTGGTACAATAATACTGTAATATCCCAAAATTGGAAGTTGGTCATGATTAAATATAGTGCACACGTCGGAAAATCTCATCACCTTGGTCCAAAAACCACAAACAAAAATATAGAACTTCGACGCCAAGATCCCTGCAGTTCATCAAGGTGTTTTATTACAGCTCAGGAAGAAACCTTGGGAAGAGAAAAATAGTACAAACTCCAGCCAAAAGGCTCGGGGGCTCCAACAATATAGAGAATTCTGCGGTATACAACAAATGTTTTCAACAAAGTTTTACAAATCAATCAGAACCCAAAATAGTATCTACTGACAAGCCTCTGGTCGTTCTATGCTCGGCATAAGACCCTTTGACGAAGAATTCTGAATCCATCCGAAGAAGCTCATCTATCATCGACTCGGCCACAGGAGTCACCATCTCGTTGATTGCATCAATATTATTCTTCCGCCGCGTCTTCTTCGCCATGCAATCAACAACAATCGTCGATGTGTCTAATCTGGAGCAGTAAATATGTATCATAATCATGGCAAATCTTGCTCCAGCAGAGCTCGTACGAAATTATGAATACGAGGAGACCAAGGTTTGGCAACACCGTGAAGAGTCGCAGAACCTCATTCCTAGGAAACAAAGTCTTGAAATAAGGAATAACGCTGTCAGGTAAAAATTTAGAATCTACGCACTTGGCAAGCACGATCTTGGAACCACAATCTGGCTTCTGTCTGCTCAGAGTGGCCCAAAATAAAGAAGAGCCATGGTTATGGGAAAGGTTAACAAGAAGATTGGTTCTCTCACTTCGACGGCAGCATCAAGAACCGAGCCTATTAAACAACAAGGCAAGAAACTTGGAAGAAGGCACTGGAATAAAGAGAAGGCATCGTAAAGCTTGAGATACCTAACATATAGTATTAGCATCCCCTAACTTCACCCATTTTATCTTGCCTCTTTGCTTCCAATACACAAAGCATCCTTAGCAGCCATAGCCTCTTCTCATTGCCGACGAGCAAGCCGTTTGTTCGCACGTCTTGTGATTGTTCCATCATTGTCGTAGTTTGTTTCTTTTCAGGACCGGTTGTTGTCTGTTCCCGTAAATCTTCCGACAAAGGTGTGCTTGAAGAACCTTCTAGGAAATTGTCATCGGCTTTTACTTTCTTCGACAAGGAAGACGCGGGAGCAGCATCGGGAGAGCAAGGATTGGTTGAATAATTATCAAATATCAACTGGAAAATAAAATCCCTAGATCAATGATAGCACCAAGAGGAATTTCATTGCTTCTAGAAAAGTTACATGGTCATTACAAAAGAAGTTCTCCTAAGGGACTGGCAGGGAAATTGTCGCCAAGACTAGAATGGCGACAATAACAAAAGAAATAAAGAAAGCAAAAATTAGACCCGGCCTTGAAGAGCTAGGAGTCGAAGATGGCTGATACGTAGGATCTTTTTCGTGTTAAGCTTTGCCGCCTTGATCAAGGACCGCCACCTCGTTTGCTCTATTTGCTCCGTGTTGCCCACTTTCGCCCAGTCAATGGAGCCTGTTGACTGTCAGCAACTAGGGCAACGGTGCTTTCCACGACAACCTTCATGTTCTCATGGCGCATCTTCAGCCCAAGATCTTCTGGAGGATTAAGCACTTGGCAAGACCAAGAAAGTCGCCGGCTCCTCTTCTTTTCTGGGAAGAAGTAGTGGTGCTTTCGACAACCCCGCCTCGGTTTATCCATGCCTTCACGCGTCTCGTCCCATGAAACTCAAGGAATGAAATTGGGTTGGCCAAGTTAGAAGAGAATCGTTGTTCGGATTCTCCAAGTCCAAATTTTTGAGAGGTCCTATCTCACAAAATAAAATAGAAAATTTGGTCAACAAACAAGCAAAAAGAAAAATCCAAAGGGTATGAAATGGTGCAAATACTCATCGACAAAGCGTACGACTTTGTCTTTATAAAGCAGATCATGTTTGAAAGGATTACAGAGGTTAAGGTGATCCTTAGCTGGAAATCTCGCATCATGCGCACGTCAAGTGTTATCTCTGGACACTACAAAGATCAGCTCTAGCTTTGTCGGGCCTTCTTGCCTAGCTCTGAATCGCATTCCGATTTTCGCTTCTTACGAGCCCTTCACATTGCTCTAACTTCTGAGCAAGTGTGTCAGCACGTTCGTTGGCTTCTGCCAGTTTCTCTGAAAAAGGAAGATAAGATTAGCTATAAACGTCGATAAATATGCAAAGGAAGCAAAAGTAGCTGTGCATTACCTTCAGTTTTGTCGATAGACCATCACATCTAACGAATTGGGCACCGATGCTAAGAAGCTCTTGATCATAGGCTATCAAGGAGAGACAAAGAAAGAAAGTTCGGTATGGGAAAAATGACGACACATAGGAGTAAACGGAGAAAATATAAAACAGCGACAAGAGCGTTAACAACTTACATCATCCAAGAGGGTTAGAAGAGCTACTCAATTGAAGAGTAAGCTGGGATTGTTTCAGTCCTTGCCCGTTTTGGTGAAGGGACAAGGGGGCTTGACTGAGAGTAGACATTGACATTCCTGGTCGAGGAGGCGAAGTTTCTTCTCCTTCAACTGACGTCTCCGAGGCGACTAATGTATGTGATGTGCTCGTTCGAGCAGCCACATCGAAATAGCTGGTATACTCTTCTTCATCATCACTACGAGTAAATGTCGACAATATAAAAAGCAAGACAAGAATCTTCAAGTACAAATAAACAGAGAAAGGGTACTTACGAACTGATGAGAGCCTCGAGGTATGGATCATAGCCCGCCTTCTGGTGCGAAGGAACAACTTCGTCGACTTTGAGGTGTTTTAATCTTTCGCATCATCCTTTCCTTTTGTTCTTTGGAGAAACAGCATGAGGAGGAGATTGTGCCGATGCAAAGAGCCAGAGACATCCTCTTTTCGTCTTGATCCCGCATTTTCTTTAGATTTTGCGTTCATTTAAAAGAGGGGGCATCTCGGGTTATCATTCGGGAGATAACGGTTCTTTTCTTTCGACTCTCCCACCTTCGTGAAGAGGAGGAAGTGAAACAAGATTTGGGTGGTCCCATAAAAAGAGGGAAGGACGTCAGAAAAAGTAACAACACAAAAGAAAGGTGAAACAAAGAATAACACAAAAAGAAAGGCAATAACAAATTACGCGACAATGTTTACCTCTGTAGTGGCTGGGCTGCGCCGTATGGTTTTACACGATAAGTGGAAGGGATGGAGTCTTTTCTTCTTGAGAGATGAAATCCTTCGAATAAGTCTATCCAAATCCTTGACTTCCAGATTCGTCGACAAAGCGATCCGTGTCTTCATCGCCAAAGATAATTCCGTAAAGGGTTTTTGCGAGTTCAAGAGGCTGCACCCTAGTCCCAAGGGAAGTACGCCGAATTTGGATGCTCGATAATTCTTTTCCACGAGTATTTTGCAACTCATGGATGCGTAGTCATCAGGGCTCTGTCAGTTCTTTCTTCCCAGAGTTTCGCGCCCCAAGAACGGGCCATGATTTTCACACCGTCAAACTGGGAGAGTGAATGTTGTCTTCGCCGCATCCATGGTTTTCTTCACGAATGTACAACCACTTCTTGCGCCACCCTTGAACGGAGTCGGTGAGTTTGACGTCGAAGTAGTTGGCAGTAGAGCGAACGTAATAACAACACCGGCCTATATTATAGGCGACATCGCGCAGCCATTACTACGATTAAAGAAAATGCGCTCCATAATGCCCGGGCTAGGGCCGGACACCATGAAGGTCGTTGTAGGGTGATAAAGATAGAAATGTGAAGGATAGAGTTGGGCGTGAGGGGTGAAGTTGGAGACCATAAACATAAAGTAACCCCCAGAAAAGGGTGAATGGGGACGGAAAGACCGCGGATGAGATGATCAACCAAACTTACCCGATACCCCATTGAGTGGGTTGGGTAGCTTTCTTTCAATCGGGGAAGCAAACCGCTTGGGCTTCTTGGTAATCCCGCCTTCTTTCAAGAGATTGAGGTCCCTGGCCCGTGATCTTGGACCTTCTTCCCAGCTCCGCGCCTCCTAGATCCGCTACAGCTCATTGATGAACTGTGTGTGTCAGGCTCGGTCAATCGACGTCGTTGGCATCAACACGGCGAGAGGTGTAGCTACGAAGAGAAGAGCTTTGGGAGATGAGGAGCACAGGAGGAAATTTTGCAGAGGAAAGCAGGGGAACGGCGCGAGCGGAAGTGTTCGAGGAAGAAGAAGGGGATCTTATATAGAGGTGCGGTGAAGCGATGGAACCGTTGGATGAAAAAAGAATGCAACAGATGATCGCCACGTGGATACAAGGGTACAATGGTATTTTAACATTGACGAGGTTACAGAACGTGTGCCAGAAAAATGGGAGAACATGTGTCCCCCACTTGCACGACGTGTCCGTCAGATCAGGAATTGGGACCCACAAGGCAGCGAAACAAGCGGTAATGGTCAGTTTCCAAAATAGAAATCGTGGCTATCATCAGCAATGACGTTGTCAAGATAAAAGAAAAATTCGACTATGAGGTTTCAAAAGTTTATCGACAACGTAAAGATTACTTGTCTCTAGAGCCTTTGATCAAATACAAGTTTTTGCCCAAACGCCGAGGGCTACTTTGGAAAAATAGAAAATTTCAAGTACACAAGATAGAAATGGCGAGAGCTCATGACCAAATGCAAGCATTTGTCCATAGCCTCGGGGGCTACTGACGCCGGTCGCGCACCCGATAGATATAAAAATATCGAGAAGGATTAACAATATAGCGACAAGGTATTATCTCAGGAGCCCACACCCAAGCACACGTTCTTGGTCAGCTCCTGGGTTACCCCATCAGAACGCTCGTCACAAGTGTCTTCAGGATTCTTTAAAGTGAGGATATTTCAGTTGCTACGATAACTCTACATATACTCCCATCTGAAGACCAAATAAGTCATCAAATATGACCCGATAAAATGTGCTATTCCAACAGCTCTAAAAGTACTGACAACATATTCTCGCAGCGCTAAAAGTCGCGAATAAATCTCTCGAATGCCGCAAAACTTTGCGAAGGTAAGACCCTCAGATCCGTTTCCGGGAGGGCGTGGCAATGCCTTCCGATTCTGCCGGGATTGTTACTTTTTCCGTATCACGATACGTAAGAAAAATCCTAACCACGCGTTAGTACCCGATAAAATATGACCGGGACTCGACAGAATGGTAAGACCTTAAGCCGCACCTGTCGAAGTTAACACCCGTATCCCGAGATCATGTCCGTGGACGGATCTGAAGCAAGCCATGGACATACTAGAGCAGTTAACTAGTACCCGATCCGTCAGATGAACTAGCCCCAATTACCATTATCCTTGACAAAATAGTGATTGCATATCGAAAGATTATGTGATGAGTAAAATTGAGATTTTCCTGATTCTTCGATTCAAGAAAAAATCTCGGGGGTACTGACATAAGCATCCCCAATGGGCCTGCCAAAGATGGTACCCGGGATTTATTGAAGGCCCAGTACTCGAAGAATAAGAAGACTTGGAAGCCCTTTTAGTATTAAGGAAAGATAGTTTGTATTAGGAAAGATAGAGGTTTGTAATTTTACGGGTTGAATACAAAACCCTCCCGAACTCTGTAACTTGTGTATCACGAAACCCTCGGCTCCGCCTCTTATATAAGGGGAGTCGAGGGAAAAGAGAGGATCGAATCCATCGTCAACATAACCCTAGTTTTTGTAATCGTCGAGTACTTTTTCGCTCAACCTTCGAGATCTACTTGCCCTCTACTTCTAGCAAACCCTAGTCTACAATCTGTAGGCATTGACAAATCAATCCTTGTCGCCCGAGCAGCCTCGCGCGGAAACGACTGCGCGAACACCGTTTCTCGCCCTGCCTGGCTATATATGGTGGACGCCATGGGGGTGACTGCACACCCCAACCTAACCTAGCATCCATCAATTGCCGAGCACAACCTTAGCTGATCATGTTGTTCACATGTGCTACGGTCCACCCTGGATAGCTCCACCCGCTCGAGACAGCCTATGCTGGCTGCAGGCGTTCGAGGAGGGAGTGGCCGCCGCCGACGCCCAGCCGAGCAACTGGGACTAGAGGCTACGGGAGGCGGAGCATGTGGAGCCTGTAGGCACGCGCTGGGAAGGCCATGGGAGCAGCGCCATGACGGAATCGTCGATGCCGTGGCTAACCCTGGACGAGCTCGCCGAGGCGCAAAGGAGATGGCGCGGCGCTCCTCTCGTTGCGGCGCCACCTCGGGCGACACCGTCATCCACGACATCGCCACCGATGATGAGGATGACCACATCCACGGAAGTTCAATCTGGCGACCGCCGGGCTCGCTTGCGTCGTTCGAGAGCCTACCTGGGGACGCCGATCGCCGTCAGGCTCTAGGCATCCCTGATGTGGCCCGCCGAAGATAGTACTCCTGGGGTTTACCGAAGGCCCATAACCCGAAGATTATGAAGCCCGAAAGCCCACTAAAGCGCTGGTATGGCAAGAAGAGATAGATTAGGAATAAAGAGATTCAGAATCATTTGTCGTAATTCAAAGAGTCTCCCGGAGTTTGTAATGTGTAATACGTATCTGGAGGAGCCCATGGAGATGACGTTCGGGAGATTCCACTTCCGCGTCAGAAAAGAAGGATCACTCCGTCTCGCGATACTGAATTCTTCGGGATTCGTCGGTGGTCGATTCCGATTTTTCGGGATCGTCATCATCGTTCGAATGGCGACGAAGAGATCTCGCCGTCAAGTTTCACCAGGCGCTTCAAGCAGAAAACTCGCCGATATCTTCTGAAGAAGATGTCCTTCTGTGTCGTCATGACTCAAACATACAGCGATTCTCGAGAGCTGGTTGATAGTCACTTCATCGACATCTTAATTCTATTCTGGGAGGTTCCCGCTCGATCTATACCACTCTGCAGCCACGACCCCGAAGAGGAAGATGAAAAATCCAATACATCATCAAGTCTCAGGTAATCGGAGATTCGATCCGTCAAGCGAATGAAACTTCGCAGGCTTTGATGATCTAGAAATCCATACATCGATCCCGCCGCACCCACGCGAGGATAGGGAACCAAATATGTCAGACCGATCCTCGCTGCGTAGGCTACAACTTCCAAAAGAAGGCAGACAGATCAGCAAGAGCCATGAATGGCACGTGAGCCGATGACTACCACAGCCACGGCAGAAGAGCCAAGCATATCAATATAAACTCGCCCGTGCAGGACGAGAACTCGAAAGAGAATTGAAATTGATCGGAGAAGAGTCGCAGCCTCTCGTGTCGAAAGGCAGGCGATCTAAGTCGACAACAGAACCACAGATAACCACGTAGCAGCACGTTTATGAAGATCCTCGCCGGCGCACTTACCTCCGGGAAAGCACGAGCAAGAACAACTGATCCGTAATCTCGACATGTCATTTATGTCGATATTGATACAAGGGGGAATATCATCCCAAAAACACCAGGCTGGGTATATGGCAACACAAGCTTTATACTAGCATCAAAGCTAACTTCCAAGCAGAGACTCCAAGAGAACCACCGTATCGTATGGCTATGGCAGGAGTTGAGTCATGGAAGCGTATCCGCAAGTCCAAGCACACCACAACCCGAAAGTGCCTCCAAGGCGAAACAGCCCTCGACCCACCGTGGTGGCGCGAGATCCTCCACGAGCAGACGTGGCGAGAAACACAGAGGCACAAGATCGAGTGGACAGAGCACGAGAAAATAGATCCAGGCGACACTCGCCAGAAGTTGATGAAGAAGATATGTGCGGACTCCCCTGCTTTACTCGACGAGTTCGCAGGACGAAAGTTCCATCTGGCTTCAAGTTGCCAGACAGTTACAAAAAGTTTGATGGTTTGCAAGATCCCGAAGATTGGCTAATCGATTACCTAGAAACAGTGAAACTGTTGGGTGGAACCAGGGCAACAACCATGCAGAGCGTCCAAGTTCATCTTAGTGGAGCCGCAAGATCCTGGATAAAAAAGTTGCCAGTAGGATCCATCGACAGCTGGGAAACCTTCGAGGACTTGTTCGTGAAGAATTTCCGTTCCATGTGCAAGAAATCCGAGTCCATAGAGCAACTAAGGGTTTGCAAGCAGAAATATGGTGAATAAATGAGAGCGTACATCCAGCGGTGGAACATCATCAAAAATTCGGCAGAGAACGTATCCAACGAAAGAGCGATCGACGCATTTGTCGGAGGAATCCAAAGGAAAGATTTAATCGAGGATTTAGGTCAAACCAACCCGAGAACAATTGCTGATCTTATGGACATAGCAAATCGCTGGGCAGATGGAGAAGATGTCGTGCATAATAAACGGCACATGTCACCCGAGGAGGATCGTAACAGAAATAATAATCAAAATAGGCGACGATATGCTCGTCAGTACTCAGACTACGACGGTCCCAGCCAAGTGGCGGCAGGGTTCCGAGGAAGTAGTGGAGGAAATAATCGAGAGGAGACCAAAAAGGTAGCGAGCAACGCTTTGATTACAGAGATGCGCCAAGTTCCAGCAGGAAAAATAATAGGCCGAGGTTTCAGAGGCCATAAAATATATCACCCGAAGATATGCTGAACGGACCGTGTGAGATGCATTTTTTATCTCGACAGCGACGGGAAAAGACAAATCGCCATCTCCCGTAAAGATCTGTTTAACTTTCCAAGCTTTGCAATGTGGCGTGTGAAATGCCAATGCACATGCAATGATAGAGGGCAACCCCCAGGGGACAAGGAGTGAGATTCACCTTCCACCTCCACCCACAATCACCAATGAAAATCGACATCAGCTGCAACTAGCGCAACCCCAGCCAACAATGGTCCTTACATTGACACAAACGGAGCAGTAGCGATGATTCAAAAGGGCAGGCCCTCGAACAGGCCCAAAAGGTGATTTCGCTGACAAGTATTCATGGTGAAGATGCCTCCACCAACGGTCGAGACCTGAATCTGGCTCTGACAAGACACTCAAGCAGATCATCCGCCCCAAGTTCCAAGGCCAGGACAATCAGCCATGATTCTGCCAGCTGTGATCGCAGGATTCGATGTTTCGCGTGTGTTCATAGATGGAGGAAGCAGTTTGAAACCTCATGTTTGCAGACACATTGAGGAAGATGAACATATCTCTGTCAAACTTGAAACCAACAGACACACGTTTCCATGGAATCACACCTGAGAAGCCGAACTATCCACTAGGCAAGATCGATCTCGACGTTCAGTTCGGAACTCGAGAAAACTACAGAAGAGAGAAGTTGGAATTCGAAGTTGTAGATCTTCCATCGCAATATCATGCTCTATTAGGACAACCCGCTTATGCTAGATTCATGGTAGTGCCGCATTATACGTACCTGCTATGGAGGATCCCTGGACCTAAGGGTCCAATTACGGTAAAATGAAGTTTTGCTCTGGTAGATAAGTGCGACAAGGATTTCCACAGGATGTCTGAAACTTTCTGGGATGCAAAGCGAGTACGCACCCTCGGTTAAATCGACTATGATGTTACCCGACTGAGGAAGGCCACTCAAGGAGCAAACTTTTGATACCGCCAAAAACTCTAAGGAAGTGCAGATCTACCCGATAGATCCTAAGAAGACGACAACTATCGCGACAAACATGTATAGCGCATAGGAAAGCGCGCTCGTCGAGTTCCGTTGTGAGCGATGGGAAATATTTGCATGTTGTCCAGCTGACATGCTAGGAGTACATAGGGAACATGCCGAGCACCCTCTAAATTTGGATCCACTAGCCAGACCTATCTGACAACCTTTGCGTCAGCTTCTCCGAGCCAAACCAGCACGTCGATACGCGAGATGCACGGTCCGTTGGGAACCCTGGAAGGTATGATGCGTATAGCAGCAACCTCAGCATGAAACCAAGGTTTAATCGAACCAATAGGAGCTAAGAAGCACGTTGAAGGTTGATGGTCGCGAAATGTGATGTGGCGCAACACCAGGGATTCCCATGCCAACGCGAACCCGCACAACACACTCCAAGTACTTTGTCCCAACGAAACAGTGAGGTTGTCAATCTCACCGGCTTGTTGTAACAAAGGATTAAACGTATCGAGTGGAAGATGTTTGCAAAGAAAATAGTAAAACACAATTGCAATAGATTGTATGCTATGTAAAGAATAGGACCGGGGTCCACAGTTCACTAGAGGTGTCTCTCCCATAGATAAAAGCATGTTGCGAACAACCACAATGTAAGAAATTGACAAATAGAGAAAGGTATAACAATGCATATACATGACATGATAAATATAGTGAGATTTAATTGGGCATTACGACAAAGTACATAGACCGCCATCCAACCGCATCTATGCCTAAAAAGTCCACCTTCAAAGTTATCATCCGAACCCCCTCCGCTATTAAGTTTAAACATCAGATAATTGCATTAAGTATGGTGCTAGTCATCAACAACTACATCCTTAGACATAGCATCAATATTTTATCCCTAGTGGCAACAAGACATCCACAACCTTAGAACTTTCTCACTGTCCCACATTCAATGGAGGCATGAACCCACTATCGAGCATAAATACTCCCTCTTGAGTTACAAGTATCAACTTGGCTAGACTAGTAACGTAGAGCATGCAAGATCATAAACAACACATGAACAATAGATTGATAATCACCATAATCATAATATTTTCTATCCATCGGATCCCGACAAACACAACATATAGAATTACAGATAGATGATCTTGATCATGTTAGGCAGCTCACAAGATCCAACAATGAAGCACAACAAGGAGAAGACGACCATCTAGCTACTGCTATGGACCCATGGTCCAGGGGTGGACTACTCACTCATCACTCCGGACACCATGGCTGGTGTAGAGTCCTCCCAGAGATGAATCCTCTCAGCAGGTGCTCGAGGCGATCCAATCCCTGAGATGGGATTCGCACGGCGTCTCGTAAGGTTTTCCGCATCGTGGCTCTCGACGGGGGCTCGCGACTCTGCTGTGCGAGGGTCAACGCGGCCACACGAGGGCCCCAGGAGGTCGGCGGGCCAGGGCCTCGGGCGCGCCTCGGCCCCCTCCCCGCGCCGTGGCCCCACTTCGTTAGTCTTCTGGCCTTCTGGAAGCTTCGTGCAAAAATAGGACTCGGGCGAAAGTTTCGTCCACCTCCGAGAATATTTTTACTAGGATTTCTGAAACCAAAACAGAAAAAAGAACTGGCTCTTCATCTTGTTAATAGGTTAGTTCCAGAAAATGCATAAATATGACATATAATGTATAAAACATGTAGGTATCATCAATAAAGTAGCATGGAACATAAGAAATTATCGATACGCTGGAGACGTATCGCATCCCCAAGCTTAGTTCTGCTCGTCCCGAGCAGTAAAACGATAACAAAGATAATTTCTGAAGTGACATGCCATCATAATCTTGATCATACTATTTGTAAACATATGTAATGAATGCAGCGATCAAAGCAAAGGTAATGACATGAGTAAACAACTGAATCATATAGCAAAGACTTTTCATGAATAGTACTTCAAGACAAGCATCAATAAGTCTTGCATAAGAGTTAACTCATAAAGCAATAAATCAAAGTAAAGGTGTTGAAGCAACACATAGGAAGATTAAGTTTCAGCGGTTGCTTTCAACTTATAACATGTATATCTCATGGATATTGTCAACATAAAGTAATATAACAAGTGCAATATGTAAGTATGTAGGAATCAATGCACATCACACAAGTGTTTGCTTCTTAAGGTGGAAGGAGATAGGTAACCTGACTCAACAATAAAAGTAAAAGAATGGTCCTTCAAAGAGGAAAGCATCGATTGTTGTATTTGTGCTAGAGCTTTTATTTTGAAAACATGAAACAATTTTGTCAACGTAGTAATAAAATATGAGTTATGAAAATTATATCTTACAAGTTGCAAGCTCATGCATAGTATACTATAGTGCCCGCACCTCGCCCTACTTAGCTTGGACTACCGGATCTTTGCATGCCATGTTTCAACCAAGTGTCACAAGGGGTACCTCCATGCCGCCTGTACAAAGGTTCAAGGAGAATGCTTATTTCGGATTTCTCGCTTTTGATTATTCTCAACTTAGACATCCATACCGACAACATGGACAACAGATAATGGACTCCTCTTTAAATGCATAAGCATGTAGCAATGATTATTATTCTCATATGAGATTGAGGATATATGTCCAAAACTGAAACTTCAACCATGATTCATGGCTTTAGTTAGCGGCCCAATGTTCTTCTCTAACAATTTTGCATGCTCCAACCACCAAAATGATAGACCTTCAGACAAGACGGACATGCATAGCAACTCACATGATATTCAACAATAGTTGATGGCGTTCCCCAGAAGCATGGTTATCGCACAACAAGCAACTTAATAAAATATAAAGTGCATAAGTACATATTCAATACTACGATAGTTTTTAAGGCTATTTTGTCCCATGAGCTATATATTGCAAAGGTGAATGATGGAATTTTAAAGGTAGCACTCAAGCAATTTACTTTGGAATGGCGGAGAAATACCATGTAGTAGGTAGGTATGGTGGACACAAATGGCATAGTGGTTGGCTCAAGGATTTTGGATGCATGAGAAGTATTCCCTCTCGATACAAGGTTTAGGCTAGCAAGGTTATTTGAAGCAAACTCAAGGATGAACAAGTGCAGCAAAACTCACATAAAAGACATATTGTAAACATTATAAGACTCTACACCGTCTTCCTTGTTGTTCAAAACTCAATACTAGATATTATCTAGACCTTAGAGAAACCAAATATGCAAATCAAATTTTAGCAAGCTCTATGTATTTCTTCATTAATGGGTGCAAAGCATATGATGCAAGAGCTAAACATGAGCACAACAATTGCCAAGTATCACATTATCCAAGACATTTTAGAATTACTACATGTAGCATTTTCCAATTCCAACCATATAACAATTTAACGAAGAAGAAACTTCGCCATGAACATTATGAGTAAAGCCTAAGGACACATGTGTCCATATGCAACAGCGGAGCGTGTCTCTCTCCCACAAAGTGAATGCTAGGATCCATCTTATTCAAACAAAACAAAAACAAAAACAAACCGACGCTCCAAGTAAAGAACACAAGATGTGATTGAATAAAAATATAGTTTCAGGGGAGGAACCTGATGATGTTGTCGATGAAGAAGGGGATGCCTTGGGCATCCCCAAGCTTAGACGCTTGAGTCTTCTTAAAATATGCAGGGGTGAACCACGGGGCATCCCCAAGCTTAGAGCTTTCACTCCTCTTGATCATAGTATATCATTCTCCTCTCTTGACCCTTGAAAACTTCCTTCACACCAAACTTCAAGCAAACTCATTAGAGGGTTAGTGCACAATTAATAATTCACTCATTCAGAGGTGACACAATCATTATTTTCACTTCTGGACATTGCATAATGCTACTGGACATTAGTGGATCAAAGAAATAAATCCAACATAGCAAAAGAGGCAATGCGAAATAAAAGGCAGAATCTGTCAAAAACAGAACAGTCCGTAAAGACGAATTTAGAAATGGCACCAGACTTGCTCAAATGGAAAAACTCAAAACTAATGAAAGTTGCGTACATATCTGAGGATCACGCTTGTAAATTGGCAGATTTTTTCGAATTTTCTACAGAGAATTGTGCCCAGATTCGTGACAGACAGCAATGCTGTTTCTGCGCAGCGATCCCAAATATAACATCAACTTTGACATAGAAACTTTACTTGGCACAAAAACTTGATAAGGAGAGGTTGCTACAGTAGTAAACAACTTCCAAGACTCAACAAAACAAAAATTGCTGTAGGTAAAAACATGGGTTGTCTCCCATAAGCGCTTTTCTTTAACGCCTTTCAGCTAGGCGCAGAAAGTGCAAATCAAGTAACATCGAGAGTAGAAGCATCAACATTATTATTTTTCATGCAAACACAACTTGTTGCAGAGGGTGCTTTAGGTGCTCCATTATCTAAATTTTCTATGGTGGTGCTAGGGGTTTTAGCAATTTTAGGCCTATAGTAATTCTTTTGTTTAGGCACTTTAGAGGCATACATGAATTTTTGCTCTTTACCCACATAGGCTTTCTCATTATACTTGAGAGAAGAAAAGGTTGAACCCAAGGTTCCCATAGCTTTTTCAAGTTCATCAATCCTATTGGTTTGATTATCATGGATAACACAAGTTCCTAGGACACTAATTCTTTCATCAATTCCTCCTAGGGATTTATCAAGTTCATCAGTTTTATCCAATAACATTTCTAATTTAGTTTCAATACTTGGAAATTTTTCTCTATGGTTTCCAATTTTTTCATAACATCTTCAAGAGAGATTTCAATTTTAACTTCATTAACAGGTGGTATTCCAACTAGACTCTCAATGATGCAACTAGCTTCTAAAGCGGGAGTACCTAGGAAATTACCTCCCGAAAGAGTATCAAGAACATATCTATTCCAACTAGATAAACCAACATAAAAGTTCCTAAGAAGGATAGTGGTGGAGTGTTTCTTAATGCACCTTTGATGAGCATTACTAATTCTATACCAAGCATCTTTAAAACTTTCTCCTCCTTGTTGCTAAAAGAACGAACTTCAACTTCAGGATTACTCATGATAACAGAATAAAGTAAACTAGGCAAATAAAGTAAAGACAAGTAACTAATTTTTTTATGTTTTTGATATAGAGCAAGACAGAATAAAGTAAAACTAGCAACTAATTTTTTTGTATTTTGTTTAGGTGCAGCAAACAAAGTAGTAAATAAAATAAAGCAAGACAAAAACAAAATAAAGAGATTGAGAAGTGGAGACTCCCCTTGCAGCATGTCTTGATCTCTACTGCAACGGCCCAGAATTTAGCTTGATACGCGTAGATGCACACGTCCGTTGGGAACCCCAAGTGGAAGGTATGATGCGTATAGAAGCAAGTTTCCCTCAGGATGAAACCAAGGTTTAATCGAACCAGTAGGAGCCAAGAAGCACGTTGAAGGTTGATGGTCGCGAAATGTGATGCGGCGCAACACCAGTTCCGGCGCCAATGGAACCTGTACATGTAAAAGTACTTTGTCCCAATCAGTGTTGTTGTCAATCTCACCGGCTTGTTGTAACAAAGGATTAAACGGGAGTGGAAGATGTTTGCAAAGAAAATAGTAAAACACAATTGCAGTAGAGATGCTATGTAAAGAATAGGACCGGGTCCACAGCTCACTAGAGGTGTCTCTCCATAAGATAAAAGCATGTTGGGTGAACAAATTACAGTCGGCAATTGACAAATAGAGAAAGGCATAACAATGCATATACATGACATGATAAATATAGTGAGATTTAATTGGGCATTACGACAAAGTACATAGACCGCCATCCAACTGCATCTATGCCTAAAAAGTCCACCTTCAGTTATCATCCGAACCCCTCCAGTATTAAGTTGCAAAGCAACAGATAATTGCATTAAGTATGGTGCGTAATGTAATCAACAACTACATCCTTAGACATAGCATCAATGTTTTATCCCTAGTGGCAACACCACATCCACAACCTTAGAACTTTCTCACTGTCCCAGATTCAATGGAGGCATGAACCCACTATCGAGCATAAATACTCCCTTGGAGTTAAGAGTAAAAACTTGGCCAGAGCCTCTACTAATAACGGAGAGCATGCAAGATCATAAACAACACATGAACAATAGATTGATAATCACCATAATCATAGTACTCTCTATCCATCGGATCCCGACAAACACAACATATAGTATTACATATAGATGATCTTGATCATGTTAGGCAGCTCACAAGATCCAACAATGAAGCACAACAAGGAGAAGACGACCATCTAGCTACCGCTATGGACCCATGGTCCAGGGGTGGACTACTCACTCATCACTCCGGAGGCGACCATGGCGGTGTAGAGTCCTCCGGGAGATGAATCCCCTCTCCGGCAGGGTGCCGGAGGCGATCTCCGAATCCCCCGAGATGGGACGCGCGGCGGCGGCGTTTCAGAAGGCTCCAGACGTGGCTCTCGGACCGGGGGCTCGCGACCAAGCTTTAAGTAGGCGGAGGGTCAACGCGGGGGGCCACACGAGGGGCCCAGGGGGTAGGTCGGCGCGGCCAGGGCCTGGGCCGCGCCGGCCTCCTCCTGTCGCTCGTGGCCCCACTGCTTAGGTCTTCGGTCTTCCGGAAGCTTCGTGCAAAAAACCCTGGGCTAAAGTTTCGTCCAATTCCGAGAATATTTCTTTACTAGGATTTCTGAAACCAAAAACAGCAGAAAACAGCAACTGCCTTTCGCATCTTGTTAATAGGTTAGTTCCAGAAAATGCATAAATATGACATATAATGTGCATAAAACATGTAGGTATCATCAATAAAGTAGCATGGAACATAAGAAATTATCGATACGTTGGAGACGTATCAAATGCTATCTGAGATTAATCGACTTAGAGAAGCAAACTTCATCAAGGAGCTACATACCGAGGCCACATGGGTCGCCAACCCAGTACTGGTCCCGAAGAAAAACATGAAAGTCCTTCGCATGTGCGTCGACTTCACGTGTCTCAATAAAGATTGTCCAAAGGATCACTTTCCCTCCCAAGGATCGATCAAATTATCGACTCCACGGCAGGCTATGAACGTCTTCCCTTCCTGGACGCGTATTCTGGTTACAACCAGATCCGCTTAAAAGAAGAAGATGAAGTCAAAACAGCTTTCATAACCCCTTACGCGTGTTTTGGAACAATGCCCTTCGGGTTGAAAAACGCGGGAGCCACTTACCAACGGATGATGCAGAAGTGCCTCGCCCTGATTGGAAAAACGTTCAAGTGTACATTGAGGATGTCCGCATAACAAAGAAACATAGTTCGTCTCTGATCGATGATCTCAAGGAGACCTTCGACAACCTCGACAAATTCTGCCTCAAGCTAAACCCGACAAAATGTTCCTTTGGTGTTCCTGCGGGAGAACTCCTCGGGTACTTGGTGTCAACCCGGAGTACCCGAGGAAAATTCAAGCCATCATGACGATGAGGAGGCTAACCAAGCTCAAGGAAATACAACAAGCTTAACGGGCGAGTCGTAGCTTTGAGCAGATTCATCGCCAGGCTAGGAGAAAAGCGTTACCGTTTTACGCGCTGATCAAACAAGGGGAAAAGTTCGAGTGAAACGAGGAAGCAGACTTCAAAGACCTAAAGCGTACAATCTCGACACCCCCAATACTGGTGGCTCCAAAGGAAAAAGAATCTCTCCTGTTATATATCGCGGCCACACCTCGTGGTCAACACAGCATCAGGAATGGCACCCGCATGGTATGGGTACGGGTAGAGCCATCCCATACCCGTACAAATCGCCTTCAATCTTACCCATCACCCGTACCCATACCGTCAATGGGTACAAAATTTTCCCATACCCGTCACCCGACGGGGTAACGGGTACCATGGGTAAAAACACCCACACTTACAACACATCGGAATAATTAAAAAAATATGACAGGAGGTGAAGCAATACAAAATAGGGGTCTAATACACACTAATCTACAAGTGATTGTGAGATCGGGAAGGGGTGTGGTTCAACCTAGCAACAACAAGACATGATTAGGGAAACTTAAGTAGTTTAGAATATTACGATGTCCATTTTTCAAATTTAGATGGGTAAATGGGTATGTGGGTATGGGTTCTATGATCCCATACCTGTACCCGCTCTGCCCGATGGGTATGATATTTTCCCATTTAACAACCCATGGGTAATATTTTGTCCCATACCCGTACTCTTATTGAGTTTTAACCCGACGGGTACACGGGTCATGGGTACCCATTGCCATCACTAAGCACAGTCCTCGTGGTGGAAAGGGAAGAAGAAGGAAAAATCCACGGAGTCCAACGACCGGTATATGATGACCCACAAGTATAGGGGGTGTATCGTAGTATCTTCGATAAGTAAGAATGTCGATCCCAACGAGGAGCAGAAGGTATTGACAGTAGTTTCGATGAAGGATTCACTGTAAATGCTCACAAACAAGTATTTAAGGGGTTTTGATGTAATAGATGAATAAAGTACGAGTAAGTAAAATGCGAGAGAAATAATTGCAGCGAGTGGCCAATCCTTTTTAGCACAAAGGACAAGCCGGTTTGTTTACTTATAATAACCAAACGTTCTTGAGGACACACGGGGATTTTAGTCTAGTGCTTTCGCTTCATGTGGCTAAATAATCTTCATTGTTTTGATAAGTGTTGTGTGGGTGAACCTATGCTAATGCACCGCCCTTCCTAGGACTAATACATACTTGTGATTATACCCCTTGCAAGCATCCGCAACTACAAGAAAGTAATTAAGATAAATCTAACCACAGCCTTAAACTCTGAGATCCTGCGATCCCTCTTGCATCGATATACTAACGGGGGCTCAGGTTTCTGTCACTCCGGCAACCCCGCAATTAGCAAAATACAAGATGCACTCCCCTAGGCCCATAAATGGTGAAGTATCGTGTAGTCGACGTTCACACGACACCACTAGAAGAATGACACCACAACTTAAATATCATAACATTGAATATTACTCAACCATAATTCACTACTAGCATTTAGACTTCACCCATGTCCTCAAGAACTAAACAACTACTCACGAGACATCATATGGAATACAATCAGAGGTGATATGATGATGAATAACAATCTGAACATAAACCTGGTTCAATGGTTTCACTCAATAGCATCTACAACAAGTAGAGAATAACACCGGGAGAGTTTCCCCAATCAAACAATCAAGATCCAACTCAAATCGTTACAGCGGTGACGAGGTGAGCGGTGGCGGTGTAGATGGTGGAGATGATGATGATGATGATGGAGATGATGTCCAGCTCGATGACGATGGCGATGGCGCGATTTCCCCCTCCGGGAGGGAATTTCCCCGGATTCGCCCGCCGGAGAGCTCTTTTCTCTCTGGTGTTCTCCGCCCCGCAGAGGCGGCTGTAACTCTTCGTGAGGTACCCTCTGTGGCTTAGGTTTTCGGGACGAAGGAGTACGCGAAGAAAAGGAGGCGAAAGGGGTGTGGCCCCCACACCACAAGGTGGCGCGGCCAGGCCATGGGCCGCGCCGCCCGTGGTCCGGGCCACCTTGGGTCCCCTCTTCTCCCCCTTCTGGCTCCCTCCGTCATCTGGAAAAATAGGAATTTACGTGTAATTTCCTTCCACAGTTGATCTTCCGAAATATTGCGTGCTGACGGTGCTTTTTCCAGCAGAATCCTGGCTCCGGTGCTTGATCCTCCAATAATGATGAAACATGCAAAATAGATGAAAATAACATGTATTGTGTCCCAATATAAAATATATCAATGAATAAATAGCAATTATGATACAAAATAGTGATGCAAATTGGACGTATCAACTCCCCCAAGCTTAGACCTCGCTTGTCCCCAAGCGAAACTGAGCTCGATAAACAAGACCACATGTTTATGGAGTGAAGAGTCGATAAATAAAATACGACAAGAAGCATCATATTCATTCACACAAGACATTCTAGTAAACAACTTCCTCATATACTCATCTTGAAATAAGTAAAGAGAAATCACAAGTAAAGGTGCATAAGAAATCATAGTTGGTGATGGCAAACTTTGTTCTTGGTCAGAGAACTACTAACGGATTGTACTTATCTTCTAAACAAAGCTTTCATATTCAATCATAACAATCTCCTCATAATCATTGATAACTTCAAAGTCATATTCATTCAGATAAAATTTGTACTAAACAAGAAAGTATAAAAGACATGATTAACTGAATCATAGCATAAATGGTTGGTTCACAACAACTCAATTGCTTGCTTGAGATAGAGGGAAATAGGTTTACTGACTCAACATAAAAGTAAAAGATAGGCCCTTCGCAGAGGGAAGCAGGGATTAAATCATGTGCTAGAGCTTTTCAAGTTTTGAAATCATATAAAGAGCATAAAAGTAAGATTTTGAGCGGTGTTTGTTGTTGTCAACGAATGGTAGCTGGCACTCTAACCCCCTTGCCAAACGAACCTTCAAAGAGCGGCTCCCATGAGGGACGGCATCTCTACCAGCAAGGTAGATCATCCCCCTTCTCTTTTGTTTACACATGTATTTTAGTTTTATTAAGGATGACACTCCCCCCAACCTTGGCTTTCTCAATCCATGGCTAACCGAATCCTCGGGTGCCTTCCAACATTCACATACCATGGAGGAGTGTCTATTGCAAAATTAAGTTGCTTACTGATGAATCAGGGCAAAACATGTGAAGAGAATTATTAATGAAAGTTATTAATTGGGGTTGGGAACCCCGTTGCCAGCTCTTATTGCAAAATTATTGGATAAGCGGATGTGCCACTAGTCCATTGGTGAAAGTCCGCCTAACAAGATTGAAAGATAAAACACCACATACTTCCTCATGAGCTATAAAACATTGACACAAATAAGGAGTAGTATAGTTTGAATTATTTAAAGGTAGCACATGAAGTATTTACTTGGAATGGCGGAAAATACCATGTAGTAGGTAGGTATGGTGGACACAAATGGCATAGATTTGGTCTAAGGTTATGGATGTATGAGAAGCATTCCCTCTCGATACAGGTCTTTGGCTAGCAAGGTTTGATAGCAAGCATAAAGGTTGAGGGAAACAAACAAATATACATATGATAGGAACAATCATGCATCTTTCTCATAAGCACAAGCAATTTTAACTTCAGAATACTAAACTCATTAGCACAGAGATAATAGAGTAATATATCTAAGTGTATTTCTCTCTTCTATTTAAACATCAGGGTGTTGTTGCTATTGACCAATGCTAAGTTTGCCAAAACCAAATAGATTTACTTGATGCTCCCAAAGTGATATCAATACTAATGTCAAGAGTAATCATATAATGGAGATTGCAAACTAAAATAAGGTGTGCAAAAAGTAAATGATAAGACTTCTCATTAATATTCCATAACGATAACTCACACCAACGGATACATAGATAACCAACTAAGAGAGATACTTCCACATTGCATACTATTCCATATGATAACTTCCCTACTCATGATATGACACTACTTGATAGTAAAAGATAAAGGTAGTGATGATGTGATACCGCGGCACTCCCCCAAGCTTGGAACAAACCAAGGGGATGCCAATACCGATGATGAATTACTCCTTCGGTGATGATGGTGAATCTTTGTCGTCATCAGACTTCCATGGAAGAGGCCCTCCATCAACAAAAGACATCTTGGTCTCCGGAAACCTGAAACTAGCAGCATGACTTATGCGCTTAAACCTGTTTTCATACTCACAGTTTTGATTATGAACATCATAGAGTTGAGCTTGGAGTTTGTTGGTGGTGTCGTGAAGTGAGAAGATATCGTCCCACAACTTCGCAGTCTCCTTCTTGTGTCCATCAATGAGTTCAGACACAATCTTGTGAAAGATGTCCACTTCACGCTCAGCCATCTTCTTGTAGTTGAAAACCTCTTGTTCCAGTTTCTCCATCCTGTCTTCCAAACTCCCTTCTCCCTTAGGACCCTGGACATCTTTGATCTGCAACTCTCCATCCACGAGCAACTCTTTGGGGTGCATCTTCAGCTCGTTCATGTACGGGTTGACGACGTCCTCAAAGAAGCTGTCCTTCTGAGTTCCCGACGAGGACATGGTGGATCTAGATCCGAAGCAGATCCTGGCAGAAAACAGCTCGAAACAAAACACGACGAGAAAACGATATACGGACCTCCAGGGGTCCGGGGGATTATATAGCAAATATTTTTACGACAAAAGGAAGGTTCCAGGCCGAAAACGAGTGGAAACGGGACGACGAGGGGCTGTCCTCATAGGTCGCGCGCTGGGCCCCGCGCCGCCTATGGGGGCACGCCCTCGTGCGTCTCCTCCACTCCGTTTCGATCCCGTAATTTTTCATATTTTCCAAAAACAGCAGAAATATTGTTCGGAAAGTAAATTGCGTACTTTTCATTACCAGTACTGTTACCTATTCAAAGTCGAGTTCTGGCGGACTGTCAATTTGCCCTTTGATGAAAGCCTCCGGTGTTTCCACTTGAATAATATCAACATCAACATTATAAGAATCACCCGAGATATAATGCTTGAGTCTTTGTCCATTCACCACTTGTGTGGCATTGCCTTCCAAAGAGCTAATTTTTATTGCTCCTGAACGATATACCTCCTCAATAACATATGGTCCTTCCCATTTCGAGAGTAATTTCCCTGCAAAGAATCTAAGACGAGACCGATACAATAGAACTTTATCTCCAACATTAAATTCTCTTTTAATAATCCTTCTATCATGCCATTTCTTAACTTTTTCTTTAAAGAGTTTAGCATTTTCATAAGCTTCACTTCTCCATTCATCTAGAGAACTTAATTGCAGCAACCTCTTATTACCGGCTAGTTTAGGATCTTTATTTAGTTCTCTAACAGCCCAATAAGCTTTGTGCTCTAGTTCTAAAGGTAAATGACAAGCTTTTCCATAAACCATTTTATAAGGTGACATTCCCATAGGATTTTTATAAGCAGTTCTATAAGCCCATAGTGCTTCCTTCAATTTACTAGCCCAATTCTTTCTAGATTTATTAACAGTCTTTCCCAAAATGGATTTAATCTCTCTATTTGATAATTCTACTTGACCACTAGTTTGAGGGTGATAAGCGGAAGCAATTCTATGATTAATACCATACTTAGCAAGAGTTTTTCTAAAACCTCCATGAATAAAATGAGAACCTCCATCAGTCATAATATATCTAGGTATTCCAAATCTAGGAAATATAACATCTACAAGCATTTTTATAGAGGTCTCACCATCAGCACTTTTTGTAGGTATAGCTTCTACCCATTTAGTAACATAATCAACAACGACAAGTATATGAGTGTTACCTTCTGAAGAAGGGAAAGGACCCATGAAGTCGAATCCCCAACAATCGAATGGTTCAATAACAAGAGTATAATTCATAGGCATTTCATTGCGTCTAGAGATATTACCAACTCTTTGACATTCATCACAAGATAAGATAAACTTCCTTGCATCTTGAAAAGTGTTGGCCAATAAAAACCTGATTGTAGAACCTTTTGCGCGGTTACAACCGCCTGCGTGAGAACACCAGAGAGAAAAGAGCTCTCCGGGGGCAGGAATCCGCCGGGGAAATTCCCTCCCGGAGGGGGAAATCGACGCCATCGCCATCGTCATCGAGCGGGACATCATCTCCATCATCATCATCATCATCTCCACCATCTACACCGCCATCACCACCGCTGCACCTCGTCATCGCTGTAGCAATTCGGGTTAAATCTTGATTGTTTGATAGGGGAAACTCTCCCGGTGTTATTCTATACTTGTTGTAGATGCTATTGAGTGAAACCATTGAACCAAGGTTTATGTTCAGATTGTTATTCATCATCATATCACCTCTGATTGTATTCCATATGATGTCTCGTGAGTAGTTCGTTTAGTTCTTGAGGACATGGGTGAAGTCTAAATGCTAGTAGTGAATTATGGTTGAGTAATATTCAATGTTATGATATTTAAGTTGTGGTGTCATTCTTCTAGTGGTGTCGTGTGAACGTCGACTACACGACACTTCACCATTTATGGGCCTAGGGGAGTGCATCTTGTATTCGGTTGCTAATTGCGGGGTTGCCGGAGTGACAGAAACCTAAGCCCCCGTTAGTATATCGATGCAGGAGGGATCGCAGGATCTCAGAGTTTAAGGCTGTGGTTAGATTTATCTTAATTACTTTCTTGTAGTTGCGGATGCTTGCAAGGGGTATAATCACAAGTATGTATTAGTCCTAGGAAGGGCGGTGCATTAGCATAGGTTCACCCACACAACACTTATCAAAACAATGAAGATTATTAAACCACATGAAGCGAAAGCACTAGACTAAAATCCCCATGTGTCCTCAGGAACGTTTGGTCATTATAAGTAAACAAACCGGCTTGTCCTTTGTGCTAAAAAGGATTGGGCCACTCGCTGCAATTATTTCTCTCGCATTTTATTTACTTGTACTTTATTTATCTGCAATATCAAAACCCCCTGAATACTTGTCTGTGAGCATTTACAGTGAATCCTTCATCGAAACTGCTGCCAACACCTTCTGCTCCTCGTTGGGATCGACATTCTTACTTATCGAAGATACTACGATACACCCCCTATACTTGTGGGTCATCAAGACTATTTTCTGGCGCCGTTGCCGGGGAGTGAAGCGCTATTGGTAAGTGGAATTGGTAAGGAAATTTACTGTTTGTGCTGATTTTATTTCTGCCTGCTGCTATAAATCATTATGGAGAGATCTTCTCTTCAATTTCTATTTGGGAAATCTACTACTACTGCAACGGTAGTGGATGAAGCGCCAGGTGAGGAAGTAGTACCATATAAAATACCTATGAAAATTATTGAACGTGTTATGGATAACCGCTATGAAGGGGATGGAACTGTCCATCCTGGTGATCATTTATTGTTTTTGCATGAATTATGCGGGTTATTCAAATGTGCAGGTATTTCTATGAATGAAGTTAGGAAGAAACTATTCACTATATCGCTGTCTGGTAAAGCGGCGCACTGGTATAAATTGCTGAAGAATGGTGATTCTATTGATTGGGAGGACATTGTGCCTTTATTTTATTCCAAATTTTATCCTCCAAGTGAAATTCACAAAGATCGGAACCGCATATATAATTTCTGGCCTCATGATGGAGAGAGTATTGCCCAAGCTTGGGGGAGATTGAAGTCTTTAATGCTCAAATGCCCCATTCATGAGCTTCCTGGTAATGTTATTATTGATAATTTCTATGCAAGACTTTCTTTTCAAGACAAGACTTTGGAGATATGCCCAAGAGGCAATAATAAAAGTGGTTATTATATATCTTTATGTTTATGATAAAAGTTTATATACCATGCTATAATTGTATTAACTGAAACATTGATACATGTGTGATATGTAAACAAACAAAGAGTCCCTAGTAAGCCTCTTAACTAGCTTGTTGATTAATAGATGATTAGTTTCATAATCATGAACATTGGATGTTATTAATAACAAGGTTATATCATTGTATGAATGATGTAATGGACACACCCAATTAAGCGTAGCATAAGATCACGTCATTAAGTTATTTGCTATAAGCTTTCAATACATAGTTACCTAGTCCTTATGACCATGAGATCATGTAAATCACTTATACCGGAAAGGTACTTTGATTACATCAAACGCCACTGCGTAAATGGGTGGTTATAAAGGTGGGATTAAGTATCCGGAAAGTATGAGTTGAGGCATATGGATCAATAGTGGGATTTGTCCATCCCGATGACGGATAGATATACTCTGGGCCCTCTCGGTGGAATGTCGTCTAATGTCTTGCAAGCATATGAATAAGTTCATAAGAGACCACATACCACGGTACGAGTAAAGAGTACTTGTCAGGAGACGAGGTTGAACAAGGTATAGTGTGATACCGATGATCAAACCTCGGACAAGTAAAATATCGCGTGACAAAGGGAATTGGTATCGTATGTGAATGGTTCATTCGATCACTAAAGTCATCGTTGAATATGTGGGAGCCATTATGGATCTCCAGATCCCGCTATTGGTTATTGGTCGGAGTGAGTACTCAACCATGTCCGCATAGTTCGCGAACCGTAGGGTGACACACTTAAAGTTGGATGTTGAAATGGTAGAACTTGAATATGGAATGGAGTTCGAATATTTGTTCGGAGTCCCGGATGTGATCCCGGACATCACGAGGAGTTCCGGAATGGTCCGGAGAATAAGATTCATATATAGGATGTCATTTTATGTGAATAAAATGATGCGGAAGGTTCTATGGAAGGTTCTAGAAGGTTCTAGAAAAGTCCGGAAGAAACCACCAAGGAAGGTGGAGTCCACATGGGACTCCACCTCCATGGCCGGCCAACCCTAGTGGGGGAGGAGTCCCAAGTGGACTCCCCCTTAGGGGGCCGGCCACCCCCCCTATGGAAGGTGGAATTCCCACCTCTAGTGGGAATCCTAGCTTGGGAAGGTTTCCCACCATATGGAAGGTTTTGGGTTCGGGTCTTATTCGAAGACTTGTAGTCCAACACTTGGGGCTTCCACCTATATATAGAGGGCCAAGGGGAGGGGGCCGGACACACCAAAGCCTCAAGCTTGGCCGCCCCCCATAGTGGCCGGCCACCCCCTCTCCCCAAACCCTAGCGCCCCGCTCCTCCACCATATCCCGCACGCTTAGCGAAGCTCCGCCGGATTTCTCCACCGCCACCGACACCACGCCGTCGTGCTGTCGGATTCAAGAGGAGCTACTACTTCCGCTGCCCGCTGGAACGGGGAGGTGGACGTCGTCTTCATCAACAACCGAACGTGTGACCGAGTACGGAGGTGCTGCCCGTTCGTGGCGCCGGAACCGATCGTGATCAAGATCTTCTACGCGCTTTTGCAAGCGGCAAGTGAACGTCTACCGCAGCAACAAGAGCCTCCTCTTGTAGGCTTTGGAATCTCTTCAAGGGTGAGTCTCGACAATCCCCTCGTTGCTACCGTCTTCTAGATTGCATCTTGGCTTGGATTGCGTGTTCGCCGTAGGAAAATTTTTGTTTTCTATGCTACGTTATCCTACAGTGGTATCAGAGCCGTGTCTATGCATAGATGGTTGCACGAGTAGAACACAATGGTTTGTGGGCGTTGATGCTCTTGTTATCTTTAGTTGAGTACTTTGCATCTTTGTGGCATAGTGGGATGAAGCGGCTCGGGCTAACTTTACATGACCGCGTTCATGAGATTTGCTCCACGCTTGACATGCAACTTGTATTGCATAAGTGGCTTTGCGGGTGTCTGTCTCTCCTACTATAGTGAAGATTCAATTTACTCTTCTATTGACAACACTAGTATCACCGTTGTGGTTCATGTTCGTAGGTAGATTGGATCTTGCTCGAAAACCCTAAACCACGTAAAATATGCAAACCAAATTAGAGAACGTCTAACTTGTTTTTGCAGGGTTTGGTGATGTGATATGGCCATAATGTGATGATGAATATGTATGAGATGATCATTATTGTATTGTGGCAACCGGCAGGAGCCTTATGGTTGTCTTTAAATTTCATGTTGAGTAGTATTTCAAAGTAGTTGTAATAGTTGCTACATGGAGGACAATCATGAAGACGGCGCCATTGACCTTGGTGCTTCGCCGACGATGATGGAGATCATGCCCGTTGATGATGGAGATCATGTCCGTGCTTTGGAGATGAAGATCAAAGGCGCAAAGACAAAAGGGCCATATCATATCACATATGAACTGCATGTGATGTTAATCCTTTTATGCATCTTATTTTGCTTAGATCGCGACGGTAGCATTATAAGATGATCCCTCTCACTAAAATCTCAAGATAATAAAGTGTTCATCCTTAGTAGCACCGTTATCAAGTCTTATCGTTTCGAAGCATCTCGTGATGATCGGGTGTGATAGATTCGATAAGTACATATAACGGGTGCAAGACAGTTTTGCACATGCGGATACTAAGGTGGCCTTGACGAGCCTAGCATGTAAAGACATGGTCTCGGAACACGTGATACCGAAAGGTAGAGCATGAATCATATGATTGATATGATGAACACTTTGAGTGTTCGCCATTGAAATTACATCTTGTCTCGTGATGATCGGGCATAGGTGTGATGGATTTGGTTCGTGTGATCACTAAGACAATGCGAGGGATATTGTTTTGAGTGGGAGTTCACCTAGATTTTTAATTATGTAGAATTAAAATTTGAACTCAATTTGTCATAAACTTAGTCTAAACTATTGCAAATATGTTGTAGATATGGCGTCCTCAATCAATTTTAACCAGTTCCTAGAGAAAGAAAAGCTTAAGAGCAACGGTAGCAACTTCACCGACTGGTTCCGTCATGTGAGGATTTTCCTCAATGGCGGAAATCTGCAATATGTGCTTGATGCACCGCTAGGTGACCCTCCTGCAGAAACTGAAACCGATGAAGTAAAGAATGTTTACGCGACTCGGAAAACTCGGTACTCTCAAGTTCAGTGTGCCATCTTATGCAGTCTGGAATCCGATCTTCAAAAACGTTTTGAGCACCACGATCCTCATGAGTTGATAAAAGAGTTGAAGACTATTTTTGAGACTCATGCGGCCGTGGAATGCTATGAAGCATCGAAACACTTTTTCAGCTGTATGATGGAAGAAGGCAGCTCCATTAGTGAGCACATGCTCGTTATGACCGGGCATGCGAAGAAACTCAGTGACTTGGGAATAGTGATTCCTAACAGACTGGGGATTAATCGTGTCCTTCAATCACTGCCACCAAGTTACAAGAACTTTGTGATGAACTACAATATGCAGAACATGAACAAGGAGTTTCCTGAACTCTTTGGCATGCTAAAAGCTGCTGAGATTGAGATCAAGAAAGAGCACCAAGTGTTGATGGTCAACAAGACCACCAGTTTCAAGAAACAGGGCAAGTCTAAGGGAAAATTCAAGAAGGGTGGCAAGAAAGCTGCCACGCCTCCTATGAAACCTAAGAACGGCCCTAAGCCTGATGCTGAGTGCTATTACTGCAAGGAGAAGGGACACTGGAAGCGTAATTGCTCCAAGTATTTGGCGGATCTGAAGAGCGGCCTTGTCAAGAAGAAGAAAGAAGGTATATCTGATATACATGTTATAGATGTTTATCTCACTAGTTCTCGTTCTAGTACCTGGGTATTTGATACTGGTTCGGTTGCTCATATTTGTAACTCGAAACAGGAACTAAAGAATAAACGACAACTGCTGAAAGATGAAGTGACGATGCGCGTTGGAAACGGATCCAAGGTCAATGTGATCGCAGTCGGGACACTTCCTCTACATCTACCTTCGGGATTAGTTTTAAGCCTAAATAATTGTTATTATGTACCCGCGTTGAGCATGAACATTATATCAGGATCTTGTTTAATGCAAGACGGTTATTCATTCAAGTCTGAGAATAATGGTTGTTCTATTTTTATGAATAATATCTTTTATGGTCGAGCACCACAAAAGAATGGCTTATTTCTGTTAGATCTCGATAGTAGTAATACGCATATACATAACATTGATGCTAAGCAATTAAATTGAATGATAATTCTACTTATATGTGGCACTGTCGTCTTGGTCATATTGGAGTGAAACGCATGAAGAAACTCCATACTGATGGATTACTTGAATCACTTGACTTTGAGTCATTTATATGATGGAGCGAGCTACTGACTTATTGGAAATCATACACACAGATGTATGTGGACCAATGAGTGTAGCATCGCGCGGTGGTTATCGTTATGTTCTAACCTTCACAGATGATTTGAGTAGATATGGGTATATCTATTTAATGAAACATAAATCCGAAACTTTCGAGAAGTTTAAGGAATTCCAAAGTGAAGTAGAAAATCAACGTAACAAGAAGATTAAATTTCTACGATCTGATCGCGGAGGTGAATATCTGAGTTATGAGTTTGGCATGCATTTAAAGAAATGCGGAATACTTTCACAATTGACACCGCCGGGAACACCACAACGAAACGGTGTGTCCGAACGTCGTAATCGAACTCTCTTAGATATGGTTCGTTCTATGATGTCTCTTACTGATTTGCCGTTATCATTTTGGAGTTATGCATTAGAGACAGCCGCATTCACTTTAAATAGAGCACCATCAAAATCCGTTGAAACGACACCGTATGAATTATGGTTTAATAAGAAACCTAAGCTGTCGTTCCTAAAAGTTTGGGGTTGCGAAGCCTATGTAAAAAAGTTACAACCGGACAAGCTAGAACCCAAAGCGGAGAAATGCGTCTTCATAGGATACCCTAAGGAAACTATAGGGTACACTTTCTATCACAGATCCGAAGGCAAGATCTTTGTTGCTAAGAACGGAACCTTTCTTGAGAAAGAATTTCTCACTAAAGAAGTGACTGGAAGAAAAGTAGAACTCGATGAGATTGAAGAATCTCTACTCGTTGATCAGAGTAGCGCAGTACCGGAAAATGTTCCTGTACCACCTACACCGGCAACAGAGGAAGCTAATGATAATGATCATGAAACTTCAAATGAGACAGCTACTGAACCTCGCAGATCGACAAGGGATCGTGCCACTCCAGATTGGTATGATCCTTGTCTAAATGTCATGATTGTGGATAACAATGATGAAGACCCTGCGACGTATGAAGAAGCGATGATGAGCCCAGATTCCAACAAATGGCAAGAAGCCATGAAATCCGAAATGGGATCCATGTATGATAACAAAGTATGGACTTTGGTAGAATTACCTGATAGCCGCAAGGCTGTCGAGAATAAATGGATCTTCAAGAGAAAAACAGATGCTGATGGTAATATTACTGTCTATAAAGCTCGACTTGTCGCAAAGGGTTTCCGACAAATTCAAGGTGTTGACTACGATGAGACTTTCTCACCTGTAGCGAAGCTAAAATCTGTGAGGATTTTGTTAGCAATAGCTGCATTTTTCGATTATGAGATTTGGCAGATGGATGTCAAAACGGCGTTCCTTAATGGAGACATTGAGGAAGAGTTGTATATGGTACAACCCAAAGGTTTTGTCGATCCTAAAAATGCTGACAAAGTATGCAAACTTCAGCGTTCAATCTATGGACTGAAGCAAGCATCAAGAAGTTGGAACCGACGCTTTGATAAGGTGATCAAAGACTTCGGGTTTATACAGTGTCATGGAGAGGCCTGTATTTACAAGAAAGTGAGTGGGAGCTCTGTAGCATTCCTGATATTATATGTAGATGACATATTATTGATTGGGAATGATATAGAACTATTAAGCAGTGTAAAGGGTTATTTGAATAATAGTTTTTCAATGAAAGACCTTGGTGAAGCATCATACATATTAGGCATCAAGATTTATAGAGATAGATCAAGACGTCTAATAGGGCTATCACAGAGTACATACCTGGACAAGATTCTAAAGAAGTTTAGAATGGACGAAAGTAAGAAAGGATTCTTACCTATGTTACCAGGCAAGGTCTTGAGTAAGACTCAAGGACCGGCTACGGCAGAAGAAAGAGAAAGGATGAGTCAGATCCCCTATGCCTCGGCAGTAGGCTCTATCATGTATGCCATGCTATGTACAAGACCGGATATAGCACATGCTGTTAGTTTGACTAGCAGATATCAAAGTGATCCAGGAATAGAACACTGGACAGCGGTCAAGAATATCCTGAAGTACTTGAAAAGAACTAAGGATATGTTTCTTTGTTATGGAGGTGACCAAGAGCTCGTTGTAACAAGTTACACCGATGCAAGTTGGAACACTGATCCTGATGACTCTAAGTCACAATCTGGGTACGTGTTTATATTGAATGGTGCTGCAGTAAGCTGGGCAAGCTCGAAGCAGTGCACGGTGGCGAAATCCTCAACAGAATCGGAGTACATAGCGGCTTCAGAGGCTTCATCAGAAGCGGTATGGATGAAGAGGTTCATTGTAGAGCTCGGTGTGGTTCCTAGTGCATTGGACCCACTAGTCATCTACTGTGACAACATGGGTGCCATTGCCAATGCACAAGAACCAAGGTCACACAAGAGGCTGAAGCATATCAAGCTGCGTTACCACTCGATTCGCGAGTACATCAAAGATGGAGAAGTAAAGATTTGCAAAGTACACACTGATCTGAATGTAGCAGATCCGTTGACTAAAGCTCTCCCTAGGGCAAAGCATGACCAACACCAGAATGCCATGGGTGTTAGGTACCTTACAATGTAATCTAGATTATTGACTCTAGTGCAAGTGGGAGACTGTTGGAGATATGCCCAAGAGGCAATAATAAAAGTGGTTATTATATATCTTTATGTTTATGATAAAAGTTTATATACCATGCTATAATTGTATTAACTGAAACATTGATACATGTGTGATATGTAAACAAACAAAGAGTCCCTAGTAAGCCTCTTAACTAGCTTGTTGATTAATAGATGATTAGTTTCATAATCATGAACATTGGATGTTATTAATAACAAGGTTATATCATTGTATGAATGATGTAATGGACACACCCAATTAAGCGTAGCATAAGATCACGTCATTAAGTTATTTGCTATAAGCTTTCAATACATAGTTACCTAGTCCTTATGACCATGAGATCATGTAAATCACTTATACCGGAAAGGTACTTTGATTACATCAAACGCCACTGCGTAAATGGGTGGTTATAAAGGTGGGATTAAGTATCCGGAAAGTATGAGTTGAGGCATATGGATCAATAGTGGGATTTGTCCATCCCGATGACGGATAGATATACTCTGGGCCCTCTCGGTGGAATGTCGTCTAATGTCTTGCAAGCATATGAATAAGTTCATAAGAGACCACATACCACGGTACGAGTAAAGAGTACTTGTCAGAGACGAGGTTGAACAAGGTATAGTGTGATACCGATGATCAAACCTCGGACAAGTAAAATATCGCGTGACAAAGGGAATTGGTATCGTATGTGAATGGTTCATTCGATCACTAAAGTCATCGTTGAATATGTGGGAGCCATTATGGATCTCCAGATCCCGCTATTGGTTATTGGTCGGAGTGAGTACTCAACCATGTCCGCATAGTTCGCGAACCGTAGGGTGACACACTTAAAGTTGGATGTTGAAATGGTAGAACTTGAATATGGAATGGAGTTCGAATATTTGTTCGGAGTCCCGGATGTGATCCCGGACATCACGAGGAGTTCCGGAATGGTCCGGAGAATAAGATTCATATATAGGATGTCATTTTATGTGAATAAAATGATGCGGAAGGTTCTATGGAAGGTTCTAGAAGGTTCTAGAAAAGTCCGGAAGAAACCACCAAGGAAGGTGGAGTCCACATGGGACTCCACCTCCATGGCCGGCCAACCCTAGTGGGGGAGGAGTCCCAAGTGGACTCCCCCTTAGGGGGCCGGCCACCCCCCCTATGGAAGGTGGAATTCCCACCTCTAGTGGGAATCCTAGCTTGGGAAGGTTTCCCACCATATGGAAGGTTTTGGGTTCGGGTCTTATTCGAAGACTTGTAGTCCAACACTTGGGGCTTCCACCTATATATAGAGGGCCAAGGGGAGGGGGCCGGCCACACCAAAGCCTCAAGCTTGGCCGCCCCCCATAGTGGCCGGCCACCCCCTCTCCCCAAACCCTAGCGCCCCGCTCCTCCACCATATCCCGCACGCTTAGCGAAGCTCCGCCGGATTTCTCCACCGCCACCGACACCACGCCGTCGTGCTGTCGGATTCAAGAGGAGCTACTACTTCCGCTGCCCGCTGGAACGGGGAGGTGGACGTCGTCTTCATCAACAACCGAACGTGTGACCGAGTACGGAGGTGCTGCCCGTTCGTGGCGCCGGAACCGATCGTGATCAAGATCTTCTACGCGCTTTTGCAAGCGGCAAGTGAACGTCTACCGCAGCAACAAGAGCCTCCTCTTGTAGGCTTTGGAATCTCTTCAAGGGTGAGTCTCGACAATCCCCTCGTTGCTACCGTCTTCTAGATTGCATCTTGGCTTGGATTGCGTGTTCGCCGTAGGAAAATTTTTGTTTTCTATGCTACGTTATCCTACAAAGACCTTGCTGGATACTTCTTGTTCTGGATCATTTACACGCAAGAATGAAGAGTTTAAAAGAGACCTTCTTGATCGGATCCAAGAAAATACTGAAGGATGGGAGAACGACAAAGATAGAGAATCAGGTATAATTTATGATTATAAATGCATTGAAGCTTTTATGGATACTGATAAATTTCGTAATATGAGTGCTACATATGGTCTTGATTCCCAAGTTGTTGCAAATCTTTATAAAGCTTTTGCCTCTCATTATGAATTGCCTAAGAAGAATTTTGATAAGTATCATGAACCGTATAAAGATAAAGTTGATTCATCTGTAAACAAATGTGTAGTGGTTGAAACTGTTGATAATGTTATTCCTGAAGCTTATATTGAAAAAACTCCTTTCCCTGCTAAAATGAAGGAGTACTCTGTCATATCTAGTGCGGTTAATAAAAGTGAAAAGAAACCTAAAGAACCTGAAGAACAAATTAAAATTGAACCTGCTGTTGCAATAGTTAAAGATCTTGTGACTGAAAATGTGGAGGATGGTCATATTATTTTCTGTGAAGATGCTTCTAATATTGTTTCACATCCTAATAAATCCAAACAAGTTAGTGTTCCTATGCTATCTGTTAGAATTGGTGATCATTGCTATTATGGTTTATGTGATATTGGTGCAAGTGTTAGTGCTATTCCTTATGAGCTTTACACGGAGATTATGCACGAAATTGGTTCTTGTGAACTTGAAGATATTGATGTGGTTATTCATCTGGCTAATAGAGAAACTATTTCTCCAATTGGTATTGTTCGAGATGTGGAAGTTCTATGTGGTAAGATTAAATATCCTGCTGACTTTTTGGTACTTGGTTCTGCTGCTAGTGATCATTGTCCTATCATTTTTGGTAGACCTTTTCTAAATACTTGTGGAGCTATTATAGATTGTAAGAAAGAGAAAATTTTGACTAGATTTGCTGGTGAACCTTATGAATTTAACTTTTCTAAATTTACCAAAACTCCTTATAAAGTTGATTTGCCTAGTAATGATTTTAAAATGGAGCAGTGTGCATCTATTGTTCTTGTTCCTAATAATCCTTTGCAGCAACATTTGGAGAATAGTGAAAGTGAAGCTTTTAGGAAAGAAAGAGATGAGCTTGAGGAAATTTTTCTTCGCCAACCTATTCTCAAGCATGATTTACCGGTGGAAGATTTGGGTACAACACCGCCACCGAAGGAAGATCCTGTTTTTGATTTAAAGCCTTTACCTGATAATCTTAAATATGCTCATATTGATGATAAGAAAATATATCCTGTTATTATTAGTTCTAAGCTTTCAGAGATTGAGGAAGAAAGGTTATTGGAAATATTGAAGAAACACCGAGGAGCTATTGGCTATACTCTTGATGATTTGAAAGGGATTTCTCCTTCTATTTGCCAACATGCTATTAATATGGAAGAAGATGCAAAGCCCGTTGTTGAACATCAACGTCGTCTAATTCCGAAGATGAAGGAAGTGGTAAGGAACGAGGTATTAAAACTCCTTGAAGCTGGTATTATATATCCTATTGCTGATAGTAGATGGGTTAGCCCTGTGCATTGTGTTCCTAAGAAGGGAGGAATGACTGTTGTGCCTAATGATAATGATGAGCTTATTCCTCAAAGAATAGTTGTAGGTTATAGAATGTGCATTGATTTTCGAAAAGTTAATAAAGTTACTAAGAAAGATCATTACCCTTTACCCTTTATTGATCAAATGCTAGAAAGGTTATCTAAAAATACTCATTTTTGCTTTCTTGATGGATATTCTGGGTTTTCACAAATTGCTGTTAAAGCTAAAGATCAAGAGAAAACCACGTTTACTTGTCCTTATGGAACTTATGCTTATAGGCGTATGCCTTTTGGTTTATGTAATGCTCCTGCTACTTTTCAAAGATGCATGTCTGCTATTTTTCATGGTTTTTGTGAAAGTATTGTAGAGGTGTTCATGGATGATTTTTCTGTCTATGGGAATTCTTTTGATAATTGCCTGCGAAACCTCGATAAAGTTTTGCAGAGATGTGAAGAAACTAACCTTGTTCTTAATTGGGAGAAATGCCACTTTATGGTTAATGAAGGAATTGTATTGGGACATAAAATTTCCGAGAGAGGTATTGAAGTTGATAGAGCTAAAGTTGAAGCAATTGAGAAGATGCCCTATCCGAGGGATGTTAAAGGTATTCGTAGTGTTCTTGGTCACGCTGGGTTTTATAGGAGATTTATTAAAGATTTCTCTAAAATTTCAAAGCCTCTTACTAATCTTCTTCAAAAAGATGTACCTTTTGTTTTTGATGATGATTGTAAGGAAGCTTTTGAAACTCTAAAGAAAGCCTTAACAACTGCTCCTGTAGTCGAACCTCCTGATTGGAATTTGCCTTTTGAAATTATGTGTGATGCTAGTGATTTTGCTGTAGGCGCTGTTCTTGGACAGCGGGTAGATAAAAAATTAAATGTTATTCATTATGCTAGTAAGACTCTTGATGCTGCTCAAAGAAATTATGCTACAACTGAAAAGGAATTGTTAGCTGTAGTCTTTGCTTGTGATAAGTTTAGACCCTATATTGTTGATTCGAAAGTTACAATTCATACTGATCATGCTGCAATTAGATACCTTATGACAAAGAAAGATGCTAAGCCAAGGCTTATTAGATGGGTACTTCTGTTGCAAGAATTTGATTTACATATTATAGATAGGAAAGGTGCTGATAATCCTGTTGCTGATAATTTGTCTAGATTGGAAAATATTGCTTATGATCATGTTCCTGTTAATGATAGTTTTCCAAATGAACAATTGGCTGTAATAAAGGTGAGCTCGCGAGAGAGCCCTTGGTATGCAGATTATGCTAACTTTATTGTTTCGAAGTATTTGCCTCCAACCTTTTCAGCTCAGCAAAGGAGGAAATTCTTTTATGACTTGAGGCATTATTTTTGGGATGACCCACACTTATATAAAGAAGGAGTGGATGGTATTATGCGAAGATGTGTTCCCGAATATGAACAACAGGAGATATTGAATAAATGTCATGGAAGTGTTTATGGAGGACATCACGCTGGAGATAGAACCGCGCAAAAGGTTCTACAATCAGGTTTTTATTGGCCAACACTCTTCAAAGATGCAAGGAAATTTATTCTATCTTGTGATGAATGTCAAAGAGTTGGTAATATCTCTAGACGCAATGAAATGCCTATGAATTATACTCTTGTTATTGAACCATTCGATTGTTGGGGATTCGACTTCATGGGTCCTTTCCCTTCTTCAGACGGTAACACTCATATACTTGTCGCTGTTGATTATGTTACTAAATGGGTAGAAGCTATACCTACAAAGAGTGCTGATGGTGAGACCTCTATAAAAATGCTTGTAGATGTTATATTTCCTAGATTTGGAGTACCTAGATATATTATGACTGATGGAGGTTCTCATTTTATTCATGGAGGTTTTAGAAAAACTCTTGCTAAGTATGGTATTAATCATAGAATTGCTTCTGCTTATCACCCTCAAACTAGTGGTCAAGTAGAATTATCAAATAGAGAGATTAAAGCTATCTTGGGTAAGACTGTTAATAAATCTAGAAAGAATTGGGCTAGCAAATTGAAAGAAGCACTATGGGCTTATAGAACTGCTTATAAAAATCCTATGGGAATGTCACCTTATAAAATGGTTTATGGAAAAGCTTGTCATTTACCTTTAGAACTAGAGCACAAAGCTTATTGGGCTGTTAGAGAACTAAATAAAGATCCTAAATTAGCCGGTAATAAGAGGTTGTTGCAATTAAGTTCTCTAGATGAATGGAGAAGTGAAGCTTATGAAAATGCTAAACTCTTTAAAGAAAAAGTTAAGAAGTGGCATGATAGAAGGATCATTAAAAGAGAATTTAATGTTGGAGATAAAGTTCTATTGTATCGGTCTCGTCTCAGATTCTTTGCAGGGAAATTACTCTCGAAGTGGGAAGGACCATATGTTGTTGAGGAGGTGTATCGTTCAGGAGCAATTAAAATTAGCTCTCTCCAAGGCAATGCCACACAAGTGGTGAATGGACAAAGACTCAAGCATTATATCTCGGGTGATTCTTATAATGTTGATATTGATATTATTCAAGTGGAAACACCGGAGGCTTTCATCAAAGGACAAATTGACAGTCCGCCAGAACTGGACTTTGAATAGGTAACAGTACAGGTAATAAAAAGTCCGCGTTTACCTTTCCGAACATTATTTCTGCTGTTTTTAGAAAATATGAAAAATTAAGTTCTCCGAGTGGAAAGCATGACGAACACCAGAATGCCATGGGTGTTAGGTACCTTACAATGTAATCTAGATTATTGACTCTAGTGCAAGTGGGAGACTGTTGGAGATATGCCCAAGAGGCAATAATAAAAGTGGTTATTATATATCTTTATGTTTATGATAAAAGTTTATATACCATGCTATAATTGTATTAACTGAAACATTGATACATGTGTGATATGTAAACAAACAAAGAGTCCCTAGTAAGCCTCTTAACTAGCTTGTTGATTAATAGATGATTAGTTTCATAATCATGAACATTGGATGTTATTAATAACAAGGTTATATCATTGTATGAATGATGTAATGGACACACCCAATTAAGCGTAGCATAAGATCACGTCATTAAGTTATTTGCTATAAGCTTTCAATACATAGTTACCTAGTCCTTATGACCATGAGATCATGTAAATCACTTATACCGGAAAGGTACTTTGATTACATCAAACGCCACTGCGTAAATGGGTGGTTATAAAGGTGGGATTAAGTATCCGGAAAGTATGAGTTGAGGCATATGGATCAATAGTGGGATTTGTCCATCCCGATGACGGATAGATATACTCTGGGCCCTCTCGGTGGAATGTCGTCTAATGTCTTGCAAGCATATGAATAAGTTCATAAGAGACCACATACCACGGTACGAGTAAAGAGTACTTGTCAGGAGACGAGGTTGAACAAGGTATAGTGTGATACCGATGATCAAACCTCGGACAAGTAAAATATCGCGTGACAAAGGGAATTGGTATCGTATGTGAATGGTTCATTCGATCACTAAAGTCATCGTTGAATATGTGGGAGCCATTATGGATCTCCAGATCCCGCTATTGGTTATTGGTCGGAGTGAGTACTCAACCATGTCCGCATAGTTCGCGAACCGTAGGGTGACACACTTAAAGTTGGATGTTGAAATGGTAGAACTTGAATATGGAATGGAGTTCGAATATTTGTTCGGAGTCCCGGATGTGATCCCGGACATCACGAGGAGTTCCGGAATGGTCCGGAGAATAAGATTCATATATAGGATGTCATTTTATGTGAATAAAATGATGCGGAAGGTTCTATGGAAGGTTCTAGAAGGTTCTAGAAAAGTCCGGAAGAAACCACCAAGGAAGGTGGAGTCCACATGGGACTCCACCTCCATGGCCGGCCAACCCTAGTGGGGGAGGAGTCCCAAGTGGACTCCCCCTTAGGGGGCCGGCCACCCCCCCTATGGAAGGTGGAATTCCCACCTCTAGTGGGAATCCTAGCTTGGGAAGGTTTCCCACCATATGGAAGGTTTTGGGTTCGGGTCTTATTCGAAGACTTGTAGTCCAACACTTGGGGCTTCCACCTATATATAGAGGGCCAAGGGGAGGGGGCCGGCCACACCAAAGCCTCAAGCTTGGCCGCCCCCCATAGTGGCCGGCCACCCCCTCTCCCCAAACCCTAGCGCCCCGCTCCTCCACCATATCCCGCACGCTTAGCGAAGCTCCGCCGGATTTCTCCACCGCCACCGACACCACGCCGTCGTGCTGTCGGATTCAAGAGGAGCTACTACTTCCGCTGCCCGCTGGAACGGGGAGGTGGACGTCGTCTTCATCAACAACCGAACGTGTGACCGAGTACGGAGGTGCTGCCCGTTCGTGGCGCCGGAACCGATCGTGATCAAGATCTTCTACGCGCTTTTGCAAGCGGCAAGTGAACGTCTACCGCAGCAACAAGAGCCTCCTCTTGTAGGCTTTGGAATCTCTTCAAGGGTGAGTCTCGACAATCCCCTCGTTGCTACCGTCTTCTAGATTGCATCTTGGCTTGGATTGCGTGTTCGCCGTAGGAAATTTTTTGTTTTCTATGCTACGTTATCCTACAGTGGTATCAGAGCCGTGTCTATGCATAGATGGTTGCACGAGTAGAACACAATGGTTTGTGGGCGTTGATGCTCTTGTTATCTTTAGTTGAGTACTTTGCATCTTTGTGGCATAGTGGGATGAAGCGGCTCGGGCTAACTTTACATGACCGCGTTCATGAGATTTGCTCCACGCTTGACATGCAACTTGTATTGCATAAGTGGCTTTGCGGGTGTCTGTCTCTCCTACTATAGTGAAGATTCAATTTACTCTTCTATTGACAACACTAGTATCACCGTTGTGGTTCATGTTCGTAGGTAGATTGGATCTTGCTCGAAAACCCTAAACCACGTAAAATATGCAAACCAAATTAGAGAACGTCTAACTTGTTTTTGCAGGGTTTGGTGATGTGATATGGCCATAATGTGATGATGAATATGTATGAGATGATCATTATTGTATTGTGGCAACCGGCAGGAGCCTTATGGTTGTCTTTAAATTTCATGTTGAGTAGTATTTCAAAGTAGTTGTAATAGTTGCTACATGGAGGACAATCATGAAGACGGCGCCATTGACCTTGGTGCTTCGCCGACGATGATGGAGATCATGCCCGTTGATGATGGAGATCATGTCCGTGCTTTGGAGATGAAGATCAAAGGCGCAAAGACAAAAGGGCCATATCATATCACATATGAACTGCATGTGATGTTAATCCTTTTATGCATCTTATTTTGCTTAGATCGCGACGGTAGCATTATAAGATGATCCCTCTCACTAAAATCTCAAGATAATAAAGTGTTCATCCTTAGTAGCACCGTTATCAAGTCTTATCGTTTCGAAGCATCTCGTGATGATCGGGTGTGATAGATTCGATAAGTACATATAACGGGTGCAAGACAGTTTTGCACATGCGGATACTAAGGTGGCCTTGACGAGCCTAGCATGTAAAGACATGGTCTCGGAACACGTGATACCGAAAGGTAGAGCATGAATCATATGATTGATATGATGAACACTTTGAGTGTTCGCCATTGAAATTACATCTTGTCTCGTGATGATCGGGCATAGGTGTGATGGATTTGGTTCGTGTGATCACTAAGACAATGCGAGGGATATTGTTTTGAGTGGGAGTTCACCTAGATTTTTAATTATGTAGAATTAAAATTTGAACTCAATTTGTCATAAACTTAGTCTAAACTATTGCAAATATGTTGTAGATATGGCGTCCTCAATCAATTTTAACCAGTTCCTAGAGAAAGAAAAGCTTAAGAGCAACGGTAGCAACTTCACCGACTGGTTCCGTCATGTGAGGATTTTCCTCAATGGCGGAAATCTGCAATATGTGCTTGATGCACCGCTAGGTGACCCTCCTGCAGAAACTGAAACCGATGAAGTAAAGAATGTTTACGCGACTCGGAAAACTCGGTACTCTCAAGTTCAGTGTGCCATCTTATGCAGTCTGGAATCCGATCTTCAAAAACGTTTTGAGCACCACGATCCTCATGAGTTGATAAAAGAGTTGAAGACTATTTTTGAGACTCATGCGGCCGTGGAATGCTATGAAGCATCGAAACACTTTTTCAGCTGTATGATGGAAGAAGGCAGCTCCATTAGTGAGCACATGCTCGTTATGACCGGGCATGCGAAGAAACTCAGTGACTTGGGAATAGTGATTCCTAACAGACTGGGGATTAATCGTGTCCTTCAATCACTGCCACCAAGTTACAAGAACTTTGTGATGAACTACAATATGCAGAACATGAACAAGGAGTTTCCTGAACTCTTTGGCATGCTAAAAGCTGCTGAGATTGAGATCAAGAAAGAGCACCAAGTGTTGATGGTCAACAAGACCACCAGTTTCAAGAAACAGGGCAAGTCTAAGGGAAAATTCAAGAAGGGTGGCAAGAAAGCTGCCACGCCTCCTATGAAACCTAAGAACGGCCCTAAGCCTGATGCTGAGTGCTATTACTGCAAGGAGAAGGGACACTGGAAGCGTAATTGCTCCAAGTATTTGGCGGATCTGAAGAGCGGCCTTGTCAAGAAGAAGAAAGAAGGTATATCTGATATACATGTTATAGATGTTTATCTCACTAGTTCTCGTTCTAGTACCTGGGTATTTGATACTGGTTCGGTTGCTCATATTTGTAACTCGAAACAGGAACTAAAGAATAAACGACAACTGCTGAAAGATGAAGTGACGATGCGCGTTGGAAACGGATCCAAGGTCAATGTGATCGCAGTCGGGACACTTCCTCTACATCTACCTTCGGGATTAGTTTTAAGCCTAAATAATTGTTATTATGTACCCGCGTTGAGCATGAACATTATATCAGGATCTTGTTTAATGCAAGACGGTTATTCATTCAAGTCTGAGAATAATGGTTGTTCTATTTTTATGAATAATATCTTTTATGGTCGAGCACCACAAAAGAATGGCTTATTTCTGTTAGATCTCGATAGTAGTAATACGCATATACATAACATTGATGCTAAGCGAATTAAATTGAATGATAATTCTACTTATATGTGGCACTGTCGTCTTGGTCATATTGGAGTGAAACGCATGAAGAAACTCCATACCGATGGATTACTTGAATCACTTGACTTTGAGTCACTTGATAGATGCGAAGCATGTCTGATGGGAAAAATGACTAAGACTCCATTCTCGGGTATGATGGAGCGAGCTACTGACTTATTGGAAATCATACACACAGATGTATGTGGACCAATGAGTGTAGCATCGCGCGGTGGTTATCGTTATGTTCTAACCTTCACAGATGATTTGAGTAGATATGGGTATATCTATTTAATGAAACATAAATCCGAAACTTTCGAGAAGTTTAAGGAATTCCAAAGTGAAGTAGAAAATCAACGTAACAAGAAGATTAAATTTCTACGATCTGATCGCGGAGGTGAATATCTGAGTTATGAGTTTGGCATGCATTTAAAGAAATGCGGAATACTTTCACAATTGACACCGCCGGGAACACCACAACGAAACGGTGTGTCCGAACGTCGTAATCGAACTCTCTTAGATATGGTTCGTTCTATGATGTCTCTTACTGATTTGCCGTTATCATTTTGGAGTTATGCATTAGAGACAGCCGCATTCACTTTAAATAGAGCACCATCAAAATCCGTTGAAACGACGCCGTATGAATTATGGTTTAATAAGAAACCTAAGCTGTCGTTCCTAAAAGTTTGGGGTTGCGAAGCCTATGTAAAAAAGTTACAACCGGACAAGCTAGAACCCAAAGCGGAGAAATGCGTCTTCATAGGATACCCTAAGGAAACTATAGGGTACACTTTCTATCACAGATCCGAAGGCAAGATCTTTGTTGCTAAGAACGGAACCTTTCTTGAGAAAGAATTTCTCACTAAAGAAGTGACTGGAAGAAAAGTAGAACTCGATGAGATTGAAGAATCTCTACTCGTTGATCAGAGTAGCGCAGTACCGGAAAATGTTCCTGTACCACCTACACCGGCAACAGAGGAAGCTAATGATAATGATCATGAAACTTCAAATGAGACAGCTACTGAACCTCGCAGATCGACAAGGGATCGTGCCACTCCAGATTGGTATGATCCTTGTCTAAATGTCATGATTGTGGATAACAATGATGAAGACCCTGCGACGTATGAAGAAGCGATGATGAGCCCAGATTCCAACAAATGGCAAGAAGCCATGAAATCCGAAATGGGATCCATGTATGATAACAAAGTATGGACTTTGGTAGAATTACCTGATAGCCGCAAGGCTGTCGAGAATAAATGGATCTTCAAGAGAAAAACAGATGCTGATGGTAATATTACTGTCTATAAAGCTCGACTTGTCGCAAAGGGTTTCCGACAAATTCAAGGTGTTGACTACGATGAGACTTTCTCACCTGTAGCGAAGCTAAAATCTGTGAGGATTTTGTTAGCAATAGCTGCATTTTTCGATTATGAGATTTGGCAGATGGATGTCAAAACGGCGTTCCTTAATGGAGACATTGAGGAAGAGTTGTATATGGTACAACCCAAAGGTTTTGTCGATCCTAAAAATGCTGACAAAGTATGCAAACTTCAGCGTTCAATCTATGGACTGAAGCAAGCATCAAGAAGTTGGAACCGACGCTTTGATAAGGTGATCAAAGACTTCGGGTTTATACAGTGTCATGGAGAGGCCTGTATTTACAAGAAAGTGAGTGGGAGCTCTGTAGCATTCCTGATATTATATGTAGATGACATATTATTGATTGGGAATGATATAGAACTATTAAGCAGTGTAAAGGGTTATTTGAATAATAGTTTTTCAATGAAAGACCTTGGTGAAGCATCATACATATTAGGCATCAAGATTTATAGAGATAGATCAAGACGTCTAATAGGGCTATCACAGAGTACATACCTGGACAAGATTCTAAAGAAGTTTAGAATGGACGAAAGTAAGAAAGGATTCTTACCTATGTTACCAGGCAAGGTCTTGAGTAAGACTCAAGGACCGGCTACGGCAGAAGAAAGAGAAAGGATGAGTCAGATCCCCTATGCCTCGGCAGTAGGCTCTATCATGTATGCCATGCTATGTACAAGACCGGATATAGCACATGCTGTTAGTTTGACTAGCAGATATCAAAGTGATCCAGGGATAGAACACTGGACAGCGGTCAAGAATATCCTGAAGTACTTGAAAAGAACTAAGGATATGTTTCTTTGTTATGGAGGTGACCAAGAGCTCGTTGTAACAAGTTACACCGATGCAAGTTGGAACACTGATCCTGATGACTCTAAGTCACAATCTGGGTACGTGTTTATATTGAATGGTGCTGCAGTAAGCTGGGCAAGCTCGAAGCAGTGCACGGTGGCGAAATCCTCAACAGAATCGGAGTACATAGCGGCTTCAGAGGCTTCATCAGAAGCGGTATGGATGAAGAGGTTCATTGTAGAGCTCGGTGTGGTTCCTAGTGCATTGGACCCACTAGTCATCTACTGTGACAACATGGGTGCCATTGCCAATGCACAAGAACCAAGGTCACACAAGAGGCTGAAGCATATCAAGCTGCGTTACCACTCGATTCGCGAGTACATCGAAGATGGAGAAGTAAAGATTTGCAAAGTACACACTGATCTGAATGTAGCAGATCCGTTGACTAAAGCTCTCCCTAGGGCAAAGCATGACCAACACCAGAATGCCATGGGTGTTAGGTACCTTACAATGTAATCTAGATTATTGACTCTAGTGCAAGTGGGAGACTGTTGGAGATATGCCCAAGAGGCAATAATAAAAGTGGTTATTATATATCTTTATGTTTATGATAAAAGTTTATATACCATGCTATAATTGTATTAACTGAAACATTGATACATGTGTGATATGTAAACAAACAAAGAGTCCCTAGTAAGCCTCTTAACTAGCTTGTTGATTAATAGATGATTAGTTTCATAATCATGAACATTGGATGTTATTAATAACAAGGTTATATCATTGTATGAATGATGTAATGGACACACCCAATTAAGCGTAGCATAAGATCACGTCATTAAGTTATTTGCTATAAGCTTTCAATACATAGTTACCTAGTCCTTATGACCATGAGATCATGTAAATCACTTATACCGGAAAGGTACTTTGATTACATCAAACGCCACTGCGTAAATGGGTGGTTATAAAGGTGGGATTAAGTATCCGGAAAGTATGAGTTGAGGCATATGGATCAATAGTGGGATTTGTCCATCCCGATGACGGATAGATATACTCTGGGCCCTCTCGGTGGAATGTCGTCTAATGTCTTGCAAGCATATGAATAAGTTCATAAGAGACCACATACCACGGTACGAGTAAAGAGTACTTGTCAGGAGACGAGGTTGAACAAGGTATAGTGTGATACCGATGATCAAACCTCGGACAAGTAAAATATCGCGTGACAAAGGGAATTGGTATCGTATGTGAATGGTTCATTCGATCACTAAAGTCATCGTTGAATATGTGGGAGCCATTATGGATCTCCAGATCCCGCTATTGGTTATTGGTCGGAGTGAGTACTCAACCATGTCCGCATAGTTCGCGAACCGTAGGGTGACACACTTAAAGTTGGATGTTGAAATGGTAGAACTTGAATATGGAATGGAGTTCGAATATTTGTTCGGAGTCCCGGATGTGATCCCGGACATCACGAGGAGTTCCGGAATGGTCCGGAGAATAAGATTCATATATAGGATGTCATTTTATGTGAATAAAATGATGCGGAAGGTTCTATGGAAGGTTCTAGAAGGTTCTAGAAAAGTCCGGAAGAAACCACCAAGGAAGGTGGAGTCCACATGGGACTCCACCTCCATGGCCGGCCAACCCTAGTGGGGGAGGAGTCCCAAGTGGACTCCCCCTTAGGGGGCCGGCCACCCCCCCTATGGAAGGTGGAATTCCCACCTCTAGTGGGAATCCTAGCTTGGGAAGGTTTCCCACCATATGGAAGGTTTTGGGTTCGGGTCTTATTCGAAGACTTGTAGTCCAACACTTGGGGCTTCCACCTATATATAGAGGGCCAAGGGGAGGGGGCCGGCCACACCAAAGCCTCAAGCTTGGCCGCCCCCCATAGTGGCCGGCCACCCCCTCTCCCCAAACCCTAGCGCCCCGCTCCTCCACCATATCCCGCACGCTTAGCGAAGCTCCGCCGGATTTCTCCACCGCCACCGACACCACGCCGTCGTGCTGTCGGATTCAAGAGGAGCTACTACTTCCGCTGCCCGCTGGAACGGGGAGGTGGACGTCGTCTTCATCAACAACCGAACGTGTGACCGAGTACGGAGGTGCTGCCCGTTCGTGGCGCCGGAACCGATCGTGATCAAGATCTTCTACGCGCTTTTGCAAGCGGCAAGTGAACGTCTACCGCAGCAACAAGAGCCTCCTCTTGTAGGCTTTGGAATCTCTTCAAGGGTGAGTCTCGACAATCCCCTCGTTGCTACCGTCTTCTAGATTGCATCTTGGCTTGGATTGCGTGTTCGCCGTAGGAAAATTTTTGTTTTCTATGCTACGTTATCCTACAACTTGCTGGATACTTCTTGTTCTGGATCATTTACACGCAAGAATGAAGAGTTTAAAAGAGACCTTCTTGATCGGATCCAAGAAAATACTGAAGGATGGGAGAACGACAAAGATAGAGAATCAGGTATAATTTATGATTATAAATGCATTGAAGCTTTTATGGATACTGATAAATTTCGTAATATGAGTGCTACATATGGTCTTGATTCCCAAGTTGTTGCAAATCTTTATAAAGCTTTTGCCTCTCATTATGAATTGCCTAAGAAGAATTTTGATAAGTATCATGAACCGTATAAAGATAAAGTTGATTCATCTGTAAACAAATGTGTAGTGGTTGAAACTGTTGATAATGTTATTCCTGAAGCTTATATTGAAAAAACTCCTTTCCCTGCTAAAATGAAGGAGTACTCTGTCATATCTAGTGCGGTTAATAAAAGTGAAAAGAAACCTAAAGAACCTGAAGAACAAATTAAAATTGAACCTGCTGTTGCAATAGTTAAAGATCTTGTGACTGAAAATGTGGAGGATGGTCATATTATTTTCTGTGAAGATGCTTCTAATATTGTTTCACATCCTAATAAATCCAAACAAGTTAGTGTTCCTATGCTATCTGTTAGAATTGGTGATCATTGCTATTATGGTTTATGTGATATTGGTGCAAGTGTTAGTGCTATTCCTTATGAGCTTTACACGGAGATTATGCACGAAATTGGTTCTTGTGAACTTGAAGATATTGATGTGGTTATTCATCTGGCTAATAGAGAAACTATTTCTCCAATTGGTATTGTTCGAGATGTGGAAGTTCTATGTGGTAAGATTAAATATCCTGCTGACTTTTTGGTACTTGGTTCTGCTGCTAGTGATCATTGTCCTATCATTTTTGGTAGACCTTTTCTAAATACTTGTGGAGCTATTATAGATTGTAAGAAAGAGAAAATTTTGACTAGATTTGCTGGTGAACCTTATGAATTTAACTTTTCTAAATTTACCAAAACTCCTTATAAAGTTGATTTGCCTAGTAATGATTTTAAAATGGAGCAGTGTGCATCTATTGTTCTTGTTCCTAATAATCCTTTGCAGCAACATTTGGAGAATAGTGAAAGTGAAGCTTTTAGGAAAGAAAGAGATGAGCTTGAGGAAATTTTTCTTCGCCAACCTATTCTCAAGCATGATTTACCGGTGGAAGATTTGGGTACAACACCGCCACCGAAGGAAGATCCTGTTTTTGATTTAAAGCCTTTACCTGATAATCTTAAATATGCTCATATTGATGATAAGAAAATATATCCTGTTATTATTAGTTCTAAGCTTTCAGAGATTGAGGAAGAAAGGTTATTGGAAATATTGAAGAAACACCGAGGAGCTATTGGCTATACTCTTGATGATTTGAAAGGGATTTCTCCTTCTATTTGCCAACATGCTATTAATATGGAAGAAGATGCAAAGCCTGTTGTTGAACATCAACGTCGTCTAATTCCGAAGATGAAGGAAGTGGTAAGGAACGAGGTATTAAAACTCCTTGAAGCTGGTATTATATATCCTATTGCTGATAGTAGATGGGTTAGCCCTGTGCATTGTGTTCCTAAGAAAGGAGGAATGACTGTTGTGCCTAATGATAATGATGAGCTTATTCCTCAAAGAATAGTTGTAGGTTATAGAATGTGCATTGATTTTCGAAAAGTTAATAAAGTTACTAAGAAAGATCATTACCCTTTACCCTTTATTGATCAAATGCTAGAAAGGTTATCTAAAAATACTCATTTTTGCTTTCTTGATGGATATTCTGGGTTTTCACAAATTGCTGTTAAAGCTAAAGATCAAGAGAAAACCACGTTTACTTGTCCTTATGGAACTTATGCTTATAGGCGTATGCCTTTTGGTTTATGTAATGCTCCTGCTACTTTTCAAAGATGCATGTCTGCTATTTTTCATGGTTTTTGTGAAAGTATTGTAGAGGTGTTCATGGATGATTTTTCTGTCTATGGGAATTCTTTTGATAATTGCTTGCGAAACCTCGATAAAGTTTTGCAGAGATGTGAAGAAACTAACCTTGTTCTTAATTGGGAGAAATGCCACTTTATGGTTAATGAAGGAATTGTATTGGGACATAAAATTTCCGAGAGAGGTATTGAAGTTGATAGAGCTAAAGTTGAAGCAATTGAGAAGATGCCCTATCCGAGGGATGTTAAAGGTATTCGTAGTGTTCTTGGTCACGCTGGGTTTTATAGGAGATTTATTAAAGATTTCTCTAAAATTTCAAAGCCTCTTACTAATCTTCTTCAAAAAGATGTACCTTTTGTTTTTGATGATGATTGTAAGGAAGCTTTTGAAACTCTAAAGAAAGCCTTAACAACTGCTCCTGTAGTCGAACCTCCTGATTGGAATTTGCCTTTTGAAATTATGTGTGATGCTAGTGATTTTGCTGTAGGCGCTGTTCTTGGACAGCGGGTAGATAAAAAATTAAATGTTATTCATTATGCTAGTAAGACTCTTGATGCTGCTCAAAGAAATTATGCTACAACTGAAAAGGAATTGTTAGCTGTAGTCTTTGCTTGTGATAAGTTTAGACCCTATATTGTTGATTCGAAAGTTACAATTCATACTGATCATGCTGCAATTAGATACCTTATGACAAAGAAAGATGCTAAGCCAAGGCTTATTAGATGGGTACTTCTGTTGCAAGAATTTGATTTACATATTATAGATAGGAAAGGTGCTGATAATCCTGTTGCTGATAATTTGTCTAGATTGGAAAATATTGCTTATGATCATGTTCCTGTTAATGATAGTTTTCCAAATGAACAATTGGCTGTAATAAAGGTGAGCTCGCGAGAGAGCCCTTGGTATGCAGATTATGCTAACTTTATTGTTTCGAAGTATTTGCCTCCAACCTTTTCAGCTCAGCAAAGGAGGAAATTCTTTTATGACTTGAGGCATTATTTTTGGGATGACCCACACTTATATAAAGAAGGAGTGGATGGTATTATGCGAAGATGTGTTCCTGAATATGAACAACAGGAGATATTGAATAAATGTCATGGAAGTGTTTATGGAGGACATCACGCTGGAGATAGAACCGCGCAAAAGGTTCTACAATCAGGTTTTTATTGGCCAACACTCTTCAAAGATGCAAGGAAATTTATTCTATCTTGTGATGAATGTCAAAGAGTTGGTAATATCTCTAGACGCAATGAAATGCCTATGAATTATACTCTTGTTATTGAACCATTCGATTGTTGGGGATTCGACTTCATGGGTCCTTTCCCTTCTTCAGACGGTAACACTCATATACTTGTCGCTGTTGATTATGTTACTAAATGGGTAGAAGCTATACCTACAAAGAGTGCTGATGGTGAGACCTCTATAAAAATGCTTGTAGATGTTATATTTCCTAGATTTGGAGTACCTAGATATATTATGACTGATGGAGGTTCTCATTTTATTCATGGAGGTTTTAGAAAAACTCTTGCTAAGTATGGTATTAATCATAGAATTGCTTCTGCTTATCACCCTCAAACTAGTGGTCAAGTAGAATTATCAAATAGAGAGATTAAAGCTATCTTGGGTAAGACTGTTAATAAATCTAGAAAGAATTGGGCTAGCAAATTGAAAGAAGCACTATGGGCTTATAGAACTGCTTATAAAAATCCTATGGGAATGTCACCTTATAAAATGGTTTATGGAAAAGCTTGTCATTTACCTTTAGAACTAGAGCACAAAGCTTATTGGGCTGTTAGAGAACTAAATAAAGATCCTAAATTAGCCGGTAATAAGAGGTTGTTGCAATTAAGTTCTCTAGATGAATGGAGAAGTGAAGCTTATGAAAATGCTAAACTCTTTAAAGAAAAAGTTAAGAAGTGGCATGATAGAAGGATCATTAAAAGAGAATTTAATGTTGGAGATAAAGTTCTATTGTATCGGTCTCGTCTCAGATTCTTTGCAGGGAAATTACTCTCGAAGTGGGAAGGACCATATGTTGTTGAGGAGGTGTATCGTTCAGGAGCAATTAAAATTAGCTCTCTCCAAGGCAATGCCACACAAGTGGTGAATGGACAAAGACTCAAGCATTATATCTCGGGTGATTCTTATAATGTTGATATTGATATTATTCAAGTGGAAACACCGGAGGCTTTCATCAAAGGACAAATTGACAGTCCGCCAGAACTGGACTTTGAATAGGTAACAGTACAGGTAATAAAAAGTCCGCGTTTACCTTTCCGAACAATTTTGCTGTTTTTGAAAATATGAAAAATTACGAGTTCGAAACGGAGTGGAAAGGACGCACGAGGGCGTGCCACCCGCCGGCCTGCCTGGGTGAGCCACCTACCTGTAATCAGTTATTGACTCTCAAGTGGGAGACTGTTGGAGATATGCCCAAGAGGCAATAATAAAAGTGGTTATTATATATCTTTATGTTTATGATAAAAGTTTATATACCATGCTATAATTGTATTAACTGAAACATTGATACATGTGTGATATGTAAACAAACAAAGAGTCCCTAGTAAGCCTCTTAACTAGCTTGTTGATTAATAGATGATTAGTTTCATAATCATGAACATTGGATGTTATTAATAACAAGGTTATATCATTGTATGAATGATGTAATGGACACACCCAATTAAGCGTAGCATAAGATCACGTCATTAAGTTATTTGCTATAAGCTTTCAATACATAGTTACCTAGTCCTTATGACCATGAGATCATGTAAATCACTTATACCGGAAAGGTACTTTGATTACATCAAACGCCACTGCGTAAATGGGTGGTTATAAAGGTGGGATTAAGTATCCGGAAAGTATGAGTTGAGGCATATGGATCAATAGTGGGATTTGTCCATCCCGATGACGGATAGATATACTCTGGGCCCTCTCGGTGGAATGTCGTCTAATGTCTTGCAAGCATATGAATAAGTTCATAAGAGACCACATACCACGGTACGAGTAAAGAGTACTTGTCAGAGACGAGGTTGAACAAGGTATAGTGTGATACCGATGATCAAACCTCGGACAAGTAAAATATCGCGTGACAAAGGGAATTGGTATCGTATGTGAATGGTTCATTCGATCACTAAAGTCATCGTTGAATATGTGGGAGCCATTATGGATCTCCAGATCCCGCTATTGGTTATTGGTCGGAGTGAGTACTCAACCATGTCCGCATAGTTCGCGAACCGTAGGGTGACACACTTAAAGTTGGATGTTGAAATGGTAGAACTTGAATATGGAATGGAGTTCGAATATTTGTTCGGAGTCCCGGATGTGATCCCGGACATCACGAGGAGTTCCGGAATGGTCCGGAGAATAAGATTCATATATAGGATGTCATTTTATGTGAATAAAATGATGCGGAAGGTTCTATGGAAGGTTCTAGAAGGTTCTAGAAAAGTCCGGAAGAAACCACCAAGGAAGGTGGAGTCCACATGGGACTCCACCTCCATGGCCGGCCAACCCTAGTGGGGGAGGAGTCCCAAGTGGACTCCCCCTTAGGGGGCCGGCCACCCCCCCTATGGAAGGTGGAATTCCCACCTCTAGTGGGAATCCTAGCTTGGGAAGGTTTCCCACCATATGGAAGGTTTTGGGTTCGGGTCTTATTCGAAGACTTGTAGTCCAACACTTGGGGCTTCCACCTATATATAGAGGGCCAATGTAGCACCCTACCTTTTAGTAAAGGTAAGATACCTGTGTATAGTGCTATTCCCGGGATCACTGATAGCACACACATTACAAAATATAGTAATCATTGCAATAGTATCAAATTACTACATCGTTGATCCAGAGGGTAAAGTAAAACCTTACAAATTGCATAGTCACATGGACTAGCTCAAATAATGTTCAGAACAAACACAGCGGAAATGTAAATCATCAATGAGCCTTCATCATCTTCATGTGCCACAGGCAGTCATGTTGGAATGTAGACTCGAGATCCTACCACGTACTTCTCCTCAGAAAATCCTGCACGTTTGAATATGCAGCCCCACGAATGGAGGTCAGTACAATGATGTACTGGCAAATGACACTTATATGGTGGCAGTTTTTAGGCATGACTATCTACATGATATTTGGCTAGTGGAGTTTAGGCACAATTTGCATAAAGCCAATTTTATCCTATATTTTATTTAAAACAAAACATTTTGAAAATCTTTGAATGACATTATGAAATCACACCATGGTTAAATCCTCCATGGGTTTTAGAATAATCACATGGTTACATCTCCCATGAGTTTTCAAAGGTTGACACAAATTTTAAATACATTCAGAAAAGGTGATGAGATTCTTCCGTACATTCCTTGTCCAGAAGCTCAAATTGTCCATAACCGGGGACACGGCTAAGATCTTAGGTTTAACTCTCGAGAGGTTGTGCACTTTCACCTTACGACCCACCCTTCCCAAGAGAAGAATGAGACAAGATCTTTCAGAAGAAGAATTCAACCATACAAACTAGACCCGTTCCCTTGGCCGTCGCCTCCACCCGCTGTCTAGCCACAAGTTGAACCCTCACAACTTACTTAATCCCGGCAGAGCCCATAATACCATAAGGCTGCACTGGAAGCTATCTAAACATGGACGACATGGTAATCTCTCTAATCTTGGGTGGCCAACCAAAAGTGAAACTCACAAGCTTAAAACCCATCCCAGGTAATAAACCCCCGCACAATCCCCTGGTAAACCAGAGGTGCAGTCTAGAGCAACCACTATTCAACTGCGCACTCTCAGGGAAAACACCACTTTAGGGTATATCGGGGCGTGGACCTGAGCAGCCGCCCACCATCAACCATTCCACCCAGGTGTTTCATTAAGGTTGTTAATTTTATATTTTCAAACACTCACATCCAAATAATGAAACAACATTTGGCATTTGATGTTGCAAAGCAAAATTAAAGCATCCTAGCAATGGGTTCAGGAGTAGCTACACACTACTAGGGTTTGCTAAGCATAGCATAATACTTTTCTTTTGAAATCAAAATCCTACCATGCATACTAGTTTGAAAACACTAATGCATATATAAAACAAGTAGGATTTGAATGTCACTTGCCTTTTTGGTAATTGAAGATCGTTCACTTCTCTCAACAAAACACGTCGCTCTTCACAAACTATAAGATAAAAAAATAGCACAACATAAACACACCATTCATACAACAACAAAATCAAGCAAGGAAAACAACAAGTTATTATTCATTTTGTTTTACTCATCGGATAAAGAAGATATGGCATGAGGCATGGCTTGCAAGATATGTCTTTGAGATATTGAATGACATGATCAAATACTTAGAAAGAAAATGGATATTGGAAAGGAGTCGATGGGATACAAATAGATAGAATTTGGAAAGGCTCATGTGACTAGAATCACATAAGTATCAAATGGTGCTTCTAGAATACTATCAAGTAAAGTGCGACAACACTTAACAAAATAGCACAAGGTGGCACATAGACTTTGGTAATGAACTAGTGATATGTAGAATTACTCAAATTACTCATTTGTAAGTTGAATAGTTCTAAACTAAGTCGAAGAGTGATTCAGAATGAATTTGGATAGACACGATATTGGTTCAAGGTTTGTGCTATGTAGTAGAGGGTCTCCACATAACATTTGCACAAGGGAGAAATCTATAGTTAAGATTGTCACTATTTACTCAAATAACTCAGTTGTTATTTGAATAATATGAACTGGGATAATATGTTGTGGAGAGATATGATGGAACATGGTGAATGTGTCTAAATGAGTTTCATAGTGGAAGAACGATATTGCGGACCATACAAATGCCATGCAAACAAAGCGTGCGAATCCGACATGCCAAAATGTCTAGATTGATCTAGGCATTTTACTGATTCCAACAGTATAAAGTTTGTCGAAAACCGACGTGTAGAACTAAAGGTATGGATTTTACAATACGCGGTTAGAATTCTAGTGGTGTCCGAAAAGTTGTCGAGAAAGTTTCTCGGATGGAAAAGGTTTCTACACGAAAGTTGTAGATAATATAATTACAAACTTAGCGGAAAAACAACTAATTGAAACGAAACTCTAGATTTATGGTTACTGAATTTCAAAGTTTTCATAGGTAAGTTAGCTAGCACGAACTGATCGATTGGTTGTATACCGGTTCATTTAATTAGCAAGGTTGAATCTGACTATACAAAAATCTAAACTTTATGTTTCAGACTTCGACACGAAGCTATTACAGGACAGTGGCACACTGAATTGGCCAAGATATACGTGCATGAAGATTTGCATGTTGAGTGTAGCAAATTAGTTAGGATATTTATTTTAGGAAAGTATACGAATTGTGTCTGACTAGGATATTTATGCACGTACAAAACTAGGGTCTAGAACTGATCTGCTGAACACTACTCTGAACACCACGTACCAGCAGCAGTTTATCTGACGCTCCGTTGGACGGCGACGGCCGACATCGGACGTGGTTGGGGCATGCGTTCCGGCGGTCTCCGGTGATGAAGAAGAGGTCGTGGAGGTTCAGCCGACAAGGAAAACTCGATGGTGGCAGCCATGTGCTCAGGCGCTTCCTGGAACTGCTGCGACGAAGGTGTTTGACGGTGACCTTCGGGTGATGACGTACATAGAGACTCACTGGGCAATAAAAATCGAAGAAGGGTTCAGACGATGCACTAGGACGTGGAGAACACAGAGGTGCCAAAAACTAGGGGAGAGAACTTACGGTGATGTCGGAATCATCGAAAATTTAGGGCTGAAACCGAGCGATGGGAGCAGTAGCGACGCAGCCAACAGAGACAACCTCCTGCACCACCATGTCCTGGGGTAAGGCGAAGGTGAGGGGAGTCCACGAGAAAAAGCCATTGAGCTAAAGACATATAGACGCGACGTACCGTCGAGATGAACTCCGATGTCGCCGCGGCCAAAAGCGACAATATGATGCATGTCCATGTCCTGGAGGTAGCCCTTGATGAGTATAGAAATCTGACCGAAGGAATTAGCGAGGTGATCACCGAGGAAGTCGGCATCTAGCGATGAACTCGATCTTGGGGGTGGTGTTGGCATGGTTGGAAAGTGTTGTACAAAGCTTATCTGAAGAAACTTTGAGAACGAAAATGAGGGAGGAGGAGGAAAGGCTCGAAGTGACGCGCTCAGATCTTCTGGGAATGGACTGAGGTGGGAGATCGGTAGGGGTATGCCAACGAATGGCATTTGGGGCGCCGGTTGGGTTCGGGAGATTAAGGAAACTAAATGAGATTTTAATTCCCTGAATGAATTGCCTATTCAATACTGAGTAATTTTCATGTTTAAGGTGAGTGAAAACGTTCACTACAATTGATGAGAGGAAGGGAGAACGTGGTTCATAACCATTGCTGTACGTGTGTGTCTGTACGTGAGGAGGAAGGAGACCGAGCGGCTGCCTCGCTCGCGAATTCCGCTAATGGGCCGGCCAGTTGGGCTGAAAAAGAAGAAGGCTGAGGTGGCCTGGGCTGGTCAGGGACGGGAGCGAGCTGGGCCGTTCGGCCAGGTTTTTTTTTATAAAAAAATCCAGAAATTAAAATACATTTTTGGAGGATTAAAAATAATCCGAAAAAGGTAAATAAGGTATCGTTGGATTCGTTATGAAAAATACTTTAATATGAGACTAAATTTGGGACAAAAGTATAAACCTTATAAATCCAAAAATTGACATACATGTCTACGTGGCTATAGTGCCTTTTTAGGGTTTAATATTTCTCAAAATAATAATTTTGTAATTTTCAAAACCTTCGAACAAAATAGGGTATCGTTGGAAAATATTTTTAAAACCAAGGTTTATGAAAACTCTAGCTTTTAAAATACCATTTTAATAAACACAAAAATTTTAAATTCTTGTGAAATTTCAACAAGTTCAACAATCAAGCATTAAGTTTATTTTTATTTTACATTCCAAATTTAGAAATTTCGGGATGTGACAGACTACCACCCTTAAAAGAAATCTCGTCCTCGAGATTTGAGAAATGCTAGAAAGAAAAGGATTTGGGCTCGGTCTTCTACAAGGTTCATACTCTCTATTGCTTATTTTTCGAACACCTCCGAGGAGATTTCGAAAGTTAACCTTGGGCTTTGGAAACTTGACACTAAACCATATGCAGTCATATCATCAACGGTATCCATTCTTATGACGTTACTCATCCTAGGGTTATTGTATTTTACTTGGGTATACTCATGGGAAACTCCTTGTGATACCTTCTCCAAATACCACCTCATGCGGCATCTGATGTAAATCCATAATCCAAGGGTATAGCTTCTACCACCCTTAAAAGAAACTTTTGTTAGGTAGTCTTAGGTCTTGGGTTTAGGCTAAGCTTATCTTGGGCATGACTTGGCACATCCGGGGATATGACTTGACAAGAGGTCATATTTGGAAAACATCTATGGCTTATGGGTTAATATCCAATAGACGAATGTTTATTCACATATAGTGAACAACATCTCTTCAAGGTGAATCGAATAGGTTTTCTTCATAGTAGGGCTTCTAATCCAAATGGTTGGTTGTTGAACTACTTCTGATACTGATGTCACTCTTTGGGTCAATCAGAGACCAAAATATGAAAACTTCATGAGATCTTTCATCCTTTTCTTCTTGGTGTCTTCGACAACAACCTTCCACCACTCTTCATCTAGTGGCTAGATCTTCAAACTCACCGTAGTCCTACGGTTGGCAGCACTTGCCTACTATAAGGGTATAATATTTATCCATCCTAGGGTTTTGGCTTAATCGCCGACATCTCTTTGGTAGGTATGTCTCTCTAGATTCGCAAAGTCAACATTACGAAAGCGAATAATAAGAGTAGTAGGAATGGTGATCAATCCATCCTGCACCCAGATCATTACTCCGTATTTGATTTATTGAATCTCGTATTCTAACACTTGGTCAACCTCACAAGTTTGATAAAAACTTCTATGGAGAATTGAATCAATGTTTCAATCCCCATTATTGAATTGTTTTGAAAACACTTCTATCAATCCTTAACTAGGGTTTTGCGTATCTCACATTCTACGCTTCTTCATCTTGATAGGAAACATCAAGGTTGGTTTCTACTGTTGTCTTCATGGCGAGTTGCCGAGAAAACATTCTCTGGGTTGGGTATAGATGAGAATAGATAGAAAGATTCTAAAGAAGATTTCCTACCCAAACATATTAGATCAAGCCAAAACATCTAACAAACATCAAGCAATATGTTTCAAACACAAGCAAGGTAGTATGGTCATACCTCAATTTGGTAAGATCAATACTTTGTTACTTTATCGTTGGTTCGCTAAAAGAGAACTAATGGTAGTCTAGTCTATTTCTATATTGGATGCATCAAGTTTCTATTCTACTCCATCGGTATATCTTCGTGTGTTGCGTAGTCGCATCGGAGTCTTTCTTCAAGGTCTTCATTGGTCTTCCATGAAACGCTTCTTGCGAGCCAAAGAATATCTCATGAAGCATCCCCTTCGGGCACAAGGTCATCATCTCTACCCCTTGATTGTTTTCATGAGGTAGTTTCATCTAAGGAAAGAGGAAACCATTTTTGAAGATGAAATGGATGAGAGTACTAGAAGTTCACAAAGCAAACATCATTTTTGATTAAAATAGGATTAGAATTTTTTCATCCTAGGGTCTTCCTATTTCTAATCCAAACCTAGGGTCTCGATCCTACAGGCAACACTATGCTCTGATACCATTCTGTAGCACCCTACCTTTTAATAAAGGTAAGATACCTGTGTATAGTGCTATTCCCGGGATCACTGATAGCACACACATTACAAAATATAGTAATCATTGCAATAGTATCAAATTACTACATCGTTGATCCAGAGGGTAAAGTAAAACCTTACAAATTGCATAGTCACATGGACTAGCTCAAATAATGTTCAGAACAAACACAGCGGAAATGTAAATCATCAATGAGCCTTCATCATCTTCATGTGCCACAGGCAGTCATGTTGGAATGTAGACTCGAGATCCTACCACGTACTTCTCCTCAGAAAATCCTGCACGTTTGAATATGCAGCCCCACGAATGGAGGTCAGTACAATGATGTACTGGCAAATGACACTTATATGGTGGCAGTTTTTAGGCATGACTATCTACATGATATTTGGCTAGTGGAGTTTAGGCACAATTTGCATAAAGCCAATTTTATCCTATATTTTATTTAAAACAAAACATTTTGAAAATCTTTGAATGACATTATGAAATCACACCATGGTTAAATCCTCCATGGGTTTTAGAATAATCACATGGTTACATCTCCCATGAGTTTTCAAAGGTTGATACAAATTTTAAATACATTCAGAAAAGGTGATGAGATTCTTCCGTACATTCCTTGCCTAGAAGCTCAAATTGTCCATAACCGGGGACACGGCTAAGATCTTAGGTTTAACTCTCGAGAGGTTGTGCACTTTCACCTTACGACCCACCCTTCCCAAGAGAAGAATGAGACAAGATCTTTCAGAAGAAGAATTCAACCATACAAACTAGACCCGTTCCCTTGGCCGTCGCCTCATCCGAATGTCTAGCCACAAGTTGAACCTCACAACTTAATTAATCTCGGCAGAGCCCATAATACCATAAGGCTGCACTGGAAGCTATCTAAACATGGACGACTTGGTAATCTCTTTAATCCTGGGTGGCCAACCACAAGTGAAACTCACAGGCTTAAAACCCATCCCAGGTAATAAACCCCCACACGATCCCCTGGTGAAAACCAGAGGTGCAGTCTAGAGCAACCACTATTCAACTGCGCACTCTCAGGTGAAAACCACCCACCTTCCACTGGCCATATCAGGGGATCGGGGCCCTGAGTAGCCGCCCACCATACAACCATTCCACCCAGGTGTTTCATTAAGGTTGTTAATTTTATATTTTCAAACACTCACAACCAAATAATGAAACAACATTTGGCGTTTGATGTTGCAAAGTGAAATAAAGCATCCTAGCAATAGGTTCAGGAGTAGCTACACACTACTAGGGTTTGCTAAGCATAGCATAATACTTTTCTTTTGAAATCAAAATCCTACCATGCATACTAGTTTGAAAACACTAATGCATATATAAAACAAGTAGGATTTGAATGTCACTTGCCTTTTTGGTAATTGAAGATCGTTCACTTCTCTCAACAAAACACGTCGCTCTTCACACAAACTATAAGATAAAAAATAGCACAACATAAACACACCATTCATACAACAACAAAATCAAGCAAGGAAAACAACAAGTTATTATTCATTTTGTTTTACTCATCGGATAAAGAAGATATGGCATGAGGCATGGCTTGCAAGATATGTCTTTGAGATATTGAATGACATGATCAAATACTTAGAAAGAAAATGGATATTGGAAAGGAGTCGATGGGATACAAATAGATAGAATTTGGAAAGGCTCATGTGACTAGAATCACATAAGTATCAAATGGTGCTTCTAGAATACTATCAAGTAAAGTGCGACAACACTTAACAAAATAGCACAAGGTGGCACATAGACTTTGGTAATGAACTAGTGATATGTAGAATTACTCAAATTACTCATTTGTAAGTTGAATAGTTCTAAACTAAGTCGAAGAGTGATTCAGAATGAATTTGGATAGACACGATATTGGTTCAAGGTTTGTGCTATGTAGTAGAGGGTCTCCACATAACATTTGCACAAGGGAGAAATCTATAGTTAAGATTGTCACTATTTACTCAAATAACTCAGTTGTTATTTGAATAATATGAACTGGGATAATATGTTGTGGAGAGATATGATGGAACATGGTGAATGTGTCTAAATGAGTTTCATAGTGGAAGAACGATATTGCGGACCATACAAATGCCATGCAAACAAAGCGTGCGAATCCGACATGCCAAAATGTCTAGATTGATCTAGGCATTTTACTGATTCCAACAGTATAAAGTTTGTCGAAAACCGACGTGTAGAACTAAAGGTATGGATTTTACAATACGCGGTTAGAATTCTAGTGGTGTCCGAAAAGTTGTCGAGAAAGTTTCTCGGATGGAAAAGGTTTCTACACGAAAGTTGTAGATAATATAATTACAAACTTAGCGGAAAAACAACTAATTGAAACGAAACTCTAGATTTATGGTTACTGAATTTCAAAGTTTTCATAGGTAAGTTAGCTAGCACGAACTGATCGATTGGTTGTATACCGTTTCATTTAATTAGCAAGGTTAAATCTGACTATACAAAAATCTAAACTTTATGTTTCAGACTTCGACACGAAGCTATTACAGGACAGTGGCACACTGAATTGGCCAAGATATACGTGCATGAAGATTTGCATGTTGAGTGTAGCAAATTAGTTAGGATATTTATTTTAGGAAAGTATACGAATTGTGTCTGACTAGGATATTTATGCACGTACAAAACTAGGGTCTAGAACTGATCTGCTGAACACTACTCTGAACACCACGTACCAGCAGCAGTTTATCTGACGCTCCGTTGGACGGCGACGGCCGACATCGGACGTGGTTGGGGCATGCGTTCCGGCGGTCTCCGGTGATGAAGAAGAGGTCGTGGAGGTTCAGCCGACAAGGAAAACTCGATGGTGGCAGCCATGTGCTCAGGCGCTTCCTGGAACTGCTGCGACGAAGGTGTTTGACGGTGACCTTCGGTGATGACGTACATAGAGACTCACTGGGCAATAAAAATCGAAGAAGGGTTCAGACGATGCACTAGGACGTGGAGAACACAGAGGTGCCAAAAACTAGGGGAGAGAACTTACGGTGATGTCGGAATCATCGAAAATTTAGGGCTGAAACCGAGCGATGGGAGCAGTAGCGACGCAGCCAACAGAGACAACCTCCTGCACCACCATGTCCTGGGGTAAGGCGAAGGTGAGGGAGTCCACGAGAAAAAGCCATTGAGCTAAAGACATATAGACGCGACGTACCGTCGAGATGAACTCCGATGTCGCCGCGGCCAAAAGCGACAATATGATGCATGTCCATGTCCTGGAGGTAGCCCTTGATGAGTATAGAAATCTGACCGAAGGAATTAGCGAGGTGATCACCGAGGAAGTCGGCATCTAGCGATGAACTCGATCTTGGGGGTGGTGTTGGCATGGTTGGAAAGTGTTGTACAAAGCTTATCTGAAGAAACTTTGAGAACGAAAATGAGGGAGGAGGAGGAAAGGCTCGAAGTGACGCGCTCAGATCTTCTGGGAATGGACTGAGGTGGGAGATCGGTAGGGGTATGCCAACGAATGGCATTTGGGGCGCCGGTTGGGTTCGGGAGATTAAGGAAACTAAATGAGATTTTAATTCCCTGAATGAATTGCCTATTCAATACTGAGTAATTTTCATGTTTAAGGTGAGTGAAAACGTTCACTACAATTGATGAGAGGAAGGGAGAACGTGGTTCATAACCATTGCTGTACGTGTGTGTCTGTACGTGAGGAGGAAGGAGACCGAGCGGCTGCCTCGCTCGCGAATTCCGCTAATGGGCCGGCCAGTTGGGCTGAAAAAAAGAAGAAGGCTGAGGTGGCCTGGGCTGGTCAGGGACGGGAGCGAGCTGGGCCGTTCGGCCAGGTTTTTTTATAAAAAAATCCAGAAATTAAAATACATTTTTGGAGGATTAAAAATAATCCGAAAAGGTAAATAAGGTATCGTTGGATTCGTTATGAAAAATACTTTAATATGAGACTAAATTTGGGACAAAAGTATAAACCTTATAAATCCAAAAATTGACATACATGTCTACGTGGCTATAGTGCCTTTTTAGGGTTTAATATTTCTCAAAATAATAATTTTGTAATTTTCAAAACCTTCGAACAAAATAGGGTATCGTTGGAAAATATTTTTAAAACCAAGGTTTATGAAAACTCTAGCTTTTAAAATACCATTTTAATAAACACAAAAATTTTAAATTCTTGTGAAATTTCAACCAAGTTCGAACAATCAAGCATTAAGTTTATTTTTATTTTACATTCCGAAATTTAGAAATTTCGGGATGTGACAGCCAAGGGGAGGGGGCCGGCCACACCAAAGCCTCAAGCTTGGCCGCCCCCCATAGTGGCCGGCCACCCCTCTCCCCAAACCCTAGCGCCCCGCTCCTCCACCATATCCCGCACGCTTAGCGAAGCTCCGCCGGATTTCTCCACCGCCACCGACACCACGCCGTCGTGCTGTCGGATTCAAGAGGAGCTACTACTTCCGCTGCCCGCTGGAACGGGGAGGTGGACGTCGTCTTCATCAACAACCGAACGTGTGACCGAGTACGGAGGTGCTGCCCGTTCGTGGCGCCGGAACCGATCGTGATCAAGATCTTCTACGCGCTTTTGCAAGCGGCAAGTGAACGTCTACCGCAGCAACAAGAGCCTCCTCTTGTAGGCTTTGGAATCTCTTCAAGGGTGAGTCTCGACAATCCCCTCGTTGCTACCGTCTTCTAGATTGCATCTTGGCTTGGATTGCGTGTTCGCCGTAGGAAATTTTTTGTTTTCTATGCTACGTTATCCTACAGTGGTATCAGAGCCGTGTCTATGCATAGATGGTTGCACGAGTAGAACACAATGGTTTGTGGGCGTTGATGCTCTTGTTATCTTTAGTTGAGTACTTTGCATCTTTGTGGCATAGTGGGATGAAGCGGCTCGGGCTAACTTTACATGACCGCGTTCATGAGATTTGCTCCACGCTTGACATGCAACTTGTATTGCATAAGTGGCTTTGCGGGTGTCTGTCTCTCCTACTATAGTGAAGATTCAATTTACTCTTCTATTGACAACACTAGTATCACCGTTGTGGTTCATGTTCGTAGGTAGATTGGATCTTGCTCGAAAACCCTAAACCACGTAAAATATGCAAACCAAATTAGAGAACGTCTAACTTGTTTTTGCAGGGTTTGGTGATGTGATATGGCCATAATGTGATGATGAATATGTATGAGATGATCATTATTGTATTGTGGCAACCGGCAGGAGCCTTATGGTTGTCTTTAAATTTCATGTTGAGTAGTATTTCAAAGTAGTTGTAATAGTTGCTACATGGAGGACAATCATGAAGACGGCGCCATTGACCTTGGTGCTTCGCCGACGATGATGGAGATCATGCCCGTTGATGATGGAGATCATGTCCGTGCTTTGGAGATGAAGATCAAAGGCGCAAAGACAAAAGGGCCATATCATATCACATATGAACTGCATGTGATGTTAATCCTTTTATGCATCTTATTTTGCTTAGATCGCGACGGTAGCATTATAAGATGATCCCTCTCACTAAAATCTCAAGATAATAAAGTGTTCATCCTTAGTAGCACCGTTATCAAGTCTTATCGTTTCGAAGCATCTCGTGATGATCGGGTGTGATAGATTCGATAAGTACATATAACGGGTGCAAGACAGTTTTGCACATGCGGATACTAAGGTGGCCTTGACGAGCCTAGCATGTAAAGACATGGTCTCGGAACACGTGATACCGAAAGGTAGAGCATGAATCATATGATTGATATGATGAACACTTTGAGTGTTCGCCATTGAAATTACATCTTGTCTCGTGATGATCGGGCATAGGTGTGATGGATTTGGTTCGTGTGATCACTAAGACAATGCGAGGGATATTGTTTTGAGTGGGAGTTCACCTAGATTTTTAATTATGTAGAATTAAAATTTGAACTCAATTTGTCATAAACTTAGTCTAAACTATTGCAAATATGTTGTAGATATGGCGTCCTCAATCAATTTTAACCAGTTCCTAGAGAAAGAAAAGCTTAAGAGCAACGGTAGCAACTTCACCGACTGGTTCCGTCATGTGAGGATTTTCCTCAATGGCGGAAATCTGCAATATGTGCTTGATGCACCGCTAGGTGACCCTCCTGCAGAAACTGAAACCGATGAAGTAAAGAATGTTTACGCGACTCGGAAAACTCGGTACTCTCAAGTTCAGTGTGCCATCTTATGCAGTCTGGAATCCGATCTTCAAAAACGTTTTGAGCACCACGATCCTCATGAGTTGATAAAAGAGTTGAAGACTATTTTTGAGACTCATGCGGCCGTGGAATGCTATGAAGCATCGAAACACTTTTTCAGCTGTATGATGGAAGAAGGCAGCTCCATTAGTGAGCACATGCTCGTTATGACCGGGCATGCGAAGAAACTCAGTGACTTGGGAATAGTGATTCCTAACAGACTGGGGATTAATCGTGTCCTTCAATCACTGCCACCAAGTTACAAGAACTTTGTGATGAACTACAATATGCAGAACATGAACAAGGAGTTTCCTGAACTCTTTGGCATGCTAAAAGCTGCTGAGATTGAGATCAAGAAAGAGCACCAAGTGTTGATGGTCAACAAGACCACCAGTTTCAAGAAACAGGGCAAGTCTAAGGGAAAATTCAAGAAGGGTGGCAAGAAAGCTGCCACGCCTCCTATGAAACCTAAGAACGGCCCTAAGCCTGATGCTGAGTGCTATTACTGCAAGGAGAAGGGACACTGGAAGCGTAATTGCTCCAAGTATTTGGCGGATCTGAAGAGCGGCCTTGTCAAGAAGAAGAAAGAAGGTATATCTGATATACATGTTATAGATGTTTATCTCACTAGTTCTCGTTCTAGTACCTGGGTATTTGATACTGGTTCGGTTGCTCATATTTGTAACTCGAAACAGGAACTAAAGAATAAACGACAACTGCTGAAAGATGAAGTGACGATGCGCGTTGGAAACGGATCCAAGGTCAATGTGATCGCAGTCGGGACACTTCCTCTACATCTACCTTCGGGATTAGTTTTAAGCCTAAATAATTGTTATTATGTACCCGCGTTGAGCATGAACATTATATCTGGATCTTGTTTAATGCAAGACGGTTATTCATTCAAGTCTGAGAATAATGGTTGTTCTATTTTTATGAATAATATCTTTTATGGTCGAGCACCACAAAAGAATGGCTTATTTCTGTTAGATCTCGATAGTAGTAATACGCATATACATAACATTGATGCTAAGCGAATTAAATTGAATGATAATTCTACTTATATGTGGCACTGTCGTCTTGGTCATATTGGAGTGAAACGCATGAAGAAACTCCATACCGATGGATTACTTGAATCACTTGACTTTGAGTCACTTGATAGATGCGAAGCATGTCTGATGGGAAAAATGACTAAGACTCCATTCTCGGGTATGATGGAGCGAGCTACTGACTTATTGGAAATCATACACACAGATGTATGTGGACCAATGAGTGTAGCATCGCGCGGTGGTTATCGTTATGTTCTAACCTTCACAGATGATTTGAGTAGATATGGGTATATCTATTTAATGAAACATAAATCCGAAACTTTCGAGAAGTTTAAGGAATTCCAAAGTGAAGTAGAAAATCAACGTAACAAGAAGATTAAATTTCTACGATCTGATCGCGGAGGTGAATATCTGAGTTATGAGTTTGGCATGCATTTAAAGAAATGCGGAATACTTTCACAATTGACACCGCCGGGAACACCACAACGAAACGGTGTGTCCGAACGTCGTAATCGAACTCTCTTAGATATGGTTCGTTCTATGATGTCTCTTACTGATTTGCCGTTATCATTTTGGAGTTATGCATTAGAGACAGCCGCATTCACTTTAAATAGAGCACCATCAAAATCCGTTGAAACGACACCGTATGAATTATGGTTTAATAAGAAACCTAAGCTGTCGTTCCTAAAAGTTTGGGGTTGCGAAGCCTATGTAAAAAAGTTACAACCGGACAAGCTAGAACCCAAAGCGGAGAAATGCGTCTTCATAGGATACCCTAAGGAAACTATAGGGTACACTTTCTATCACAGATCCGAAGGCAAGATCTTTGTTGCTAAGAACGGAACCTTTCTTGAGAAAGAATTTCTCACTAAAGAAGTGACTGGAAGAAAAGTAGAACTCGATGAGATTGAAGAATCTCTACTCGTTGATCAGAGTAGCGCAGTACCGGAAAATGTTCCTGTACCACCTACACCGGCAACAGAGGAAGCTAATGATAATGATCATGAAACTTCAAATGAGACAGCTACTGAACCTCGCAGATCGACAAGGGATCGTGCCACTCCAGATTGGTATGATCCTTGTCTAAATGTCATGATTGTGGATAACAATGATGAAGACCCTGCGACGTATGAAGAAGCGATGATGAGCCCAGATTCCAACAAATGGCAAGAAGCCATGAAATCCGAAATGGGATCCATGTATGATAACAAAGTATGGACTTTGGTAGAATTACCTGATAGCCGCAAGGCTGTCGAGAATAAATGGATCTTCAAGAGAAAAACAGATGCGATGGTAATATTACTGTCTATAAAGCTCGACTTGTCGCAAAGGGTTTCCGACAAATTCAAGGTGTTGACTACGATGAGACTTTCTCACCTGTAGCGAAGCTAAAATCTGTGAGGATTTTGTTAGCAATAGCTGCATTTTTCGATTATGAGATTTGGCAGATGGATGTCAAAACGGCGTTCCTTAATGGAGACATTGAGGAAGAGTTGTATATGGTACAACCCAAAGGTTTTGTCGATCCTAAAAATGCTGACAAAGTATGCAAACTTCAGCGTTCAATCTATGGACTGAAGCAAGCATCAAGAAGTTGGAACCGACGCTTTGATAAGGTGATCAAAGACTTCGGGTTTATACAGTGTCATGGAGAGGCCTGTATTTACAAGAAAGTGAGTGGGAGCTCTGTAGCATTCCTGATATTATATGTAGATGACATATTATTGATTGGGAATGATATAGAACTATTAAGCAGTGTAAAGGGTTATTTGAATAATAGTTTTTCAATGAAAGACCTTGGTGAAGCATCATACATATTAGGCATCAAGATTTATAGAGATAGATCAAGACGTCTAATAGGGCTATCACAGAGTACATACCTGGACAAGATTCTGAAGAAGTTTAGAATGGACGAAAGTAAGAAAGGATTCTTACCTATGTTACCAGGCAAGGTCTTGAGTAAGACTCAAGGACCGGCTACGGCAGAAGAAAGAGAAAGGATGAGTCAGATCCCCTATGCCTCGGCAGTAGGCTCTATCATGTATGCCATGCTATGTACAAGACCGGATATAGCACATGCTGTTAGTTTGACTAGCAGATATCAAAGTGATCCAGGGATAGAACACTGGACAGCGGTCAAGAATATCCTGAAGTACTTGAAAAGAACTAAGGATATGTTTCTTTGTTATGGAGGTGACCAAGAGCTCGTTGTAACAAGTTACACCGATGCAAGTTGGAACACTGATCCTGATGACTCTAAGTCACAATCTGGGTACGTGTTTATATTGAATGGTGCTGCAGTAAGCTGGGCAAGCTCGAAGCAGTGCACGGTGGCGAAATCCTCAACAGAATCGGAGTACATAGCGGCTTCAGAGGCTTCATCAGAAGCGGTATGGATGAAGAGGTTCATTGTAGAGCTCGGTGTGGTTCCTAGTGCATTGGACCCACTAGTCATCTACTGTGACAACATGGGTGCCATTGCCAATGCACAAGAACCAAGGTCACACAAGAGGCTGAAGCATATCAAGCTGCGTTACCACTCGATTCGCGAGTACATCGAAGATGGAGAAGTAAAGATTTGCAAAGTACACACTGATCTGAATGTAGCAGATCCGTTGACTAAAGCTCTCCCTAGGGCAAAGCATGACCAACACCAGAATGCCATGGGTGTTAGGTACCTTACAATGTAATCTAGATTATTGACTCTAGTGCAAGTGGGAGACTGTTGGAGATATGCCCAAGAGGCAATAATAAAAGTGGTTATTATATATCTTTATGTTTATGATAAAAGTTTATATACCATGCTATAATTGTATTAACTGAAACATTGATACATGTGTGATATGTAAACAAACAAAGAGTCCCTAGTAAGCCTCTTAACTAGCTTGTTGATTAATAGATGATTAGTTTCATAATCATGAACATTGGATGTTATTAATAACAAGGTTATATCATTGTATGAATGATGTAATGGACACACCCAATTAAGCGTAGCATAAGATCACGTCATTAAGTTATTTGCTATAAGCTTTCAATACATAGTTACCTAGTCCTTATGACCATGAGATCATGTAAATCACTTATACCGGAAAGGTACTTTGATTACATCAAACGCCACTGCGTAAATGGGTGGTTATAAAGGTGGGATTAAGTATCCGGAAAGTATGAGTTGAGGCATATGGATCAATAGTGGGATTTGTCCATCCCGATGACGGATAGATATACTCTGGGCCCTCTCGGTGGAATGTCGTCTAATGTCTTGCAAGCATATGAATAAGTTCATAAGAGACCACATACCACGGTACGAGTAAAGAGTACTTGTCAGGAGACGAGGTTGAACAAGGTATAGTGTGATACCGATGATCAAACCTCGGACAAGTAAAATATCGCGTGACAAAGGGAATTGGTATCGTATGTGAATGGTTCATTCGATCACTAAAGTCATCGTTGAATATGTGGGAGCCATTATGGATCTCCAGATCCCGCTATTGGTTATTGGTCGGAGTGAGTACTCAACCATGTCCGCATAGTTCGCGAACCGTAGGGTGACACACTTAAAGTTGGATGTTGAAATGGTAGAACTTGAATATGGAATGGAGTTCGAATATTTGTTCGGAGTCCCGGATGTGATCCCGGACATCACGAGGAGTTCCGGAATGGTCCGGAGAATAAGATTCATATATAGGATGTCATTTTATGTGAATAAAATGATGCGGAAGGTTCTATGGAAGGTTCTAGAAGGTTCTAGAAAAGTCCGGAAGAAACCACCAAGGAAGGTGGAGTCCACATGGGACTCCACCTCCATGGCCGGCCAACCCTAGTGGGGGAGGAGTCCCAAGTGGACTCCCCCTTAGGGGGCCGGCCACCCCCCCTATGGAAGGTGGAATTCCCACCTCTAGTGGGAATCCTAGCTTGGGAAGGTTTCCCACCATATGGAAGGTTTTGGGTTCGGGTCTTATTCGAAGACTTGTAGTCCAACACTTGGGGCTTCCACCTATATATAGAGGGCCAAGGGGAGGGGGCCGGCCACACCAAAGCCTCAAGCTTGGCCGCCCCCCATAGTGGCCGGCCACCCCCTCTCCCCAAACCCTAGCGCCCCGCTCCTCCACCATATCCCGCACGCTTAGCGAAGCTCCGCCGGATTTCTCCACCGCCACCGACACCACGCCGTCGTGCTGTCGGATTCAAGAGGAGCTACTACTTCCGCTGCCCGCTGGAACGGGGAGGTGGACGTCGTCTTCATCAACAACCGAACGTGTGACCGAGTACGGAGGTGCTGCCCGTTCGTGGCGCCGGAACCGATCGTGATCAAGATCTTCTACGCGCTTTTGCAAGCGGCAAGTGAACGTCTACCGCAGCAACAAGAGCCTCCTCTTGTAGGCTTTGGAATCTCTTCAAGGGTGAGTCTCGACAATCCCCTCGTTGCTACCGTCTTCTAGATTGCATCTTGGCTTGGATTGCGTGTTCGCCGTAGGAAAATTTTTGTTTTCTATGCTACGTTATCCTACATCTGGAACCTTCCTTTTGTCGTAAAAATATTTGCTATATAATCCCCCGGACCCCTGGAGGTCCGTAATATCGTTTTCTCGTCGTGTTTTGTTTCGAGCTGTTTTCTGCCAGATTTGTTTTGATCTAGAAGCACCATGGTCTCCAACAACAAGGACAAGGGGCCTTGGAAGGAAGAGATGGATGAAAGGATCAATAAGGAGAAGGAGAAGATAGCATCAGCAAAAGGAGAGTGGGAAACTACGAAGAGTAAGCCAATCTTGGTGGGATCGGTTAACACTGGGCGTTCTTTTCTCATAACTTGCAGGGAGCTCTTCCGCCTGCTCTGGACCTCGACTCTTTCCCTTGTGTGGAGGAAGCAATACGGGTTGCTGATGAGTTTTGTGATCAATATCGTGCTCTAAAAGGGAAGTGGAGATACTTCAGGAGGAGAACCAGCGACTTCGCAGAATGCTGGAATATTACTCAATTCCCAGCACAAGGCCGTCACCGCCACACTCGGATAACAATAAGTCTCTTCAAATTTTGGTGCAGAATTGCAAAATTGAGAAGCTGAAGCTGAAGGAGATCCTTATGAAGCGCGAGAAGAATCCATCACCATCATCACCGAAGGAGTAATTCATCATCGGTATTGGCATCCCCTTGGTTTGTTCCAAGCTTGGGGGAGTGCCGCGGTATCACATCATCATTACCTTTATCTTTTACTATCAAGTAGTGTCATATCATGAGTAGGGAAGTTATCATATGGAATAGTATGCAATGTGGAAGTATCTCTCTTAGTTAGTTATCTATGTATCCGTTGGTGTGAGTTATCGTTATGGAATATTAATGAGAAGTCTTATCATTTACTTTTTGCACACCTTATTTTAGTTTGCAATCTCCATTATATGATTACTCTTGACATGAGTATTGATATCACTTTGGGAGCATTAAGTAAATCTATTTGGTTTTGGCAAACTTAGCATTGGTCAATAGCAACAACACCCTGATGTTTAAATAAAAGAGAGAAATACACTTAGATATACTACTCTATTATCTCTATGCTTAGTATTCTGAAGTTAAAATTGCTTGTGCTTATGAGAAAGATGCATGATTGTTCTATCATATGTATATTTGTTTGTTTCCCTCAACCTTTATGCTTGCTATCAAACCTTGCTAGCCAAAGACCTGTATCGAGAGGAGATGCTTCTCATACATCCATAACCTTAGACCAAACCTATGCCATTTGTGTCCACCATACCTACCTACTACATGGTATTTTCTGCCATTCCAAGTAAATACTTCATGTGCTACCTTTAAATTATTCAAACTATACTACTCCTTATTTGTGTCAATGTTCTATAGCTCATGAGGAAGTATGTGGTGTTTCATCTTTCAATCTTGTTGGGCGGACTTTCACCAATGGACTAGCGGCACATCCGCTTATCCAATAACTTTGCAATAAGAGCTGGCAACGGGGTTCCCAGCCCCAATTAATAACTTTCATTAATAATTCTCTTCACATGTTTTGCTCTGATTTATCAGTAAGCAACTTAATTTTGCAATAGACACTCCTCCATGGTATGTGAATGTTGGAAGGCACCCGAGGATTCGGTTAGCCATGGATTGAGAAAGCCAAGGTTGGGGGGAGTGTCATCCTTAATAAAACTAAAATACATGTGTAAACAAAAGAGAAGGGGGATGATCTACCTTGCTGGTAGAGATGCCGTCCCTCATGGGAGCCGCTCTTTGAAGGTTCGTTTGGCAAGGGGGTTAGAGTGCCCGCTACCATTCGTTGACAACAACAAACACCGCTCAAAATCTTACTTTTATGCTCTTTATATGATTTCAAAACTTGAAAAGCTCTAGCACATGATTTAATCCCTGCTTCCCTCTGCGAAGGGCCTATCTTTTACTTTTATGTTGAGTCAGTAAACCTATTTCCCTCTATCTCAAGCAAGCAATTGAGTTGTTGTGAACCAATCATTTATGCTATGATTCAGTTAATCATGTCTTTTATGCTTTCTTGTTTAGTACCAATTTTATTTGAATGAATATGACTTTGAAGTTATCAATGATTATGAGGAGATTGTTATGCTTAAATATGAAGGCTCAGCTATAAATTCTAATATGAAAGCTTTGCTTAGAAGTACAATCCGTTAGTAGTTCTCTGACCAAGAACAAAGTTTGCCATCACCAACTATGATTTCTTATGCACCTTTACTTGTGATTTCTCTTTACCTATTTCAAGATGAGTTATATGAGGAAGTTGTTTACTAGAATGTCTTGTGTGAATGAATATGATGCTTCTTGTCCGTATTTTATTTATCGACTCTTCACTCCATAAACATGTGGTCTTGTTTATCGAGCTCAGTTTCGCTTGGGGACAAGCGAGGTCTAAGCTTGGGGGAGTTGATACGTCCAATTTGCATCACTATTTTGTATCATAATTTGCTGTTATTCATTGATATATTTCATATTGGGACACAATACTTATGTTATTTCATCTATTTTGCATGTTTCATCATCATTGGAGGATCAAGCACCGGAGCCAGGATTCTGCTGGAAAAAGCACCGTCAGAACGCAATATTTCGGAAGATCAACTGTGGAAGGGAATTTCACGTAAATTCCTATTTTTCCAGATGACGGAGGGAGCCAGAAGGGGAAGAAGAGAGGAGCCACTGTGGGCCCAGACCATAGGGCGGCGCGGCCCATGGCCTGGCCGCGCCACCCTATGCTCTGGGGGCCCCACAGCCCCTTTCGCCTCCTTTTCTTCGCGTACTCCTTCGTCCCGAAAACCTAAGCCACAGAGGGGACCTCACGAAGGGTTACAGCCGCCTCTGCGGGGCGGAGAACACCAGAGAGAAAAGAGCTCTCCGGCGGGCAGGAATCCGCCGGGGAAATTCCCTCCCGGAGGGGGAAATCGACGCCATCGCCATCGTCATCGAGCGGGACATCATCTCCATCATCATCATCATCATCTCCACCATCTACACCGCCATCACCACCGCTGCACCTCGTCATCGCTGTAGCAATTCGGGTTAAATCTTGATTGTTTGATAGGGGAAACTCTCCCGGTGTTATTCTATACTTGTTGTAGATGCTATTGAGTGAAACCATTGAACCAAGGTTTATGTTCAGATTGTTATTCATCATCATATCACCTCTGATTGTATTCCATATGATGTCTCGTGAGTAGTTCGTTTAGTTCTTGAGGACATGGGTGAAGTCTAAATGCTAGTAGTGAATTATGGTTGAGTAATATTCAATGTTATGATATTTAAGTTGTGGTGTCATTCTTCTAGTGGTGTCGTGTGAACGTCGACTACACGACACTTCACCATTTATGGGCCTAGGGGAGTGCATCTTGTATTCGGTTGCTAATTGCGGGGTTGCCGGAGTGACAGAAACCTAAGCCCCCGTTAGTATATCGATGCAGGAGGGATCGCAGGATCTCAGAGTTTAAGGCTGTGGTTAGATTTATCTTAATTACTTTCTTGTAGTTGCGGATGCTTGCAAGGGGTATAATCACAAGTATGTATTAGTCCTAGGAAGGGCGGTGCATTAGCATAGGTTCACCCACACAACACTTATCAAAACAATGAAGATTATTAAACCACATGAAGCGAAAGCACTAGACTAAAATCCCCATGTGTCCTCAGGAACGTTTGGTCATTATAAGTAAACAAACCGGCTTGTCCTTTGTGCTAAAAAGGATTGGGCCACTCGCTGCAATTATTTCTCTCGCATTTTATTTACTTGTACTTTATTTATCTGCAATATCAAAACCCCCTGAATACTTGTCTGTGAGCATTTACAGTGAATCCTTCATCGAAACTGCTGCCAACACCTTCTGCTCCTCGTTGGGATCGACATTCTTACTTATCGAAGATACTACGATACACCCCCTATACTTGTGGGTCATCATTAACCGCACTAGATATGACAGAGTACTCCTTCATTTTAGCAGGGAAAGGAGTTTTTTCAATATAAACTTCAGGAATAACATTATCAACAGTTTCAATCACTACACATTTGTTTACAGATGAATCTATTTTATCTTTATATGGTTCATGATACTTATCAAAATTCTTCTTAGGCAATTCATAATGAGAGGCAAAAGCTTTATAAAGATTTGCAACAACTTGGGAATCAAGACCATATGTAGCACTCATATTACGAAATTTATCAGTATCCATAAAAGCTTCAATGCATTTATAATCATAAATTATACCTGATTCTCTATCTTTGTCGTTCTCCCATCCTTCAGTATTTTCTTGGATCCGATCAAGAAGGTCCCTTTTAAACTCTTCTTTGTTGCGTGTAAATGATCCAGAACAAGAAGTATCCAGCAAGGTCTTGTCTTGAAAAGAAAGTCTTGCATAGAAATTATCAATAATAACATTACCAGGAAGCTCATGAATGGGACATTTGAGCATTAAAGACTTCAATCTCCCCCAAGCTTGGGCAATACTTTCTCCATCATGAGGCCAGAAATTATATATGCGGTTCCGATCCTTGTGAATTTCACTTGGAGGATAGAATTTGGAATAAAATAAAGGCACAATGTCCTCCCAATCAATAGAATCACCATTCTTCAGCAATTTATACCAGTGCGCCGCTTTACCAGACAGCGATATAGTGAATAGTTTCTTTCTAACTTCATTCATAGCAATACCTGCACATTTGAATAACCCGCATAATTCATGCAAAAACAGTAAATGATCACCAGGATGAACAGTTCCATCCCCTTCATAGCGGTTATCCATAACACGTTCAATAATTTTCATAGGTATTTTATATGGTATCACTTCCTCACCTGGCGCTTCATCCACTACCGTTGCAGTAGTAGTAGATTTCCCAAATAGAAATTGAAGAGAAGATCTCTCCATAATGACTTATAGCAGCAGGCAGAAATAAAATCAGCACAAACAGTAAAGGTTTTCCTTACCAATTCCACTTACCAATAGCGCTTCACTCCCCGGCAACGGCGCCAGAAAATAGTCTTGATGACCCACAAGTATAGGGGGTGTATCGTAGTATCTTCGATAAGTAAGAATGTCGATCCCAACGAGGAGCAGAAGGTGTTGACAGCAGTTTCGATGAAGGATTCACTGTAAATGCTCACAAACAAGTATTCAAGGGGTTTTGATGTAATAGATGAATAAAGTACGAGTAAGTAAAATGCGAGAGAAATAATTGCAGCGAGTGGCCCAATCCTTTTTAGCACAAAGGACAAGCCGGTTTGTTTACTTATAATGACCAAACGTTCTTGAGGACACACGGGGATTTTAGTCTAGTGCTTTCGCTTCATGTGGCTAAATAATCTTCATTGTTTTGATAAGTGTTGTGTGGGTGAACCTATGCTAATGCACCGCCCTTCCTAGGACTAATACATACTTGTGATTATACCCCTTGCAAGCATCCGCAACTACAAGAAAGTAATTAAGATAAATCTAACCACAGCCTTAAACTCTGAGATCCTGCGATCCCTCTTGCATCGATATACTAACGGGGGCTCAGGTTTCTGTCACTCCGGCAACCCCGCAATTAGCAACCGAATACAAGATGCACTCCCCTAGGCCCATAAATGGTGAAGTATCGTGTAGTCGACGTTCACACGACACCACTAGAAGAATGACACCACAACTTAAATATCATAACATTGAATATTACTCAACCATAATTCACTACTAGCATTTAGACTTCACCCATGTCCTCAAGAACTAAACGAACTACTCACGAGACATCATATGGAATACAATCAGAGGTGATATGATGATGAATAACAATCTGAACATAAACCTTGGTTCAATGGTTTCACTCAATAGCATCTACAACAAGTAGAGAATAACACCGGGAGAGTTTCCCCTATCAAACAATCAAGATCCAACTCAAATCGTTACAGCGGTGACGAGGTGCAGCGGTGGTGTTGGCGGTGTAGATGGTGGAGATGATGATGATGATGATGGAGATGATGTCCAACTCGATGACGATGGCGATGGATTTCCCCTCCGGGGGGAATTTCCCCGGATTCTGCCCGCCGGAGCTCTTTTCTCTCTGGTGTTCTCCGCCCCGCAGAGGCGGCTCTTCGTGAGGTACCCTCTGTGGCTTAGGTTTTCGGACGAAGGAGTACGCGAAGAAAAGGAGGCGCAAGGGGCGTGGGGCCCCCACACCACAGGTGGCGCGGCCAGGCCATGGGCCGCGCCGGCCTGTGGTCTGGGCCCACCTTGGTCCCCTCTTCCCCCTTCTGGCTCCCTCCGTCATCCGGAAAAATAGGAATTTACGTGTAATTTCCTTCCACAGTTGATCTTCCGAAATATTGCGTTCTGACGATGCTTTTTCCTGGCTCCGGTGCTTGATCCTCCAATAATGATGAAACATGCAAAATAGATGAAATAACATAAGTATTGTGTCCCAATATGAAATATATCAATGAATAACAGCAAATTATGATACAAAATAGTTATGCAAATTGGACGTATCAGTATACTTCATCAGTGAAGTTTTGTCGCCATCAAATCAACGTTACCCACAGTATCACAAGTTATCATATGGCGTGTTTACAACGGCAAGAAAATTGCGACATTACTTTTCGGCACATCCGATAGCAGTTGTCAATGAAGCACCTCTCTCCAATATCTTGAACAACCAAGAAGCCACCGGGCGTGTCTCCCTTTGGGGCATAGAGCTCTCCCCTCGGGATATCACCTACGAAAAAATAAAAGCAATAAAGTCGCAGATTCTGCCAGACTTCATCGCAGAGTGGATAGAGTTGCAAAACACAGGACCTCCACATCTATCGAGTACCTGGACTATGAACTTCGATGGATCCAAGAGGTTGGAAGGAGCTGGAGCAGACGTGATACTTGTGTCACCCAAAGGCGACAAAATGAAGTACATACTGCGGATGACGTTCTCTAACGCATCCAATAACGAAGCAGAATATGAAGCACTTATACACGGGATGAAGATGGAAAAGGCGTGCGGTGCCACTCGCCTAAAGATCTTTGGCGACTCCTAGCTAGTAGCTCAACAGGTGATGAACAAGTGCGACACAATCAACGACAGCATGATAGCATAAAAGGAATTGTACAATGAACTCGAAAAACTCTTCGACGGTTGTGAAGTTAACCATATCAGCAGACTCAACAACGACGAAACCGACATTTTTGCAAATATCGGGTCGCAGTGCCTACCGATACCACCTGACATGTTTTGGGAGGAGATAAGTGAAAGATCCACGGCGAAGAAAGCACCAAAGCAACGAAGAAGAAGGAGAAATCAAAGAAAGACTCGGGGCTACGGCAGAAAGAAACAAATATGTCAGATGATGAGGAAGATCCACGCGAAGTTATGATGATAGAAGTTCCTTGGATGCAGATCTATGTGGCATACATCACAAGAAAGGAGATACCCGAGGATCCGATCGAGGCAAGGCGAGTAATCCGACGATCTAAAGCTTTCACCATGGTTAAAGGGGAATTATACAAACGAAGTATTTCAGGAGTATTGCAAAGATGCGTCACACCCGAGGAAGGACAGATCATATTGAAGGATGTGCACGAAGGAGTATGGCCACCACGCAAGCAGTCGAGCAATAGCAGCCAAAGTTTTTAGGGCAGGATTTTACTGGCTAACGACAATAGAGGACACGAAAGATATAGTTCGCACGTGCAATGCGTGTCAAAGATTCGCGGCAAAATCTCATTCTCCAGCAGCAGAACTGATGCCAATACCATTATCTTGGCCCTTTGCACAATGGGGACTCGACATGGTAGGAAAACTACACAAGGCCTGTCCAGGAGGATACGTATATTTGTCGGTAGCCGTCAAGTTCACCAAGTGGATCGAAGCACGTAACTTCGCGCATGCAACATCAGTGGTGACTTTTATCAAAGGAATAGTTTTTCGATTTGGTGTCCCAAACAACATCGTCACGGACAACGGCAGCAACTTCACTTCCAAAGAGTTCAAGGCATATTGTGACGAAGTAGGCATCAAACTACGCTTTGTGCCGGTCGTGCACCCGCAAACCAATGGCCACGTCGAAAAAGCAAACGGTATCATCTGTAATGGTATCAAGAAGCACCTGTTAACACCACTGGAAAAGCCCGACACACATGGGCCGAGGAGTTGCCAAGTGTACTTTGGAACATACAAACAAGACCCAATACAGCAACACAAGAAACTCCGTTCTTCTGGTCCATGGAGCCGAGGCGGTGCTCCCGATAGAAATAGAGCATAACTCACCGAGAGTTACAGAATACGACGAAGAAACTTCAAGAAAGGCAATGGAAGATGATGTGGATGCACTCACGAAGCTAGGGACGAGTGTTGTCAAGGGTCACCACATACCAGCTTGAAGAATTACCACAATGACGTTTGCGCCCAAGATCTTTTCAAGTTGGCGACCTGTTCTTCGGCTCACCCAGAGAGCCATGAAAAGTTCGAGTCTCCATGGATAGGCCCATACATCGTCACGGTTATCCTGTGGAGGAGCCTACAGGCTGAAGGACAAAAGTCGGCAAGGAAGAAGGGAACCCGTGGAACGTGTCGCGCCTACGATGGTTCTACGCCTAGAAGAGCAATGTCTCTGTAAGCACATTGTACATGAATAGCTCGCAGTTTTCGACGCACTCTTTTCCTTTCGGGCACCGAGTGGGGCTGAAAGGTTTTTAATCAGGCGGGCTTGCGAAGCTTCAATATAGTATGATTGAAATAAAGATATTGATTACATATGATTCTCTCTCAAAACAGGCTCGGGGCTTGTACCCAACAAAATTCTCAATATATTCGACACTCGCAAAAAACAAAGTATCGGGAAAAATACAATCACAACAAGGAGGATCATTCGAAAACTCGGAAAAAACATAGATCGTCTTAACTTTACATAAGTTTTGCCTTATATACAATATATGTGCAACTCTTGCAACATACAGATTTTTGCAGCTATAACACGACATCATAAAGAGGATGAAAACCTATATTAAGTGATTAATGCTTATTCTTTCGGCTCCAAAGAGGAACATCCAAGGTGTCGCATAATGATGCTCTCGGAAGAAATCAACATCCATACGCAAAGATCATCAATCATTCCTTCGCTGTGGGAGTCACCTTGTCGTTGATCTTGTTGACGTTCCTTCTTTTTCCTCACTTTAGCATGGCGATATCAACAATGTTGCTCAGCTCATCTTCAGTAGCGATTTTCAACACGATTAAGGCAAACCTAGCGCCGCCTACCAATTGAGCCTTCACAAAAATATGAATGGGTCCACGCTCTTGAACTTGTCCGTCAATTGAGGAAGACCCGCAGGTTGAGGATTTCGAAACATCGCCTTGTATACCATGGCCAAAATATTGGTGCAAGAGTCCAAAATCTCGAACCTGGGACGCGGTCTTGAATTGCACAATCGCAAGTACGGGGTACGTTCGCAAGTCGTCTGCCACTTTGTCGGCAAGCCGGAGGAGAATTTCGACTGGCATTCACGCGTTGATCTTCAGCAGCAATGTCGACAAAAGAGCCTGAATCACAACAAGAAAATCGGAACGAAGTAAGAAGGAGTGCGAGGAATTAGAAAGGAGAAAGCCAATGTTACATACCCGACATATCTGGACCGACGCTAGTCATAAGATTAAGCATATAATCTTCGCGGGAAGCACGCGAAGCTCTGTAGTAGCATCCTCTCTCGCTTGAGAGCTTCATGTGCTTGAAGTGCAGCTCGCACGATCCGAGGATTTTCGGGATTGATCCATAACAAGAACAACTTGCTTCTTCATCGACGGTTGTCGTCCGGTTCATTCAGTTCTTGAAAGGTCGGCATGAGAAGAATCATCAACAACATCGCGCATAAGTTTTCCTCGAGTGAGATGTAGCAGGTGAAGCATCAAAGGGACCAACATGCGGTATAGTTTTCAAAAACCAACTGGAAAAGAAACATTTCAACATCAATCATTTGGCAAAGTGATATTCCATTAATCATCAGGATATTTACATGATCATTACAAAATTTGACTCCTATTGAGCCGCTAATAAGCTATCACAAGTCATAATTAAGGCAACAACCTCAAAAGAGAAGAAAAAAGAAGAAACATAGAGACAAGATGGTCTACTTGACATTCGTCTTGGCAGTACTGGTGGAACCAGCGGGCTTCGGGCTGAGGAAGGCGAGGATCTTCTTCGAATGTGGCTTGGCATCCTTCACCAACGCCTTCCACTTCTCCTTGTTCATCTTCCGGAGTTTCCAGCTTTGGCCCGGACCTCTTGACCGCTTTCGCGACCGAGCAATGGTCCCTTCGACTCCAATCTTCAGATTTTCTTGTCGATAGGCCAGAGCAAGGTCTTCCACGGGAAGGAAGCGCTTGACAAGCTTGGCGAAGACCTCCGGTTGTGTTTGCTTGGGCAAAAAAGGATGGACGAGGCGCGTGAAGGCAGTCCTTGAATCGAAAATATTGGTGCGCGCCAAATCGCCTTGTAGCTCAAGGATTGAGAGGGCATCGAGAAGACGATCATCCTTAGCCTCCAGCAGTTTGAAACCTTCATCATTCCTTCCTGCTGCAACAAAACATAAGATTATCACCACACAAACTACCAAATCAAGACAAACTTCTAGGCGACGAAGGAACTTACGGAGAAAGCGCCGATTTTGGCATTCAAGCCGATCTATTATGCCTTGCTCGCGCGTGATCTGCTCAGCAATCTTGTCTCTTAATGTATTTTCTGACAGACGCTGGCGGTTCTCTGCGCAAAGATCCGCTTCGCCTTCTCAGCCTCTTCGCTAAGCTTTAGCTTAGTTTCGAGAGCTTCAATGTCTGCTTGCCTCAGCGAGACGGTTAAAGGCAAAAGGATGAAGATTCATTATCCAAGAATCAAAGAAAGGGTACATTGAAAAAGCGAGTCATCCAAAATAAAGAAATTACCTTTCAAAGTATCGGCCTCGAACCCAATAGACTGGGAGCCGAGGCGGATGAACTGATCCATCAAGGGCTGTCACAAAATAGTGTCGCAAAAGAAACTTAGAAAAAGACACTCGAGCAAGAGGAATAAAGCTCGGGACAAAAAAGAAAAAATGCGACACGATGCAGCAAAATAGAATATTAAGAGAAACTTACATCACTCATCATAGGAGTCGAGGAACTCCGCAGGATAAGTGTCTGAACATCGACATCCCCGGTCCTGGCCCTCTTCGGTGAAGATGCTCGGGGGCTGGATGGTGGAGTCGTAGCTTCCACATTGGCTGAGGGGGAAGCGAAGATTCCACGACAGCGTGGTTTTCTTCGGAGAGGACCACAGTGTTGGACGTGCTCGTCAGAGCCGTTCCAAGGACTGTGGGTTCCTCCTTCTCCCCTTCTTCGAATCCAAGAATAGGAAAATAAGCTTGGCGAAGAAAAAGAGTTGTGCATAAAATAAAATCAAAGGAAACTTACGAGCTAACCGAGCTCGCATCGTCATAAGGGCAGAAGGTACCCTCCTCTTCGGAGAAGTTTCCTCGACAGTGACCCGACAGGTTTGAGCTGCCATCTTCGACTTCCTCCCTTTTCCTCTTGTTCCTTGGAGAAACGGCGAGAGGAGGAGAGATGGAACGCCAGATTCAAGGATTTGAGTCACTTTCTTTTTCGGAGGAAGCCACGGATTTGGGAGATCCGTCGACTTCGCTCTCAGGACGAGAGGATTCTTGCGAGTCATCGGTAACAACGACTCGCTCATCCACCTCTCCACCTTCAGGAAGGGGGAAGAGAAGATAAGATTTGGTGGTTCTGCAAAATAAAGTTGAAGTTGAATGCACAAGATAAAAAGAAGGGGCAGTCGAAAAACAACAGCACAACCCGAAGGAAAAGTTACTTACTTCGAGAAGGGCGTGGTTGCCACTGTATGGCTCCTGATACGTCCAAAACGTATCTACTTTCCCGAACACTTTTGCTATTGTTTTGCCTCCAATTTGTGTATTTTGGATGCAACTAACACGGACTAACGCTGTTTTCAGCAGAATTGCTCGTTTTTGTGCAGAAATCCAACTTTCAGGAAAATCCTCGGAATTTATGCGAAAGGTCCTATTTTCCCAGAATATTGACGGAAGAAGGGCAAGCGGGGGGGCCCGAGGCCCCCACACTAGGCCGGCGCGGCCCAGGAGGGGGCGCGCCGCCTTGTTGTGTGGCGCCTCGGCGGCCCCCGACGCTCTCCTTTCGACTATGCCTTTCAACCTAAAAACGCCAGGGGGTTCGACCATATTTCCAGAGACCATCCAGTATGCCACCGCCATCGCGAAACTCCGCCTCGGGACCAGAAACTCCGTTCTGGCACTCCGCCGGGACGGGGAATTGGAGGGGATCTTCACCGCCATCACCACCGACGCCTCTCCATCGACCAGCCATGTTTCCCCCATCCATGTGTGAGTAATTCCCCCGCTGTAGGCTGAAGGGGATGGTAGGGATTGGATGAGATTGATCATGTAATAGTCACAAGATTGTTAGGGCATGGTGCCTAGTATCCGTAGATGTTACTTTTATGATATTGTTGCAACTTGTTATGCTTAATGCTTGTCACTAGGGCCCGAGTGCCATGATCTCAGATCTGAACATGTTATTGTTTCATCATGATATGCATTGTTTTATGATCTTACCTGCAAGTTGTATACACACGTTGCTGTCCGGAACCCGAGGCCCCAAAGTGACAGAAATTGGGACAACCGGAGGGGAAGGCGGTGATGTGAGGATCACATGTGTTCACGGAGTGTTAATGCTTTGCTCCGGTACTCTATTAAAAGGAGTACCTTAATTTCCAGTAGTTTCCCTAGAGGCCCGGCTGCCACCGGCTGGTAGGACAAAAGATGTTGTGCAAGTTTCTCATTGCGAGCACGTACGACTATATATGGAACACATGCCTATTGATTGATTAGTACTTGGATACCGCTTTATTATTACCTGCAAATGCCCTACCATGATTGTTATATGAATTCTCTCATCCATGCAACGCCCGTTCATCCGTCCCTGTGCCTACAGTATTTTAATCCTGCTGTTTACTATAATCACTACTGCTGTCTTTATTTCACTGCTGCTGTTATTTCACTACTCCTACTGCTATAAAACTGTTGCTACTGATAAACTCTTGCGAGCAAGTCTGTTTCCAGGTGCAGCTGAATTGACAACTCCGCTGTTAAGGCTTACAAGTATTCTTTGTCTCCCCTTGTGTCGAATCAATAAATTGGGTAATACTTCCCTCGAAGACTGTTGCGATCCCCTATACTTGTGGGTCATCAAGACTATTTTCTGGCGCCGTTGCCGGGGAGCATAGCTTTATTTGCAAGTTCACTTGGATTGATATTGTTCGCTGCAAATTCTCCATCATGGGTAAACCTCGCGATACTAAAGTCGCCATATTACCATCCACTACAAGAAAAGGTACAACTCTGAGTACCTCTGCTGCTCTTGATTCACCATCTGTGATAAGTCAACTTGTTTCACCACCACAAACTTCACGTGTTGGTATTTCTGCTGAATCTGAAAATTCCTCTGATAATTTTGATGATGCTTCTACTGTGCTTGATAATACTGGTTCATTAGGTCCTTTTCTAGATGCTACAATTGCTAGGTCTAGACAAATTGAAAATACTGAAACTCCTAATGAAAATACTGTTACACCTGTTAATTCACCTGAGATTGATGATCTTGATGAAGATTATGTGGAACTTGATGATGATTTTATTGATAAATGCAATGCTACTACTAGTACAAGTAACCTTAAAAAGCTTATTGCACAACATGCTGTTAGATATAAACTGTCTCCTGATCCTAAATTTGCCACATCTCCTATAAACATTAAGGATAAAGATTATGACTTTTCTCTTGATTTATCTCATATATCTATTGTTGAGAAAACACCTTTTTGTGGTACTGAAAAAGAGAGTGCTGTAGAGCACATGAATGAGCTTTCTACTTTAAGTAGCTTGTTTTCTGATGATGTTAAGATGCGTACTTATTTTGTTGCTAAGATTTTCCCTTTCTCATTAAAGGATGATGCTAAGATTTGGTATAATAATTTGCCTCCTGATTCTATTGATAGTCCAAGTTGTTTGCTTGATGTTTTCTTTCGAAAATACTTTCCCGCTAGTGCTCAACATATGGCTCTGCAGAGAATTTATAGTTTTGATCAAGAAGATGGAGAGAAATTGCCTGAAGCTTGGGCAAGATTTTGCTCTCTTATTAGAGCTCGGCCTGGACATGATTTGGAAAAGCATGATTTACTTGATATATTTTATAGTGGACTAACCATTGAGTCTAGGGCATACCTGGATAGTTGTGCTGATTGTGTTTTCAGGAAAAGAACTCCGGACGAAGCTGAAGAATTATTGGCTAAGATAAGCAAAAATCATGATGATTGGTCTACACCTGAACCAACTCCGACACCTATATTGAAGAAGAGGGGTATGATTGAATTAAATGATGAAGATATGAGGGAAGCCAAGAAATCTCTTATGGAGAAAGGTATTAAATCTGAAGATGTGAAGAATTTGCCTCCAATAGAAGACCTATGTAAGATAATTCCCCCTTCATCCACAATCGAGGTACATTCTCTTCAACGCTTTGATAGAGGAGATATTCCATATTCAAAACCTCCTGATCAATGTTTAGATGAATTTGATAATTATATTGTTAAGCAAAATAATTTTAATATGAGAGTAGAGAATCATCTAATGGAAAATTCTCAAGCTATTGGTAAATTGCATGATATTGTGGAGAGAACCTCCAATGATGTTAAGATGCTTGTTAAACATTTTAATATGATTCAAACTCAAATTGATCAACTTACTAAAGTGCAAAATGACTTGTTAAAAAATACTCATGAAGAAAAACATGCTTATGAAGTAACAACTAGAGGCGGTGTTTCTACCCAGGATCCTCTATATCCTGAAGGGCACCCCAAAAGAATTGAACAAGATTCTCAACGAACTAAAGAAACTGATAGTCCTTCTAAGAAAAAGAAGAAGAAACATAAAACTGTTGTAGAATCCTCTGAACCTGTTAATGATCCTAATAGTATTTCTATTTCTGATGCTGAAACTGAAAGTGGTAATGAACATGATGAAGATAATGATAAGAATGATACTCCTGATAAAGAAGAAATTGAAAAAGAACCTGAAAAGCATGCTAAAAATAAAAAGTACACTAAAGAAGATTTTATTACAAAGAAACATGGTAATGAAAGAGAACCTTGGGTTCAAAAGCAAATGCCTTTTCCTGCTAAGAAACTAAAATCAAAGGAGGAGGAACATTATAATAAATTTTGTGATTGGATGAAACCTTTATTTTTGCAAATCCCTTTGACTGATGCTATTAAATTGCCTCCTTATTCAAAGTATATGAAAGATATTGTCTCTAACAAAAGGAAAATTCCCAATGAGGAGATTTCCACTATGCTCGCTAATTACTCCTTCAATGGTAAGGTTCCAAAGAAGCTGGGAGACCCAGGTATACCGACTATTCCTACAAGAAAAGTTGCCATGGCCGACGAAGTTGAAGTCGCGCCGTGGTTGCTGGTGTACCATGGCCGACGATTTTGGTCCCTCCGTGGTGCATGTCAAAACTTTTTTTTTCTCGTTTTTGAGGCCACCTAGCCCGACGAAAGCGGCCAAAACGTGGCGTATGGTGGCCCGGGACGTGGTGCATCTCGAAATCTCGGGTTCGCCGGCCGAGTCAACGCAAATCCGCACCGCCGAGGGATGTAGGGCCCAGATGGCAGCCTCTCTGGCATTGTTTTTTTTCTACATCGCGCCATCTCGTTCAACGAGCCGTTTACGATGCAGGATCATGGGTCCCGCATGTCATCCTCTATGAACCAAAATTCTTTCTATTCTTGGATTTTTTTGACCCCCTGATTTCTGGCTACTTCCTTTTTCTTTTGATCCCTTGCCGCCTTGGAAACGTTGAGACCGCTGCTGCTAAATGGGACCCGCATGTCATCCTCTATGTGCAATCAACTTTCTTTTCTTGGAGTTTTTTTGGCACCTCAAATTTGGTCACTTGCCTTTTTCTTTCGATCCCCTGCCGCCTCTCAAACGGTGATACCGCTGCTGCTAACTGGGACCCGCATGTCATCCTCTATGTACTATAAAACTTTCTTTTCATGGATTATTTTTGGCACCTCAAATTTGGTCACTTGCCTTTTTCTTTCGATCCCCTGCCGCCTCTCAAACGGTGATACCGCTGCTGCTAACTGGGACCCGCATGTCATCCTCTATGTACTATAAAACTTTCTTTTCATGGATTATTTTTGGCACCTCAAATTTGGTCACTTGCCTTTTCTTTCGATCCCCTGCCGCCTCTCAAACGGTGATACCGCTGCTTAACCGGACCCGCATGTCATCCTCTATGTACTATAAAACTTTCTTTTCCTGGATTATTTTTGGCACCTCAAATTTGGTCACTTGCCTTTTTCTTTCGATCCGCCGCCTCTCAAACGGTGATACCGCTGCTGCTAACTGGGACCCGCATGTCATCCTCTATGTACTATAAAACTTTCTTTTCCTGGATTATTTTTGGCACCTCAAATTTGGTCACTTGCCTTTTCTTTCGATCCTGCCTCTCAAACGGTGATGCTAACTGGGACCCGCATGTCATCCTCTATGTACTATAAAACTTTCTTTTCTTGAATTATTTTTGGCTCCTGATATTTTTTCACTTGCCTTTTTCTTTCGATCTTGCCTCTCAAACGGTGATACCGCTGCTGCTAAATGGGACCCGATGTCATCCTCTATGTACTATAAAACTTTCTTTTCTTGGATTTTTTTGGCACCTCATATTTTTTCACTTGACTTTTTCTTTCGATCACCTGCCGCCTCTCAAACGGTGATACCGCTGCTGCTAAATGGGACCCGCATGTCATCCTCTATGTACTATAAAACTTTCTTTTCCTGGATTATTTTTGGCACCTCATATTTGGTCACTTACCTTTTTCTTTCGATCACCTGCCGCCTCTCAAACGGTGATACCGCTGCTGCTAAATGGGACCCGCATGTCATCCTCTATGTACTATAAAACTTTCTTTTCTTGGATTTTTTTGGCACCTCATATTTGGTCACTTGACTTTTTCTTTCGATCCCCTGCTGCCTCTCAAACGGTGATACCGCTGCTGCTAAATGGGACCCGCATGTCATCCTCTATGTAAATCATGTTTCTTTTCTTGAATTATTTTTGGCTCCTGATATTTGGTCACTTGCCTTTTTCTTTCGATCTCATGCCACGTTTGAAACGTTGAGGAACCTGCTGGCTCATGGGACCCGCATGTCATCCTCTATGTACTATAAAAGTTTATTTTCTTTATTTTTTTCACCCTCTGATTTTTGGCTATTTCCTTTTTCTTTTGATCCCCTGCCGCCTTGGAAACGTATGGTAAGCTGCTGACTCATGGGACCCGCATGTCATCCTCTATGTACAATCAACTTTCTTTTTCTTTTGATCTCAAGCCGCATTTGAAACGCTGAGACCGCTGCTGCTAAATGGGACCCGCATGTCATCCTCTACGTACAATAAAGTTTCTTTTCTTGGATTATCTTTGGCTCCTGATATTTTGTCACTTGCCTTTTTCTTTCGATCTCATGCCGCCTTTGAAACGTTGAGTAAGCTGCTGGCTCATGGGTCCCGCATGTCATCCTCTACGAACAATAAAAGTTTCCTTTCTTGGAGTTATTTTTTACCCCTAATTTCTGGCTATTTGCCTTTTTCTTTTGATCTCCTGCCCCCTTTGAAACGATGAGGACGCTGTTGGCAGGTCGGTCCCACATGTCATCCTCTATGAACAATAAAAGTTTCCTTTGATGGATTTATTTTGAACCCCTCATTAATTTCTGGATATTTCCCCTGCCGCCTTGGAATCGTTGAGGATGCTGCTGCCTCATGGGTCCCGCATGTCATCCTCTCAGAACGGTAAATGTTTATTTTCTTGGATTTTGTTGACCAAACGATTTTTGGCTTATTTTTTCTTTCGATCACCTGCAGCCTTTAAAACGTTGAGGACGCCGCTGGCTCACGGGTCCCACATGTCAACCTCTATGAACAATAAACGCTGAGGATGCTGCTGCCTCATGGGTCCCGCATGTCATCCTCTCAGAACGAAAATGTTTCTTTTCTTGGATTTTTTACCAACAGATTTTTGGTTTATTTTTTCTTTCCATCCCCTGCCGCCTTTAAAACGTTGACGACGCTGTTGGCTCATGGGTCCCCGATGTCAGCCTCCCCGTACAAGAAACATATGATATCTTGATTATTTTGCAGACAATAAACAATGTATTGCGCTCTGAGCTATTTCAAACGGATAATTAAATCTTTATTTTTACATAAACAAACTTATATGTTGAATCTCCTTGTTTTTTTGTCTTTGCGAAGCATAGGACTTTCCTGTTTTTTTAGAAAATTCGGAACTTTCCTGTTTTGGAGTGGGCTGAAATTGTACGAGTCAAAAGGCCAAGCAGGATAGTTCGAAAGCCCAGATGTCCAGATGCAGCCCAATTGAAATCTTTCTTCTTGGATTTTTTTCACCCCCTGATTTCTGGCTACTTCATTTTTCTTTTGGTCCTGTGCCGCCTTGGAAACGTTGAGACCGCTGCTGCAAAATGGGACCCGCATGTCATCCTCTACGTACAATAAAATTTCTTTTCTTGGATTATTTTTGGCTCCTGATATTTGGTCACTTGCCTTTTTCTTTCGATCCCGTGCAGCCTCTCAAACGGTGATACCGCTGCTGCAAAATGGGACCCGCATGTCATCCTCTACGTACAATAAACTTTCTTTTCTTGGATTATTTTTGGCTCCTGATATTTGGTCACTTGCCTTTTTTTCTTTCGATCTCATGCCACGTTTGAAACTTTGAGGAACCTGCTGGCTCGTGGGACCCGCATGTCATCCTCTATGTGCTATAAAAGTTTATTTTCTATGGTTTTTTTTCACTCTCTGATTTTTGTCTATTTCCTTTTTTCTTTTGATGCCCTGCCGCCTTGGAAACGTTGAGTAAGCTGCTTACACATGGGACCCGCATGTCATCCTCTATGTACAATCAAGTTTCTTTTCTTGAATTATTTTTGGCTCCTGATATTTCGTCACTTGCCTTTTTCTTTCGATCTCATGCCACGTTTGAAACGTTGAGGAACCTGCTGGCTCATGGGACCCGCATGTCATCCTCTATGTGCTATAAAAGTTTGTTTTCTTGGATTTTTTTTCACCCTCTGATTTTTGGCTCCTGATATTTCGTCACTTGCCTTTTACTTTTGATCCCCTGGCCCCTTTGAAACGTTGAGTAAGCTGCTGGCACATGGGACCCGCATGTCAACCTCTATGTCCATCAACTTTCTTTTCTTGGATTTTTTTTGACCCCCTACTTTCTAGCTACTTTCTTTTTCTTTTGATCTCAAGCCGCATTTCAAACATTGAGACCGCTGCTGCAAAATGGGACCCGCATGTCATCCTCTATGTACAATAAATCTTTGATTATTTTTGGCACCTCATATTTGGTCACTTGCGTTTTTCTTTCGATCTCATGCCACCTTTGAAACGTTGAGTAAGCTGCTGGCTCATGGGTCCCCCATGTCATCCTCTACGAACAATAAAAGTTTCCTTTCTTGGAGTTATTTTTGCCCCCTAATTTCTGGCTACTTCCTTTTTCTTTTGATCCCCTGCCGCCTTTGAAACGTTGAAAACTTTCTTTTCTTTGATTATTTTTGGCACCTCATATTTGGTCACTTGCCTTTTTCTTTCGATCCCCTGCCGCCTCCCAAACGGTGATACCGCTGATGCTAAATGGGACCCGCATGTCATCCTCTATGTACTATAAAACTTTCTTTTCTTGGATTTTTTGGCTCCTGATATTTGGTCACTTGCCTTTTTCTTTCGAGACCTCCTGCCGCATCTCAAACGGTGATACCGCTGCTAAATGGGACCCGCATGTCATCCTCTATGTACAATAAAGTTTCTTTTCTTGGATTATTTTTGGCTCCTGATATTTGGTCACTTGCCTTTTTCTTTCGATCCCATGCCGCCTTTGAAACGTTGAGGAAGCTGCTGGCTCATGGGTCCCGCATGTCATCCTCTATGAACAATAAAAGTTTCCATTGTTGGAGTTATTTTTTACCCCTAATTTCTGGCTACTTCCTTTTTCTTTTGATCCCCTGCCGCCTTTGAACGTTGAAGAATCTGCTCGCTAATGGGTCCCACATGTCAGACTCTATGGACGATAAACCTTTCTTTTCTTGGAGTTATTTTGACCCCTAATTTCTGGCTATTTTGCCTTTTTTTGGATCCCGTGCTGCCTTGGAAACGTTGAGGATGCTGCTGCCACATGGGTCCCGCATGTCATCCTCTCAGAACGATAAATGTTTCTTTTCTTCGATTTTTTTACCCACTGATTTTTGATTTATTTTTTCTTTCGATCCCCTGCCGCCTTTAAAACTTTGACGACGCTGCTGGCTCATGGGTCCCGATGTCAGCCTCCCCGTACAAGAAACATGTGATATCTTGATTATTTTACAGACAATAAAAAGTGTATTTCGCTCTGAGCTATTGCAAACGGATAAATTAAATCTTTATTTTTACATAAACGAACTAATATGAATCTCCTTGTTTTTGTTTTGTTTTTGCGAAGCATAGGACTTTCTTGTTTTGGAGTGGGCTGAAATTGTACGAGTCAAAAGACGTCCAGCAGGTTAGAAGGCCCAGATGGCCAGGCAGCCCCAATTTATATCTTCCTTATCTTGGATTATTTTTTGATCAAAAGGCCCAGCAGGGGTACATCCTTTTTCTTTTGTTCCTGTGTGCCGCCTTGGAAACGTTGTGGACGCTGCTGCCTCATGGGACCCGCATGTCATCCTCTATGAACTATGAACTCTAAAATTTTCTTTTTTCTTGGATTTTTTTTCACCCCTCTGATTTTTGGCTATTTCCTTTTTCTTTTGTTCCCCTGCCGCCTTGGGACCCGTATGTCATCCTCTATGTACAAAAAACTTTCTTTTCTTGGAGTTTTATTCCCCCTAATTTCGGGCTACTTTCGTTTTCTTTTGATCTCAAGCCGCATATGAAACATTGAGACCGCTGCTGCAAAATGGGACCCACATGTCATCCTCTATGTAAAATAAAAGTTTCTTTTCTTGGATTATTTTTCACGCTCTGATTTTTGGCTATTTCCTTTTTCTTTCGATCCCCTGCTGCTTGGAAACGTTGAGGATGCTGCTGCCTCATGGGTCCCACATGTCATCCACTACGAACAATAAAAGTTTCTTTTCTTCGATTTTTTTCACCCTCTGCTTTTTGGCTATTTCCTTTTCATTTGATCCCCTGCCGCCTTGGAAACGTTGAGGATGCTGCAGCGTCATGGGACCCGCATGTCATACTCTATGTACAATAAAAGTTTCTTTTCTAGGTTTTTGGCTCCTGATATTTGGTCACTTGCCTTTTTCTTTCAATCTCATGCCGACTCTCAAAGGTACAATAAAAGTTTCTTTTCTTGGATTATTTTTGGCTCCTGATATTTGGTCACTTGCCTTTTTCTTTCGATCTCATGCCGTCCTTGAAACGTTCAGACCGCTGCTACAACATGGGACCCTATGTTATCCTCTATGTACAATGAAAGTTTCTTTTCATGGATTATTTTTTGCTCCTGATATTTGGTCACTTTCCTTTTTCTTTCGATCTCATGCCGCCTCGGCCCTCTGAAACGACGAGTAAGTTGTTGGCTCATGGGACCCGCATGTCATCCTCTATGTACAATAAAGTTTTTTTCTTGGATTTTTTACCCCCTGATTTTTGGTCACTTGCCTTTTTCTTTCGATCCTGTGCCGCCTTTGAAATTGTGGACGCTGCTGGCTCATGGGTCCCACATGCCAGCCTCTATGAACAATAATATTTCTTTTCTTGGATTTTTTTTACCCCTGATTTCTGGCTATTTGCCTTTTTCTTTGGATCCCCGACCGCCTTTGAAACGATGAGGACGCTGCTGGCGCATAGCTCCCACATGTCAGCCTCTAAGAACAATAAACATTTCTTTTCTTGGATTTATAGTTGACCCCTAATTAATGGCTACTTCGCTTTTTTTTTCGATCCCCAGCCGCCTTAGAAACGTTGAGGACGCTGCTGGCTCATGGGTCCCATATGACAGCCTCTATGAAAAGTAAAACATTTACTTTCTTGGATTTATTTTTGACACCTAATTAATGACTACTTGGTTCTTTTCTTTTGATCCCGTGACGCCTTTGAAACGTTGAGGGCCCTGCTGGCTCATGGGTCCAACATGTCAGCCTCTATGAACAATAAGAGTTTCTATTGTTGCATTTATTTTTGACCCCTAATTTCTGGCTATTTGCCTTTTTTCCATTGCCTGCCACCTTAGAAACGTTGAGGACGCTGCTGGCTGGGTCCCACATGTCAGCCTCTTTGTACGATAAAAGTTTCCTTTGCTGGATTTATTTTTGACCCCTAATTTCTGGCTATTTGCCTTTTTCTTTCGAACTCCACCGCCTTTGAAACGTTGATGACGCTGCTGCAAACTGGGTACAATATGTCAGCCTCTTTGTGCGATAAACCTTTCCTTTCTTGGATTTTTAAGACACCTGATTTCGAGCTACTTGCCTTTTTCTTTCGATCTCCTGCCCCCTTTGAGAAACGCCGAGAACGATACTGGTTCGTGGGTCCCACATGTCATCCTCTCTGAATGATAAATGTTGGGGCTGCGGCTGCAAGATACGTCCCACATGTCAGCCTGACTGTTGAATAAACGTTTCCTTTCTCGAATTTATATTTGACCCCTGATTTCTGGCTACTTTGCCGTTTCTTTCGATCCCCTGCATGTCTGCTACTCCACCGAAAAACAGACCGGCATGTATTCATCACAATACTGGTAGCTAATTTAGGAAAAATGTGTTCATCACGGGATTCAAACAAAGATCTTCATCTCTGCTAAATTTTGATTTCACCAAAAACCGAACAGCGTGTGTTCATGACTTTAACTTCACAAACACTATGGTTTCTCTATAAAATAAGGTCACCATCCGTTCCTTTATTGTAGGCATTTGCGAAAAGTGTCTTTGGCTAATGGGCACCAGTGCTCTGCTGTTTAAAAAAAATCAAATAGCATACATATTTGTTTCAAAAAAATCTGAAAATGAATGTAGACATAATAAATAAAGTAACCTACAAGCGTGTAAAATTTTAATATGATATTCTTTATATTGTAGACTACACAAAAAAGACAATCTGTTGAAATTTGGAGATTTGAAATATGCATACCCAGATCCACACGTTTGTTACTTTTGTGTAGCCCAGAATTTTTTTTATTTGAAACTGAAATTTTGCACGTTTATGGGACAATTCATTAGCTACTCCATGATTTGTTTTCTAATTTTTTGAACAAATAAATTTTTTTTTTATTTTTTTCTAAAATAGCAGGAGCAATGGTGCCCAAGAGCACCAAATCTCTTAATAGGCATTTGCGCCTAATAGCGTGAGCTTAGCTAATTTTTGAAGAAAAAAAAGATGTCCATTGTGGTATTCAGGACAAAGATCTTCATGTCTGCTACTGCACCAAACAACAAACCAGCATGTATTCATCACAATACGGGTAGCTAATTTGTGAAAAATATGTTCAGCACGGGATTCAAACAAAGATCTTCATCTCTGCAAAATTTTGATTTCAGCAAAAACCGAACAGCGAATGTTCATGAGGTTAAGTTCACGAACACTATGTTTTCTCTATAAAATAAGGTCACCATCTGTCTCTTATTTCTCAAGGAAAAACAGGTGGAAGTGTTGGGACGAACCACATGGGTGCTTCGGCTCTATGTTCAGTCTTCTCTTTTTTGTACTGCAATCTTGAGCCTATGGCAGGACCTCCATTGACGTGCATTCTGCACCAATTTGGCCTTGGACGTATCCATGTATCACGGGCGCGATTGTGGGTAGCAAAGACACAGTCAGGTTTGAACAATTGGAAATCTGGTTCTGCAGCCTCTGCGTCGACTGGCGGGGGTAGCATGAAAATTGGGTGATTGAGTCCAAGAAATAAAGAACGCCCCTTCAAATTGTTCAATCTTTCCCACCTTGCCTCTTCTACAGGGTCCAAGGTATGGGCAGATCTCAAGAAAACGTAGCACCGTACCAAAGGATAAGACCTCAGCTTGTTACCCATATGTAATATTGGAGGACCGAGGATGGGCCGATAACCTTTAACCTGAATCCACGCGAGATCAGATTCACCAGTAATGGACTCTGCTCTCATTGGTGCCAGGAACCAAGTGCGCTGGTCAGAAAATCCAAGAAATACATCTTCATCTTCATAATTATGATTATCACCATCATCATCTAATTCTTCATCATCTAATTCTTCATCATCAAATTCGTCTTCTTCTAATTCTTCTTCTTCTAATTCTTCTTCATCAGCATCATTATCTTCATCGGCACCTCCATCGCCTTGAGCCACATTTGCTTCATCATCTTCCATGACAGCATCTCCCTCGATTTGAGCGAAAATTGCAGCCACTTCTGCTTCTTCATCTTCAATGACAGGGGCGTCAATGAGACGCGGGGCTGCATGTGTCCCTGCAATGCACAAAGATCAACCACAATGCAGCAAGTAGGAACTACACTGAAAATTATCTCTTCTCTTCTATCTTCTATTTTCTACTACTATAAGGCACCAGTTTTTAACAAGACATGTCGCAGCAATTCCAACTGTTGGTGTCCAAAATCTAACGGTTGGGATTAGAGGTATTCGCGTGAAAAAAATACCACACCAGTGTCCACGTGTTTCTAGAACCGTCATGTTTCCATTATGAAGAAAAATCAGAGCAGTCTCACACCGATATCACACGTCCCACTTGATAGTGATTAAGAAAGGTTCCAAATTTTTGTTCATATTTATAAACTGTATGCTCACACTTATTTTGATGGTATAACCAAATTATTAGTTGTATTGAAAGTTTGAACAACATTTAGAACGCAACTTTTATACATCAGTATTGCGAATCGTAATTGGTCCAACATGTGCAGCATGCCATTTACTAGTTAAGACATAAAACAAAGACTCACCACAGGTATATGGTTCCCAAACCAGAACATCTCCATACGGATATGTAACTGCGTATACACGATGTAGGTGTGAACTTGTACCATATCCAGGAATGCCCATGGCATCGACATAGCTGTTTCTATCAAAGAATTCAGGGTTTCTCAGGATATTCCACTCCTTTTCTAGGGGCGCTTGTAGGATAGCAATCAATTCGTCAAATACAACGATTACCTCGTAATGCCATGGCCCTGCTAGATCATCTTTGTACGGCCTCTTGACGATCCGTACTTTGAGCAGTTCCAAACTTTTATCTATTTTGTATTTGAACAGGAATGGTGGGCTGCCATGCCACCATTCACTAGTAGGGCCCAAAGAAATTCCTGCATCTTGCAGAGATGGAAGAGGTATAATAGTATCTGATATGTATATGTTGCGGATCGTCAAGTGCCCGTCCTGCTGGACAAATGCCACCCAGTCGCCGTTACAACCCACCCAGTGCATGGGTCCATGTCCATCCAGTTCCTCCTTGGTATGGATAAATGCTGGAACTGTCGGCTTGTCTAATGGCATCAGCAACGCGTGAATGCCCTGCAAATAGGATTTGTTTCAAAATTGTCTATGCATGCAAGGTATTCGACAGAATGAAGAGCGGATTGTGCAGAACTGAAGCACAGATATAATGGATAAATAAAGCAATTCCGAAGAGTACATGTGCATAGTGAAGGCAGCAAACCTTACAGTACTCCCAAATCAGGTGATTATGTTGAGTCTAAATTCATGCATGATGTTTGGCAATAAGAAAAGTTGATTGAAAAAACACAAGCTGAAACGAGATGAGTAAATAAATAAATACTCTTACAGTATTGTCGCGGTCGTCTGGCCATGTCTCGGGGTCGCAGTGGAGCAGGCTCGGTAAACCGAACGGAACCTTATGCGCTCCGCGGATGGCATGCCGCATGCCGATCATGCCTCGAGCGAGGCGACCAGTGCTGAGGATATCCGCCCGCTCGGCTATGTTCTCCACCAGTGGGTAGTGGAGGTTGCCCCACCCCATGGACTGGTGGTAGCAATCAGGAATCTCCTCAATCTTACGCTTCTGCTTCATTGGAGTCGGTAATCCAATGCAAGGGAGAGAGGGGTGAACGGGAGAAAGAGACAGAAGAGGGTTTTTTTTGGAGAAGATGCAGTAGTAGTACTACGATACTAGGAGGTGGAGATGCGGGGCATGTTTCCGGGAGAGAGGAACCACTATTTCCCTTAAAAAAAATAACAGCACTTGCGCATTAGAACTTGGGGCGGGGATATAGCGGTAAGAGGTATTGACCAACTTTCCCTCACCTTGACCCCACGTGGTTGTGAACCCGAGATAATTCTTTTTGATGAACCCGATATACTTATTATAGTACTAAAATAGTACAAGTATATACCTTGTACTCCTATATACTAACATTACTATTTTAAGGACTTATGTTCCATGAGCAACAACTTCCCCCACTCCGCTCATCCGAAATCCTAGCCCCTCCAACTTCAAGGACCAATCAACATAGCTATGGCCTTCTAATTTGGCTCAAGTCGCCGCACACATAGTCCTCCCGCCGACAAGGAATAGGAGCATCAGCCCTTTCGTCGCTTGTTGTTACACATAATCATATACAGTACCATATATATTTCAAATTTCCATATCAAAAAATAGTTCAAATCTGAATTTTAACATCTCAAGCTAAACCCTCGCTTGCTCTTAAACATAAGCATACCATAGTTCTACTTTTGTCTTCACCGAACAACAGAACACAATTTCATCACAACATAGCCAACCGGAGTACCTAGTAATGTAACTAGAGAAGTGAACCTATAGTTGATCAAGCCTTCAACTTTAACACAATAATACTCCCACATTATGTGTTGAGGAGCCACACCCATATATTTAAGAGTACCATCAAGTAGACCACAAATGCATCAATGAAGAGAGGGGTATACTTATAGACCACCTCTTTACAAAACAGTTGTAACTAGTAGACCACAATTGCCTCGTTCATTAGCTATGAAATTACATACTATCAGTAGCTACAATGGCTGCAGGCCCTGTTTCAGAATTAAACATCACACTTGTTCCAATCCGGGGCGTTGGCGAAGTTTGGGATGAACCAAAGCGGTGTCTTTACCAGGTACCTATCTTTTTTTGTTTTGCATGTTTTCTCCAAGGCGTTGGTTTGGAAACCAACGGCGCAATCTTCACGATTCAGACTGAATCGGCATATTTCAGGCAGCTGCGAATTGCGAAGCCATGCTTCATTCGGCAAGGTGTACACACAATTTCTTCTCGTCAGACATCCTGGGACAACATCTGCACCGCCTAATGGCAGCATAATCGGATAGTTCACTCCAAGGAAAAGAGAATATTCTCCAAGGTCATCAATCTTTTCCCATGGAATACCTTCATTTAACTTACTAGTGTCCTTCGTGAACACCAGGCAACCAAACCCAGAAGCATAGTTGCCAACAGTGCGACCATGATGAACACGACGATCAGAAGCAGTATGGCAAACTTTACAGGAATATTCCCTTTCATCAGCAATGCCCAGTGTATGGATCAGAAGAAGTCTAGAACCATCTATAGATCTTGCTAACCACCACATGCCATAATCGACCTCGTGATCATGGCCAAGAGCATCATCAAGTGCACACCGCCATTCAAACACAATGGGCGGTGGCTCTACGATCAGCGGAGGACCTGCTTGAAAACGAAATTACTGTTAAGAAGGGTATGTTTGGTTTGCACAAATCTGAAAACGTAAGAATTGGGAAAACGCATTAGGATTCAGATGGGATGATATAATGGCATTTCCATTCAATAATACAGCATATTGGTGTATTTCAGTACATCACATGGGAAACCAAAGGATTCATTTCAAGAAGTTCAAGTAGAGGTCAAAATCCAACATAATTCAATCTGAGAATAAAACTCCTAATTATACAATCCTCAAATTTTTCTATGGTAATCATCTCGAATAAAAAGTCTAAATACCAATGAAATTTCATCCGAAGCAAATATGCCCCAAGCCTCCAAGTCAGATCAGTCAGGTTCGAAAATTAATAAGTTTGTGCATTAAAATTATCTTTACAGCCATGAATAATGAAGCTCATCATACACTACTTACGTCCGGAGGAAAATTACCAGCTTGCTGAGGATTCCATGCGTGAACAGTGCCAGTATGAGTTGTGGCAAACACAAGCCCATTGTGGAGAATTGCATCGCTGTAATTGTAAAAGATGTGGGACTTGGGCTCTGTAAGAACTGTCCATCCAGAATCTTCGCCGCAAAGGAGGGCAACTCTGATGTCAAAAACAGCAACAAGAGAGAAATTTTTGTACCCCCCAGCAGCTGTGGGAACTTGGCAAATATATATCTTGTGAAATATAATAGCACGAAGGTTGTGGTGGTATATATTTGGAATGTGGGTGGTTTCAAACGGCACAGGGAGAGGAATTTCACGGCGAGTGTAGACGTTGACAAGTTTCCATTTGCAAGCAGGAAAGCCAGTGTCAACCATGGCAACCCAATCTCCATTGGCACCTACCCACTGCTTACCCGTACCGTCTGGCATCACAGCGTCGGAGGAGAACCTGTCCAGCGGCGTCAGCTTGCAATCCCGTGCTACCTTCGTCGGGTGAGAATGAAGAACACATGGGAGGCCAAACGGGAGAGAAAAAGATAGAGTTGCACTATCATTTGCAGAGTCGAAAAATAGTTTGGACGAACCGACGAGGCTCGCGGCGGTGATGACGTCGCATCTTGTTACGAGTTCTTCAAGGGGACCTTCGGAAAAGACCTTCTGAAACAGTTCAGAGTCATCATTTTCCTTGTTCGATGCCGCCATCGCAGGGCAGGGGGTGGGTCTATGAGGTTTGGGTTCAACTGATTGGAGTTTAATTTGGGTTCGATGGCGGCAGGTGGCGGGGAAGATGAAGAACGGAGGCTCTCAAACTGGGCGGTGGAATTGATTCTAAAGCTGCATGGCGGCGGCACTGGCGTGTGCTATGGAAGGTGGTCGATTGGTGCGGGCGGGGGCGGAGGTAGACGATGGAGGTGAACAGAAATAGGGCAGGTGGGGGCGGGGCGCTTGACTTCGCTCCTCTACACTCTACAGCATCTCCTCCTGTTTCTTGGAAAGTGTATAGACCCATAATAAAAAGTCACTGTTCCCTCTGAAAAGGTGAAGAACAAGTCACTGGTCTAACGTGCAAATTTGGACATCCCAAGCTATGTGTTGTCATGTCAATTCAATGTCCATGGCAGTATTTTGAATTTTGCGTGACCAAAAGAAGTACGCCTTGGCCTTTCACAATCGGGGTTTCTTTAGAGCAAGAACAATAGAAGAGCCAACAGCTGGCAAAAGTATTGTCCTACTTCCTCTTGGCGTGATACTCCCTCCGTCCACAAATAAGTGGACGTGCAGGATTTTCAAGGTAAATTAGTAAAAGGAAAGAAAAAATGCATTGGAGCACTCGTATCTTAAGAAACACATGTACTCAACCACGGTTGTAGATTTTCTCGGCGCAAGACTTTTCCCCAGCAGTTGTGGCTTTCAGTTATTCGTGGGTGTGGGGAGGAGCTCCGCCGCATCGGTAAAAAGCAAAGAGGGACGGCGGCTCTCGATCGTGCGGTGTACTCGTAAATCACGTGTGACCCATGCCCTAATAATTCACAATGCATTGATGAGGGCTATCACTTCATCATCCAATAAAATGTACTTAGTAACTATGGTAATAATATTGTCTTCTCGCAAAAAAAATGGTAAAAATATTGTCTCTTAAGCCATGTACTAGTACAGTGCAAGATGCTTTAGAGAAATAAACCTATATTTTACTGCTACTCCGTAATACACATGGTTATTTATTCTAGGCAAATGCCTACCGAAAGATGTAGGAATAGGGAAATGTAGGATTGCAATGTCATGTCCACTCCAATCCTATAGGAATTCATAGAATCCAAACTTTGTTTGATTCCACCATAGGAAAAGTAAAGCATTCTTAAAAAGAGGTATGAGTAGATGTTTAATTTTCTATGGAATCTGTGCAAAGAAATCCTTAGGAAAAATTCCTATCGGAAACAATCCTACAAATCAAACAGCCAAGGATTCAATTGTACCAATTCCCTATGCAAATCCTTGGTGTTCACCCAATCCTCTCGAATACTCATCCAAAAAATGCACTAATACTTTGATGGGGAGTTTTTGTATTCTAGGCAAGAATAGAGGGTTTGCGGGGATCACTTGAGAAGTGTATTAACCAAAGAAGGCATAAGTAATACACCAACACACACTAACATGCCCTTAATGGATGTATCTCCATAAACTCCCTCTGTTCTTTATTACTACTACTAGTTTATGTACTTCTTAACTAATATGGGATAATCATGAAATATATTTTCTAACATTCAGCCAAAATATAGTGTTTCGACTTTTTAAAATACTGAAAAACTAGTAATTAAAAATATTTGAGCTATCAAATCTAGGAAGTTTGAAAATATTTTGTATTCCGTCTGAAAGTTGTGTTACTTGGTGTAAGATTCACACAAAAATGATGAAAATATCAAACCTTCAAAAAAATTGTAGTAATTCAAACGTTATGTGCGTTTCATAATTTTGCAAAATCTATTCTATTTGCAATTAAAACTATAGTAGTTGGTGGTCCCCGATCATCTGATTTGCTCTTAAACAGCTCAATCCTAAATTTGAAATTCCCTGCAACAGAAAACGATAGTTGGTGGTTTGTGCGGAAAAAAATTACAGTTTTAAAAAGTGTTTTAAGCAAGAAGGCAGCAATAAGCGGTAGTTTGTGCAATTTCCTCGTGTAAACAACATGTAGCGTCGAAGTAATAGTACTAGCAGTACAGAAATCTTGTGTAATTTCTAGTTCTACATATTACTAGTGTCCACTGTTTGAGAGTTGATGGTGAATGGGTCTGATTTTCAATCGAATGAGAATTAGCAAATTGATTTTTATGACAAAAGCATACAAAGGGAGTAAAACAACATACCCGCATTCGCCGCTGCTACCAGCATGCGATGCCTCCACGAGTGCATTGACGGCTGCTGCAAATCCTCGGAAGGCATCTAGGTTTTGCAGATCGTCGATTGCCGCTGTCCGGCTAAGCTTAACCAGCATAGCTGCCGCCAAGATATCTCGGATTTGGACCACAGGCAGAAGCTGATTGGGGTCGAAGGATTGCCTGATTCGGAATTTGAAGTACCAAGCCCTCGGCTCCGATGATGGAAGTTTGGAACTCGGCCCGGCCAGAACCTCCCAAATCTGTGTGTGGCAGTGGATGCCCATCGGCATCCCCAATGCTGCCGACGCCGTGATGTGGTCGGTCGCACTTTGGTCCCCACTAAAGGCTGGGGCTGCAGCACGTCGCCGCCGCCCCCGACGTCCCCACGACGGCAACGCCATGGACCGAGGCGCTGAGTTTGTTGGCGAACCCGAAGCCCTGGATGGCAAGTGCTTCTTCACAATGGAAGCATCCTCACCCGGCGAGGTTCGCCCCCGGCGCATGCCTATGCTCCGACCAGCCCACTTTGCCGCTGCTGCCTGGGCTGCCGCCGATACCTGGGCCACCGCCGCTTCATGGGACCCCCTCCCTCCTCTCCCTCTCCTAGATCAAAGGGCGCCAGGAGTCTAGCCACAGCAAGACACAGAGCCGCCTGCTTCATCGCACACCAATGGCACACAGACATTTGCGAGCTTTTAGCGCACACCCCTCCGAGGCTGAGTCGTGGAGCCTGGGTGCACGGGGCTATGGCTGGAGGAGTCGCCATGGGACGAGGGGTGTCGAGTGCTCGGGCAAATACGGGAAAGGCGAAGTTTTGGATAACCTTATATGATCACATCAATGCTTCTCAAGGAGCCAAATACTGTATGAGAAACCGGAAAAGTTTGAACGTTTGAAAACTTTGCCGGCATAATGCATCCTTCCAATGCACGCCTACTAAGGTAGAAAGCCAACTCAATTGCTACTTTGTTGGCAAAATGTACCATGGCTCAATCTTGGGTCACACACATCTATCAATTGGTATATTTTGGTCATATTCAAAATTTTACTTGAAACTTGTTGGTCATGCCATTCTACTACTCGCCTAACACTTTTTCTACGCGGGAAGGAGGGGGGTATGATGCTACCCTGAATTTTTATGCCCATTTGTATCTTGGACAAATCCTAGGTTTGACCAAAATTTAAAACATGAAGATGAAAAATTAAGCCTGGATCCACTACAAGAAAATTTGCCAAACTTTTCTTGTAGTGATCCTTCTTAATTAGTAACTTCAAAATGAAGCTTTTGGAAGGTTTTTGAAATTTCCATGTCTGAAACCCAAAACACCTCTTCATGATTGACTTCATAAGACAAATCGAGTTTAGGGTTAGGGGTAGATACATGATTTTTCTAGTTTGAATATGTCTAGACCTGGCTTATCAACTTGAATGCTTAGTATATGACATAAGAAGATGTACTATGTGCATTGGTTTTTTATTTATTTGATTTGTTTTGAATTTTCATGCCAAATCAAATTTTGGTCAAATCATAGGTTTAACCAAGATTTAAACAAGTTTAAAACATTAAAATGAAAAATTAAGCATGGATCCTTCTCAATCACTCCAAAATGAAGCTTTTGGGAGGCTTTTGAAATGTCTATGTTTGAAACCCAAAACCACTTCTCTTCATGCTTGACTTCATCAGACAAATGAGTTTAGGGTTAGGGGTAGATACATGATTTTTCTGGTTTGAATAGGTCTAGACCTTGTTATCAAGTTGAATGGCTTACTATGTGACATAAGAAGACTATGTGCTTTGGTTTTTCATTTTTGATTTTTTCGATTGTTTTTATGCCCATTTGAATCTTGGCCAAATCCTAGGTTTGAACAAGAATTTAAACAAGTTTAAAACATGAAAATGAAAAGGTAAGCATGGATCCTTCTTAGTCAGTCCGAAATGAAGCTTTTGGGCGGTTTTCGAAATTTCCATGTTTGAAAACCCAAACCACTTCTCTTCATGCTTGACTTCATAAGACAAATTTAGGGTTAGGGGTATAGATACATGATTTTTCTTGTTTGATATGTCTAGATATTGTTTATCAACACTTGAATGCTTACAATATATGTGACGCAAGAAGACTATGTGTTATGGTTTTTCATTTTTGGGGGTTTTTTCGAATTTTTTATGCGCACTTGAGTCTTGGTCAAATCCAAGCTAGCTAGGTTTGACCAAGCTTTAAACAAGTTTAAAACATGAAAATGAAAAAGTAAGCATGTATCCTTCTTAGTCACTCCAAAATTAAGCTTTTCGGAGGTTTTTGAAATTTCCATTTTGTAAACCCAAAACCACGTATCTTCATGTTTGACTTCAAAAGACAGAGTTTAGGGTTAGGGGGTAGATACATGATTCTTCTTTTAATATGTTTAGATCTTGTTTTATCAAGTTGAATGTTGACTGTATGACATAAGAAGACTATGTTTTTGAATTTTTTATGAATCTTGGTCAAATCCAAGGGTTGACCAAGATTTAAACAAGTTTAAAACATGAAAATTAAAACGTTTCAAGTTCACCTTTGGTTCGATCTTTCAGTAACCAGGCGCATATATATATGGATGCAAATTGAGATAATTAATTCGTGAAACATTGGAAATGTCCATCGTGTGTCGTGTTTCCCCCTAACATGAAAATTGGATTGGTGGCAGACAAGTAAAAGCACATTTATGTGCGACAACCCAAAATGCACATATTTTGCTGAGTTTTCATGCATGCATTAAAAGTTCTGAATATATACATAAAATGCATGTGGGTCATGATTGAAAAGTTTGACATGTATATGGTTCTTGTGTAGTAGTAGTACTATAGTAGATTAGTAGGTACGCAAACTCCCATCCATCTTCTTTGTCAAGAGAAGACGCGCACCAGGATGCGTAGTGGAAGTCGTCTCTGGATCCTTCTGTTGTCCCTCTCACGGAAAAGAAAAAGAAAAAAACATCTCTCTCATTCTCGGCCTCGCTCGACTCGCTCGCTCGCAGCCTCGCACCTCCTGCGCACTGACAAACGCTGCACAACAGTCAACATCACCAGAAAAAAGATATACACCATAAATAATAAGAGGGGCCCCGTGACTGCTATCCCTTCTTCTCCTTCCGTGTGATCCCTCTTCCTCCGAGTTTCACTGGACGGGCAAACACACATGTGCTGCATAGTAAAAATAAAAAAGTAAAAAATCGACCTATGAATCTATGATTAAATAGGTAAAATCCTGGGTTTTATCAAGGTTTAAACAAGTTCAAAACATGAAAATGAATAGGTAAGCATGGATCCTTCTTAGTCACTCTAAAATGAAGCTTTCGCGAGGTTTTTGAAATTTCCATGTTTGAAACCCAAAACCACTTCTCTTCATGCTTGACTTCGTAAGACAGAGTTTAGGGTTAGGGGTAGATACATGCTTTTTCTGGTTTGAAATGTCTAGACCTTGTTTATCAACTTGAATGCTTACTATATGACATAAGAAGGCTATGTTATTTGGTTTTTCATTTTTTTCTGTTTTTTCTGATTTTTTATGCCCATTTAAATCTTGGTCAAATCCTAGGTTTGACCAAGAGTTAAACAAGTTTAAAACATGAAAATGAAAAGGTAAGCCTGGATCCTTCTTAGTCACTGTAAAATGAAGCTTTTGGGAGGTTTGTGAAATTTCCATGTTTGAAACCCAAAAGCACTTCTCTTCATGCTTGACTTCATAAGACAGAGTTTAGGGTTAGGGGGTGTAGATACATGATTTGTCTGGTTTGAATATGTCCAAATCTTATTTATCAACTTCTGAATGCATGCTACTCTCTCAAAGAAAACCTTTTGAATGCTTACTATATGACATAAGAAGACTATATGCTTTTAAAATTCAAACATATGGTAAGCATTCTTATGTCATATAGTAAGCATTCAAGTTGATAAACAAGCAAGGTTTGGACATATTCAAACCAGACAAATCATGTATCTACCCCTAACCCCTAATTAAATTGTCTTATGAAGTCTAGCATGAAGAGAAGTGGTTTTGGGTTTCAAACATGGAAATTTCAAAAACCTCCCAAAAACTTCATTTTAGAGTGACTAAGAAGGATATACAAGCTTCCCTTTTCATTTTCATGTTTTAAACTTGTTTAAATCTTGGTCAAACCTCTAGGATTTGACCAAAAGATTCAAATGGGCATGGAAATTCATAAAAAAAACAAAAGAATGAAAAACCAAAGGACATAACATTATTATGTCATATATATATAGTAAGCATTCAAGTTGATAAACAAGGTCTAGACATATTCAAACCAGAAAATCATGTATATATCTACCCCTAACCCTAAACTCTATCTTATGAAGTCAAGCATGCATGAAGAGAAGTGGTTTTGGTTTCAAACATGGAAATTTCGAAAAACCCTCCCAAGAGCTACATTTTGGAGTGAGTAAGAAGGATATATAGATGCTTAATTTTTCATATTCATGATTTAAACTTGTTTAAACCATGTTCAAACCTAGGATTTGACCAAGATTAAAATGGGCATAAAATTTTAAAAAAATCAAAAAATAAAAAACAAGGCACATAGTATTCTTATGTCATATATATAGTAAGCATTCAATTAAGTTGATAAACAAGGTCTAGACATATTCAAACCAGGAAAATCATGCATCTATCCCCTAACCCTAGCTAAACTCTGTCTTATGAAGTCAAGCATGCATGAAGAGAAGTGGTTTTTGGTTTCAAACGTTTAAGCCAAAAGCCCCTTTTCAAATATTTCAAACTTATTCAAATTTGGTTCAAATATGAAAGACATACAAGTTATAGCACACATAGTGCATACATTTTCACACATACTGCACTAGATGCTAACCCTATAGTTTGAGGCCATTTGAGTGACCTAGGTCGAAAAAATTCTTGGATTAGAATCGTGTTGTTCGAACCCCGTAGTTGGATATTTTTTAACCCTTGATCTGTAGAACTGGGCAAAACCCTAGTTTAACCTATTTAATTACAGATTCGTATATCGATTTTTCTACCTTTTTATTATTACTATGCAGCACATGTGTGTTTGCCCGTCGAGTGAAACTCGGAGGAAGAGGGATCACTCGGAAGGAGAGAAGAAGGGAGAGAATTATGGTGTCTCCCCTTTTTCGGGTGATGATGTTGACTTTTGTGCAGGGTTTGTCAGTGAGCAGGAGGTGCGAGCGAGCGAGCGAGCGAGCGAGTCGAGCGAGGCCGAGAATGAGAGAGATTTGTTTTTTTTTGTGAGAGGGACGACCGAAGGAACCAGAAGGACCCACAGACTTCCAATACGCATCCTGATGCGTCTTCTCTTGACAAAGAAAATGGCTGGGAGTTTGCGTACCTATTGCACGTGACTTGTGCTCACTGAAGTGTGGGACCTCAAGCGTGGGCACCACACGTAAGTGACAGACCTGTTGGTGTAAAAACTCGGTTGATTATAATAGTGCATTAGAACAAAGTTTTCTATGGATTCAAGGGTAGGAAATCCAAGTTAACTCATTTACGTGTTAAACTTGTCTATATCTTGGTCAAACCTAGGATTTGACCAAGATTCAAATGGGCAGAAAAATAAAAACAGAAAAATGAAAAACCAAATCACATAGTCTTCTTATGTCATATAGTAAGCATTAAAGTTGATAAACAAGGTCTAGACATATTAAACCAGACAAATCATGTATCTATACCCCTAACCCCTAAACTCTGTCTTATGAAGTCAAGCATGTGAAGAGAAGTGGTTTTGGGTTTCAAACATGGAAATTTCAAAAACCTCCCAAAAGCTTCATTTTAGAGTGACTAAGAAGGATCCATGCTTCCCTTTTCATTTTCATGTTTTAAACTTGTTTAAATTATCTTGGTCAAACCTAGGATTTGACAAGATTCAAATGGGCATCAAAATTGAAAAAAAAATTGAAAAAAGAAAAACCAAAGCAAATAGTTTTCTTATGTCATATAGTAAGCATTAAAGTTGTTGATAAATAAGGTCCATACATATTCAAACCACACAAATCATGTATCTATACCCCGTAATTAACCCCTGAATTAATTAACTCTGTCTTATGAAGTCAAGCATGTGAAGAGAAGTGGTTTTGGGTTTCAAACATTGAAATTTTAAAAACCTCCCAAAAGCTTCATTTTAGAGTGACTAAGAAGGATACAGACTTCCCTTTTCATTTTTATGTTTTAAACTTGTTTAAATCTTGGTCAAACCAAGGATTTGACCAAGATTCAAATGGCCCTAAAAATTCAGAAAAAAAATCAAAAGAATGAAATACCAAAGCACATAGCATTCTTATGTCATATGTGTATTAAGCATTCAAGTTGATAAACAAAGGTCTAGAGACATATATATTCAAACCAGAAAAATCATGTATATATCTACCCCTAAAACTCTAATTAAACTATGTTTTATGAAGTAAATCATGAAGAGAAGTGGTTTTGGGTTTCAAACATGGAAATTTCAAGAACCTCCCAAAAGCTTCATTTTAGAGTGACTAAGAAGGATCCAGAAGGACCCACAGACTTCCAATACGCATCCTTATGCGTCTTCTCTTGACAAAGAAGATGGCTGTGAGTTTGCGTACCTATTGCACGTGACTTGTGCTCACTGAAGTGTGGGACCTCACGCGTGGGCACCACACGTAAGTGACAGACATGTTGGTGTAAATACTCGATTGATTATTATACTGCATTAGAACAAAGTTTCCTATGGATTCAAGGGTAGGAAATCCAAGTTAACTCATTTACGTGACATTATTATTTCCATGAAGCAAAGTTAACACATCTATCGATTGGTACATTTTTGAGTGACTAAGAAGGATCCAGGCTTACTTATTCGTTTTCACGTGTTAAACTTGTCTAAATCTTGGTCAAACCTAGGATTTGACCAAGATTCAAATGGGCAGAAAAATAAAATAAAAAACAGAAAAATGAAAAACCAAATCACATAGTCATCTTATGTCATATAGTAAGCATTAAAGTTGATAAACAAGGACTAGAAATATCAAACCATACAAATCATGTATCTACCCCTAACCCCTAAACTATGTCTTATAAATTAAGTCAAGCATGAAGAGATGTGGTTTTGGGTTTCAAACATGGAAATTTCAAAAACCTCCCAAAAACTACATTTTAGAGTGACTAAGAAGGATGCATGCTTCCCTTTTCATATTCATGTTTTAAGCTTGTTTAAATTATCTCAGTCAAACCTAGGATTTGACAAAGATTCAAATGGGCATCGAAAAAATCAGGAAAAAGAAAAACCAAAGCAAATAGTTTTCTTATGTCATATAGTAAGCCAATTAATTAAGTTGATAAACAAGGTCTAGACATATTCAAACTAGACAAATCATGTATCTATACCCCCTAACCCCTGAACTCTGTCTTATGAAGTCAAGCATATGAAGAGAAGTGGTTTTGGGTCGTTTCAAACATGGAAATTTGAAAAACCTCCCAAAAACTTCATTTTAGAGTGACAAAGAAGGATACATGCTTCCCTTTTCATATTCAGGTTTTAAGCTTGTTTAAATTATCTCAGTCAAACCTAGGATTTGACAAGATTCAAATGGGCATCAAAATTGAAAAAAATCAGGAAAAAGAAAAACCAAAGCAAATAGTTTTCTTATGTCATATAGTAAGCCAATTAAGTTGATAAACAAGGTCTAGACATATTCAAACTAGACAAATCATGCATGCATCTATACCCCCTAACCCCTAAACTCCGTCTTATGAAGTCAAGCATATGAAGAGAAGTGGTTTTGCTCCCAAAAGCTTCATTTTAGAGTGACTAATAAGAAGGATCCATGCTTACCTTTGCATTTTCATATTTTAATCTTGTTAAATCATTATCAAGCCTAGGATTTGACCAAGATACAGATGGGTGGGCACAAAATTCAAAAAAATCAGAATAATGAAAAACAAAAGCATGTAGTCTTTTTATGTCATATCGTATGCATGCATTCAAGTTAAACGAGGTCTAGGTATATCCAAACCAGACAAATCATGTATCTACCCCATGTTGATCTTATGAAGTCTAGCATGAAGAGAAGTCGTTTTGGGTTTCAAACATGGAAATTTCAAGAACATCCCAAAAGCTTCATTTTAGAGTGACTAAGAAGGATACATGCTTCCCTTTTCATTTTCATGTTTTAAACTTGTTTAAATCTTGGTCAAACCTAGGATTTGACCAAGATTCAAATATATGAGCATAAAATTCAAAAAAAAACCAAAAATGAAAACCAAGGCACGTAGTCGTCTTATGTCATATAGTAAGCAATCAATTAAGTTGATAAACAAGGTCTAGACATATTCAAACCAGGAAATCATGTATCTACACCCCCTAACGTACCCTAGCTAAACTCTGTCTTATATTATGAAGTCAAGCATGCATGAAGAGAAGTGGTTTTTGGTTTCAAACGTTTAAGCCAAAAGGTAAGCATGGATCCTCCTTATATAGTCACTGTAAAATGAAGCTTTTGGGAGGTTTGTGAAATTTCCATGTTTGAAACCCAAAACCACTTAAGACAGAGTTTATGGTTAGGTGTGTAGATACATGATTTTTCTTGTTTGAATATGTCTAGACCTTGTTTATCAACTTGAATTTTTTACTATATGATATAAGAAGGCTATATATATGTGCTTTGGTTTTTCAATTTTTGATTTCTTTCGATTTTTTATGCCTATTTAAATCTTGGTCAAATCCTAGGTTTAAACAAGTTTAAAACATGAAAATGAAACGGTAAGCATGAATCCTTCCTTACTCACTCTAAAATGAAGGTACTTGAAAATTTTATGTTTGAAACCCAAAACCCCAGTTCTCTTCATATGTTTGACTTCATAAGACAGAGTTTAGCTAGGGTTAGGGGTAGATATATATGATATATACATGATATTTCTGCTTTGAATATGTCTAGAGATCGACCTTGTTTATCAACTTGAATGCTTACTATATGACATAAGATCAAGGCTATATATATATGTGCTTTGGTTTTTCATTTTTTTTGAATTTTTCTGAATTTTTACTCCCATTTGAATCTTGGTCAAATCCTAGGTTTGACCAAGGTTAAAACAAGTTTAAAACATGGCAATGAAAAGGTAAGCATATGGATCATTCTTAGTCTCTCTAAAATGAAGCTTTTGGGAGGTTTTTGAAGTTTCCATGTTTGAAACCCAAAATCACTTCTCTTCATATGCTTGGCTTCATAAGACAAAGATTAGGGTTTAGGGGTAGATATATACATGTTTTGGGAGGTTTTTGAAATTTCCATGTTTGAAACCCAAATCCACTTCTCTTCATCCTTGACGTCTTCATAAGACAAAAGTATAGGGTTATATATATATGCATATGGGTAGATACATGATTTGTCTGGTTTGAATATGTACAAATCTTATTTATCAACTTTTGAATGCATGCTACTCTCTCAAAGAAAAACTTTTGAATGCTTACTATATGACATAAGAAGACTATATGCTTTTAAAATTCAAACATATGGTAAGCATTCTTATGTCATATAGTAAGCATTCAAGTTGATAAACAAGCAAGGTTTGGACATATCCAAACCAGACAAATCATGTATCTGCCCCCTGTCGATCTTATGAAGTCTAGCATGAAGAGAGAAGTCGTTTTTGGTTTCAAAAATGGAAATTTCAAGAACATCCAAAAAGCTTCATTTTAGAGTGACTAAGAAGGATACATGCTTCCCTTTTTATTTTTATGTTTAAACTTGTTTAAATCTTGGTCAAACCTAGGATTTGTCCAAGATTCAAATATATGGGCGTAAAATTCAAAAAAAACAGAAAAATTTAAAACCAAGGCACATAGTCTTCTTATGTCATATAGTAAACAATCAATTAATTAAGTTGATAAACCAGGTCTAGACATATTCAAACCAGGAAAATCATGTATCTACCCCCTAACGCCCTAGCTAAACTCTGTCTTATGAAGTCAAGCATGCATGAAGAGAAGTGGTTTTGGTTTCAAACATGGAAATTTCGAAAAAACCTCCCAAGAGCTACATTTTGGAGTGACTAAGAAGGATATATAGATGCTTAATTTTTCATATTCATGATTTAAACTTGTTTAAACCATGTTCAAACCTAGGATTTGACCAAGATTCAAATGGGCATACAATTTTAAAAAAATCAAAAAAATAAAAAACAATGCACATAGTATTATTATGTCATATAGTAAGCATTCAATTAAGTTGATAAAGTAGGTCTAGACATATTCAAACCAGGAAAATCATGCATCTATCCCCTAACCCTAGCTAAACTCTGTCTTATGAAGTCAAGCATGCATGAAGAGAAGTGGTTTTTGGTTTCAAACGTTTAAGCCAAAAGCCCCTTTTCAAATATTTCAAACTTATTCAAATTTGGTTCAAATATGAAAGACATACAAGTTATAGCACACATAGTGCATACATTTTCACACATACTGCACTAGATGCTAACCCTATAGTTTGAGGCCATTTGGGTGACCTAGGTCGAAAAAATTCTTGGATTAGAATCGTGTTGTTCGAACCCCGTAGTTGGATTTTTTGAACCTTGATCTGTAGTACTGGGTAAAACCCTAGTTTAACCTATTTAATTATATATTCGTAGGTCGATTTTTCTACCTTTTTATTATTACTAGGCAGCACATGTGTGTTTGCCCGTCGAGTGAAACTCGGAGGAAGAGGGATCACTCGGAAGGAGAGAAGAAGGGAGAGAATTATGGTGTCTCCCCTTTTTCGGGTGATGATGTTGACTTTTGTGCAGGGTTTGTCAGTGAGCAGGAGGTGCGAGCGAGCGAGCGAGCGAGCGAGTCGAGCGAGGCCGAGAATGAGAGAGATTTGTTTTTTTTGTGAGAGGGACGACCGAAGGATCCAGAAGGACCCACAGACTTCCAATACGCATCCTGATGCGTCTTCTCTTGACAAAGAAAATGGCTGGGAGTTTGCGTACCTATTGCACGTGACTTGTGCTCACTGAAGTGTGGGACCTCACGCATGGGCACCACACGTAAGTGACAGACCTGTTGGTGTAAAAACTCGGTTGATTATTATAGTGCATTAGAACAAAGTTTCCTATGGATTCAAGGGTAGGAAATCCAAGTTAACTCATTTACGTGTTAAACTTGTCTATATCTTGGTCAAACCTAGGATTTGACCAAGATTCAAATGGGCAGAAAAATAAAAACAGAAAAATGAAAAACCAAATCACATAGTCTTCTTATGTCATATAGTAAGCATTAAAGTTGATAAACAAGGTCTAGACATATTAAACCAGACAAATCATGTATCTATACCCCTAACCCCTAAACTCTGTCTTATGAAGTCAAGCATGTGAAGAGAAGTGGTTTTGGATTTCAAACATGGAAATTTCAAAAACCTCCCAAAAGCTTCATTTTAGAGTGACTAAGAAGGATACATGCTTCACTTTTCATTTTCATGTTTTAAACTTGTTTCAATCTTAGTCAAACCTAAGATTTGACCAAGATTCAAATATATGAGCATAAAATTCAAAAAAAACAAAAAATGAAAACCAAGGCACGTAGTCTTCTTATGTCATATAGTAAGCAATCAATTAAGTTGATAAACAAGGTCTATACATATTCAAACCAGGAAAATCATGTATCTACCCCCTAACCCTAGCTAAACTCTGTGTTATGAAGTCAAGCATGCATGAAGAGAAGTGGTTTTTGGTTTCAAACGTTTAAGCCAAAAGGTAAGCATGGATCCTCCTCAGTCACTGTAAAATGAAGCTTTTGGGAGGTTTGTGAAATTTCCATGTTTGAAACTCAAAACCACTTAAGACAGAGTTTATGGTTAGGTGTGTAGATACATGATTTTTCTTGTTTGAATATGTCTAGACCTTGTTTATCAACTTGAATTTTTTACTATATGATATAAGAAGGCTATATATATGTGCTTTGGTTTTTCAATTTTTGATTTCTTTCGATTTTTTATGCCTATTTAAATCTTGGTCAAATCCTAGGTTTAAACAAGTTTAAAACATGAAAATGAAACGGTAAGCATGAATCCTTCCTTACTCACTCTAAAATGAAGGTACTTGAAAATTTTATGTTTGAAACCCAAAACCCCAGTTCTCTTCATATGTTTGACTTCATAAGACAGAGTTTAGCTAGGGTTAGGGGTAGATATATATGATATATACATGATATTTCTGCTTTGAATATGTCTAGAGATCGACCTTGTTTATCAACTTGAATGCTTACTATATGACATAAGATCAAGGCTATATATATATGTGCTTTGGTTTTTCATTTTTTTTGAATTTTTCTGAATTTTTACTCCCATTTGAATCTTGGTCAAATCCTAGGTTTGACCAAGGTTAAAACAAGTTTAAAACATGGCAATGAAAAGGTAAGCATATGGATCATTCTTAGTCTCTCTAAAATGAAGCTTTTGGGAGGTTTTTGAAGTTTCCATGTTTGAAACCCAAAATCACTTCTCTTCATATGCTTGGCTTCATAAGACAAAGATTAGGGTTTAGGGGTAGATATATATACATGTTTTGGGAGGTTTTTGAAATTTCCATGTTTGAAACCCAAATCCACTTCTCTTCATCCTTGACGTCTTCATAAGACAAAAGTATAGGGTTATATATATATGCATATGGGTAGATACATGATTTGTCTGGTTTGAATATGTACAAATCTTATTTATCAACTTTTGAATGCATGCTACTCTCTCAAAGAAAAACTTTTGAATGCTTACTATATGACATAAGAAGACTATATGCTTTTAAAATTCAAACATATGGTAAGCATTCTTATGTCATATAGTAAGCATTCAAGTTGATAAACAAGCAAGGTTTGGACATATCCAAACCAGACAAATCATGTATCTGCCCCCTGTCGATCTTATGAAGTCTAGCATGAAGAGAGAAGTCGTTTTTGGTTTCAAAAATGGAAATTTCAAGAACATCCAAAAAGCTTCATTTTAGAGTGACTAAGAAGGATACATGCTTCCCTTTTTATTTTTATGTTTAAACTTGTTTAAATCTTGGTCAAACCTAGGATTTGTCCAAGATTCAAATATATGGGCGTAAAATTCAAAAAAAACAGAAAAATTTAAAACCAAGGCACATAGTCTTCTTATGTCATATAGTAAACAATCAATTAATTAAGTTGATAAACCAGGTCTAGACATATTCAAACCAGGAAAATCATGTATCTACCCCCTAACGCCCTAGCTAAACTCTGTCTTATGAAGTCAAGCATGCATGAAGAGAAGTGGTTTTGGTTTCAAACATGGAAATTTCGAAAAAACCTCCCAAGAGCTACATTTTGGAGTGACTAAGAAGGATATATAGATGCTTAATTTTTCATATTCATGATTTAAACTTGTTTAAACCATGTTCAAACCTAGGATTTGACCAAGATTCAAATGGGCATACAATTTTAAAAAAATCAAAAAAATAAAAAACAATGCACATAGTATTATTATGTCATATAGTAAGCATTCAATTAAGTTGATAAAGTAGGTCTAGACATATTCAAACCAGGAAAATCATGCATCTATCCCCTAACCCTAGCTAAACTCTGTCTTATGAAGTCAAGCATGCATGAAGAGAAGTGGTTTTTGGTTTCAAACGTTTAAGCCAAAAGCCCCTTTTCAAATATTTCAAACTTATTCAAATTTGGTTCAAATATGAAAGACATACAAGTTATAGCACACATAGTGCATACATTTTCACACATACTGCACTAGATGCTAACCCTATAGTTTGAGGCCATTTGGGTGACCTAGGTCGAAAAAATTCTTGGATTAGAATCGTGTTGTTCGAACCCCGTAGTTGGATTTTTTGAACCTTGATCTGTAGTACTGGGTAAAACCCTAGTTTAACCTATTTAATTATATATTCGTAGGTCGATTTTTCTACCTTTTTATTATTACTATGCAGCACATGTGTGTTTGCCCGTCGAGTGAAACTCGGAGGAAGAGGGATCACTCGGAAGGAGAGAAGAAGGGAGAGAATTATGGTGTCTCCCCTTTTTCGGGTGATGATGTTGACTTTTGTGCAGGGTTTGTCAGTGAGCAGGAGGTGCGAGCGAGCGAGCGAGCGAGCGAGTCGAGCGAGGCCGAGAATGAGAGAGATTTGTTTTTTTTGTGAGAGGGACAACCGAAGGATCCAGAAGGACCCACAGACTTCCAATACGCATCCTGATGCGTCTTCTCTTGACAAAGAAAATGGCTGGGAGTTTGCGTACCTATTGCACGTGACTTGTGCTCACTGAAGTGTGGGACCTCACGCATGGGCACCACACGTAAGTGACAGACCTGTTGGTGTAAAAACTCGGTTGATTATTATAGTGCATTAGAACAAAGTTTCCTATGGATTCAAGGGTAGGAAATCCAAGTTAACTCATTTACGTGTTAAACTTGTCTATATCTTGGTCAAACCTAGGATTTGACCAAGATTCAAATGGGCAGAAAAATAAAAACAGAAAAATGAAAAACCAAATCACATAGTCTTCTTATGTCATATAGTAAGCATTAAAGTTGATAAACAAGGTCTAGACATATTAAACCAGACAAATCATGTATCTATACCCCTAACCCCTAAACTCTGTCTTATGAAGTCAAGCATGTGAAGAGAAGTGGTTTTGGATTTCAAACATGGAAATTTCAAAAACCTCCCAAAAGCTTCATTTTAGAGTGACTAAGAAGGATCCATGCTTCCCTTTTCATATTCATGTTTTAAACTTGTTTAAATTATCTTGGTCAAACCTAGGATTTGACAAGATTCAAATGGGCATCAAAATTGAAAAAAAAATTGAAAAAAGAAAAACCAAGCAAATAGTTTTCTTATGTCATATAGTAAGCATTAAAGTTGTTGATAAATAAGGTCCATACATATTCAAACCACACAAATCATGTATCTATACCCCCTAATTAACCCCTAAATTAATTAACTCTGTCTTATGAAGTCAAGCATGTGAAGAGAAGTGGTTTTGGGTTTTAAACATGGAAATTTCAAAAAACTCCCAAAAACTACATTTTAGAGTGACTAAGAAGGATACATGCTCCTCTTTTCATATTCATGTTTTAAGCTTGTTTAAATTATCTTGGTCAAACCTAGGATTTGACAAGATTCAAATGGGCATCAAAATTGAAAAAAAGTCAGAAAAAAGAAAAACCAAAGCAAATAGTTTTCTTATGTCATATAGTAAGCCAATTAAGTTGATAAACAAGGTCTAGACATATTCAAACTAGACAAATCATGTATCTATACCCCCTAACCCCTAAACTCCGTCTTATGAAGTCAAGCATATGAAGAGAAGTGGTTTTGCTCCCAAAAGCTTCATTTTAGAGTGACTAAGAAGGATCCATGCTTACCTTTGCATTTTCATATTTTAATCTTGTTTAAATCATTATCAGACCTAGGATTTGACCAAGATACAAATGGGTGGGCACAAAATTCAAAAAAAACAGAATAATGAAAAACAAAAGCACGTAGTCTTCTTATGTCATATCGTATGCATTCAAGTTAAACAAGGTCTAGGTATATCCAAACCAGAAAAATCATGTATCTACCCCCTGTTGATCTTATGAAGTCTAGCATATGAAGAGAAGTCGTTTTGGGTTTCAAACATGGAAATTTCAAGAACATCCCAAAAGCTTCATTTTAGAGTGACTAAGAAGGATACATGCTTCACTTTTCATTTTCATGTTTTAAACTTGTTTCAATCTTAGTCAAACCTAAGATTTGACCAAGATTCAAATATATGAGCATAAAATTCAAAAAAAACAAAAAATGAAAACCAAGGCACGTAGTCTTCTTATGTCATATAGTAAGCAATCAATTAAGTTGATAAACAAGGTCTATACATATTCAAACCAGGAAAATCATGTATCTACCCCCTAACCCTAGCTAAACTCTGTGTTATGAAGTCAAGCATGCATGAAGAGAAGTGGTTTTTGGTTTCAAACGTTTAAGCCAAAAGGTAAGCATGGATCCTCCTCAGTCACTGTAAAATGAAGCTTTTGGGAGGTTTGTGAAATTTCCATGTTTGAAACTCAAAACCACTTAAGACAGAGTTTATGGTTAGGTGTGTAGATACATGATTTTTCTTGTTTGAATATGTCTAGACCTTGTTTATCAACTTGAATTTTTTACTATATGATATAAGAAGGCTATATATATGTGCTTTGGTTTTTCAATTTTTGATTTCTTTCGATTTTTTATGCCTATTTAAATCTTGGTCAAATCCTAGGTTTAAACAAGTTTAAAACATGAAAATGAAACGGTAAGCATGAATCCTTCCTTACTCACTCTAAAATGAAGGTACTTGAAAATTTTATGTTTGAAACCCAAAACCCCAGTTCTCTTCATATGTTTGACTTCATAAGACAGAGTTTAGCTAGGGTTAGGGGTAGATATATATGATATATACATGATATTTCTGCTTTGAATATGTCTAGAGATCGACCTTGTTTATCAACTTGAATGCTTACTATATGACATAAGATCAAGGCTATATATATATGTGCTTTGGTTTTTCATTTTTTTTGAATTTTTCTGAATTTTTACTCCCATTTGAATCTTGGTCAAATCCTAGGTTTGACCAAGGTTAAAACAAGTTTAAAACATGGCAATGAAAAGGTAAGCATATGGATCATTCTTAGTCTCTCTAAAATGAAGCTTTTGGGAGGTTTTTGAAGTTTCCATGTTTGAAACCCAAAATCACTTCTCTTCATATGCTTGGCTTCATAAGACAAAGATTAGGGTTTAGGGGTAGATATATACATGTTTTGGGAGGTTTTTGAAATTTCCATGTTTGAAACCCAAATCCACTTCTCTTCATCCTTGACGTCTTCATAAGACAAAAGTATAGGGTTATATATATATGCATATGGGTAGATACATGATTTGTCTGGTTTGAATATGTACAAATCTTATTTATCAACTTTTGAATGCATGCTACTCTCTCAAAGAAAAACTTTTGAATGCTTACTATATGACATAAGAAGACTATATGCTTTTAAAATTCAAACATATGGTAAGCATTCTTATGTCATATAGTAAGCATTCAAGTTGATAAACAAGCAAGGTTTGGACATATCCAAACCAGACAAATCATGTATCTGCCCCCTGTCGATCTTATGAAGTCTAGCATGAAGAGAGAAGTCGTTTTTGGTTTCAAAAATGGAAATTTCAAGAACATCCAAAAAGCTTCATTTTAGAGTGACTAAGAAGGATACATGCTTCCCTTTTTATTTTTATGTTTAAACTTGTTTAAATCTTGGTCAAACCTAGGATTTGTCCAAGATTCAAATATATGGGCGTAAAATTCAAAAAAAACAGAAAAATTTAAAACCAAGGCACATAGTCTTCTTATGTCATATAGTAAACAATCAATTAATTAAGTTGATAAACCAGGTCTAGACATATTCAAACCAGGAAAATCATGTATCTACCCCCTAACGCCCTAGCTAAACTCTGTCTTATGAAGTCAAGCATGCATGAAGAGAAGTGGTTTTGGTTTCAAACATGGAAATTTCGAAAAAACCTCCCAAGAGCTACATTTTGGAGTGACTAAGAAGGATATATAGATGCTTAATTTTTCATATTCATGATTTAAACTTGTTTAAACCATGTTCAAACCTAGGATTTGACCAAGATTCAAATGGGCATACAATTTTAAAAAAATCAAAAAAATAAAAAACAATGCACATAGTATTATTATGTCATATAGTAAGCATTCAATTAAGTTGATAAAGTAGGTCTAGACATATTCAAACCAGGAAAATCATGCATCTATCCCCTAACCCTAGCTAAACTCTGTCTTATGAAGTCAAGCATGCATGAAGAGAAGTGGTTTTTGGTTTCAAACGTTTAAGCCAAAAGCCCCTTTTCAAATATTTCAAACTTATTCAAATTTGGTTCAAATATGAAAGACATACAAGTTATAGCACACATAGTGCATACATTTTCACACATACTGCACTAGATGCTAACCCTATAGTTTGAGGCCATTTGGGTGACCTAGGTCGAAAAAATTCTTGGATTAGAATCGTGTTGTTCGAACCCCGTAGTTGGATTTTTTGAACCTTGATCTGTAGTACTGGGTAAAACCCTAGTTTAACCTATTTAATTATATATTCGTAGGTCGATTTTTCTACCTTTTTATTATTACTAGGCAGCACATGTGTGTTTGCCCGTCGAGTGAAACTCGGAGGAAGAGGGATCACTCGGAAGGAGAGAAGAAGGGAGAGAATTATGGTGTCTCCCCTTTTTCGGGTGATGATGTTGACTTTTGTGCAGGGTTTGTCAGTGAGCAGGAGGTGCGAGCGAGCGAGCGAGCGAGCGAGGCGAGCGAGGCCGAGAATGAGAGAGATTTGTTTTTTTTGTGAGAGGGACGACCGAAGGATCCAGAAGGACCCACAGACTTCCAATACGCATCCTGATGCGTCTTCTCTTGACAAAGAAAATGGCTGGGAGTTTGCGTACCTATTGCACGTGACTTGTGCTCACTGAAGTGTGGGACCTCACGCATGGGCACCACACGTAAGTGACAGACCTGGTGTAAAAACTCGGTTGATTATTATAGTGCATTAGAACAAAGTTTCCTATGGATTCAAGGGTAGGAAATCCAAGTTAACTCATTTACGTGTTAAACTTGTCTATATCTTGGTCAAACCTAGGATTTGACCAAGATTCAAATGGGCAGAAAAATAAAAACAGAAAAATGAAAAACCAAATCACATAGTCTTCTTATGTCATATAGTAAGCATTAAAGTTGATAAACAAGGTCTAGACATATTAAACCAGACAAATCATGTATCTATACCCCTAACCCCTAAACTCTGTCTTATGAAGTCAAGCATGTGAAGAGAAGTGGTTTTGGATTTCAAACATGGAAATTTCAAAAACCTCCCAAAAGCTTCATTTTAGAGTGACTAAGAAGGATCCATGCTTCCCTTTTCATATTCATGTTTTAAACTTGTTTAAATTATCTTGGTCAAACCTAGGATTTGACAAGATTCAAATGGGCATCAAAATTGAAAAAAAAATTGAAAAAAGAAAAACCAAGCAAATAGTTTTCTTATGTCATATAGTAAGCATTAAAGTTGTTGATAAATAAGGTCCATACATATTCAAACCACACAAATCATGTATCTATACCCCCTAATTAACCCCTAAATTAATTAACTCTGTCTTATGAAGTCAAGCATGTGAAGAGAAGTGGTTTTGGGTTTTAAACATGGAAATTTCAAAAAACTCCCAAAAACTACATTTTAGAGTGACTAAGAAGGATACATGCTCCTCTTTTCATATTCATGTTTTAAGCTTGTTTAAATTATCTTGGTCAAACCTAGGATTTGACAAGATTCAAATGGGCATCAAAATTGAAAAAAAGTCAGAAAAAAGAAAAACCAAAGCAAATAGTTTTCTTATGTCATATAGTAAGCCAATTAAGTTGATAAACAAGGTCTAGACATATTCAAACTAGACAAATCATGTATCTATACCCCCTAACCCCTAAACTCCGTCTTATGAAGTCAAGCATATGAAGAGAAGTGGTTTTGCTCCCAAAAGCTTCATTTTAGAGTGACTAAGAAGGATCCATGCTTACCTTTGCATTTTCATATTTTAATCTTGTTTAAATCATTATCACCTAGGATTTGACCAAGATACAAATGGGTGGGCACAAAATTCAAAAAAACAGAATAATGAAAAACAAAAGCACGTAGTCTTCTTATGTCATATCGTATGCATTCAAGTTAAACAAGGTCTAGGTATATCCAAACCAGAAAAATCATGTATCTACCCCCTGTTGATCTTATGAAGTCTAGCATATGAAGAGAAGTCGTTTTGGGTTTCAAACATGGAAATTTCAAGAACATCCCAAAAGCTTCATTTTAGAGTGACTAAGAAGGATACATGCTTCACTTTTCATTTTCATGTTTTAAACTTGTTTCAATCTTAGTCAAACCTAAGATTTGACCAAGATTCAAATATATGAGCATAAAATTCAAAAAAAACAAAAAATGAAAACCAAGGCACGTAGTCTTCTTATGTCATATAGTAAGCAATCAATTAAGTTGATAAACAAGGTCTATACATATTCAAACCAGAAAATCATGTATCTACCCCCTAACCCTAGCTAAACTCTGTGTTATGAAGTCAAGCATGCATGAAGAGAAGTGGTTTTTGGTTTCAAACGTTTAAGCCAAAAGGTAAGCATGGATCCTCCTCAGTCACTGTAAAATGAAGCTTTTGGGAGGTTTGTGAAATTTCCATGTTTGAAACCCAAAACCACTTAAGACAGAGTTTATGGTTAGGTGTGTAGATACATGATTTTTCTTGTTTGAATATGTCTAGACCTTGTTTATCAACTTGAATTTTTTACTATATGATATAAGAAGGCTATATATATGTGCTTTGGTTTTTCAATTTTTGATTTCTTTCGATTTTTTTATGCCTATTTAAATCTTGGTCAAATCCTAGGTTTAAACAAGTTTAAAACATGAAAATGAAACGGTAAGCATGAATCCTTCCTTACTCACTCTAAAATGAAGGTACTTGAAAATTTTATGTTTGAAACCCAAAACCCCAGTTCTCTTCATATGTTTGACTTCATAAGACAGAGTTTAGCTAGGGTTAGGGGTAGATATATATGATATATACATGATATTTCTGCTTTGAATATGTCTAGAGATCGACCTTGTTTATCAACTTGAATGCTTACTATATGACATAAGATCAAGGCTATATATATATGTGCTTTGGTTTTTCATTTTTTTTGAATTTTTCTGAATTTTTACTCCCATTTGAATCTTGGTCAAATCCTAGGTTTGACCAAGGTTAAAACAAGTTTAAAACATGGCAATGAAAAGGTAAGCATATGGATCATTCTTAGTCTCTCTAAAATGAAGCTTTTGGGAGGTTTTTGAAGTTTCCATGTTTGAAACCCAAAATCACTTCTCTTCATATGCTTGGCTTCATAAGACAAAGATTAGGGTTTAGGGGTAGATATATATACATGTTTTGGGAGGTTTTTGAAATTTCCATGTTTGAAACCCAAATCCACTTCTCTTCATCCTTGACGTCTTCATAAGACAAAAGTATAGGGTTATATATATATGCATATGGGTAGATACATGATTTGTCTGGTTTGAATATGTACAAATCTTATTTATCAACTTTTGAATGCATGCTACTCTCTCAAAGAAAAACTTTTGAATGCTTACTATATGACATAAGAAGACTATATGCTTTTAAAATTCAAACATATGGTAAGCATTCTTATGTCATATAGTAAGCATTCAAGTTGATAAACAAGCAAGGTTTGGACATATCCAAACCAGACAAATCATGTATCTGCCCCCTGTCGATCTTATGAAGTCTAGCATGAAGAGAGAAGTCGTTTTTGGTTTCAAAAATGGAAATTTCAAGAACATCCAAAAAGCTTCATTTTAGAGTGACTAAGAAGGATACATGCTTCCCTTTTTATTTTTATGTTTAAACTTGTTTAAATCTTGGTCAAACCTAGGATTTGTCCAAGATTCAAATATATGGGCGTAAAATTCAAAAAAAACAGAAAAATTTAAAACCAAGGCACATAGTCTTCTTATGTCATATAGTAAACAATCAATTAATTAAGTTGATAAACCAGGTCTAGACATATTCAAACCAGGAAAATCATGTATCTACCCCCTAACGCCCTAGCTAAACTCTGTCTTATGAAGTCAAGCATGCATGAAGAGAAGTGGTTTTGGTTTCAAACATGGAAATTTCGAAAAAACCTCCCAAGAGCTACATTTTGGAGTGACTAAGAAGGATATATAGATGCTTAATTTTTCATATTCATGATTTAAACTTGTTTAAACCATGTTCAAACCTAGGATTTGACCAAGATTCAAATGGACATACAATTTTAAAAAAATCAAAAAAATAAAAAACAATGCACATAGTATTATTATGTCATATAGTAAGCATTCAATTAAGTTGATAAAGTAGGTCTAGACATATTCAAACCAGGAAAATCATGCATCTATCCCCTAACCCTAGCTAAACTCTGTCTTATGAAGTCAAGCATGCATGAAGAGAAGTGGTTTTTGGTTTCAAACGTTTAAGCCAAAAGCCCCTTTTCAAATATTTCAAACTTATTCAAATTTGGTTCAAATATGAAAGACATACAAGTTATAGCACACATAGTGCATACATTTTCACACATACTGCACTAGATGCTAACCCTATAGTTTGAGGCCATTTGGGTGACCTAGGTCGAAAAAATTCTTGGATTAGAATCGTGTTGTTCGAACCCCGTAGTTGGATTTTTTGAACCTTGATCTGTAGTACTGGGTAAAACCCTAGTTTAACCTATTTAATTATATATTCGTAGGTCGATTTTTCTACCTTTTTATTATTACTAGGCAGCACATGTGTGTTTGCCCGTCGAGTGAAACTCGGAGGAAGAGGGATCACTCGGAAGGAGAGAAGAAGGGAGAGAATTATGGTGTCTCCCCTTTTTCGGGTGATGATGTTGACTTTTGTGCAGGTTTGTCAGTGAGCAGGAGGTGCGAGCGAGCGCGAGCGAGCGAGTCGAGCGAGGCCGAGAATGAGAGAGATTTGTTTTTTTTTTTGTGAGAGGGACGACCGAAGGATCCAGAAGGACCCACAGACTTCCAATACGCATCCTGATGCGTCTTCTCTTGACAAAGAAAATGGCTGGGAGTTTGCGTACCTATTGCACGTGACTTGTGCTCACTGAAGTGTGGGACCTCACGCATGGGCACCACACGTAAGTGACAGACCTGTTGGTGTAAAAACTCGGTTGATTATTATAGTGCATTAGAACAAAGTTTCCTATGGATTCAAGGGTAGGAAATCCAAGTTAACTCATTTACGTGTTAAACTTGTCTATATCTTGGTCAAACCTAGGATTTGACCAAGATTCAAATGGGCAGAAAAATAAAAACAGAAAAATGAAAAACCAAATCACATAGTCTTCTTATGTCATATAGTAAGCATTAAAGTTGATAAACAAGGTCTAGACATATTAAACCAGACAAATCATGTATCTATACCCCTAACCCCTAAACTCTGTCTTATGAAGTCAAGCATGTGAAGAGAAGTGGTTTTGGATTTCAAACATGGAAATTTCAAAAACCTCCCAAAAGCTTCATTTTAGAGTGACTAAGAAGGATCCATGCTTCCCTTTTCATATTCATGTTTTAAACTTGTTTAAATTATCTTGGTCAAACCTAGGATTTGACAAGATTCAAATGGGCATCAAAATTGAAAAAAAAATTGAAAAAAGAAAAAAAGCAAATAGTTTTCTTATGTCATATAGTAAGCATTAAAGTTGTTGATAAATAAGGTCCATACATATTCAAACCACACAAATCATGTATCTATACCCCCTAATTAACCCCTAAATTAATTAACTCTGTCTTATGAAGTCAAGCATGTGAAGAGAAGTGGTTTTGGGTTTTAAACATGGAAATTTCAAAAAACTCCCAAAAACTACATTTTAGAGTGACTAAGAAGGATACATGCTCCTCTTTTCATATTCATGTTTTAAGCTTGTTTAAATTATCTTGGTCAAACCTAGGATTTGACAAGATTCAAATGGGCATCAAAATTGAAAAAAAGTCAGAAAAAGAAAAACCAAAGCAAATAGTTTTCTTATGTCATATAGTAAGCCAATTAAGTTGATAAACAAGGTCTAGACATATTCAAACTAGACAAATCATGTATCTATACCCCCTAACCCCTAAACTCCGTCTTATGAACTCAAGCATATGAAGAGAAGTGGTTTTGCTCCCAAAAGCTTCATTTTAGAGTGACTAAGAAGGATCCATGCTTACCTTTGCATTTTCATATTTTAATCTTGTTTAAATCATTATCAGACCTAGGATTTGACCAAGATACAAATGGGTGGGCACAAAATTCAAAAAAACAGAATAATGAAAAACAAAAGCACGTAGTCTTCTTATGTCATATCGTATGCATTCAAGTTAAACAAGGTCTAGGTATATCCAAACCAGAAAAATCATGTATCTACCCCTGTTGATCTTATGAAGTCTAGCATATGAAGAGAAGTCGTTTTGGGTTTCAAACATGGAAATTTCAAGAACATCCCAAAAGCTTCATTTTAGAGTGACTAAGAAGGATACATGCTTCACTTTTCATTTTCATGTTTTAAACTTGTTTCAATCTTAGTCAAACCTAAGATTTGACCAAGATTCAAATATATGAGCATAAAATTCAAAAAAAACAAAAAATGAAAACCAAGGCACGTAGTCTTCTTATGTCATATAGTAAGCAATCAATTAAGTTGATAAACAAGGTCTATACATATTCAAACCAGGAAAATCATGTATCTACCCCCTAACCCTAGCTAAACTCTGTGTTATGAAGTCAAGCATGCATGAAGAGAAGTGGTTTTTGGTTTCAAACGTTTAAGCCAAAAGGTAAGCATGGATCCTCCTCAGTCACTGTAAAATGAAGCTTTTGGGAGGTTTGTGAAATTTCCATGTTTGAAACTCAAAACCACTTAAGACAGAGTTTATGGTTAGGTGTAGATACATGATTTTTCTTGTTTGAATATGTCTAGACCTTGTTTATCAACTTGAATTTTTTACTATATGATATAAGAAGGCTATATATGTGCTTTGGTTTTTCATTTTTTGATTTCTTTCGAATTTTTTATGCCTATTTAAATCTTGGTCAAATCCTAGGTTTAAACAAGTTTAATACATGAAAATGAAACGGTAAGCATGAATCCTTCCTTACTCACTCTAAAATGAAGGTACTTGAAAATTTTATATTTGAAACCCAAAACCCCAGTTCTCTTCATATGTTTGACTTCATAAGACAGAGTTTAGGGTTAGGGGTAGATATGATACATGATATTTCTGCTTTGAATATGTCTAGACCTTGTTTATCAACTTGAATGCTTACTATATGACATAAGAAGGCTATATATGTGTTTTGGTTTTCCATTTTTTTTGAATTTTTCTGAATTTTTACTCCCATTTGAATCTTGGTCAATTCCTAGGTTTGACCAAGGTTAAAACAAGTTTAAAACATGGCAATGAAAAGGTAAGCATGGATCCTTCTTAGTCACTCTAAAATGAAGCTTTTGGGAGGTTTTTGAAATTTCCATGTTTGAAACCCAAAATCACTTCTCTTCATGCTTGACTTCATAAGGCAGAGTTTAGGGTTAGGGGTAGATACATGATTTGTTTGGTTTGAATATGTCTAGACCTTGTTTATCAACTTGAATGCTTATATGAGATCGAAGAATTCTATGGTTTTTTTTTTTGAATTTTTACCCATTTGAATCTTGGTCAAATCCTAGGTTTGACCAAGATTTAAACAAGTTAAGAAATTGAAAATGAAAAAGGTAATCCTGGATCCTTCTTAGTCACTGTAGAATGAAGCTTTTGGGAGGTTTGTGAAATTTCCATGTTTGAAACCCAAAACCAGTTCTCTTCATATGTTTGACTTCATAAGACAGAGTTTTTATCAACTCGAGTGCTTACTATATGACATAAGAAGGCTATATATGTGCTTTGGTTTTTCATTTGTTGATTTTTTTCCGAATTTTTATGCCCATTTAAATCTTGGTCAAATCCTAGGTTTGACCAAGGTTTAAACAAGTTTAAAACATGAAAAGAAAAGGTAAGAATGGATCCTTCTTAGTCATTCTAAAATGAATGAAGCTTTTGGGATGTTCTCACAAATCGATCTAGTCTACATGACTTTGATAAATTTTAATTAAGAAGCAGCAACTTAACAATAATTACCCAAAATCTAACAGCTGGTTCGACAACAACCTGGACGTTACGCTAAAATGAACTGCGAAAACAACGAACAGCACTTTTGTAGTACTGTACTCGGTACTCCGTACTTGCTCCAGATAATCCCCATTGCTTCACTACTACAGTAGTACTACCCTGGCTCGCATTCATTGTTTCCCCTGACTATTCAGAGCTTTGGACGTCCATCAGAGTTGTAGTCAGTAGTACAGTACTGCTAGCTCGATTAATGGCGTGCTATAAAATTCTATACTAGCCGACAGATGTCCATTCCTCGGGTTGCGCGCCAGAGCCTTCGAAGAGAAGGTAGCCGCTCTGTCCCGTTGATTTACGGTGGACGGACAGGATACTCCGGACCGCTCTCGATTCATTTGCTTCTGCTCCCGCGTCCTGACCCTTGAGCCCCCTCTCGGCCGTTGATTTAGGATGGGCGGACCAGGTTGCTCGAAGCGAGGGCAGGAGACGGTTGTCTGGTTTTAATAGGGGGGAGTACTTCTTCCATCCCCTTCTTGCTTCACTTCCAGTCTCCTTCCACTTCCAGCGATGCCTCCGAAGTCAAGGCCACCATCTCGCTTGAAGAAGCACCATCTAGTGTTGACCAAGGACGCGGAGAGTTCCCGCCGGCGGTCTATCCAGATGCTGGCCGCGAGAAAGGGCCCGCCAGAAAACGAAGGCCCTGCTTCGCGCTCGTCTCGGAACGGCGTCAGTCGTGCGGTCGAAGATTCCTGGTTGGTTTCCATCGCCATGTTTCTTGATTCTTCCTGGCCCGGAGGTCCCAACTCTTTATTCCGTATTAATCCTTTTTATACATATCTCAGTGCCCCACGACGCACCCTGACATCTTCTCATGACGACTTCAACCCCTGTCTCCTGCGCTTAGAGGTTACCACTGATTGGACATTTTCGTCTTCCTCTCGTCACTTTGTTTCGGTACTGATGATATTGCCATGCAGGAAGCATCGGCGTGTTTCAGAGATGAGCTTAAAACTCTCGTGGAACTCGCCTCCAACTTTCGCGATGATGTCGATACTTTGAAGGACGAGGTCACCGGCCGGGGCAAGCTGCATGATGTGAGGGTTCCATCAAGTGAGGAAACGAACTCTGTCATCAAGAAGCTCAAGGGCGAGAATTTGATGCTTAAGATCGAGTGCGGCTTTCTTCGCGAAGAAAACGTCGAGCTATCAAACAGGTGCGTTCAAGCTCTCAACGGGAGCCTCAACACCCAACATGATGCGGTGAAGAAGATGATGGATAACAGCATCTTGAAGAAAAACAATATGGTGGAGGACACGCGCGGGATGGTCGATCCAATCCAGGCACCGCAGAAGGAAGTCGATGCGCTCCGAGTCCAGCCACCTTTGCGTAGGTCGCCGAGGCGCCCTCGCGCAGGTCACTGAGGAGCGCACGTCGCCGAGTAGGCTGGGGGATAAGGAATTCCAACGAGAGAAGCGGAATCACCACCTGTCCTGATGGAGGGCCACTCCGCCAAGTAGGCTGGGGGAGAGAAACACTGCCTCTCATTGTTCTTTAGCTAGTCCTCCGATCCATATTACTTGATGTTAAAATGGATGTATCTACAACTGAAATATGTCTAGATACATATATTTTAGTATCACAAAGTAAGTAGTATCAACGTTTATATTGCCCAAGTCTTATTATCCATCCCTAAGGTGGGTCGCTTTTGTAACTACTGATTGCAGATTCGACTCTTCTGCAGACCGAAAGATTTTTAGAGTGACTAAGAATGATTCATGCTTATCTTTCCATTTTCATGTTTTAAACTTGTTTAAATCTTGCTCAAACCTAGGATTTGACCAAGATTCAAATGGGTTTAACAATTAAAAAAATCAGAAAAATGAAAAACCAAAGCACATAGTATTCTTATGTCATATAGTAAGCATTCAAGTTGATAAACAAGGTCTAGACATATTCAAAACACACAAAACATGTATCTACCCCCTAACCCTAAACTCTGTCTTATGAAGTTAAGTATGAGGAGAAGTGATTTTGGGTTTCAAACATGGAAATTTCACAAACCTCCCAAAAGCTTCATTTTAGAGTGACTAAGAAGGATCCATGCTTACCTTTTCATTGCCATTTTTTAAACTTGTTTTAACCTTGGTCAAACCTAGGATTTGACCAAGATTCAAACGGGCGTAAAATTCAAAAAAAATAAAAAAAATAAAAACCAAAGCACATATATAGCCTTCTTATGTCATATAGTAAGCATTCAAGTTGATAAACAAGGTCTAGACATATTCAAACCAGAAATATCATGTATCATATCTACCCCTAACCCTAAACTTTGTCTTATGAAGTCAAACATATGAAGAGAACTGGGGTTTTGTGTTTCAAACATAAAAATTTCAAGTACCTTCATTTTAGAGTGACTGAGAAAGGATTCATGCTTACCTTTTCATTGTCATGTTTTAAACTTGATTAAACCTTGGTCAAACCTAGGATTTGACCAATATTTAAATGGGCATAAAAACTTCGAAAAAATGAAAAAAATGGAAAACCAAAGCACATATATAGCCTTCTTATGTCATAAACATTCAAGTTGATAAACAAGGTCTAGACATATTCAAACAAGAAAAATCATGTATCTACGCCTAACCAAAACCACTGTCTTAAGTGGTTTTGGGTTTCAAACATGGAAATTTCAAAAACATCCCAAAAGCTTCATTTTAGACTGACTAAGAAGGATACACAACCCATTTCATTTTCATGTTTTAAACTTGTTTAAATCTTGGTCAAACCTAGGATTTGACCAAGATTCAAATAAGTAAAAACATGAAAATGAAAAGGTAAGCATCGATCCTTATTAGTCGCTCTAAAATGAAGTTTTTGGGAGGTTTTTGAAATTTTCATGTTTGAAACCCAAAACCACTTCTCTTCATGCATGCTTGACTTCATAAGACATAGTTTAGGGTTAGGGGTAGATACATGATTTTTCTGGTTTGAACATGTCTAGACCTTGATTATCAATTTGAATGCTTACTATATGACATAAGAAGGCTATGTGCTTTGGTTTTTCATTCTTACGATTTTTTTCTTAATTTTTATGCCCATTCGAATCTTGGTCAAATCCCAGGTTTGACCAAGATTTAAACAAGTTTAAAACATGACAATGAAAAGGTAATCAATCCTGGATCCTTCATAATTAATAAGTTAGTCTATTTAAAATGAAGCTTTTGGGAGGTTTTTGAAATTTTTGTGTTTGAAACCAAAAACCACTTCTCTTCATGCTTGACTTCATAAGATAGAGTTTAGGGTTAGGGGTAGATACATGATTTGTATTATTTGAATTGTCTTGACCTTATTTATCATCTTTTAAATGCTTACTATATATATGACATAAGAAGACTATGTGCTTTAGTTTTTCAATTTTCTGATTTTTTAATTTTATGCCCATTTGAATCTTGGTCAAATACTAGGTTTGACAATGATTTAAACAAGTTTAAAATATGAAAATGAAAAGATAAGCATGGATCCTTCTTAGTCACTCTAAAATAAAGCTTTTGGGTGGTTTTTGAAATTTCCATGTTTGAAACCCAAAAGCACTTCTCTTCATGCTTGACTACATAAGACAGAGTTTAGGGTTAGGGGGTAGACACATGATTTTTCTTGTTTGAATATGTCTAGACCTTGTTTATCAACTTTAATGCTTACTATATGACATAAGAAAACTATGTGCTTTGTTTTTTCATTTTTTTATTTTTTTGGAATTTTGATGCACATTTGAATCTTGGTAAAATCCTAGGTTTGACCAAGATTTGAACAAGTATATAACATGAAAATGAAAAGGGAAGCATGTATCCTTCTTAGTCACTCTAAAATGAATTTTTTGGGAGTTTTTTGAAATTTCCATGTTTGAAACCCAAAACCATGCACTTCTCTTCATGCTTGACTTCATAAGATAGAGTTTAGGGGTTTGCGGATAGATACATGATTTGTCTAGTTTGAATAAGTCTAGACCTTGTTTATCAACTTTAATGCTTACTATATGACATAAGAAGACTATGTGCTTTCGTTTTTCATTTTTCTATTTTTTTATTTTATGCCCATTTGAATCTTGGTCAAATCCTAGATTTAACCAGGATTTAAACAAGTTTAAAACATGAAAATGAAAAGGTAAGCCTTGATCCTTCTTAGTCACACTAAAATGAAGCTTTTGGGATGTTCTTGAAATTTCCATGTTTGAACCCAAAACGACTTCTCTTCATGCTAGACTTCATAAGACAGAGTTTAGGGGTTAGCGGGTAGATACATGACTTGTCTAGTTTGAATAAGACTAGACCTTGTTTATCAACTTTAATGCTTACTATATGACATAAGAAGACTATGTGCTTTGGTTTTTCATTTTTCTATATTTTTATTTTATGCCCATTTGAATCTTGGTCAAACCTATATTTGACCAGGATTTAAACAAGTTTAAAACATGAAAATGAAAAGGTAAGCCTTGATCCTTCTTAGTCACACTAAAATGAAGCTTTTGGGATGTTCTTGAAATTTCCATGTTTGAAACCCAAAACGACTTCTCTTCATGCTAGACTTCATAAGACAGAGTTTAAGGTTTAGGGTTATAGATACATGATTTGTATGGTTTAAATATGTATAGACCTTGTTTATCAACTTGAATGCTTACTATATGGCATAAGAAAACTATGTGCTTTGGTTTTTCATTTTTCTGATTTTTTTAAATTTTGATGCCCATCGAATCTTGGTCAAATCCTAGGTTTGACCAAGATTTAAACAAGTTTAAAACATGAAAATGACCAGGGAAGCATGTATCCTTCCTAGTCACTCTAAAATGAATTTTTTGGGAGGTTTTTGAAATTTCCATGTTTGAAACCCAAAACCAGTTCTCTTCATGCTTGACTTCATAAGACAGAGTTTAGGGGTTAGGGGGTAGATACATAATTTGTATGGTTTGAATATGTCTAGACCTTGTTTATCAACTTTAATGCTTACTATATGACATAAGAACACTATGTGCTTTGGTTTTTCATTTTTCTGATTTTTAAATTTTAATGCCCATTTGAATCTTGGTCAAATCCTAGGTTTGACCAAGATTTAAACAAGTTTAAAACATGAAAATGAAAAGGGAAGCATGTATCCTTCTTAGTCACTCTAAAATGAAGTTTTTGGGAGGTTTTTGAAATTTCCATGTTTGAAACCCAAAACCACTTCTCTTCATGCTTGACTTCATAAGACAGAGTTTAGGGGTTAGGGAGTATGTAGATACATGATTTGTATGGTTTGAATATGTGTAGACCTTGTTTATCACCTTTAATGCTTACTATATGACATAAGAAGACTATGTGCTTTGGTTTTTCATTTTTCTGATTTTTTTAATTTTCTGCCCATTTGAATCTTGGTCAAATCCTTGGTTTGACCAATATTTAGACAAGTTTCTAGACCTTGTTTATCAACTTTAATGCTTACTATATGACATAAGAAGACTATGTGCTTTGTTTTTTCATTTTTCTATATTTTTATTTTATGCCCATTTGAATCTTGGTCAAACCTATATTTGACCAGGATTTAAACAAGTTTAAAACATGGAAATGAAAAGGTAAGCCTTGATCCTTCTTAGTCACACTAAAATGAAGCTTTTGGGTGGTTTTGAAATTTCCATGTTTGAAACCCAAAAGTACTTCTCTTCATGCTTGACTACATAAGACAGAGTTTAGGGTTAGGGGGTAGACACATGATTTTTCTTGTTTGAATATGTCTAGACCTTGTTTATCAACTTTAATGCTTACTATATGACATAAGAAGACTATGTGCTTTGGTTTTTCATTTTTCTGATTTTTTTAATTTTCTGCCCATTTGAATCTTGGTCAAATCCTTGGTTTGACCAATATTTAGACAAGTTTAACACGTGAAAACGAACTGATAATCCCATTTGTTGACTCATTTAACTAGTTAATCCCATTTGTTGACTCTCTGTTGACCAGGCACTTGAGGTAAAACTGAGTATATTGCACTAGCCAGTATTAGTACTCAAGGGGAAAACCGAGCACACAAAAAATGCTACAGTATAAGACTCGAGAGTATATCTAAATTTCCAGGGTTAGACTCGAGTACGCGTGTTGCGGTGCAGAAGTGGAAGACGTGCAATTGTTGACGGGTACTGACGCGAGTCGCGGTGCAGAAGTCGAAGACGTGCAATTGTGGACGCGTGTCGCGTTGCAGAAGCCCAAGACGTGCAGACGTTAAATGGTGGACGCGTAGGACGCGGGTCGCATTAACCACCCCTCGCCTTTATAGACGCCTCCTCGCACTATCTCTGTCACTCTCACTCGCTCATGCAACGCCGCCTCTCACGTCCCATCATCTTCTCCAAAGCAAAAACCCTCTCCCTCTCTGCAGGCGAGATGGACATGGAGAATGCGAATCCCATCGTCCATGACGCCGTCGGCTCCAAGCGCGACGCCTCCCTCTTCGACGTCGTCCCCTCAAAGGCCGTCGCCGCCGCCGGTGGCGGTCGTATCCCGCCGGGATGGGACCCCTATGAGCCGGTGCCGTACATCTCGCCTCCGAACCCCTACGACACCTTCATGGACGACCCATGGAACGAGGTAACTATGGTTTGCTCCCTTTTTTCTTCGCCCATTCCTTTTTTAACCCTATTTTTGCTGGTTCCCTAGTAACTATTAGTGCCGATCTGTAGATGGTTGAGTATTGGGTTAATATTTGCGCCGATCGATTTTATTCCATTTTGCTTTGATCCCTTCTTGATTTCGTTTAAGATTTGGAGTTCGGCCGTTCGGTTAATTTATGCAAGTAATAATGGGATCTCAATCAGTTAATTTATGGGATCTCAGTCAGTTATTTTATGCAGGAATCAAAAGATATCAACCGTTTAATTTTGCAAATATTCTGGAATCTGTTCAAAATCAGATCTGGAATCTGTTTCTTTGCCTATGATGAATCGTTGGGCACAAATTTTTACAGAGTGGGTTCAGCGAACCATTGCTGTGTACAAATCTGTTGTGCATGAGCTATGGTTCGCTAACACCATCCCTGTAGACATATAATCGTGTCCACTCTAACTGAGGCTGGCTCTGTTTTTCCTTACTTTGTTATCATGCACGTTAGTCATCGTTGCATCTCATTCACTAATAGTTCCCGTTTGATATGGATCAGCTGTCTGGCAGCGACGTCGGCAGCGACGACGAGCACCATGACGTCAAGACTCGCCAGGTGCTGCGGAGGCTGCAGGTCGGCCAGTACGTCTCCTACTTCGCCAAGGGTGTCTACAGGTGCCCCTTCTGCACTAGGAGGCTCGGCCGCACTGACTTCAACTGCCTCCTCACGCATGCCGAGAACATCGGCAACACCAACCCCAAGGTCGGCGCGTCGGTGAACCCCCACTCCTTCCGCGCCAAGCACATGGCGCTCGGCATGCACCTCCGCAGCATCCAGCGGGTGGAGATCTCCGCCGGGCGCATGCCTCCGCTCAAGCCCAAGGCTCCCAAGGGGAGCAACAAGTGGAGGCAGATGGGGTAGGCGGAGTCCCGGACGTGTGCTGCTGCTGCAAAGCAGCTTCTATTTTGTTGTTAGCTAGGGATCCCTTGTTGTTATGTTGTTAGTATGATGGTGTTGTGAAGAACCTCGAACCTGTTGGCTGCTGTGTATGCAGCTTATTATCTAGGGAGGGATCCCTATTATCTATCCCTATTCTACTGGAGTATATTTTGTTGGCCCTACTTTGTTTTCTCGATTTACTATTACTGCGAATTTGTCGTACGGAGTACATTACCCTGGAGATTTGCTTCTAGATTTAACTACATACATATGGACCAGAGGGAGTACTAGATTTGCTGCCATATTGGGCAAACAACGAGGGCCAAAAGGCACAAATAATTGAAGAAAGACAGAAATGCAAGCTTCTCTAGATTTGATACTTTTGGTTAATAAAGACAAAGAGACAGAGGGGGAAAAGGTGCTCTTAAAAATGCCAATTCGCGCCGAGAGAGACAGAACCCAGCTCCTGCTCACGTACAACCAAACGCGGTCTCGTCCTGTCCCACGCGGTCCCTTTCTACTAGCCCCACACGTCAGCACGGAACGGTCAACTAAACTGGAATCCTCCCGTCTGAGCTCCTTCTGCGGGTAACAAATAAGGGCTTGGCGAAAACTGAGGAAAAACATAAGGCAATCTTATTGACTAATATAGCTGTTTAATTAATAAAAGGATTAGCTACAACGTGCTCAGTTTGCCCATTTATTAAGGTATAAGACTGGCAGGAGAGAAAGTAATCGCTAGTTTCCTCATTTTGCCCCTGCATGCTCGCACGATTAAAGCTCCTTCCGCACGCGCTGGACTCCTCGTTTCCTTAAACCTCCTCGTTTCTCGGGATAGACCAACAGTTTTTCAGGATCTTGGGGGTTTTTTTTTGACAATCAATACCACATATATTCATAGCAAAAATAGTACATGGTAGAGGGCTACATGACGACTAGATATATCACCAAAAAGGGTGATGCATGTCTCCTTCACCAAAACAGCTGAAACAAGCAGTACACGGACGCAAGTACACCACCATAATAATACTACTACATTAACACAAGTACGAGTAATAAAGTAAGAGTACTACTCCCTCTAATCTAATTTAAACCAAAATAAAACTTAAACTTCATCCTAAATTTGAACTAGTGCCTCGTCCTCGTTCTTCGCTCATTTTCTGATCCAAGACGGCGCAGAGTGCCAGAGTGCATGGCACGGAACTCTTCATCGGTGGCATGCCATGGGCATGTCACCGGATGCATGATTTTTTTCGCAATGTTTTAAATTTGAATTTAGGCCGCATGTCACACGGTGACATGGAAAAGGTGCATGTCACCTGGTGGTGGTAGGCAACTACCCTTATTTACGGCGGCGTAGGCGACTGGACGCCGCGTGGCCAGCCGCTGCCTCGTGGCCGCCTCGGTTTCCACGCGGGAGACCATTAAACGCCGACGACCAACCTTCCCGCGTCACGGTTAGCGACTATGACTATAAGGGCAAAACGCTAAACTCTCTCGTTCCATTCACTTTCTTCCTCTCTCCACCTAACAAACATTTGTTCGTCGCTCTCTCCTCCAGCAATGTCTTCAAAATTCAGGTCGTCGGCGGTCAAGTACGCGGAGAAAAAACGCCGGCTCGAAATTTCGAGAGACGCTTCCAGAAACCAAGTGGGCTCGCCGTCGCCGCCGCCGCCGCCGAAACGCGTCCGTGCTGTGCTCACCGGGTTAGTTTCCTTCGCCATGTACTTTCGTTTCTTCTTGCCCGGGCTCAAGCTCTTTAAGAGTCTCTATGGTTATACATCTTAAAGGGTTGGAAGTTCCAACGACGCCCCTACTGCACCAACTTCCACGACCAAGGAATCATCGTCGTCCGATGATTTCAACCCGGCCCTACCCCGGCGAAATGAGGTAGCACCAACTTCTTCTTCTTCTTCTTCTTCTTCTTCTTCTTCTTCTTCTTCTTCTTCTTCTTCCTTTGCGCTTACTTGCTACCGATGATTTCGCCCTGAAGGAAGCGGCGCCGACTATCGACACCACTGTCGCCATCTTGATGGAAAAAAACGAGGAGCTCAGCTTAGAGTGTGATCGCCTCCGAGACGATTTGGCTGCCAAGAAGAAGAATTCGAAAACTCTTGTGGAGCTCATTTGCAGCCTTCGAAATGAGCGCGATATGTTGAAGAACGAGCTGATTAAGCAGAAAGCATCAGCGGAGAAAGCCAGCAGCATACTCAAGACTGTGTGCCTCGACAGAGACAAGTCTGATATAGAGTACAAAATCCTTCTTCAGGATAAAGTACAGCTCCAAAAGTTGAACCTTGAATATGCTGACATCGCCATCCTTGCCCTTCTCGAGAGGCAGAAGGCACAAGATAAGTTGATGCACCTGATGTTGGAGAGCTGCAGTGAAAGAGAAGAGACATTGAAAGAAGTGAGCAGTTTGGTGGGATACATGAGTGACGTCGGGCGTACTTCGCAGAATCCGCCCCGGCTGAGCTCAAATTCCAGCGGAACCAGCTTTCAGCAATGCATGTTAGGCGCACCTACAACTTCTACTCATTGATTAGAGGTCGCACGACATGGCATTTTCCCTCGAAATAGTAGTACTGTACTAATAGTTGTACTACTTAATATCTACCTTTTTGTAAAATAATTTCTTACATGTATTAGAAACTACCCCTCTCGTTTCTGGATGCACCCGGGACATTGTCATCCGGCCCTCTTCTGGACAAACCCCCTCGGGAAGGGCGGTATATTTTGCACATTTCGCTACTAGTACTTCTAATTCCACCGCTTATTTTTCTAATCCGTTAAATCGTTAATTGGATGACCAACTGATGGAAGCTGCGATAGATTAGACCAACAAGTGGTGAATTGTGCAAAAGATATGTCCGTGTTTTATGCAAAAGAGTGATATGGGGATCTGGTGGAATCTTGAATTTCCTCTTCAGTGGTAGGCATGCTTCACTTATAGCTGGAGTACATTGCGGACCTGGTGCATTTCGTCAGTACCGATCAGCTATTTTTGCTTATCCGGGAAGAAAAGGTAGTACTAGCCTTTTCTGTGAGATGTCTTTTCAGTGCTACGGAGTTGTCTGTTCACTGCTTGCTTTGTCTGTCGGTGACTTTGCCAAGCTGACTTTGCCATGACTTTGGGTGACTGATATGTGGACCACAGTTGTAAGTGACTCAAAGTCACTGACTTTGGGGACTCGTGAATGCTTCGTATATTTCTGACGGTTTCTGAATTATGTACTCCGTACAAATTTTGTAATATTGGTCAAACTAGTTTTGACCAGGGTTTGTGTAGGGTGTTTTTTTTTTGGTTGGTCCAAATGGTGTTGTGTGGTCCAAATGTGATGTATCATCACACCACCATGTGCCCCCCTCCCCCCACCCCACCCCTAGGTTTTGGTAATGCCATTCTGATACATGCTTCTTAGAAGGAGTACATTTTTTCCGTTAGGGCATGACAATTTTGAAAAATTCAAAAAAAAATGGGAAGACAGAATGGTAACATCATTTTCCATGTGATGATGCACCCCTGTGCCAAATTTTGGTTCATTTTAAGAATGTAAGGTGACAAATTACTCGAGGAAGCTAGTTGGAGTAGACGGGCATGATCGGATTGGCATAGGCGATTTATTTTTTGAAGGATGTTATTTTTCATAGACAATATCTGACACAAAAAATAAAATGTTAAGGTCTCATATTATTCTGAATGATTTTGAATTACTTATGACGTTTGGAAGTATTGGTATACATGAGTCCCAGATGAAGTTAAATGGTCCAAAAAAAAGTTTCGTACACGTCTCCCAGAAAGTGGAAAGTCGAGTACATGCATGACTTCACGCGTCCACTACTGGATACAGGGGGTCGGAGGCTATAACATAATCGGCCTCATCATCTCTCGCGAGCTCGTCCTCTCCACTCCCCCAACTTGCCTCCCCCACACTGTGAAAACCCCCATCCACTCACCGCACCTCTGAGGCATCGACTTTCCCGTTTCCAACCACAACAGCATGAAGATAGGTATTGCATACGAGGCGGAGCAATAGGCGACCGCCCACGCAGAGGATGCCTCTACGGTAGTGGCCTTCGTGGTGGGTGAGGCTTCACCGGGCACCCAAGCCGCTCGTCTCCTCTGCTTGTCGGATTCTTCAACCTCGGTCGAAATGGGCATCCTAGCCGTCACGACGGGTGAGGCTTCACCGGGCACCCATGCCGCTCGTCTCCTCTGCTTGTCTGGTTCTTCGACCTCGGTCGAAACGGGCGTCCTGGCCGTCGAGCAGAAGGTGGATACCAACGTTGTTTATCCCGCCGAAGATGTGCACGGCGTTGCAGGCCACCACGGCGAGGTCTTCCTAGGCCCGATGCTGGACGCGAACCTCGACCCCTTCGATGATTTCGGCCCAAACGTTCAGTTCCAGGAGGATGTTGAGGGTGATGACGAGGAGGTACTTCTCTTTTACCGAAACTGTCCCAACCCTCTTTGTGTCATATTGCTGTTCACATGGTTTGCACGAGCCTGGTTCTTGATTGATTTGATATCCTACCTTGTTCTTGTAGATGTAATTGATTCTACGATTCGTAAGATCAGATTCTAGTTTAATTTCGACTAATCTGCCATGTAGTCATATAATCAATTTATGTGTTCATACTTAGTGGACTTGCAATTGTTGTGGCTAATGTTCATGGTTGTTCATAGGGTTTCTCATGATTTATTACGATTTCTTCTGCCATTTACTTGTTCTACACATTTAATTTTAGGGTTTCTAAGGTTTGATTATGTTAGTGGAGTATTTATTCGATCTGTCATAAAAACTTGATTATGTAGTACTTAATAATTCATAGGAGTATTCTGATGACATGGACAACAACAAGGTGCGCAGGGACCGGAAAAGCCGCTATGTTCTCAAGCGGCTGAAGGGTGGTGAAATTCGTTTCTGCATGCGCGGGGAGCTATTTTGCCCATTATGTGGCAAATTTCTCTAGAAGGACATCCACAGCCTGATCCAACATGCGATGGGTGTAGGCCTAAGTACATAGGGGGAAACACCGCCCTGCAACCAAGGCCAAGTACGCATCATATGGCCTCTTCCTCCAGAATTACGTCTTGCCTAGCTTGCTCCACGTCAACGCCCCTGCTGCTGGCCCTCATGCTCCTGGTCATGTTTAAAGTTCATATGTGTAATCTTAATCCCTTTGGAAGTTCAGCATTAAACTCTACTAGTACAACCGTGGTGGTCTTGTGATGTAGTACTCTTTTGATGCATTTGTGATGTAGTAGTACTTTTTTTTGAAATGATATAGTACTATCTAAGAAAAGTACTCCCTCCGATTCACATTCATTTCACATCAAGAAATATGGATCAGAGCGAGGGAGTAAATTAAACATGGCATCTCGTGCATGAAGCTTGACATATCGATCAGGTTGGCTAGAATAGCAATACAATGTTGCTCATTAGGCAAATGCATGCCATGTACGATAGTATACATCCAGTAAAGAAGTCTATACTGACATAAAAAACTACTTTGGGGATGAGAGTCAATTGGGGCATCTACAATATAGAAAATCTTGCTCGTAGATGATTTTGGCTAAGAGGGTTTTACTCACATTACACGTGCCACTTTCCTTGTCTGCAAAACAAGTTCCAATAAAGGGAGAGGAAAGAAGAGGGTATTGTGGGCGAGATTGAACACCTTTTTTATGTGTTAATCTGAGGCCTCGTTTAGATGAGGATTTCGACTTATGCCTAACAGCTCAACACATCCACAAATAACTCTGCTTGCGCACACCACCGTTCATTAAAAATAACAATATTAGCTCGCAAGATTAAGAACAAAGTGAATTTAAGTAACTTGGTAAGCTTTTCAAGCAATATATTCAGAGAAAGAGCACACATGTTCGGCTCAAAATAATCATAAGAGAAGAACAATAAATCTAAGACACCACATGGATTCATACCTTGAGTCGACGCTGGCTCGTAGAAGGGCGGCCGCGCCTCGAGGATGCCGGGGACGTCTCCACCTCGGTCTCACTTGTGACTGCTTATCGGCGGGTGGTGCGCCGCGCCATGTAGAAGATCTATCAAGAGATGAGAGCCCGATGACGCTACCGACGCCTCAACCTTGATAGCACCGACTTGTTGCTCCGCACCGAGATGCGCCACGTGCAAGATTTAGCGGATGCACTAATTTTAGAGATATGTCATGATCATTGTAACAAATTTCAACGTGATGATGATTTGATCTTGTACTCGGCCTTGAACATAAGAACTAGTACAATCTCACCTTTTTTTTAATCATTATCCTTTGCGAGATTTAGCGGTTGCGCCAAATTCAGAGAAATATCATGATCATGGTAACACAATTTTCAATATAATGATGATTTGATGTTGCACTCGACCTTGAACATAAGTACTAGTACGGTCTCACAAATTTGTATCATTATACTTTGCAAGTTTTAGTGGATGCGCCCATTTTCAGAGGTAGATCATGATCATGGTAAGTTGGTAACAAATTTTCAACGTGATGATGATTTGATTTTGCACTCGGCCTTGAACAGAGGTACTAGTACGGTCTCATAATTTTTTATCATTATACTTGGACGGTGGCCAAATTCAAAATCTCATAGCGGCAAAACTTCCCGCCCACAAAATACAAAAATTTCACACGCTTCCAAATTCCCATTCTACCCCTGTGGAGATGGCAGCAAAGTCGGTTGGTGGGGGGGTCTGCCCGTCATTTTTTGGATCACCACCTCCCTAGCCCGGAAACCCTCCCAAAAAAAATTCATTTCCCTCAGACCACCCACCGGAACTTCCCAAGTCCCTCTCTCCCACCTCCACGACCACCGCACCGGAACATCCCCGCCGGACTTCCCTGGCCTACCCGAGCCCTCGCGATCCTCGTCATCCGGCTGCCTGCCGGAGCCGCTTCATCGACGCCGTCATCAACCGGACCGGATCATCCCCGCCGAACCTCGAAACCATATGCTCATCCAGCAGTCTACCGCAGTCGCTTCAGCTGCGGTATCGTCCACCCCGCCGGAGCCGCTTCGCCGGATCCGTCGTCCACCGCATCGGATCTTGCTCACCGACACCGCTGTGCATGAACCGGATCTGCTTCACCGGCGCCGTGCATGATCTAAACTCTTCTACTGTCGCTTTTCTATTGCTTGCCTGCAAGTTCTTGTTTAATCTTGGGGGAACCTGTTTGTGCTAACGACGCGCCGTTACGTCTTTGCAGATTAGATGAGTAACCATGAAGTGTAATGGCCGTCTCTCCAACCCCAAGTAGCACATGTAGCGTACTTCATCACCGGATCTATCAACCCCAGGAAGATCTGCTGTGACTCCCACAGAGTGCTTCTCCTAATGTAAGTCCCTTGTTTTAGCGCCATGTTCTGGGTTCAGATGCTTGTTTGTCTGAAGCTCTTTTAGTTCATTCCTAGCTATGACCGTAACACGTTGCTATTTTCTACTTCATTGCTAACTTTAAGCGATTGAACATTTTGGTTTGCATTCCCTGCTCTGTAGATGTAGCCATCATAACTTCTATCTTGCTCAGTCGTTGTTACAAAAATTATACTGTAGGTATTATAGTAACATCCTGCTATTATTTAGTTCATGGCCAATTTTAAGTAATTGCACATGTTGGTTCGCATTCCCTGCTCTATAGCTTTTGGCATCGTAACTTCTATATTTGGTTTACATTCCCTGCTCTGTAGATCTAGCCATCATAACTTTATCTTGCTCAGTCGTTGTTACAAAAATTATGGCCTGCTACTATGTTGTTTGTGCCAATTTTTTACTCCATGAACATGTTGGCTTGCATTCCCTGTACTACAGGTGATGCCATTGTTTTGTATCTAGTTCATTGTAAGCTAACAAAGTAAGGACTTAGTTTGGCATGCTATCACTCTGCTATCTAGCCTGTAGTACAAATAAACTTGTCATACTACTAGATAATAATTTTGCGTGCCATCTTGTTCTTCAAAAGCTGCATTATTGACTTGTTTCTCTGACTTGGCATGACGCTCACATATGGAAAGCTGAACATATTGGTTTGCATTCCCTCTTATACAAGTTCACAGGTGATCCCACTATATTCTGTATCTGGTCCATCCTAAGCTCCAGCATTAACTATCCTCCATGTGTTGCTCATTACAAGTTTATATCCCGAAACATCTTGATTTGCATCCCCTTCACTATAAGTTCAGGAGTATTATTTAGTTCACGGCCAAAATGAAGTAATTGCACTTGGCACATGTTGGTTCACATTCCCTCCTCTTTAGCTTTTGCCATCGTAACTTCTATTTTTGGTTTACATTCCCTGCTCTGTAGATGTAGCCATCATAACTTCATCTTGCTCAGTCGTTGTTACAAAATTTATAGCCTGCTACTATGTTGTTCATGCCAATTTTGTACTCCCTGAACATGTTGGTTTGCATGGGACTCGACAGTAGTAAGTCTGCTGTTTCATTCTAACATGCTCTGTTATATTGGCTGTTGGTATGCGGCATGCACTCTTTGTTTGCTTATTGTGCGCATTACAATGATCTTGTTATAACGACGAAATGATGAGTTCCAAATTCTTTGCCAAACAATATTGTAGTGTCTTTGCCTTTCCATTGTTGCTGTCTTAACTTGTAATGTCTTTGTTTCGGATATAGGTGCTGCATGGACAACTTAAAAGATTGCCGGATCGCTTCATTGTATTGCTAGGTTTAATTACCATTCAATTTCTCTGGGTTCTGTAATATTTTTTTCAATGCCTTGCAGCTGATGTAATATTTAGTTAGTTTTTATAGTTCTTTCGCGCATTTTTTCTTTGGTCCTTGTGGTAAGTGAGGCTATCCGACAGAAATCAATGCTGCGTAAATATTCTCAGTATCTAAAACACGAATTCCCATCCCTTAAACGGCCCAATTAAGCGAAATCACATATGTGCCGCCCGCAAAATCCTAAAGCGCATATTATGCCGGCATATAAACAAGAACTAAACGGGCTGGCCCACTTACTTCTTGGGCCAGCCCATTTGATTACTATGGACCCCACACACTAATTGGGCTGGCCCACTTGCTTTAAGGTGGACCCCACCAACTACTGGCCCGGCCCACTAATTAGTTGGGCTGCCCATTTGCTTTTTTGTGGACCCCACATAATAAATGGGCCGGCCCTTTAAGAGGAAAGTGGGACCCACTGTTTTTGGCCCGGCCCACTATCTTGTTGGGCCGGCCCACTTGCTATATGGTGGACCCCACATACTAGTTGGGCCGGCCTTTAACAGAAAGTGGGACCCACATGTGTTTTTGGCCCGGCCCACTATCTTGTTGGGCCGCCCACTTGCTATATGGTGGTCCCACATACTAAATGGGCCCCTTTTAGAGGAAAGTGGACCCACTGCGTTTTTGGCCCGCCCACTATCTTGGGCCGGCCCCACCCGCTATATGGTGGACCCCACATACCAATTGGGCCGCCTTACCAGAAAGTGGGACCCACTGTTTTTTGGCCCGCCCATATCTTGCCGCCACCACTTGCTATATGGTGGACCCCACATACTAAATGGGCTGGCCCTTTAACAGGAAAGTGGGACCCACTGTGTTTTTGGCCCGGCCCACTATTTTGTTGGGCCGCCCACTTGCCGATGGTGGACCCCACAAACGAAATGGGCCGACCCTTTAACTGGAAAGTGGGACCCACCTGTGTTTTTGGCCCGGCCCACTAGCTTGTTGGGCCGCCCACTTGCTATACGGTGGACCCCACACACTAAATGGGCCGGCCCTTTAACAGAAAGTGGGACCCACCTGTGTTTTTGGCCCGGCCACTTGCTTCTTGGGCCGGCCCACAAGGTGGACCCCACATGTTAAATGGGCCGGCCATTTAAGTTTTGACCAGTCAACCTTAGAGGTTAGGCCCGGCCCACGTAACTAATGGACCAGCCCAGCTATAGTTGACCGGTCAAACTATGTCATCTGGCCCGCCCGCTTAAGACGTGGCAGGCCTCGTGTGGGCCTACCATCTACCACGGGTTTCAACGTTAACGCCGTTAACCGTGCTAACGGCGTCGCCACGTGTCGCTTGCATGACGTCGCAGCCAACGGGCTCCCGAAAACACTTCCGCAACGGTCCGATTTTCCGTGGCGGAAGGGCGCCCAAGCGCGACGGACCGAAAAATCGTCGTTGGACTTTGCCTGACGCAGTTTCGACAACGGAACCCATATCGTCGGGTTAGGCCCATAGGCGACGAAAAATACCCCTTAGCGGACGATTTTGAGACGTTGTCTATCAGAACTTTTCTTGTAGTGTATTCCTTGTTCCATCAAGAATAATTATGTTAGAACTGCTCTATGTGATTTGGGAGCAGGAGTTAGTGTAATGCCTTTTTCTCTTTACAAGAGACTTGATTTAGATAAGTTGATACCAACTGATATATCTTTGCAAATGGCTGATAAATCTACCGCTATTCCTGTTGGTGTATGTGAAAATGTTCCTGTTCAAGTTACTCAACATTGCTTGATATTAAATGATTTTGTTGTGTTGGAAATGCCTGAAGATGATAATATGTCTATTATTCTTGGAAGACCCTTTCTTAATACTGCAGGGGCTGTTATTGATTGCAATAAAGGAAAAGTTACTTTCAATGTTGATGACAAGGAACATACTGTCTATTTTCCCAAGAGGATTGATAAAGTATATGGAGTTAATACAATTTGTAATGTGAAAACTATCAAGGTGGGATCCATTGATTGTCCTATATATGAGCCTAAAGAAGAATATCAAACTATTGTGATTGGATCCATATCAATTCAATATAAGGTAACATGATTGATTTGAGGTTTATTCTTCTTATGTCATATAAAATTTATTTGGTAGCAAGACTTGATCAACCTTGTTAACAAGTATATTTTAATGCATGAGAGAGTTAAACAACATTTCTTTCTTTCTTTCTTCCTCCACTTGTTTTACTTGCTGTAGCACTTTTGTTTTGCAATATGCTTTAGTTGTTTAGGATTTTAGAAATCATTTTCCTGCGCAGTAATAATTACTTTAACACCCAGAAATGTGCATTTTTCGAAGTTCTCAAAAATTTACAAAAATTATACTGGTAGTCTTATTTTTCGAAGGGGCACCTGGGAGCACCTGGGGATGACCAGGGGCACCCTGGCACCCCAAGGCCAAGCGGCCAGCAAGGGGGGCGCGCCACCCTGGTGTGTGGGCCCCTCCTTGCCCCACTTCATCATCTCTTTCACCCATTCTCTTCTCTCTCCCGAAAAAACTCGTACTCACTTTCTCTCACTCGCGTTTCTGCTCAAGAACTCGAGATTTCTCGATCTCTTTGCTCAGCCCAGATTTCTGTCTGAAATTTGGCACATTTGCTCTCCGGTATGTGACTCCTTTGATTATCCAATTAGAATTTTGTTTGGTTGAGTATATATTGAATATTTTGCTGCTGTAGGTAACATGTTTAGTGAGCTTGCATGCTTGTTCTAAGTGGTAGAAACTAGTTTTGATGCATGTTTAGTACTCTAGCAAGTTCCTATAGTAGTTTTCCTCAATTATATACCTTGAAATCAAATTTTATAATGATTGTTGAAAAATTTCAGAAAATGGAAGGAAGTAGGCACCAACTAAACCAACAAGAATTGGAGGTGCAACAAGTCATGAGAGTTCACCGCGAAGAGGGAGTATACCCCTCTTATTACCCATGTACTGATTTTATGCGGAATGCAGGAATCCTGCAAGATGTTCAAACACTGATTTCCAATGCAGGGTTGGAAAGTTTTATTGTTGGTGAACCTTACCAATATGCGAAACTAACAATGTCGGTGGTGCAGGATTTCGAATTTCATCGGTCCCAAACTAACCCCATGGTCCGATACAAGATTTATAACAAAACTGTCAACTTGCCATTTACTGATTTTTGTGCAGCAATTAGAGTGCCACAATGGGGATCATGCGAGAAGGTCAGGGGAACGCCGCGGGAGCTCTCGAGTCTTTATACAATGATTTGTCAAGGGAGAAGCTTCTCCGATGATGGTGGTAAGATCAGTAGCATTCAACTCCCAGCTATCCGCTACTTTGCTTATTTCGTTACAAAGTGCGTTCTTGCTAGAAAGAATGCAAGTAAGTTGTCTGTCCAAGATATGGCTTTCTTAGCTGCCGCTTTGCAACAGGATAGGACTTATAATTTGGGTGCTTTAATAGCTTGTAGACTTGCTACTAACCGTGAGAAGGGAGGAATTTGTGGAGGTCTCATCGCCTCTCGCTTATTAGCTATGCATGGTGTAGAACCTCACCATCTAGATATTCCGCTCTCCATGGAGAAACTTGATGTTGTTTCCATGATTAAACATGAGTTTATTTCAGATGCGTCTAATTTGAACAACCTGTATTATAGGATAACATTTTATAAGAAAAATTGGAGAATAACTAAGAAAATTGAAAAACTAGTACGATTGCCTGCACCTGTTCTGCTTAACCTTGATTCCAGGAAAGGGTGGTCGGTCACAGAAAATGAGCTAAATGCATACATAGAAAGGGAAGGCCATCATGCAAGGGACGGCACGGAGGAGGCCGAGGAGCACCTCGACTCTTCATCCGATGCAGCGAGCTCCTCATATCAACATTATGGTCATGTGGAGCCTCCACGACATTCTTCTGCGCAGGGGCCTTATTATCACTCCATGTACGATCCACCGGCGTGGAACCCCGACCCTCGTTGGGAATGAACTCCACTTAGGCCAAAAGCCTAAGCTTGGGGGGAGGTATACCAGCATCACTCATTCTTTGCATATTATTGTTGCTGGATACTTGTACATACTTGTTTAGTTTCTTAGAGTGGTTTTCTAATGAGAGGGAGATGATATTTGGGGAAGTGCTGTCCAAAAACAGATTCTGGTCTGTTACCAAAAAAATTCGTACGCACAGCCAGAACGTTATCTTGAGTTGCAAATTTTTGAGCATGTGCCCCAGGTTGTCTTCTAACTTTCATTAGTTGAACACTTTTTGAGCTGAGCAACGGAAGATTTTTGTTAAATTCGATTTCTGTACTGCTGTCAGGTTTTGGCAGATTTCTGCCATCCTGCTTTTCTGTGTTTCTGTTAGTTTGCATTCTCTTGTTTTCGCTTTGTTTCTTTCCTAAAACACAAAAAGACCAAAAATATTTATGTTGTTTCTCTTCACCATTTGTTTATTTGGTTCTTTGCTCTTATTTTACTTTATGTGCTATCGTTGGTTTGCTATGAGAAAACCCAAAAAGATTTTGCTTTGTTTTCTTGTTTCCTTTGTTCTTGTTTCTAACCCGAAAACACCAAAAATATTTGTTGTTCTTCTTTGGTTTTGTAAAGTTCATTAGGGAGTTTAGAGGTCTCCGGTGGTTGGAGCTTGGTTTCATTTCATGTTATTATTCAAGCTGCACAAGTGAAAGGCAATAATTACGATCTATGGCAACTTGATTGTGGTAAGAGGCTGGTATGAACTCTATTTGTTTTCATTTTTTGTACATATACTCATCCATGTGAGCATGCTTAGTTGGTTCATGTGAGGTATATGTCATTTAATGAAAGTCTAGTAGTTTATGATCTCTCATAATTAGTTCCAATCTATTAATAATGAGTAGCATGTCAGGAATATTCGCTTGCATTGTTTTATTCATAGTTCAGTATGACATTGCGGTATCCTCCTCTGAATAATTCACCTGAATCGACTTGGCACATGCTCACACATGCACATGCTTAAACAAAAGTCAATTAAGTCTCGATGATTTACTTTGCTTTAGAGTCCTTGTATCACTTTTATGCCTCCGTTAATTTTATTTTGTCGCAAGCATGATTATGACAGTTAATGCTCTCTTGATTGTCGCTTCCCAGTCTATTGCTAGCTTCCACTTGTACTGAGCGGGAACGCTGCTCGTGCTTCCAAACATCTGAAAACCAAGTTATTCCAAAGTTTCCACCATAAATACCTATGCATGGCATTTCAAACCATTCCAAGTAAATTCTCATGTGCTACCTTTAAACCTTCAAAATACTTCTCAATTTGTGTTAATGTTTTATAGCTCATGAGGAAATATGTGGTGTTTTATCTTTCAACCTTGTCATTTACTCCGGACTTTCACTAATGGACTAGTGGCACATCCGCTTATCCAATAAATTTGCAAAAAGAGCTGGCAACGGGGTTCCCAGCCCCAATTAATCAACCTTCATTAATAATTCTCTTCACGTGTTTTGCTCTGATTCATCAATAAGCAACTTAACCTGCAAATAGACACTTCCCCATGGTATGTGAATGTTGGAAGGCACCCGAGGATTCGGTTAGCCATGGCTTGTGTAAGCAAAGGTTGGGGGAGTGTCATCCATAATGAAACTAAAATACATGTGTGAACAAAAGAGAAGAGGGATGATCTACCTTGCTGGTAGAGATAACGTCCTTCATGGGAGCCGCTCTTGAGAGTCTGGTTGGCGAGGTGGTTAGAGTACCCACAATCATTCGTTGACAACAACAAACACCTCTCAAAATAATTTTACTTCTGTCTTTGAAAAATGAAAAGCTCTAGCACATGTTAATCCCTGCTTCCCTCTGCGAAGGGTCAATCTTTTACTTCTATGTTGAGTCACCATCCTTTCTTTGAGCACTTTCTTGAGAGCATGACTGTCATTCTTAGTATAATATGCTTGTCCCAAAATATGATCAGCTGTGGTATAACTTTGATGCTTTTATCTTTGACAAATTTACTTCTAGTCTTTCTATGAACTTCAGAGGTGCCTGGGCATTTATGTTTTGCTACAAATACAGGCAAGCGAGATACCACTTTATCATATCCTTCTATGAACATTGCAATCCTGCTTATTGAAGTGTTTCATGATGCTTGTTATTAGTTTGTTGGTATCTCTTTTATGATTGACACAGATGACTTTATTTGCATGTACCTTATTATGAATTGCTTAAGCACTTGCCATATCATGAGAATATTTACATCATATGAACAAATGTGTTCGTGAAAGTTCTTTTATCGCACTCAGTTGTTAACTGAATTGCTTGAGGACAAGCAATAAGCTAAGCTTGGGGGAGTTGATACGTCCAAAACGTATCTACTTTCCCGAACACTTTTGCTATTGTTTTGCCTCCAATTTGTGTATTTTGGATGCAACTAACACGGACTAACGCTGTTTTTGCACTGCTCTGGTGTCTCGTTTTTGTGCAGAAATCCAACTTTCAGAAAATCCTCGAATTTATGCGAAAGGTCCTATTTTCCCAGAATATTGACGGAGCCAGAAGGGCGAGCCAGAGGGGGCCCGAGGCCCCCACACTAGGCCGGCGCGGCCCGGGAGGGGGCGCGCCGCCTTGTTGTGTGGGCGCCTCGGCGGCCCCCCGACGCTCTCCTTTCGACTACATATGCCTTTCAACCTAAAAACGCCGGGGTTCGACCATATTTCCAGAGACCATCCAGCACGCCGCCGCCATCGCGAAACTCCGCCTCGGGACCAGAAACTCCGTTCTGGCACTCCGCCGGGACGGGAATTGGAGGGGATCTTCACCGCCATCACCACCGACGCCTCTCCATCGACCAGCCATGTTTCCCCCATCCATGTGTGAGTAATACCCCCGCTGTAGGCTGAAGGGGATGGTAGGGATTGGATGAGATTGATCATGCAATAGTCACAAGATTGTTAGGGCATGGTGCCTAGTATCCGTAGATGTTACTTTTATGATATTGTTGCAACTTGTTATGCTTAATGCTTGTCACTAGGGCCCGAGTGCCATGATCTCAGATCTGAACATGTTATTGTTTCATCATGATATGCATTGTTTTATGATCTTACCTGCAAGTTGTATACACACATTGTTGTCCGGAACCCGAGGCCCCAAAGTGACAGAAATTGGGACAACCGGAGGGGAAGGCGGTGATGTGAGGATCACATGTGTTCACGGAGTGTTAATGCTTTGCTCCGGTACTCTATTAAAAGGAGTACCTTAATTTCCAGTAGTTTCCCTAGAGGCCCGGCTGCCACCGGCTGGTAGGACAAAAGATGTTGTGCAAGTTTCTCATTGCGAGCACGTACGACTATATATGGAACACATGCCTATTGATTGATTAGTACTTGGATACCGCTTTATTATTACCTGCAAATGCCCTACCATGATTGTTATATGAATTCTCTCATCCATGCAACGCCCATTCATCCGTCCCCGTGCCTACATTTTAATCCTGCTGTTTACTATAATCACTACTGCTATCTTTATTTCACTCGTTATTTCACTACTCCTACTGCTATAAAACTGTTGCTACTGTTAAACTCTTGCGAGCAAGTCTGTTTCACAGCTGAATTGACAACTCCGTCGTTAAGGCTTACAAGTATTCTTTGTCTCCCCTTGTGTCGAATCAATAAATTGGGTAATACTTCTCTCGAAGACTGTTGCGGTCCCCTATACTTGTGGGTCATCAGCTCCACGCGACAAGAGGTTAGAACCTCGTCTTTCTTGCTTAGCGAAGAAAAGCGTCGAATAAGCTTCTCCAAGTCCTTTACAGACAGATCCTCGGAAATGCGGTCAACATCTTCTTCGCCAGCATACATCCGTAGGGGGTTTTTTGCGGGCCTGCAGAGGCTGCACCCTGATCCTAAGGAAGTGAGCAGTAATTTGGATACCCGAAAGTTCTTCACCGTGGGTGTTCTGGAGCTGGTGGATGCGCTTCATCAGAGCATCGGTAGCTGTTTTTTCTTCGGCAGAAGCTTCAACGTCCCAGGACTCGTCTGAGGATTTTTGCGGCACCATCAAAAGGAGCGATGTCGTACTCTTGGTTGCCGACAGATTCGTCTTTGATGTACAACCACCTCTTGCGCCACCCTTGGACGGAATCGGGGAATTTGACATCAAAATAGTCCACATCGGGACGGACGCAGATGCAAGCGCCGCCCACATTGTAGACGATGTTGCGGGAGTTGTTGCGCCGGAGATAGAAAATACGCTTCCACATGCCCCAATGAGGATGGGTCCCGAGGAAGCATTCGCAGAGGGTGATAAAAAGAGAGATGTGAAGGATGGAGTTTGGGGTCAGCTGATGCAGCTGAATCCCATAAACGAAAAGCAGTCCACAAAGAAATTCATGGACAGGGATGGAAAGACCGCGAACAAGATGGTCGATGAAGGTTACCCGCTATCCAATCAGAGGGTTCGGGGCACTCTCATCGCCAGAGAAGATGAGAGAGTCTTTCTTCTTCAACAAGCCAAGCCTTTTGAGGCTCCTCTTGTCCTGGTTGGTGAGTTTGGATCTCTCCCAACCAAAGATCTCCGCATCTTCCATCGTCGCGTCGGTTTCGGGAGCGACGTGCTTGGTCAATCTTGCTCGCGGCGGCATGGAGCAGAGCTTAGGTGGAGAAGAAGGGTGCTTGGCGGCGCGAGCGAGCAGAGCTCGAGGACGGTAATGGCGAAAGAGGAGAGAGAATAGAGTTGAGTGGCACAGCGAAGGGGGAGAATAAGGAAGAAGAAGATGATTTATAGGAAGGAATCGATCCGTCGCGCCGTTGGATGGAAAGGAAATGGATTTGATGCTTTACACGTGTCCACAGGGGTACAAAGGTCTTTTTACTGTGAAGTTACTGGACATGCGTTACAACGCGCGTGCTGGAAAAAGCGGAGGACGTGTGTCCCCCACTTGCGTGATGTGTCAAACGACGCGACATTTGGGACCCACAGGTCATTGACATGACAGAACCCGCGCCTTCCCAATACAACGTTCGTGGCCATCGTCAGCGTTGATGTCACTGTAAGGAAAAAGTCGAATGGCCCTCTTTGAAAAATATCGACAGGGAAATTATCGATGGTGCAGACAAAATAACTTCGGGAGCCTTCGATCAAATACAAGTATTTGCTCAAATGCTCGGGGGCTACTCTTATCAGAAGTGTTACTCGAACTTCTGATAAGAGGATTGTACGAAGGCAGAAATAGAGGGTTATTCGGAGGAGATGAAAGTTGAGCCTACAGCCAAGTATAAATACTCGACTGTAGCCTCGAGGGCTACTCCCATCGGGAGCGCTGGTCGCGCACCCGATAAAATAAAGATGGAGCAAAAGTCGTCGTTTTCGAAAATAGAATGAGTCAAAAAATGCAAGTTGAGCCTACATCCAAGTATAAATACTCGAATGTAGCCTCGTGGGCTACTCCCATCGGGAGCGCTGGTCGTGCACCCGATAGTTTATGCAGAAAAGAATAACAGATACAATACAAGAAGAATCATTATCGTCATACATCTTCGAGTTACATATAACTCGTTGTGTACTCCCATTGGGAGAATCAAGATATTGTCATCATATGACCCGACAAAATTGGCTATTCCAACAACCGGTAAAAGTACTCGACAATATATTCCTAGAGCGCGTCCGCCGCGATAAAACCTCTAGATGCCGTAAAACTTTACGAAGGTAAGACCCCAGGTTCTGTCCTGAGTGGCGTGGTATCGCACCCGAATGCGCTCTACTACTTTTTTCCGTATCAACAGATGCGAAGAAATATTCCTAGCGGACGCGCTATGGATTTTATAAACTTAGCTGGAATTCGATTCACGATTAAGTCCTAAAGCGGCACATGTCGAATTACGCCAGTATTCCTGGGTCATGTCCAGGGACTTGACCTTGAAGTAGGTTTTTGCGGGTTTGCCACGAGAGCAGTTAACTGGTACCTAATCCGTCAGATGAACCAGACCCATCTAACATTATCCATGTATAACATATATATGTTTCAAATAAACTGATTGTGAATGACTCGAAGAATTTGTGGGTAAATTGTACGATGGAGATTTTACTCGACTCTATGACTCAAGCAAAATCTCGGGGGCTACTAACATAGGCATCCCGGATGGGTCTGCCGAAGATAGTACTCGGGGTTTACTGAAGGCCCATAACCCGAAGATTATGAAGCCCAGAAGCCTACTAAAGCGTCAGCTATGGCAAGAAGAGATATATTAGGAATAAAGAGATTTGTAACTCTACGGGTTAAATTCAAAGAGTCTCCCGGAGTTTGTAACTTGTGTAATACGAAACCCTCGGCTCCGCCTCCTATATAAGGGGGAGTCGAGGGACAAAGAAGGGATCAATCTCATTGTCAACATAACCCTTGTTGTTAGCAGTCGAGCACCTTTTTGGCTGAAACCTTCGAGATCTATTTGCCCTCTACTTCCGCGAAACCCAAGTCTACAACTTGTAGGCATTGACAAGTTAATCCCTTGTCAGTATCGTAGTACTTTCAATAAATAAGAGTGTCGAATCCAACGAGGAGTATAAGGTGTTGGCATGCAGTTTTGATCAAGGATTCACTGTAAACACTAGCAAACAGGTTTTCAGGGTATTTGGTATTGCAAATAAATAAAGTACGAGTAAGTAAAAGATAGTAATACTAATTGTAGCGAGTAGCCCAATCATTTTTAGAGCAAAGGACAAGCCGGTTGTTGTACTTAAGATGACTAAACGTTCCTGAGAACACACGGGAATTTCGTCAAGTGCTTTCGCTGCACGCAGCTGAATAATCTTCATTGGTTTGGTATGTGTTGTGTGGGTGAACCTATGCTAATGCACTACCCCAACTTGGACTAATGCATACTCGTGATTATACCCATTGCAAGTATCTGCAACTACAAGAAAGTAATTAAGATAAATCTAGCCACAACCTTAAACTTTGAAATCCTACACTCCCTAATGCACCGGTTTCATAACGGGCGTTGAGGTTTCTATCACTCCCGCAACCCCACAATTAGTAGCCAAATACACGATGCATTCCCCAGGCCCATAAAGGTGAAGTATCATGTAGTCGATGTTCACATGACACCACTAGAAGAAGAACACCACAACTTAAATATCAAACCATTAAATATTACTCAACATAGTTCCAGTACTAACTTCATGACTTCTCCCATGTCCTCAAGAACTAAAAGAACTACTCACAAGACATCATGTGGACCATAATCAGAGGTGATATAATGATGAATAACAATCTGGACATAAACCTTAATTCAATGGTTTCACTCAATAGCATCAACTACAAGGAGTAATCAACACCGGGAAAGTTTCCCCCGTGAACTAGACAAGTATCAAACCCAAGATGTTACAGCGGGACGGAGTGGAGATGGCGGTGATGATGGTGCTGGTGGTGGAGATGATGATGTTGATCGCGATGAAGTCCAGCTCGATGGCGGTGACGATGGCGACGATTCCCCCCTGGGAAGGAATTTCCCCGACATATTTCTGCCAGCCGGAGAGCTTTTCTCTCTTTGTGGTTTTCCACCCTGTAGCGGCAGCGGAATATTTCTCTGTTCGCTCCCCCAGTCTTAGGGTTCTCGGGGGATGAAATACGCGAGGGGATGACGTCAGAGGTGGGCCAGGGCCACCACACCATGCCTAGGAGCGACCAGGGGGTGGCCCACGCCTAGGGGTGGTGTGGGCCCCTCCTGGCCCAGCTCATGCTCCCCTTCTGGCTTCCTCCGTCATTTGACAAAATAGGAGTTTTTGGGCATTTTCTGGGAATTGCTGTTCTTCAGAAATATGGTATCTTGACTGTCTTTTTTCCAGCAGAATTTAATTCTCCAATAATCATCAAACATGCAAAAATAGATGAAATAAAATAAGTATCATCTCTAAATATGAAATATATCAATGAATAACATTAAATTATGATATAAAATAGTGATGCAATTTGGACGTATCACCTGGGGACTCCGATCGCTGTCAGGCTCGGGCAGCGGAGGAGGAAGCTCGCAACCATGCGATCGCCATGAGTCGGGCGTATCGTGCTCTCACCTAGATTCAGTCGCGCGGAGGGGACCGGAGCCCGCGCGGATCGACCAGGAGAACCGCAAGGGGTTTTTCCTGCTTTTTACTCAAGTACAATCAATTCTTGGTTAGAGAACAAGTTCACTCTCCAGGAGGGGGTATTGTCCGCAACATACACTTCTGCACACCAACGCATCTCGTTCGTTAGGGCATCTCAGCGGGCGACGCATTTCGGACGCCCAAACGGACGCGTGTCGACCGAAATGGTCGAAATCGACCGCGCATCCGTTTGCGTCGGGGGTGGCTCCAGCGGCACGACGCATACTTTTTCCCCATTGATAAAAGCCATAATTTACATTAATAAAAAACATAAAAAGACTTTAAAAGGCCATAAAGGCCTGCTAAAACCTAGCTAATGGCTACTGCTCGTCGTCGGTGACGACATCGATGAACTCCGGCATCGGCCATGGAAGCTGCTACGCCGGCGGTGGAGGAGGAAGGGCAGGCTGCGACAACTGCGGCTAGGCTGTCGCCAGCGCAGTAGGCTGTGATGAAGGTGGCCACGGATCCCAGGCCGTAGCAGCAGCTGGCGCGCGGTCGTTGGAACGCGTCGGCGTGGCCGGAGGAGTTGCCGGCCTCCTCTGCGCGAGCGCCGACTCGCGGAGCTGTATTGCGAGCCCGTCCCATATAGCGAGCTCATTGAGCTCGTCGAGCTCGCTATTGGCCAGTGCCATGGCAATGGCCTCCTCCTCGCTAATGTCCGGTGGCTAGGTCTCTGGATTCCACGCCGGCCCGCCGTCGTCGTGGTGGTTGTCTGCGCGCTCTGCCTCCTCGTCCTCGGCCTCCTCTTCTTCCGTGGAGATCTCGCGATCGAAGTAGTCGTGGTCGCCGAGGTATCCAACTCGGCGGCGCGCGTTGAACTCCCACGCCCCAAAGGAGATCCAGTTGTAGGAGTTGGGCACGTACGCTAGATCTTCTCGGAGATCGGCCGGCATGATCGCTCGGCGGCGGCGCACCTCGTCACGGCGCTCTCGGCCCTCACGTGGCACGGGAGGGGGGACATGCACGTGCCTGGAGTTGAGGTACCAGATTCCTCCAGATAGGTTTGCGTCCGGCCATGGCACCGACCGGTTTTACTCCGAGAGGCGGCGCGCGAAATCGATGCGGACGTACCGCCCTACCCGCGACTTCTTGCCGGACAGCGATCTGCTAGCCTCGTGGTCGTTCTTGGTCTTGCGGAACGACCATCATTTCTTCCCCATGGTGTCGGTCGGGTGGATAGGGTAGACTCTGGCAATGGTGTGGTCGGGGAAATGGGCGCCGGCAACGTTCCTTTAAGAGGTTCGGACGCCATCTCACCTTCAATGTCCTGCCAGTGCGACGCTGCCCAACAGCGCACGCTCGCGGAAGCTGAGGCGCGTCATTAACACGGCTCTAAAAAGCTGCAGCGCGCCGCTCGTAAGTTATGCCGCGGAAGACGAAGCATCTGTGCCCCTGCCAGGCGGGCCCATGCAAGGACCGGGCGGGAGACGCAAACCTGACGTATTTTTGGGCCATGTTTGCGTCGCTGCGGACGGCCCGGTCACTATACGTCCTCGCGCTGGAGCGGGTACCAGACGTATTTTCGGCACGCGCTTGGAGACGCCCTTAGCTCACTAGAGTGGTTGCTGTTGATCGGACGGCTGAGATCCGGAGGATCAACGGCTACTATTAGTTAAGTGTACTATTCACCGTCCTCTCTTGTCACTGCTGTAAGAAATCGTTGTACTGAATAAGTCCCGTGTGTATGGGCACGACAGAGCTATCGGAAATAAACCCTAATATTGTCCCAAATTAGTTGTCTTAGAGCATCTCCAGTCGCGTCCCTCAAAAAGCGTCCGGCACAAATGATTTGGGGGACGTTTGGGACCGCGCCGGACAAAAAGAGACAAAAAATCTGTACAAAAAAGAGGCCTTTCACCGGTCTCAAACAGCGTCCGGATGACATGATTTTAATAGAGTGACCACCCCATGTAAAAAGTGTGGGGAAAGAGGGGACAAGGGGCTGCATGCATGCATGTGGGCGCTCATTTTGTGTCCGGCGTCCCCGGTAGAGACAAAATGAGGCGCTATTTAGCTTTGGGGGACGCGATTGGAACGCGATTTTCCCTATTTCTTGTCCGCCGTCCCCCAAACGCCGTTTGGGACGCGACTGGAGATGCTCTTAGATTTAGTTCTCTATATGATCGAAGGTCTCCATATCGGGAGCGTTCCAGTCCGATTCCCCTCTGGGATCTGACCGAGATGCCACCACGGGGCTCTACCAAGAGGCGCCGGGGCCGGGGCCGGGGTCGGGCGACGGAGGCCGCTGCGGCGGCGGTGGCGGACGCCCTGCTCTCCCTGCCCCCGGAGATCCTCGACGACATCCTCATCCGCGTCGGCATCCGCGACGCCGTCCGCACGTCGGCGCTCTCCCGCGCCTGGCGGCGCAGGTGGGAGGAGCTCTCGTCCCTCGACCTCTGCTTTCCCCTCCCTGGAGACGACGAGGGCGCGCGGAAGGGGCAGGCGGCAGTCGATGGCGTCCTGCTCCGCTGCCCCGGCCGCGTCCAGCGCTTCTGCGCGGACCTCGACAATACCTACGCGGGCCGCATCCACGACTGGCTCCGCGTCATCTCCCGCCGAGGTGTTGAGATCCTCAGCCTCAGCTTCGGCGACGGCTTCCCCGCCCTTCCCTCTTCCGTCTTCTCCTGTGGCCGGATCACCTCGCTCAGTCTCTGCGGCTGCTCCATCCCGCCCCTACCCGCAGGCTTCGTGGCCTTCCCGGAGCTAAGGATACTAATTCTCATGAACGTACGGTTACATGACTCCGGGGAGTACCAACTTGAGGAGATCATTGGTAAATCCCCATTGCTAGAGTATCTACGACTTGGCGATGTTCTCTTCGATGGCGGGCACGTCAGAAAATGGGTGATCCGGGCCCCAAATCTCAGGCACTTAACGATTTGCTCGGATAACAATGATGGCTGGATCCTTAAGGAGTTGGCATCCCTGTGTTCAGCCGAAATCGCTTTCTCGGACTTCGTTGTTCACGGCGATTTCGCACAGTTTCTTTCAGGGCTTGTTCAAGTTACAGAGCTTGTGCTTGCCCCGTTCAATATACCGGTAAATTTTATTTTTATCTTTCTCTGGTTTGACTGAATCAATTAAAACTGGATTGTATAGGCAACCATCTCAGGGTTAACTATTCTTTATTTCTATTACTGTGTTTCAAGTTTTATCCTGACATCGCAAATAGGGTTCATGTATTCTATTTCCATGTTGTTTGCTACATATATTGATTTTGTGTAGTTCTATGGTGTGCTGATCCTTCAAACATCTATGATCTTCTTGTATTTATATAGAAAAAACAGGGTCTGTCCTTTCGTTTGCATTGCTCCTTGACTCTACAGATGAATCCAGTTTAAGTTTGATATTATCCTCTTTTCTCCATTTTTTCAGTCAAGTGCTGAGATGCTGGAGATACTTCTATGCACCTTTCACAACTTGAAGAGCTTGACGTTACTTATGCATTTCTGTAAACAACCCCCTATTATGTTAACCTTATGCTTACTGAAGAGTGCCCCAAATCTTGAGAAACTCAGAATAGAGGTAATTATGATTGTTCCCATGTAGATTTTTATATTAACACTGTTTGAGGGTCATTTTGCTGCTTCCAGTTAATTGCCTTTTTTCTACGTGTATACTTGAAGATCTTTGATGAGAAGGAGCAGATATTTGAGGCAAATGGGGAGTTTCTGAATGCATTGTGGACTGATGGCATGTGTGCCAACCTTCAGGTTGTGCAGATGATTGGTATTACTTGGCGTCCAAATGAAATGTCTTTTATAGAGCTCATTCTCTCCAAAGCAAGGCTTCTTCATACATTGTCAATCAGTCACGGTGAGAAAATTGTGATGTCTAATGAGGATGCTCTAAATGAATTACTAAGATACAAAAGAGTGTCGGCTGAAGCTCAGGTCATATTTAAAGGTAGATAAACTTATTTCATACAGTAAATTTCGTCTTATGTATTCTCTCTCTATTTGAAATTATGGATAAAATGTATGAATTATTTTATTTTAAATTACTCCCTTATTGGTGCATTTGACATTAAAATTTTCTACCTTATATAGTTTGTGTTAGGTTATGAGTTATGCAGTCATACTTTGCTGAAGTTCTTTGTGGCTTTGTTAAGTTTTGAACCTGCTGCGTACTTGGACATCCATGGTCTGACCCCAGATATCATCTATTATCCAAAGTAATCAAAATAGAATGGTTGAACATTCCATTTGCATTCCACTTTTATTTCACTTCTTTACCATTAGGTTTAATGTTTTTATCCCAGGGTTCAAGAATTATGACATGATTGGGGAGAAATTAGGCGTTTATTTTGGTTCAGCTCGGCATTTGTTCATGACATCTGTACTTTTGATAAGAGCTAGCTCCCCCTTTTGGTTAGCTTGGTCAGGGCCTCAATGGGGATACAAGTGGATGCTTCAACATAGCAATCTGTTAATTTTTTAATAAAACAACAAGCGCATAATCTCTGCTGCGTTTCATTAATGGGGATAAGATAATACAAACACAAACCAGAAATCGGCGAGATACCTCAACAACTGAAAACTGAAAAGGCGTACTAACACTGCAAGCAGCTTAAACTATCAAACCCTGGATTTTTTTTACCAAATTTTAAATGATTGACTTAAATGTGGGGCCTTTCATGTCGTGCATCTGCTAATTCTAACCATCCATGCCTCTGCAAACTTTTAGAGCGATGCTATGCGTACGATGTTTGTTGTCCGATCGTTTTACGACGGCCATCACGCATGCACCACTGCCCCTTTGGTATCACATCATGCATTAAGCTAGTTTCTGCTAAGGGGTTATCCGTTTGTATGTATGAAACAGTGCAATATTTTTTTGGTTACATCTGTTTTCTGTGTATTGTGATGAGCTGCATAAATAGTGTTTTTGTTGTCATGCAGGTAAAGCTGAAAAATATTATTAGGCCAGAGACCAATTTCTGGTCATTGCGGTGACGTGTGGACTGTGGAGTGAGTTCGTTTTTACGAACCTGTTATACTGTGTGATGCAATATTTTGGATGACGCAGCATGCCGAGAATGGCGTCTCAAGGAACTTCATTTGGAGACCAAAAGGTTCTTGTTAGTACTGTGACTGTTGTGAGACATTTGTTGTGTGACCTAATCTAGACCTCTGCCGCAGGGTGGTCCATGACCCTGATTTGCCAACTTTGTTGTTGTCTTGGTATGGTATTCAGTAATCTCTGTTGCATGGAAGGGCATTGCGTAGATTCAAAAATTGAAGCAAAAAAAGAAAGAATTTGAAACTGCCAGTTGAAAACACCTCCCCACAAAAGAAAGTAAAAACACATCTGTTTTAACATCTGTTTTATGTTGATGTGTTGTAATGAGAAAACATGTCAGGTATGGACCTAAGAATTGTAGGACTATATTCATATCGGTGGAACAACTTGTTCATATGTCCAGGCTCCACAAAATGAATCACCATTTAATTTCATGGAGAAGCTAAAAGGTACTAGACCATATGAACTGCAAATTTCCAAAAGGAAATTACACTCAGAGCAAAACTAAGGCTTTTCATAAGATAAATTTTCTTTTATAACATAGACCACAAAAATATCGGGTTTTTGCGAAACTTGACGAGCACTCATATATTATGGAGATGTACATGTAGAATTTCTTGTCAGAAAATTTTGATATTTATATTTTTTTATAGAGGAAGCATATGCATCCGGGAGCCAAATTGAATTTCCGTTCTACTTGACAAAAATGAGTGGCTGGAGCCTCCACCACCAGCTTTCCTCTATACTAGATGAATAGGCGAGCTTTCGCCTCGCCGACTACATAGCGTTGTTGCCTGAGGTGGCCGCTGCGGTATACTTGTGTTTTTACTGTTGTTGTCCATGAAACGGAATCCTTTAGCTTCTTACCGAGGACTGTATGGACGGTCAACTCAGCAATACGACACCAAACAAAATAACTACTATACTAAAGATGATCAACTTCGATTTTTCTCAGTTTTTTGGATTAATTTTGTGCCCTTCCCGTTTGCTGACACGTGTATTCTTTTGCATCCATTGGTTCCGTGTGTACATGTGGGGACGCCTAGCTTTTCTTCTTTGGTTATTCTCTGTCTGTTTGCTTATTTCTTTCTTCCTTCCGTGTGCCCATAATATTTTCCCATGCCCTGCTGCTGTTCCATCATGGGCCAGAGTGTCTCCCACTGCTTTGACTGCCTTGGCAATGCACAGAGCGTGGACTGACTATCCAATTTGCACCCCCACCCTCCCCTCACCTCTCCAAACGCAGGCCCAGGGCCTGAGCTCTGCTTGCCCTTCCTAGCCACGCCCGTCGCTGCCGCACGGCTCCACGGAGCCGCGGCTCCGGCTCCTCCCCATCTTTTCTTTCCCCGCGACGGCACGGTCGCCATCCTCGCCGGCGGGTACGAGGCCGTGGTGGCCTGTCTCGTGTCTCTCCTCGCGCAACTCGGCAGACCGGTAGCGGCTAGAGCACCAAAATCGCCCCCAGATCGCGGTCACAGGAGCGGTGGCCGGCCCTCGCCGCCGCCACCGTTCTCAACGTGCGGCAGTTCCTAGGCCCATCTCCAAGGGTGGGCAGCGGTGGGGTCGCGCGTCGTTCCTAGGCGTCGTCTCCAAGGCCGGCCGCGGCCGGCGAGCTCGGATCTTTTCGGCGATGAGTACGGCAGATGAGCGAGTCTCTCCTTGATTTTTTCTCCACAAGCGAGATCCTGAGGCCAACGATCTACAGTCACCACCTGAGCACCCGATCGACGATTTGGTGTGCGGGTATGGTCTCTTCCTCCTTCTCCGTCCTTTCCATAACCACTCTTGGTTGGTTCTGCTCAGCCATTCCTCCACCCTTCGCCTCATATCATCTCTCTATGGAAGCAGTGGACAAGGCGATGACTAGGACACCGCCAACGTTTTCGTTCGTGGAGCAGCCACCCTGGGCTGTCGATTTTCTAGGATGAGGAGGAAGGCAATGTCTCTGTAGTATCCATCTTGGGTCCCCATGAACAGCAGGGATTCACAATGACACAGCCATCTACGAGCACTGGAGGCAACAAGAATAATAGATTTGAGAGGTTTCATGGAGTGTTGCTATGTTGCAATTTTTTAGCAGTTTCGACGGGTAGGTTTATTTCAGCCACAATTTTTTGTTTCCTTCTACTGATTGGTTTGGATGTTTATGTGATGCCCCTGATGCTATTTACTCTAAATTAAATAGGTAAGGACCCCTTTTCTTTATCAGAAATTTCGAGGAATATATCATAAGTATAGAAACTATAATTTCTTGCGTGGTTAGACCAGTCTAACTAATGTCTGCCTCATGTAGATTTATGATGATTATGTATGAAGGCCCAGAAAAATGTACCAGCTTCTATACAATAATAGGTTTCAAAAGGAAAGATATATATACAACGGTAAATGGACTATTTAATATACGCTTCTTCAATTGTAGCTAAAAGTTGCATAATTCTAGAAAATAGATCTACTGAAGTGATGTAAATGGTTGCCCTTTTTTCTTAGGTTAAGGTTATTCAGATGATGTGTTTCATCCCTAAGGGGTGCTATGGTGAGTTGATGTATACTGGTTGATGCAACGATTTTCATTGGTATGTACAGAGTAAGGACTGATTATCTGAAATTGACTGCAGGGTCAACACTGTAATTCAGACAACCCATGAACTGACTATTCGTGACTAATTGGAGGAGCAGGGTAACGCTAACACAGCTAAGTTCAGATAGCTGCACATAACATCTGCAACTATAGAGTGCTTAAGCTACCTACAGGAGTTGATGCATCTTCAAAAAACACAATCATGGTAGTACAACTATATTACGTATAGTTTTCATCAGCTGTTGGTATGATGTTGCTAGCTACTTAATCACCTGACTATTCATGCTATTCCATTTTGACTAATCGGTGATTACCGCATTCATTTACTTACAATTTAGACAGTGCAATGTTTGGTTTCTATTCTCATGGACACCCCTTGCTCACCTTGTGACGCCCCTTATTGTCTCCAACCACCTCTGTATTGTAGATTTAGGTATTCTTGATATAGGTTTACTTTTATAGTAACATAATTAATCTCGCCTTTCTGTAATGTAAGAGCTTTTTCCAACAAGAGTTAAAAAGTGACATGGATAATCTTCGGTATTTTAAACCGACATAACAAAGATAGTAGCTAATGTGTTGAGTTTGAAGTTGTGTTTTGCTGTGAATATGCCCAACGATGGGGCTCTCGCTTTATACTACACATAAGAGGTTACAACGTATGCGGCAAGGCTAGGAGGTCACAACCGATCACCTGCCAGATATACAAGATATACATGATTCCTATATTTTTTTTGTGAATGACACATGGACTTGCAGGTTTGATTCCTATATACTAGGAAATACATCTAAACCGACTATCTTTCACATGTTGTTCTTAGCAGAATCATGTTCCTGCTATTAATTCAAAACTCCATGCCATATATATTCCTGACACATGGACTTGCAGGTTTGATTACTGAACTTTACAAGTTTGAACTATGCTGAACTTGTTGGCTTGCAATTCTTTAGCCTTCAGTAATTGATCTCAAGTCTGTGGTTGGCTGGTTGCTATTTTATCAAGACACAACAGGCTGAAGGCCAACAATAAACACAGTAGATGCTTCGATTTGGCATCTGTACATCAGCGAACTCTTGACCTAGACAAATAACAATGTAATTTATAGTTTACCTTTGACAAGAGTATATGAGCCTGAAACTAACCTACCTTTCCGCCATCCATGCATGTAAGTGCCTTTTTCTCCTTTCTTCTTTATTATACCTACATCAAAAAACTCGTCATGTGATGCCGGGTCCCTTTTCCTGAATCTGATGCTTAGTGCTTAGAATGCCCTTAATAAATCAATTGTGCATCTACTAAGTGTTCTTTCTTAACCGTTTGCCATGAATGATGCACAGGGCCAATAAAGGCGTGATGCTACCAGGGTTACATTTTTCTGTACAAAGACAGGCGCCCAGGTCACCAATTCTGTTTCAGCTCAAATACAATATTCATAGTAGTAAATTACATATGTTGTAAATTTTGCTAAATCTAGAGCAGCACAAATATATCTAAAGTTAGCTTTCGATCATTGCTTTTGAGAGAGTGCACAATCATGACCAACCCAAGGTCTCTCTTTTTGTGAAATATTGCAGCCTATAGCTGAGCAAGATTCTAGAAGGAGGCAAGGGCATCTCTAATTTCCTATGTCACATGTTGCATAGAAATGGAGTTTGCTTCTGAAGCTATTGCGAGCCATAGAGTTCTACTTTTTCGGGGCAGCGAGGAATCGTCCGTAAAAAAGCTGTAAGAAAAGTGACTAGCATAGGATTTTCATGAAGTACATGAACTCTTATTTTCACGCTGGAGGCGCGAATCATCTTTATTGGTAGATGACCTATAGTTTAACCTGGCCGATTTATGCTTGGTGTTCTTTTATTGTTTAGCATGACAAGATAGGAACTGCACGATTTTTGTGAGTGGTATACACTTCTGAAATCATTTTTATGATAATTAGGATAGATAATTTTCCGGTTTTGTCTGACTGGCGTGCGTACATGGGGAGAAATTTTGCACAGTGCAGTCTCCTGTTTGTTTGGTGCAGGACCGCAGCCCTTTCCCTGCGTTCTTTCTTCATTTGAGATTATAATTTCCTAATACAGTTCTTCAATTCTAGCTAAAAGTTGCATAATTCTAGAAAATAGATCTACCGAAGTGATGTAAATGGTTGCCCTTTTTTCTTAGGTTAAGGTTATTCCAAACGATGTGTTTCATTCCTAAGGGGTGCTATGGTGAGTTGATGTATACTGGTTGATGCAACGATTTTCACTGGTATGTACAGAATAAGGACTAATTATCTGAAATTGACTGCAGGGTCAACACTGTAATTCAGACAACCCATGAACTGACTATTCGTGACTAATTGGAGGAGCAGGGTAATGCTAACACAACTAAGTTCAGATAGCTGCACATAACATATGCAACTATCGAGTGCTTAAGCTACCTACAGGAGTTGATGCATCTTCAGAAAACACAATCATGGTAGTACAGCTATATTACGTGTAGTTTTCATCAGCTGTTGATATGATGTTGCTAGCTACTTAATCACCTGAGTATTCATGCTATTCCATTTTGACTGATTGGTGGTTACCGCGTTCATTTACTTACAATTTAGACAGTGCGATGTTTGGTTTCTATTCTCATGGACACCCCTTGCTCACCTTGTGACTCCCCTTATTGTCTCCAACCACCTCTGTATTGTAGATTTAGGTATTCTAGATATAGGTTTACTTTTGTAGTAACATAATTAAGCTTTCCTTTCTGTAATGTAAGAGTTTTTTCCGACAAGAGTGAAAAAGTGACATGGACAATCTTCGGTATTTTAGACCGACATAACAAAGATAGTAACTAATGTGTTGTTCTTAGCAGAATCATCTTCCTGCTATATATTCAAAACTCCATGCAACATATATTCCTGACACATGGACTTGCAGGTTTGATTACTGAACTTTACAAGTTTGAACTATGCTGAACTTGTTGGCTTGCAATTCTTTAGCCTTCAGTAATTGATCTCAAGTCTGTGGTTGGCTGGTTGCTACTTTATCAAGACAACAACAGGCTGAAGGCCAACAATGAACACAGTAGACGCTTTGATTTGGCATCTGTACATCAGCGAATTCTTGATCTAGACAAATAACAATGTAATTTATAATATTTATCTTTGACAAAAGTATATGAGCCTGAAACTAGACCTACCTTTCCGCCATCCATGCATCTAAGTGCCGTTTTCTCCTTTCTTCTTTATTATACCTATATAAAAAAAACTCGCCATGTGATGTCAGGTCCCTTTTCCTGAATCTGATGCTTAGTCCTTTTGAATGCCCTTAATAAATCAATTGTGCATCTACTAAGTGTTCTTTCTTAACCGTTTGCCATGAATGATACACAGAACTAATAAAGGCATGATGCTACCAGGGTTACATTTTTCTGTACAAAGACAGGCGCCCAGGTCACCAATTCTGTTTCAGCTCAAATACAATATACATAGTAGTAAATTACATATGTTGTAAATTTTGCTAAATCTAGAGCAGCACAAATATATCTAAAGTTAGGCTTTCGATCATTGATTTTGAGAGAGTGCACAATCATGACCAACCCGAGGTCTCTCTTTTTGTGAAATATTGCAGCCAGTAGCTGAGCAAGATTCTAGAAGGAGGCAAGGACATCTCTAATTTCCTATGTCACATGTTGCATAGAAATGGAGTTTGCTTGGAATCGTCCGTAAAAAAGCTGTAAGAAAAGTGACTAGCATAGGATTTTCATGAAGTACATGAACTCTTATTTTCACGCTGGAGGCACGAATCATCTTTATTGGTAGATGACCTATAGTTTAACCTGGCCGGTTTGTGCTTGGTGTTCTTTTATTGTTTAGCATGACAAGATAGGAACTGCACAATTTTTGTGAGTGGTATACACTTCTGAAATCATTTTTTATGATAATTAGGATAGATAATTTTCCGGTTTTGTCTGACTGACGTGCGTACATGGGGAGAAATTTTGCACAGTGCAGTGTCTTGTTTGTTTGGTGCAGGACCGCAGCCCTTTCCTTGTGTTATTTCTCCATGTGAGATTATAATTTCCTAATACAGTTCTGTACTCGCACAAAGTATCATCCGCTTTCGACTCGCAGGTACCACCTAGGCGCGGCGTGCCGCCGCGCTATTACATGCTAGTTAAGTAAATAAGATGATCTCTTTTGTGATGTACTACAACCGGAGAAGTGCATCACAATAACTTCATGTTTCGATGTATTGGAGAAGTACATGCCACTTGCTGCAAGTTTTCTTTGTTGGCGTACAACGGGCACGTGCAACCGCCACCCGTCCAGCTAACTAAGAACTACTCCTCCCCTCTCCGCCATCTGCCTACCTAGCTTCCACAAATTGAGTTCCGCATTGATTCTATTACAGATTATAGCTTCTGAAGAAGTTTTTAGATTAAAGTTCAGGTTATTTTGCTCAAGCCGGAGCCTTTGACATGTAATGCTCACAGTAACCAGCCCGAGCCTCTTTTCTTTTGGTTGGCAGCCATGCAAACTGTCCCATCACGCTCTGAAGGAGATCCCTGCCTGTGGTGCAAAGTACTGAAACCGCCATCAGACTGAACTTGGAACTAAACAGCTCGAGCAGTTGGGCACTCGTCATGAGGTGATCCACTGATTCAGGACGTTGATCACACAACAGGCATACCGACAGCCCACATAGCCCCTTTCGCCTGAGCCTATCAGGACAACAATTCCTCAAGGCTAACCAGAGAAACAATTTCTCTTTAAGTGGTGCCTAGCTTTCCCAAAGAAAGTCTGTGTAATCATCTTGAACAGTGCCCCAGAAATGCGCATTATAAGCGGATTTAGCTGTGCAGGTGTCGTTTAGACTTCAGAGTTAATTACCAAATGAATGTATCTGGTTCACTGGACAAGGTTGGCACAAGATGGACAGTCTGCCAGAGTTCGATGAACTGTGCAATAGCAGGAATAAAGAGCAGTCCCTGCACTTTTGAAACCCAGAGATTATTAGCGAGCAACTGGGCAACCATCATCTACAAAGCACCCTATGGCTTGATGAACTTAAGCAGATCCAGAACTATTTCCTCCGCACTCTGTCATTGATCCAACGATATAGGGATATCGTTTTATCTAGTTTCGTTTTTCTTCTACGCAAAATCAGTGAAACATAGTATTAAGTGCATAAAAGCATGCAAGAAACAACATTATAATGGTAACAACAGTACCAAATATCATTTCACAATAATGAAGTTCGATTAAATATGATCCAACGGTATATATTTTGAGTAAAACAACATATCGGATAATTATTTGTCGGTCAGAGATTACCAGCAAACTCTACATTTCAAAACAAATATGAGCCTTAGATGCTTTTATGCGTGTTGTTACTTAGCTTGCTGCTTTTATGTCGGCTGCACAAACCTAGATTCATTGTACCGAGGATAAAATATCTAAAAATTACTACATTCATAACTCCACATAATAGTCGCTATGCCACCTTGAGAGTACAATTAGAAGTTTGAATCTGACTTTTAAGCCCTCTTTTCAGTGTTGGGAGAGGCGTTTTGGGACTGGGGTCCAGATGATCCTGTTATCTGTGCCGACGATTTAGTGTCGGGATGCGTGACTGCACAGTGCATGCCGCAAATACAGCGTGCGGAAATCTGATGTATGGAGGAAATACGTGGGGCAGTAAATGTGGTGGGCCTTGTGGAAACGGAGACGGGGTTGCGGCCTTTTGACGGAGCTGCCGTGTTGGACGCCTGGACCAGTGGAACATGATAGGCCTACGACGCAGGGTGGTACAGGTTCCGGCTGGACCCGACCACATCTCCTGCTTTCTTCCTCGCCTGCGGTGGCCGGGGCGATTCTAGAGAAATCCGTGCGCGTGGCAGTTTGGGTGGTTCTCTATTTTGTGTCGGCGCAGCTCTGCTACTTTCTCCTTTTGCGTCCGCGCGGCTGAGGGCGATCCCCAAGTGACGGACACCAGCGGGGAGAAGGGGATTTCTTCAACAAGCCACCTCTTGAACTCACTGAACCCTTCGATGGCATCGACGGCATGCTTTACAGAGATTCTGGAGGTGAGCTGTCTATCACGGTGCTCGGACTCGCCCTTGCTGGCTTCGCTCGCGGCATTGTCCATGCGGCCTTCCGACGCGGCCGACATTACCTGACTGCAGGTTTGTGTTTGATTCAGCATGCATGCAAAGGGGTGAAGAAACAGAAGCATCGCTGCATCAGGGAAAAGACATAAGAGCAGGTTGTAAATACCTCAACTGGATGATGATGCAGCAGCCGATGCTGCCGGAAGAGGCTCGACTTTGCTCAAATCTGAAGGTTGGATTAGAACTGGTGAACAATGGGGAACACTGCTAAACTAGGTAGCCATTGCCACGCACACAGACAGACCGTCGTTCCAGCATACATAATCTGGTTACGACATGCAAACATAGAGTTGATCAGTGATCACACACACTGCCTAATACTGGTAGTTAATTTCCTAGCGACAGTTCAGTCGCGCCCGGGGTTGTTGAGAGCCGCTAGCCCATATGAGTTGGAGCAGAACAACTGCCAGAACGGCGAAGCTTGCCACTGTGTTGGTGACGAGCAGGTTCAGCCTCGGCAGGTGCTGAGCATTTGTAGGGGCTGCTGCTTGGGGGTGACGTGCTGAACCTGCGCGGCATTGGCACCGACGAGCTGTGCATATCCCTCCCTCCAGTCTGCGTACAAGCGGATGACGCCCATAATCAAGATCCAGAGCGGCAAAGATGAAAAGGGACAACAACGATGAACACGTGATTTAAGAACTAAGTCAGGGATTGGAGCCTCACACTGAAATATCGGCACTTGTAGTACCTAGTGCCCGGGCGCGGGTTCCTTTTCGCGCCACAGATGTCGAGATCCGGCTGTCGCAATATGGGCAAGGGATGAGCCGCAGCTGGTCGTTGCGTCGCCGCCGGGAGCTCCGTTGCCTCCGGGAGCTCCGTAGCCTCCGGTTGCGCCCGGCTGCGATGAAGCGGAGCAGGCCATGGGGTGAGGGCTTGGTAAGAAATCGTAGGGGCAGAGATTGGGGGGCTTTTTTTTTTACGACAAGGTTGGGGGAGAGGAACCCTCTGCCAAGACGCGTGGCCGCGGCGTGTCTCCCTGGTGGTCGGTCCACCACGGTACATATTGTCTGGCAAGCTCTTGGACCGAGCACGGGCAACGGCCAACTGGGCTTCATTTAACGTCGATGCGTGGGCCAGCACACTGTTCAAAAATAAGCATACGGTAGGTAATACAACATGCTATACTCTCTGACACCCAGATCCCTAGAAATTTTAGTGGTCCAGATATCAGGATCATCTGGACCCGGGTTTCGTTTTGAATTTCCGCTCTTTTCATTGTTATCAAGACTTTGAAGTAGTGCTGCTACTTTGCAAAGTTTAAAATAAAAATCATCTCTAGAAACTGGAAAGAAAAACAAGGCTTTAAAGTAACACAACCCCAATTTATTAATCCAACTACCAAAATGATTGAGTGAAAAGCAGAGATTCATGAAAAGATACCATTGCATTTTTTTATTGCTTCCTGAACATTATTTTTATTGTCTTGTCTACTAAGACTATCATAAGCAAGGAGGGCCTCCCATCTAAGAAAATGCAAAAGTAGGTGGTCAAGGAAAATTTTAATCAAATCAAAGTATACCTAATTAAGTGAGATACACAAATAACTGGGGCAGAGAAAGCAATTCATGACATACACCAAGAGAATCGGTCAAATAAGGAGACACGCCGGCGAAGGAATATTATTTGCAACAGTGGAGGCTGATGCAACATCATAATCAAATAGTCGACATAATATTGCACTGGATCTCCAACATCAGAACCAAGTAGATAATAGACCAAGTCTAGTGTAGTAGATATAACTAATTGGTAAATTGAAATGTTTTTTTAACCAAATAAAGTACTAATAAAAATTCTGGATAACTCTGCCCACTTGTCAAAACTTGGTACTAGCTAGCCTCACGAAACGTTTTGTCCCTGCTCCTCTCTCCCAGGCGGCGGCGGCCAGATCCCATCTCCATCGGCCTGAGCCCTGGGCCCCTCTCCCTCCGCTTGCCGCTCCGGCGGCAGGAGGGGGAGGGGACCTCGTTCCTCCTCCGTTTTGTAGTTAGGGCTTGTCTGCTGTGGTGCGTCGTTGGGGTGGTGGGAGCGGCGCCCGGCAAATAAATCTGCCTCAACTCCACTCCCACACCGGCGGCGACCTTCACGGCGGCGTCTCGGAGTTGTTGGCAACGTGTGCTTGTCGATCTTTCAGGTCGGCAGCTTGGTCTTCTCGCCGTTCTTCAGATCTGGCGAGATCTCACGTGTCACTGGCGTTTGTCGTTGTCCACGACGGCGCTGGGGGCCGGGGCGAGGTGGTTCTTCTGGAGCGAAGATGTTGGTCCGGAGGTGGTGGATATGTCGTTCTTCTCCGACTTCGTCGATGGGAGGCGGCGTATCTTGGTCCAAGACAGCACGGGGATGTGTTGGAGATATGCCCAAGAGGCAATAATAAAAGTGGTTATTATATATCTTTATGTTTATGATAAATGTTTATATACCATGCTATAATTGTATTAACTGAAACATTGATACATGTGTGATATGTAAACAACAAAGAGTCCCTAGTAAGCCTCTTAACTAGCTTGTTGATTAATGGATGATTAGTTTCATAATCATGAACATTGGATGTTATTAATAACAAGGTTATATCATTGTATGAATGATGTAATGGACACACCCAATTAAGCGTAGCATAAGATCACGTCATTAAGTTATTTGCTATAAGCTTTCAATACATAGTTACCTAGTCCTTATGACCATGAGATCATGTAAATCACTTATACCGGAAAGGTACTTTGATTACATCAAACGCCACTGCGTAAATGGGTGGTTATAAAGGTGGGATTAAGTATCCGGAAAGTATGAGTTGAGGCATATGGATCAACAGAAGGATTTGTCCATCCCGATGACGGATAGATATACTCTGGGCCCTCTCGGTGGAATGTCGTCTAATGTCTTGCAAGCATATGAATAAGTTCATAAGAGACCACATACCACGGTACGAGTAAAGAGTACTTGTCAGGAGACGAGGTTGAACAAGGTATAGTGTGATACCGATGATCGAACCCTCGGACAAGTAAAATATCGCGTGACAAAGGGAATTGGTATCGTATGTGTATGGTTCATTCGATCACTAAAGTCATCGTTGAATATGTGGGAGCCATTATGGATCTCCAGATCCCGCTATTGGTTATTGGTCGGAGTGAGTACTCAACCATGTCCGCATAGTTCACGAACCGTAGGGTGACACACTTAAAGTTGGATGTTGAAATGGTAGTACTTGAATATGGAATGAAGTTGGAATATTTGTTCGGAGTCCCGGATGGGATCCCGGACATCACGAGGAGTTCCGGAATGGTCCGGAGAATAAGATTCATATATAGGATGTCATTTTATGTGAATAAAATGATGCGGAAGGTTCTATGGAAGGTTCTAGAAGGTTCTAGAAAAGTCCGGAAGAAACCACCAAGGAAGGTGGAGTCCACATGGGACTCCACCTCCATGGCCGGCCAACCCTAGTGGGGAGGAGTCCCAAGTGGACTCCCCCTTAGGGGGCGGCCACCCCCCCATGGAAGGTGGAATTCCCACCTCTAGTGGGAGGGAAAGTTTCCCACCATATGGAAGGTTTTGGTTTCGGGTCTTATTCGAAGACTTGGACACCAACACTTGGGATCCACCTATATAATGAGGGGCCAAGGGAGGGGGCCGCCCACCCCAAGACCACAAGCTGGCCGCCCCCATAGAGTGGCCGGCCACCCTCCCAAACCCTAGCTTTGCTCCTCCACTTCATATTGCCCGCATAGCTTAGCGAAGCTCCGCGGACTTCTACACCGCCACCGACACCACGCCGTCGTGCGTCGGATTCAAGAGGAGCTACTACTTCCGCTGCCCGCTGGAACGGGGAGGTGGACGTCGTCTTCATCAACAACCGAACGTGTGACCGAGTACGGAGGTGCGCCCGTTCGTGGCGCCGGAACCGATCGTGATCAAGATCTTCTACGCGCTTTTGCAAGCGGCAAGTGAACGTCTACCGCAGCAACAAGAGCCTCCTCTTGTAGGCTTTGGAATCTCTTCAAGGGTGAGTCTCGACAATCCCCTCGTTGCTACCGTCTTCTAGATTGCATCTTGGCTTGGATTGCGTGTTCGCCGTAGGAAAATTTTTGTTTTCTATGCTACGTTATCCTACAAGTGGTATCAGAGCCAGGTCTATGCATAGATGGTTGCACGAGTAGAACACAATGGTTTGTGGGCGTTGATGCTCTTGTTATCTTTAGTTGAGTACTTTGCATCTTTGTGGCATAGTGGGATGAAGCGGCTCGGGCTAACTTTACATGACCGCGTTCATGAGATTTGCTCCACGCTTGACATGCAACTTGTATTGCATAAGTGGCTTTGCGGGTGTCTGTCTCTCCTACTATAGTGAAGATTCAATTTACTCTTCTATTGACAACACTAGTATCACCGTTGTGGTTCATGTTCGTAGGTAGATTGGATCTTGCTCGAAAACCCTAAACCACGTAAAATATGCAAACCAAATTAGAGAACGTCTAACTTGTTTTTGCAGGGTTTGGTGATGTGATATGGCCATAATGTGATGATGAATATGTATGAGATGATCATTATTGTATTGTGGCAACCGGCAGGAGCCTTATGGTTGTCTTTAAATTTCATGTTGAGTAGTTTTTCAAAGTAGTTGTAATAGTTGCTACATGGAGGACGATCATGAAGACGGCGCCATTGACCTTGGTGCTTCGCCGACGATGATGGAGATCATGCCCGTTGATGATGGAGATCATGTCCGTGCTTTGGAGATGAAGATCAAAGGCGCAAAGACAAAAGGGCCATATCATATCACATATGAACTGCATGTGATGTTAATCCTTTTATGCATCTTATTTTGCTTAGATCGCGACGGTAGCATTATAAGATGATCCCTCTCACTAAAATCTCAAGATAATAAAGTGTTCATCCTTAGTAGCACCGTTATCAAGTCTTATCGTTTCGAAGCATCTCGTGATGATCGGGTGTGATAGATTCGATAAGTACATATGACGGGTGCAAGACAGTTTGCACATGCGGATACTAAGGTGGCCTTGACGAGCCTAGCATGTAAAGACATGGTCTCGGAACACGTGATACCGAAAGGTAGAGCATGAATCATATGATTGATATGATGAACACTTTGAGTGTTCGCCATTGAAATTACATCTTGTCTCGTGATGATCGGGCATAGGTGTGATGGATTTGGTTCGTGTGATCACTAAGACAATGCGAGGGATATTGTTTTGAGTGGGAGTTCACCTAGATTTTTAATTATGTAGAATTAAAATTTGAACTCAATTTGTCATAAACTTAGTCTAAACTATTGCAAATATGTTGTAGATATGGCGTCCTCAATCAATTTTAACCAGTTCCTAGAGAAAGAAAAGCTTAAGAGCAACGGTAGCAATTTCACCGACTGGTTCCATGTGAGGATCTTCCTCAATGGCGGAAATCTGCAATATGTGCTTGATGCACCGCTAGGTGACCCTCCTGCAGAAACTGAAACCGATGAAGTAAAGAATGTTTACATGACTCGGAAAACTCGGTACTCTCAAGTTCGTGCCATCTTATGCAGTCTGGAATCCGATCTTCAAAAACGTTTTGAGCACCACGATCCTCATGAGTTGATAAAAGAGTTGAAGACTATTTTTGAGACTCATGCGGCCGTGGAATGCTATGAAGCATCGAAACACTTTTTCAGCTGTATGATGGAAGAAGGCAGCTCCATCAGTGAGCACATGCTCGTTATGACCGGCATGCGAAGAAACTCAGTGACTTGGGAATAGTGATTCCTAACAGACTGGGGATTAATCGTGTCCTTCAATCACTGCCACCAAGTTATAAGAACTTTGTGATGAACTACAATATGCAGAACATGAACAAGGAGTTTCGAACTCTTTGGCATGCTAAAAGCTGCTGAGATTGAGATCAAGAAAGAGCACCAAGTGTTGATGGTCAACAAGACCACCAGCTTCAAGAAACAGGGCAAGTCTAAAGGCAAGAACAAGAAGAGTGGCAAGAAAGCTGCCACGCCTCCCGTGAAACCTAAGTCTGGCCCTAAGCCTGATGCTGAGTGCTATTACTGCAAGGAGAAGGGACACTGGAAGCGTAATTGCTCCAAGTATTTGGCGGATCTGAAGAGCGGCCTTATCAAGAAAAAGAAAGAAGGTATATCTGATATACATGTTATAGATGTTTATCTCACTAGTTCTCGTTCTAGTACCTGGGTATTTGATACTGGTTCGGTTGCTCATATTTGTAACTCGAAACAGGAACTAAAGAATAAACGACAACTGCTGAAAGATGAAGTGACGATGCGCGTTGGAAACGGATCCAAGGTCAATGTGATCGCAGTCGGGACACTTCCTCTACATCTACCTTCGGGATTAGTTTTAAGCCTAAATAATTGTTATTATGTACCCGCGTTGAGCATGAACATTATATCAGGATCTTGTTTAATGCAAGACGGTTATTCATTCAAGTCTGAGAATAATGGTTGTTCTATTTTTATGAATAATATCTTTTATGGTCGAGCACCACAAAAGAATGGCTTATTTCTGTTAGATCTCGATAGTAGTAATATACATAACATTGATGCTAAGCGAATTAAATTGAATGATAATTCTACTTATATGTGGCACTGTCGTCTTGGTCATATTGGAGTGAAACGCATGAAGAAACTCCATACCGATGGATTACTTGAATCACTTGACTTTGAGTCACTTGATAGATGCGAAGCATGTCCGATGGGAAAAATGACTAAGACTCCATTCTCGGGTATGATGGAGCGAGCTACTGACTTATTGGAAATCATACACACAGATGTATGTGGACCAATGAGTGTAGCATCGCGCGGTGGTTATCGTTATGTTCTAACCTTCACAGATGATTTGAGTAGATATGGGTATATCTATTTAATGAAACATAAATCCGAAACTTTCGAGAAGTTTAAGGAATTCCAAAGTGAAGTAGAAAATCAACGTAACAAGAAGATTAAATTTCTACGATCTGATCGCGGAGGTGAATATCTGAGTTATGAGTTTAGCATGCATTTAAAGAAATGCGGAATACTTTCACAATTGACACCGCCGGGAACACCACAACGAAACGGTGTGTCCGAACGTCGTAATCGAACTCTCTTAGATATGGTTCGTTCTATGATGTCTCTTACCGATTTGCCGTTATCATTTTGGAGTTATGCATTAGAGACAGCATTCACTTTAAATAGAGCACCATCAAAATCCGTTGAAACGACGCCGTATGAATTATGGTTTAATAAGAAACCTAAGCTGTCGTTCCTAAAAGTTTGGGGTTGCGAAGCCTATGTAAAAGTTACAACCGGACAAGCTAGAACCCAAAGCGGAGAAATGCGTCTTCATAGGATACCCTAAGGAAACTATAGGGTACACTTTCTATCACAGATCCGAAGGCAAGATCTTTGTTGCTAAGAACGGAACCTTTCTTGAGAAAGAATTTCTCACTAAAGAAGTGACTGGAAGAAAAGTAGAACTCGATGAGATTGAAGAATCTCTACTCGTTGATCGAGTAGCGCAACCGGAAAATGTTCTGTACCACCTACACCGGCAACAGAGGAAGCTAATGATAATGATCATGAAACTTCAAATGAGACAGCTACTGAACCTCGCAGATCGACAAGGGATCGTGCCACTCCAGATTGGTATGATCCTTGTCTAAATGTCATGATTGTGGATAACAATGATGAGGACCCTGCGACGTATGAAGAAGCGATGATGAGCCCGATTCCAACAAATGGCAAGAAGCCATGAAATCCGAAATGGGATCCATGTATGATAACAAAGTATGGACTTTGGTAGAATTACCTGATAGCCGCAAGGCTGTCGAGAATAAATGGATCTTCAAAAGAAAAACAGATGCGATGGTAATATTACTGTCTATAAAGCTCGACTTGTCGCAAAGGGTTTCCGACAAATTCAAGGTGTTGACTACGATGAGACTTTCTCCTGTAGCGAAGCTAAAATCTGTGAGGATTTTGTTAGCAATAGCTGCATTTTTCGATTATGAGATTTGGCAGATGGATGTCAAAACGGCGTTCCTTAATGGAGACATTGAGGAAGAGTTGTATATGGTACAACCCAAAGGTTTTGTCGATCCTAAAAATGCTGACAAAGTATGCAAACTTCAGCGTTCAATCTATGGACTGAAGCAAGCATCGAGAAGTTGGAACCGACGTTTTGATAAGGTGATCAAAGACTTCGGGTGTCATGGAGAGGCCTGTATTTACAAGAAAGTGAGTGGGAGCTCTGTAGCATTCCCGATATTATATGTAGATGACATATTATTGATTGGGAATGATATAGAACTATTAAGCAGTGTAAAGGGTTATTTGAATAATAGTTTTTCAATGAAAGACCTTGGTGAAGCATCATACATATTAGGCATCAAGATTTATAGAGATAGATCAAGACGTCTAATAGGGCTATCACAGAGTACATACCTGACAAGATTCTAAAGAAGTTTAGAATGGACGAAAGTAAGAAAGGATTCTTACCTATGTTACCAGGCAAGGTCTTGAGTAAGACTCAAGGACCGGCTACGGAAGAAAGAGAAAGGATGAGTCAAATCCCCTATGCCTCGGCAGTAGGCTCTATCATGTATGCCATGCTATGTACAAGACCGGATATAGCACATGCTGTTAGTTTAACTAGCAGATATCAAAGTGATCCAGGAATGGAACACTGGACAGCGGTCAAGAATATCCTGAAGTACTTGAAAAGAACTAAGGATATGTTTCTTTGTTATGGAGGTGACCAAGAGCTCGTTGTAACAAGTTACACCGATGCAAGTTGGAACACCGATCCCGATGACTCTAAGTCACAATCTGGGTACGTGTTTATATTGAATGGTGCTGCAGTAAGCTGGCAAGCTCGAAGCAAAGCACGGTGGCGAAATCCTCAACAGAATCGGAGTACATAGCGGCTTCAGAGGCTTCATCAGAAGCGGTATGGATGAAGAGGTTCATTGTAGAGCTCGGTGTGGTTCCTAGTGCATTGGACCCATTTGTCATCTACTGTGATAACATGGGTGCCATCGCCAATGCACAAGAGCCAAGGTCACACAAGAGGCTGAAGCATATCAAGCTGCGTTACCACTCGATTCGCGAGTACATCGAAGATGGAGAAGTAAAGATTTGCAAAGTACACACTGATCTGAATGTAGCAGATCCGTTGACTAAAGCTCTCCCTAGGGCAAAGCATGACCAACACCAGAATGCCATGGGTGTTAGGTATATTACAATGTAATCTAGATTATTGACTCTAGTGCAAGTGGGAGACTGTTGGAGATATGCCCAAGAGGCAATAATAAAAGTGGTTATTATATATCTTTATGTTTATGATAAATGTTTATATACCATGCTATAATTGTATTAACTGAAACATTGATACATGTGTGATATGTAAACAACAAAGAGTCCCTAGTAAGCCTCTTAACTAGCTTGTTGATTAATGGATGATTAGTTTCATAATCATGAACATTGGATGTTATTAATAACAAGGTTATATCATTGTATGAATGATGTAATGGACACACCCAATTAAGCGTAGCATAAGATCACGTCATTAAGTTATTTGCTATAAGCTTTCAATACATAGTTACCTAGTCCTTATGACCATGAGATCATGTAAATCACTTATACCAAAGGTACTTTGATTACATCAAACGCCACTGCGTAAATGGGTGGTTATAAAGGTGGGATTAAGTATCCGGAAAGTATGAGTTGAGGCATATGGATCAACGGATTTGTCCATCCCGATGACGGATAGATATACTGGGCCCTCTCGGTGGAATGTCGTCTAATGTCTTGCAAGCATATGAATAAGTTCATAAGAGACCACATACCACGGTACGAGTAAAGAGTACTTGTCAGAGACGAGGTTGAACAAGGTATAGTGTGATACCGATGATCGAACCTCGGACAAGTAAAATATCGCGTGACAAAGGGAATTGGTATCGTATGTGTATGGTTCATTCGATCACTAAAGTCATCGTTGAATATGTGGGAGCCATTATGGATCTCCAGATCCCGCTATTGGTTATTGGTCGGAGTGAGTACTCAACCATGTCCGCATAGTTCACGAACCGTAGGGTGACACACTTAATGTTGGATGTTGAAATGGTAGTACTTGAATATGGAATGAAGTTGGAATATTTGTTCGGAGTCCCGGATGGGATCCCGGAGTTCCGGAATGGTCCGGAGAATAAGATTCATATATAGGATGTCATTTTATGTGAATAAAATGATGCGGAAGGTTCTATGGAAGGTTCTAGAAGGTTCTAGAAAAGTCCGGAAGAAACCACCAAGGAAGGTGGAGTCCACATGGGACTCCACCTCCATGGCCGGCCAACCCTAGTGGGGGAGGAGTCCCAAGTGGACTCCCCCTTAGGGGGCCGGCCACCCCCCCCATGGAAGGTGGAATTCCCACCTCTAGTGGGAGGGAAAGTTTCCCACCATATGGAAGGTTTTGGTTTCGGTCTTATTCGAAGACTTGGACACCAACACTTGGGATCCACCTATATAATGAGGGGCCAAGGGAGGGGGCCGGCCACCCCAAGACCACAAGCTGGCCGCCCCCATAGAGTGGCCGGCCACCCCCTCCCAAACCCTAGCTTTGCTCCTCCACTTCATATTGCCCGCATAGCTTAGCGAAGCTCCGCCGGACTTCTACACCGCCACCGACACCACGCCGTCGTGCTGTCGGATTCAAGAGGAGCTACTACTTCCGCTGCCCGCTGGAACGGGGAGGTGGACGTCGTCTTCATCAACAACCGAACGTGTGACCGAGTACGGAGGTGCTGCCCGTTCGTGGCGCCGGAACCGATCGTGATCAAGATCTTCTACGCGCTTTTGCAAGCGGCAAGTGAACGTCTACCGCAGCAACAAGAGCCTCCTCTTGTAGGCTTTGGAATCTCTTCAAGGGTGAGTCTCGACAATCCCCTCGTTGCTACCGTCTTCTAGATTGCATCTTGGCTTGGATTGCGTGTTCGCCGTAGGAAATTTTTTGTTTTCTATGCTACGTTATCCTACAGGGTCCCCCGGTCGACGTGCCACAGCGACATGTGCCTCGTTGCTTGCAGCAGGCCTGTTCATCGACTCACAAAGCCTCGTTGGCGATGGTGCTTTCTTGGATCTTGCAATGGTGGAGGCTCGGCGTCTCTTCTTGCGTTCGTCTCGGCGGCGTTGGAATTGGACGGCGGCCGCTGGCTACGGTGGTTGCAGGAAACCCTAGGGATCGTTTTGTATTTTTCGATCTTTTAGGATTTTATCTGCAAATTCAGGATAATCATTTTATCCCGGTTTGTCTTTTAGTTTCCACATGTGTTGCTTCATGTAACTTGGTTTTCGATTAATGAAATATGTGGTTGCTCTCAAAATTTTTTTTTTTGGATAGAATGATCTACTACATTCGTGGATGCCCTCTACTTTGCTAGAACAGAGAGGTTTATTTTCTTTGCAATTTGCACATCTACACATTCAGAGAAGAGACAATATCTACCTACCAGAAAGAAATGTTATTTTCTTGCAAGCACACAAATGCCAATGACAAATGAATAGGGTGATGTGCTCAAGACCTATAATTAAGCATATCCCTAGTACTAAATTGCAACATCCATGTAATGTTGTTTTGTTAGTAAGTTGATCCCAAAATTTATACCTCTGCTTGCATACTTATCAACCACCTCTCATACTGCATCTTTATGGCCCGCCAACTGAATAAGAAAAAGGTACCATCAAGAACATTGCACACACAGAGCATAAACCAAAGAGTGGATTCCAAATGAAAGGGGCAGACGGAAGATGTTGCTATACCAGGGGACGGTGAGGTCGCTGGCAAAGACGCCCAGCTCAGCCTGAGGACACCCGCCCCCACGAGCTGTTGAGATCTTCGACACCCTCAATCTTCTCCCGAGGGTACTCCCACGTCGCTGCAATGCCTCCAACCTACCAGAAACGTAAGAACCTGCACCCCCAAATCTAGAAAGAAATCAGCAATGGCCATCTGAAGGAGAGGGCGAGCGGCGGTGGCGGCAGCCTATTCCTCACCGAAACCTCGCCGCGCGGGTTCGTGGCGATGATGAGGGCAGCAGGTCTTGGCTCCACCGCCACCCTGGCGAGCTGTCTTGCTCGATTTCTAGCGCCGAGCCGTGACGCCGTCGGCTCACGCACCCTTCCCGCTTACAACCCCCTCGTCCGCTCTCCCATGGCAACCCTGTCACCCGCTAATCTTCCTTCAGGCCTTGTTTACTTCTTTCGTATTTTTCTTCCCAATGGGTATGGGGATTTCCCAATGGGTATGGGGATGGGAGGGGATTTGGTGTTCACCCAATCCCCTCAAATTCCCTTCCCAAAAAATACACTAGTATGATGAAGAGTTTTTTATTTAGGCAAAAAATGTGGGGATGGGAGGGGATATCTCGGGATTATTTCGTTCAAAACCGGAGAAGTAAACAGACTAGTGGGGATTTTCTGGGATACGAAATAATCCCCTTTCATCCCCATAAATACTCTAGAAGTAAACATGGCCTCACTCGGAGGCCATGGATGGGGAGGATGGGGGTGCAGTGGATTTGGCGGAGGACCAGAGATGGGCGGATGGCGGCTGAAATCCCTAAAACGCGGAAGAGCTGCGAAGGGGAGAAGAGAGGAATTGAGAGGATGCGCTGGGATGTGGTGCATGACTTCTGCCCCAACATATGCAGATCCACATTGCAGCGAAATAGAAAGGCAAATGCCCACACATCGGGCAACAGATGTCCTGAAAGCACAAGAAATCAACACGGTTATAGTAATACTCGCGTGGGTCAACATCCGCAACTCCTCTACTGCTTCATCTTGGGGATTGCGGGGGAGTCCGCACCAGTCGAGAGGAGCTGGCTGCTATACTGCAGGAATACAAGCTGATGTCGGCGAAGTCCATGCCGCTGTGGACACAATGTCGAGAGGAATTAAGGAAGAGAGCAGAGGCTTGGATTGAAGAAAGAGGACAGAGGCCTAGGGTTGGGACTTGGGAGTAGGGATGGCACCCGCAGGGTATCGGTGCGGGTAGAGCCATCTCATACCCGTACCCGTCGTCTTTAATCTTACCCGTCACTCGTACCCAAGTTTTTCCCATACCCATCACCCGACAGGGTAAATGGGTACCGGCGGGTAAAAATACCCGCACTTACAACACATCAAATTTATCAAAAAATACGACATGACGTGAAGCAATCCTAAATAGGGGTATAATCCGCGCAACCTACCAGAGATTGTGAAACCGGGAAGCGTTAGGTTCACCCTAGCAAAATGAAGGGCGTGATTAGGGGAAATTAAGTTCTTTAGAATATTTAGGAGGTCCACTTGTCAAATTTAGATGGGTAAAAGGGTACATGGGTATGGGTTTTACGATCCCATACCCGTACCCACTTTACCCGACGGGTATGGTATTTTCTCATTTATAAACCCATGTGTAATATTTTATCGCATACCCGTACTCCTATTGGGTTTTTACCCGGCGGGTACGCGGGTCATGGGTACCCATTGTCATCCCTACTTGGGAGTCGGGAGGAACAAGAGAAAGGTAAACCGTGTTTTTAGCCTGCCTTTTTTTTACTCGACGGATTGTACCCCGAGAACGATGCTATGGCCTAACACTAAGCGGGGCCGCGGGGCCAAGAAATCAGCGACGCTAGAGAAATAACCGGGGTAGAGGTAACTCATCTCTTTCTTCTCAAACTTGTAATCTTGATCGCTCATAGCCACGATCCGATAGTCTAAAAGGGGCAATAGCCTCAGCAGGCTGGGTACTCAACAAGATTAAATGTTGTATCTAATACATCAGTTAAGAACATCAAGAACCGCCTGTAGTCATGAACGATTCACCACATCCGCACTCCTCTTTGTGGTTCGGGTTTATCAACACAAACTCATGCCTACAGTAGATTACACCATTGCAGGGTTAACTGATGGAAACTTAGAGCATCTCCACCCCAAGAAAGCCCCCCAGGGGGGCCTTTTTTCACGCCGATGGAAGCTTTTTCTCCCACTCGTCCCTAGGAGCCCATTTTTCGCTGGATTGGGCATGTTATTCGCTCGGCGATCCTAGTCCGAATCCAACGCGCCGGGGTGCGGTCGAGGACACCTGCGATATGGGAAAAGCCGTGTGGGCCAACATTGTCGGTGATAGCGAGTCGATTTCCCTCCATTTTTATTTGATGTCCCTCCATTTCTTCACTCCTCGGCCAGCTCTCGCCAGCTCTCATCATTTCTCGTCCGCCCTCCCGCAAACACCGCCCAGATCCGCCCATGATGCCACTCAAAAAGTTCACCGGTCCAAGGTCCGCCACCGCCCGCGAGCCTGAGAAGCCGCCGAAGCGGCGGAAGCCTAGGGCGTGGAAGGAGAAGCCGGAAGGCATGACCAACTTGCCAACAATGATGTCGTCCCACCTGTCGGAGATGGGCGTGTAGGTCTGCCCGTGCATGACAGAGCCGTCGTCGTCTTCTCTCTAGAGGAGGGTCCGGATGGACGAAGTGAAGGGCAGTCCTTACAAAGATGAGCGGCCGTTTTCGGAGCAGATAAGCACAAAGGGAAAACGGGCCATCCTCTGATAGCCAGCATGTGCTGATGAGCTTTGCGTGAAGGGCAAGCCCAGGGGAAGATCTTGCATTTGGGTTTCGCGTGAGCTAGCCTGATTTTCTTAGCATCGAACTTTGCGAAACTGCCTCGAAACTGGACATGGTATGCAGAACTTTGCAACTCTTGCATTTGGGTTTCGCGCCGTCCAGGTGATGGTGTCCGGCACATCCAGGGCAAGGTGCGTGGCCGCAACAACTTCCCAGAGTTGCAAATACTGCGCAAGCTGGACATGCGTGGAGAGTCTGGCGATAGAGTGAATGCAGTTGCCATCAAGTAGCTGTTTGGCGACAGTTCTCGTTTCCCTCGTAGCCACCTTGAAGAGGTCCGGAGCCCACAAATAGATGGGCCCGCGGTCTGACCAAGAATCAGATCGGAAGGAAGTGGATTCCCCCTTTCCAATGGTAATCTTCGTTGCAGCCCAGAAAAGATCCATATCCGCGTTGTCGCAAGGGAGCTTGGAGCCTGCCCAGGTTTGCGGTGGGTCAGTCCATTGAAGCCTAGGCCATCGCAGGCGAAGGGCGTGGCCAGAGCATTCAATGTCCGGCATACCGAGCCTCCCTAAGTCCTTTGGTCTGCACACCCTCTTCCAATTAACCAACACATATCCGCCCGAAGCATGCTCGGCATCGTCTCCAGCACAAATAAAGTTTCTTGCAATTTTATTGATCTTATCACATGCCCTTGGATAGGGGGATGGCCTTGGCATGGTAGATGGCTGTGGCCATGAGCACCGATTTTGCCAGATTTTTGTATCAATGAGAGAAATGGTAGATGACACGATGTTTTTTGGTGTGCACTATGAGTGATCAACGCTCGAGTAGCTCTGTGTGTCCCGTATGTTTCGCCTTTCGGCATCATGTATGTATTTGGTGCTTTAGGTGTGTCTTGCCGTTGTTTAGGTTTGCGTCTGATTTCCTTCTAATAAACTGAGCGGTGTGGGTCTCTACCGTTTTCTTTCTAAAAAATCAATGAATTTACCAACCTGCTAACACAAAAAAAAAACCTGCTAACATCAAAAAATATAAAAAGGCATGTAAAAAAAAGAAAGAAAAGGAGAAAAAAAACTCACCCAATTGGCCCGTGAAATTCCCCGCCACCATCTCCCTTCCCCCGGAGGTCCTCCGGTCCTCGACGACATCCTGAACCGCGTCGGCATCCGCGACGCCGTCCGCACATCGGCGCTCTCCCGCGCCTGGCGACGCCGCTGGGAGGCCCTACTGCGTCCCTCGACCTCAGCTTCCCCCGGTCCGAAGATGGCGAGGGCACGCCAGAGGGGCTGGGGGTCGTCGATGGTGTCCTCCTCCGCTGCCCCGGCCGCGTCCAGCGCTTCTGCGCGGACCTCGACAACAACTACGCGGGCCGCATCCACGACTGGCTCTGCGTCCTCTCCCGCCGAAGTGTTGAGATTCTCAGTCTCAGCTTCGGCGACGGCTTCCCTGCCCTCCCTTCTTCCGTCTTCTCCTGCGACCAGCTCACTTCGCTCAGACTCTACGGCTGCTCCATCCCGCTTCTACCCCCAGGCTTCGTGGCTTTCCCGGAGCTAAGGAGTCTATCCCTCGAAAATGTCCGGTTACAGGATTGCGGGGAGTACCAACTTGAGGAGATCATTGATACATCCCCGTTGCTCGAGTATCTAAATATTAGTCATGTTCTCATCGGTGGCGCGCACACCAAGAAATGGGTGATTCAGGCCCCCAATCTCAGCCACTTCATGATTTGTTCGGGAATCAATGATGGCTGGATCCTTAAGGAGTTGACATCCCTGTGTTGTGCCTACGTTTGTGTGTACGGCTTTCTTGTTGACCACCATTTCGCCAAGTTTCTTTCGGGGCTTGCTCAAGTTAGGGAGCTTCTGGTCGCGATGCGTGGTATACGGGTAATTTTGTTTTATCTTTCTCTAGTTTGGCTGAATCAATTAAAATGTAGCTAAAATGCATTGCATTGAAAAATGATGAGTTTTCGTACCAAAAAGTGAGGCCATCGTGGCTCTGCTGCTTCTATTAGGCAACAAATAGAGTAGAAATAAAGTTGTCTACTTAAAAAAAACATGATGACCTAAGCATAATCTGTTGGCTACATGTTCCTGGATGCTGTAAAAAACCTGCGCACATTGCATCGTTACATGGACAAGGCTATATTCACTTGCATATATTCTTTATTTCTATCACTACTTTTAAGTTGTATCCTGACTTCATAAATAGGGTTATTATATTCCTTTTTTTCTCCCCGTTTGCAACATATGTTGATTTTGTGTGGTTTATAGTGTGCTCATCCTTTGGACATCCATGATTGTCTTGTATTTATATAGAAACAGGTTCTGACCCTTCGTTTGCTTTGCTCCTTGATTCTAGAGATGAATGCAGTGCAAGTCCTGATATTATCCTCTTTTCCTTCAAATTTTCAGCCAAGTGCTATGATGTCGGAGATACTTCTATGCACCTTTCACAACTTAAAGATCTTGAAGTTATTTATGTGTTTCTGCAAACAACCCCCTATCATGTTAACCTTATGCTTACTAAAGAGTGCCCCAAATCTTGAAGAACTCAAAATAGAGGTAATTATAAATGCTCCCGTACAGATTTTCTTATCTACATCATTTGAAGGTCATTTTGCTGCTTCCACTTAATTTCCCTTTATTACTTGTATGCTTGAAGATCTATGATCTGGAGGAGGTGGAATTTGAGGCAAATGGAGAGTTTCTGAATGCATTATGGTCTGATGGCATGTGTGCCAACCTTAAGGTTGTGGAGATGATCGGTATTAATTGGCGCCCAAATGAAATGTCTCTTATAGAGCTCATTCTCACTAAAGTAAGGCTGCTTCATACATTATGGATTAGTCAGGGTGATAAACTTGTGATGTCTAATGAGGATGCTCTATATGAATTACTAAGATACAGAAGAGCTTCACCTGAAGCTCAGGTCCTATTTAAAGGTAGAGAAAACTTAATTTCACACAGTAAATTCCATCTTATGTTTTCTTAGTCTCTTTGAAAATATTGACTAAATGCATGCAACTTTTCATTTTTATAATTACCCTTTGTTGGTGCATTCACATTAAATTTCTATATAGTTTTTGTTATATTTTCAGTTATGCAGTCATACTTTGCTGAAGTTGTTGGTGGCTTTGTTAAGTTCCAGACCTGCTATATACTTAGACATCCATGGTCTGGCCCCATAGATCATCTATTATCCAAAGTAATCAAAATTGAATAGTTGAACATTCCATTTGCATTCCACTTTTATTCACATTACCTATTAGGTTTGATGTTGTTTTTATCTAAATATTAGAGGGGATTGGATTACCCTGGGTTCAAGAATGATTGGGGAGAAAAATATGGCACACTAAATGGGAAGGTTTTATTTTTGGGTTCAGTTCTACATATGTTTATATCATCTGTACTTTTGGTATTCAATCGTATAAAAAATTGGCGCTGGTGCTAGTTCCCCCTTTTGGTTAGCAGAAGGGATACAATGTCATAATTTTTCATGCACGCGTCTAGATAGCAATCCTATTATTCTAAAAAAACAAGTGCAGAATTTCTGCTGCATTTCATTAATAGGGATAAGATAACACAAACACCAACTAGAAATCAGCGGGACACCTCAACAACTAAAAGTGGAAACTGGAAAACCATACTAACACTGCAAGCAACTTAACCATCGGATGCTTAATTGTTCTTTTCACCAAAGTTTACACAGTTGACTTGAATACACGGCCTTTCACGTCATCTGATATTTTTTGATCACCCATGCATCTGCTGAATTTTACACTAATTTCTGCTGAATGTTGATCCGTCCAATGCATGCAACAGTGCTATATATTTTGAGATTTTCTGTGTATTGTGTTGAATTGCATAACGAGTGTTTTTGCTGTCACACAGGTTACGCTGCAGGTTATTAGGTCAGAGACGGGCTTTGGGGCATTGTGGAAGACGTGTGGACTGTGGAGCGAGTTCTGTTTTACGGACGATTCTACCTTTTGATGCAGTATTTTGGATTAGAAATGCAGCACACAGAGAATGGCTTCTGAACGAACTGCCTTTTGAGATTAAAAGGCTCTTGTTAGTACTATTACTGGTGTGAGACATGTGTCATAACCCTCTTGACCTCTGCCGCATGGGGTATTTCATGACTCTAAGTTGCCAACTTTGTTGTTTGTCTTGGTATGGTATTCACTATTTTTTGTTGTGCGAAAGAGAATTGCATAAATTGAATGTGAAAACAGGGCAGTAACCACCTCTCCCTATGTTTTATGTTGCTGTGTTGTAATGAGGTAAGATGTCAGGTATAGACCTAAGAATCATATGAAAAATATCATCTCTATGTTTAATCAGTGGTCTACCACTTGTTCATATGTCCAGGCTTCACAAAATCAATGGCATGTATTCCATGCTAACCCAAACTGACAGAACTGCAAATTGCGAAAAGGAAATTACACTTGAACACAACTTTAGGCACACGAACATCATTCTTTGAGAAATGTACAGTTCAGTCCATTTACTTAAGAAATCAGTGAATGCACTCGTGTGAACAATTTGACGCTGGTGTCAAATCCATTCTTCAGTGAATGCCAGAGCTCCTGGATTAATATCGAAGGCACACAAATATATAATCATCCTGCACCTTGAATGGACGGGAAGGATATGAACCCGGGTGCACTTGCACCCTATAATGAAAAATTCCAAAAAAAATGCTATTTCAAAGTTTCAGAAAATTTTGAAAAAATGCAATCATGTATATCCAATGTCGATACTCATTTGTGTAGATTTTGGCATAAAAAAATTAACCATGTGTGAACTACACATAAATGTGAAAATGAGATTTCCTATTACCATGAACAAGTATACAACCAATCATTATAAAATGACCATGTGTGACCACATAAATGTGAAAATGGGATTTCCTATTACCGTGAACAGTATACAACCAATCATTATAGTGCCATTTGGATATTTTGTTATTTTCGTGTAGGCTACATACAAGTGTATTTTTCTGTGAAAACTTACACAAATAAGTATCAACAAAATATGTACATTAAAAAAATTATTTCAATTTTTTTGAGATTTCAAATACTCTCTCCGATTCATATTACTTGACGCTAATATAAATGTATCTAGACATATTTTAGTTGCGGGTACATACATTTTAGCATCAAGTAATATGGATAGGAGGGAGTAGCATTTTTCCAATATTAGAAAAAATGGGTGCACCCGGGTGCATCCTAGTATTTCCCCACCCTGAAAGGGCTTTAGCATATGATTAGTTCACAGACATGGCATTCCATATACCAACATGATTAAAGCAGGACCGAAGCATAACATAACTTTGTTGCATCCATGACATGATGATTTCATCAGTTACTATATATGGTGCAAGGTGACATGATTTATGGGGACCTTCTACTTGGCAAAAAATGAGTGGTTGGAGCCCACCACTCCACCAAACGCTTTCCTCTATTTACATCAGTAAAGAACATCACGAAGTGGACCCCTTCCTGCCTGTAGTCATGAAACATTCACAACACCCACACTCCTTTCGGAATTAGGGTTTATGAAAACAAACTTGATCTTCAACAGAAGCCACCACTATAACCAAACAGAGATGAGCACTTTTACGGTGGTTGGCAAGTACATCCTAGTACTACCCAGTATTACCGCTTCGATTTATTTTAGCCGTTGATCTCACGCAGTTAATTAGCAATTCATAAAACCAGGGCCTAGGGGTATTACTGTAACTTCTCACCCCGCACAACCTCTCCGCTAGAGAGCACGATCCAGTCAAGCGGAGGCTGGCGTTGCACGATGGGGATCTCGGCCAACGGCGATGCAGGATGCACTGATCGCGCCAAAGTACGGGCCTCGCCGGGGCCGCTGCTTTTTGGGGACTTCCCTGCGCCTCTTCCCGCCTGCCCAGCCGCCGCCCGCCTGCCCTAGCCGCTGGAGAGCATGATGCGGTCCGCCGTCTCTGCCCACTGCCCCGCCGCCTCTTTCCGGCGAGAGGTCGATCTACCGGCCCCAGGTGAGCAGCCCGAACTTGTTTTTCTGCTGGGTTGCCATTCCTAAGCTTAACTCACTGTTACCTTATGTGCTCTTGTTTATGTGCCTCCAAGGATCTTATATCTGAATGCATAAAGCTGTTCTTGGTCAGGCTGACGGTGTGCCAGTTCATCGTGCTGATGAACCTGAATCTCATAGCCATAGATTGGACAAGAGAGAAGAACAGCCGCAAAAATGCTCCAAGTTGTTCTCAATCGAGCCAAGGAGGGTGTAGTTTGAACCAAAGGCGCAATCGTCTGGGTGTAGTCATCAATAAAATGTAAAACACTGATATGGTATCATATGTAATACTGCCGGTGGTGGGTTTTGTTAACCAGCTCTCTGGGTTCACAGGAACCTGTCCTGTGTCTTTGCAAAGAGATAATAAAAGACGATATGATCGTTAATCTTTGTGTTTTATTTTCCTGGCACATCAACTTCACTCGTCTGTCTAATAGAACCATTGCTGAATCTTCTACAGTACTTGGTTTTACTGCTAATACTCTATTATGAGCTCACTTGCGATTGACTCCTAATGGAGCAACTGAACAGAACATTTCACAGAAGATAAGCAATGAGCAAACTATATACAGTACAATTCTCCGTATTAAGCCAGCTTTTCAATCTATCTAGCTTCAGAATGCTCATAGACTACTTTATCTAAAAAAATTGTAAAACCGCCATGATTTACAATTGTTTACCATAATTCAAATAGGACTGAGCCAGCATAAGTCCTAGCTGGACCTGAGCCTAGGTATTAAGATGCAGGATGGCCATCTTGGAACTATCTTGGGACAGCAACCCCGCTGAGTCGAAAAACCTCATGTTCCGAAGCTTCAATCTTTTCCGAGCTTCCCTCATGACTTTAGGACTTCAGTATACTGTATACTGCCCAAGGCCTACCGGAATCCCAACCTGAAACATCGAATGGCAAATCCTAATAAGTGAGTGCTACTGTGTCGTTAGTTTCTGTAACTAGAACATTCGGCATAGGCTGCAGTAAATTGATGAGAAACTACAAAATATACATGGCAAGTGCTCCGGTGCTTTCCGTCTCTTTTTTGCACGATTTTTAAAGAAACTTAACGGCTGTGATTAAGGGTGTTAACAATCTCACCAGGTGTGCAGTTTCGTCACTTTCGTACCATGTACGAATCCAACCAAACCCAGGTCCAGCCGGCCTCCAACCGTCTCAGAAACCCAGGAGACGCGCGATCCCTCACCTCGCCCGGCCGTTCTCGCGTGTGAGATCCTCGTCTAATGAGACCATGCCGCCGCTGGCGTCATGGACGGTTGGAGGGAGGTCAGGTGCGGCAAAGACCAAGTTTTTGTGCGTGTGATGACGGGTGCAGTGGCGCGGCGAGCAGCTCCACCTGCAGCTAGAGCAGGACGTGCAGCGGCCACGGGAAGCGTTGTGCGACAGGGAACGGACGGAGGATGAGCAGAACAAGCCGATGCGTGCAGGAAGAGTCACGGCGAGTCAGCTTTGGAGTAGGTAGACCCGGCGGCGGCGGCAGAGGAGCACACGGCGCTACCGCTCCGGCCGCGGCGGGGCTGCAAGAGGACGAATAAACTCGTGGTGGCGTTGTGAGATAGAGTAGTGGAAGGTCGTGTCCCGGTCATGAACAGGATCGAGCCTGGCCAATCTGGGCCCAGATCGATCCGTGATGAATGTAAAGTGACGTACGTGTCCTTTCATTACACATACCAGGTGGATTAACACCTTTAATCACAGACGTTAATGCGCATTGAGGAGTGTGCAAAAAAAATACTTTGGGAAAGCACCGGAGCACTCCTCAATATACATTAATCTTCTTGATTGATGGAGTAGAGATAAACAAAATACACATTACCCTTGCTGCTACTAATAAGGTTGTGCATATATTTGTATGGATGGCAGCAATCAAATCTTACATGAACAAATCTTGAACTGGCACATTATTTCCATAGGCACCCGAGGTACTTGCAATCCGAGATTCCGACTCACCCTGGATACATGAGGTCCAGAACGGCGGTGCACAACGGCAAAGCTCCATATAGCCCGTGGAGATGAGGGAAAGGGTCCAGCAGGACCGACTCACCGTGGATACATGAGGTCGTCGGAGAGGCCGGCGGAGACGGGGAGGTGACGCCATGGTCCAGGGCGATGATCGACCGGAGGCAGGGAAGACGGAGATGAAGGCGATGATGGCGAGCGGCTCAGGACGATTACTCGCGTTGGGAGGACCGGTGCGTCGAGGCAGCGCAGACGCGCCGAATGTACGATCTCGGAGATGACGGTGGCGACATCACGATGAAGCGCGGCGGCGACATCACGATGAAGCGCGGCGGCGATGGATTTGGCCGCGTCGGTGTCGGTGCAGGGAGAGAGTTAGAAGATCAGAAATTCAGAACCGACTGGATTGATGGGGCCATTTGATTCAGAATGACATATCTACCCTTTAATTAATAAAATAAAGCGGTACTTTTTAGTACTTTTGTGTACTTTCTTTTAAGTAGTTTCCAGTACTTGCTATTTTCCTGCCGTCCGATTAGCTTAGTTGGACGGTTCCTAAATTCGCCAATCATAATAAAACTTGTAAACAGAGATATACCAATGGAGGTGGACAATTAGAAGATTCTACCCAGAACTAGATACCATACATCAGTGGATCGTCAACGTAATTCACCTTGTTGCCATTCACGTGCATCAGAGCCTTGAGGTCGATTAGTACTTTCACTCCATTCTCTTTAACAAGCTCGTCAAACCTCCCTGTTTTTTTTTTTTTTGAGAGTTACCTCCCTGTTTTCTTCTGAAGTATAAAGAGATCCCTCCATAGCATGGGCAGCCCGTTCCGGTCAGGCGACCCAAACTGTCCCGAAAATCCCGGCTCGACCATCCCTCCGAGCCTAGGCGTGATTTTTTGGTCCGGCGGTCGGGTCTGGCCGGGCCTGCGTTTTCTGCGACATGGGTTCTTCAGACTTTCCCTCTACCAGACCGGACATGGGCCTGATTTTTCGGCCCAATTGTCAGGCCAAGTCAGGCCTGGGCATTTTCTGAGTTGGGGTTTGTTCAGTCTTGCCAGGCCCGAAAAATGCCAAGGTATACTTACAACAGCTGACATTTCTTTTTGTATGATGCATGCTATTTTTCTTAAACAAAAATTACGATCCAATAACTTATAGGAAGTAGGCTAGACAAACAAACACGCAGATGTGGGAGGGGAATTGAGATTATCAAAAGACATACAAGGTGATGCACACTTGCAAGTGTAAATCTCCTAAGAGCACTAAGCTCCTAGGGTTCTGCGCCCTGTGGTGGATTTGGGTGTCGCTTTCGATGGACGTAGCACGTGAGTTGTAATTGGTTGTCGGTAGAAGGACCGTCTGGTTCAGCTCGTTGGGCCTACTTGGAGTCTTGGAGGTTAGCTAGGGCTTGGTTGCCGCTGAAATCGAGAGACGGTGGCTTCTGAGCTGAACCGACTCAATTCTGATCCCTCTTCTCCATCTTGTTCCGTCCATCCCCCACTCAGGATCTCCCCGATCGCAACAACAGATGGCTCTTCATCGTCGTGCGGAGGGCTGCCGGCGCCAAGCCCGCCCCGCCCGAGCTCTTGCACCGCTTCTTGGGCGTCAACGACGTGGCCGAGCGTTCGCGGTGGACGCGACAGTGCGGCACCCCTAGATGCCGAAAGTGTGGGCCAGATGAGGCGTCCACGTGAGCTCGGGTTGTTCGCGCCCAAGGCCCAGCCTGGGGACCTCGAAGCCGCCCTCTCGGATCTTATCTACCTCGCCGCTGTCTAGGAGATTGTCGACGTCGTCGCCCCTCAGGTGAGCTGATGCGGTGATGCCTGATGCTCAGAAGGTGCTGGTTGCGCTGCTTCTACGTGTGTTGTTCCATCTGACCTGTGCGATTGAAGGAGAGAGGAGATGGTGGACGAAGATTACATCGGCTGGTGAGTGGTGACATAGAGGACAATGACGACCTCCAACTTGCATTCCTTGTGCATCAAAAAATGAGATTGACCAAGGGGGGAGGCTATTGCAAAAGGCACATCTGGTTATCGTGTTCTTATAGAATGTGTGCAATCTTGAATTGCGTCCTCTAAGTTGCTAACTGCAGGTTCAGATCCCTTCTTCGAGGAAACTTTTGCACCATGCTCGCAACTGTGTCGTTGATCAATATTTAGGTGCATGCTGCTATTCATTTTTTGTGCAAACTGCTGGTTCGAATATGCCATGAGCACTGCAGTTTGTTCCCTGCATGGCATGACCATGAGGGCATCTTTTCAGTCAAATATGCATATAAGTTGGCAAGGCACCACGGAGTTCATAAGTTATTAAGTGGCCGCCAAGTAAGTTCAACTAACTCTGGTAATAATGTCAATTGAAAAAAATATGGTCACTTTCCTTGACGAAAAATATTATACATAATATGGAGAGTGGCCACAAATATTCCGGCCCTGCTCATGAAACTGAAACTAAGGGGTTTAGATGTGGATACCAGATGTCCTTAATGTTTCAGGTTTAATGAAGATGGATGCCATGTTATTGTAAATGCAATGTCAAACTAATATGGAGGAAGCTAAATCTGGAAGATACAAGAGAACTGCACCCGAAATGCTCAAGTGCTATACTTTTTTGGATAAAATTTCAGATTTAAGGAAGTGGAATGCTCACTGTTTGCTGCTTGTTATGAATCTGGTGGGCTGAATGAAATAAGGTAAATGTTGGCTATAAACAAGAAATGCTGATGAGCTCGATGGAGAGGAGGAACAAGGACTCTGTAACTAAAATTATCCTGGCTGGGTAGCACCGTTGCATAATTATGTTAAGATCAATACTGACGGTGCATTCAGGGAATCGTCTATGTCCGGAGGCTGAAACGGTCAATGTGAATTTGTTGCGGCAGGAAGGGGTCATCTTCAGGAGATCAACAATGCCTACTCTGTTCCAGGCTGTCCATATCACCTCAACAATGGGATGTAGTCTGGTACTGTTGGAAACAGAGGAAACAAAATTGAATAAACCAATCACTTCTGATGATTATGACATCTCTCCCTAAGGTTGACCAACTAATACTCCAATTATATGTGCTCATCATCTCTATGCTCTTCACTTCCGTATAGGGAAATGGCAGCCGAGACTAGATACAAGGAGAGATGTATCGCCATGAACGACTGCGACAACTGGGTCAAGTAGGTGCCCACTTCTGGTTCTGCCGTGGATGGACACGACATTATAACTCTACAATAATGAGGAGTTTCTGACCATTGACGAGAACCAGGATGGCCGTGCACAAAGGCGGAGCTAGCACCTGGTGACCCCGGGCAGCTGCCCAGCCTCGTCGGGCGACGATGGTGTTAGAGCACTGTTCCCTTCTTGGAGGCGTCGTTTTTGGAGAGTCTGTATTTCAGGTGTTGTCTTGGTGGTGGATGTATTGCTGTTGTTAGGCCGAGATGTAGCAGGATTTGTTTCTTTTTTTCTTTTCCTTTTTGCTGCCATTGCCAGAAGCAGGATGGCAGAGGTGGAGTAGATCCTGACGACCCCAAAAAGCTGCCCAGCCTCAGCCGAGAAAGCTCCAAGGAAATCAGGCACGAAGAATTTATTAAAAAATTAATGGGCAAATGACTCAAGCAGCCTGGCATCTTTGTTCCTTGCTTGGGCTGTTGGATTATTAGGCAATTTCCGAGTGAGAATAATTACCGAAAGCAACATTACAGATGCACAAGCATATTTAACCATACACATTAGACTAAGCACACGCATCAGATCTGAACACGGAACAAGTAGCAGTGCAAAGTAGGAGAGGAAAAGCACGTACATCGCGACCGGGAAGGTCGCACCAGCAGCACCACCACCATGGGTATTGTTGAAGTTGCCCATGGTGTAGTCGAATCTGTCGATGAAGCAGCCGAAACGTCGAAGAAGAGCACGAACAGCAGCGAGCAGTCGAGCCGAAACGCTCCCCAAAAACCGCCCGTCTCCCGGTGCAGGATCTCAACGGACGGGGTTTCAGAGGCCTGATCTCCCGGACGGCTGTGCACGCAGTCGCCGGGATGGGAAAGACTAGAGAGTAGCGCAGCAAAAGGAACTTCGTGAGAGAGACGAACTACAGAGTTCTGAGAGCTCGTAAGAGACTCCAGATCTGATCTGTCTCCTGGTATAGCCTGGGAGGAGAGCCGACCGCGTTGACACGCGTAGGAAGCCAGAGACACGCGGCGAGCATGCCACATGCAGGTCGACACGTACCCAACTTAGTTGGTGCACCAAGCAAAAATTTAGACTTCCTTGAGTGTGTCTCGAACTCGAACTCGAGTCACGAAACGCGACGAGCGTGCGTGACGAGGCGAGGCGGGGCGGGCGGAGGAGGAGGAGTGCGCGAGGGCTCCTTCTATTCTCACTCACTTGGAAGAAGTAGAACAACAACCCTTATATACCACTCCAACTCACTCCCAACTAGCAATGTGGGACTAAACTTTGTCTCCCAAGGCTGTCTGCAGCCCATCTACATTCAACAATCCCCCACCAGATCTCATATGCACATCAGATGACACATTATTTCCATTTACTGTTTAATATACCTGCACTTCAGTGGAGACTGTTAAGTTGAACTTCCACTTAGACAAGGAGCTACGCTTGACTACAACTGAACAATGGACTATGCCTTGAATTGTCAGTCTTTGTGCAGCAAGTTTCGCTCAATGCCGGCACGGTACTAGGCTACCATAGCCTTCCCCTCGGGTGGAGCTTATAAGTCATACTCATCGGCCCTTCATGAGCTTACTAGAGATTCACCCAAATCTCCCACACTATGACCAGTAGTGTCGCTCGTATAGGTGTGTTCTTCAAAGATCGCCCTGTAGGACAACGTCTTCGCTCATCAAGAGCCGCTCAGAACACATTAAGACATTGTCAACCTGCCTTACAGTAACTATGAGAGAATTGCATCTGCAGCGGAGTGGGAGTATTAAATTTTCTCTCAACTCAGTTACTCCGGTTTGTTTTCCCAGGTCCTACTTCACGGAATTTCCGATTACATAGGTTGGGTTACCCCCTCGGCAACTCAAGTGGGTCTCAAACCCATCTCCCTCGATGCAAGGTCTATCATGTTTCTTGATAGTCCTTTTGTGAAAGGATCTGCCAGATTTTTAGCACTTTGGACATAATCCAATGCTATCACTCCGGAGTTCTTCAGTTTTCTGACAGACTTCAATCTCCTCTTGATATGTTTGGAACTTTTCATATTATCCTTCGAACTTTTCACTTTGATAATCACAGTTTGATTATCACAGTTCATGAGGATGGCCGGTATTGGTTTATCAACCATAGGCAAGTCCATCAAGAGCTCACGAAGCCATTCCGCTTCGACAGTAGTTGTATCTAATGCTGTGAGTTCTGCTTCCATAGTTGACCTCGTTAAGATGGTCTGCTTGCAAGACTTCCAGAAACAGCGCCACCACCAAGAGTGAAAACATATCCACTTGTGGCCTTCATTTTAGCATCAAATCCAATTGGAATCACTATACCCTTCAAGTCCTCTTGGATACCCGGTATAATGAATTCCATAACTCATGGTTCCCTTTAGATAGCGCATCACTCTCTCAAGAGCATGCCAATGATCATCTCCCGGGTTGGCCACAAACCGGCTAAGTTTGCATACAACAAACGAGATATCAGGCCTCGTAGCGCAAGCTAAATACATGAGTGAACCAATGATTTGAGAGTATCTCAACTGATCTCTAGTTGCCTTTTCATTCTTTCGAAGCAAGACACTAGGATCATAAGGTGTGAGAGAAGATTTGCAATCAGCATAGCCAAATCCGCTCAACACCTTCTCAACATAATGAGATTGCACAAGTGTAATCCCATTATTCTCATCTCTCAGTAACTTGATGTTTAGTATAACATCAACTTCTCCAAGATCTTTCATCTCGAAACACTGAGATAAGAAGGTTTTTACCTCCTCAATCACTTTGAGACTTGTCCCAAGAATTAGTATGTCATCCACATACAAACATAGGACAACTCCCTCACCCCCACCATGGCGGTAGTACACACATTTGTCGGCTTCATTAACAACAAAGCCCACAGATGTTAAAGTTCTTTCAAACTTCTCATGCCATTGTTTGGGTGCTTGTTTGAGACCATACAAAGATTTCTTTAATTTACACACCTTTCTTTCTTGACCTTCTAATACAAAACCATCAGGCTGTTCCATGTAAATTTCCTCGTCCAACTCTCCATTTAGGAAAGCCGTCTTAACGTCCATTTGATGAACGATAAGACCGTGTGAGGCAGCCAATGACAGTAGTACTCGAATTGTGGTCAATCTCGCCACAGGTGAGTAGGTATCGAAGAAATCTTCGCCTTCCTTTTGGGTATAGCCTTTGGCTACAAGCCGAGCTTTGTACTTCTCAATAGTACCATCAGCTCGAAGCTTCTTCTTGAATACCCATTTACATCCTACAGGTTTGCACCCATAAGAACGCTCAGTTAACTCCCACGTTCCATTAGCCAAGATGGAATCCATCTCACTTTGAACCGCTTCCTTCCAGTAGTCTGCATCAGGAGATGCGAGAGCTTCTGAAATGGTAGTGGGAGTATCATCCACAAGATACACAATGAAATCATTACCAAAAGACTTTGCAGTCCTTTGTCTCTTACTCCTCGTTGGAGCTTCATTGTTATCCTCATCAGAATCTGAACTCTCATCATCAGATTCCTCATCAGACTCCATAGGAGTTTCATGTATTGGATCAGATTCCCAACTAGACATGCCATGCATATCTCTCATAGGAAATATATCCTCAAAGAATGTAGCATCTCTTGATTCAAAGATGGTGCCAACATTCATGCCGTCCACTCCATATTTCACCACAAGAAATCTATAAGCAATGCTATGGGCAGCATAGCCAAGAAAGACACGGTCCACGGTTTTTGGTCCAAGCTTTCGCTTCTTGGTGATTGGCAAATTCACTTTAGCCAAACAACCCCAAGTTCGTAGGTAGGAGAGTGTTGGACTTTTCTTTTCCCATTCCTCATAAGGGGTAATCTCTTTATTCTTGGTTGGAACACGGTTTAGGACATGACACGAAGTCAATATAGCCTCCCCCACCATTCCTTGGATAAACCCGAAACATCTAACATGGTGTTAACCAAATCTGTTAGAGTACGGTTTTTCCTTTCCGCAATCCCATTGGATTGTGGGGAATTGGGAGGCGTCCTCTCATGGATTATACCATGTTCCGCACAGAATAAATTGAACTCGTTAGAAAAGTACTCTCCACCACGATCGGACCGAACCCTTTTTATCTTTCTTTCAAGTTGGTTTTCAACTTCAGCCTTATAGATTTTAAAGAAATCAAGAGCCTCATCTTTAGTTTTCAGGAGATACACATAACAATACCTAGTGGAATCATCAATCAAAGTCATGAAATATTTCTTTCCACCTCTTGTCAACTCACCATTCATCTCACATTGATCTGAATGTATGAGGTCTAGTGGTGCCAAGTTTCTTTCCTTCGCAGGCTTGTGAGGCTTGCGGGGCAGCTTTGCTTGCACACAAGCATGACACTTAGAGCCTTTGACAAAGGTGAATTTCAGAACTAAACTCATATCAGCAAGCCACGACATACAACCGAAATTAACATGACAAAGTCGTGAATGCCAAACATAAGTTTCATTAACGCTAGTGCTTACATGGTTCACAACATTATCACAGAAGACTTCTAGAGAGAAGCGAAACATTCCCTCACATTCATAGCCCTTTCCAACAAAAGTTCCATACTTAGACAGTACAACTTTATTGGACTCAAACACCAACTTAAACACATCTTTCATAAGACGGGAGCCACTAACGAGATTCTTCTTGATAGAAGGGACATGCAACACGTTCTTCAGTTGCACGATCTTTCCCGAAGTAAACTTTAGATCTACCGTGCCAACACCACGAACAGTAGCATGTAACCCATTCCCCATCATTACTGAGGAACCTCGGGACTGATAAAAGGTAAACATGGAGATGTCAGCACACACATGAACATTGGCACCTGTATCAACCCACCATTCTGTGGGCTGAAACACCGAAAGAACAGTAGGTAATATATTACCATACCCTGTAGTTCCTTCACCGATGTTGCCAATGACCATGTTGACAGAATTTGAGTTCTGTCCAGCCTGACCTTTCTTTCCTTTGCGTTGTGGACAGCGATTAGCCCAATGGCCCGTCTCGCCACACACCCAACAAGGATCTTTCTTCTCCGTTTTCCCCTTCTTCTTGAAGTTGGTAGTCTGGGAGACTCCCTTGTTCTTTCCCTTGGACTTGTGGGCATTTTCTGAACCATATTGGCAGCCGAACGTCCCTCGGTTCCTCCAGTGTGTTTGTCTTTTGCCCTCGCCTTCTCCTCAACATCCAGAGACCCCATGATATTCTCAATAGAGAACTCATGCCTCTGATGTTTCAGAGAAGTGGCAAAGTTCCACCATGAAGGGGAAGCTTAGAGACAATGCATCCCGCGACAAACTTGTCCGGTAGCACACACTTGAGGAGCTCAAGTTCCTTTGCCATTGATACGTCTCCAACGTATCGATAATTTCTTATGTTCCATGCTACTTTATTGATGATACCTACATGTTTTATGCACATTATATGTCATATTTATGCATTTTCTGGACTAACCTATTAACAAGATGCCGAAGAGCCAGTTCTGTTTCTGTTTGGTTTCAGAAATCCTAGTAAAGAAATATTCTCGGAATTGACGAAACTTTCGCCCAGGGTCCTATTTTTGCACGAAGCTTCCAGAAGACCGAAGACCTAACGAAGTGGGGCCACGAGAGGCCAGGGGCGGCCGGCCCCCGGCCGCGCCGACCTAGCCCCCGGGGCCCCTCGTGTGGCCCTCGCGTTGACCTTCCGCCTACTTAAAGCTCCCGTCGCGAAACCCCCAGACCGAGAGCCACGATACGGAAAACCTTACAGAGACGCCGCCGAATCCCATCTCGGGGATTCGGAGATCGCCTCGGCACCCTGCCGGAGAGGGGATTCATCTCCCGGAGGACTCTTCATCGCCATGATCGCTCCGGAGTGATGAGTGAGTAGTTCACCCCTGGACCATGGGTCCATAGCAGTAGCTAGATGGTCGTCTTCTCCTTGTTGTGCTTCATTGTTAGATCTTGTGAGCTGCCTAACATGATCAAGATCATCTATATGTAATCCTATATGTTGTGTTTGTCGGGATCCGATGGATAGAGAGTACTATGATTATGGTGATTATCAATCTATTGTTCATGTGTTGTTTATGATCTTGCATGCTCTCCGTTATTAGTAGAGGCTGGCCAAGTTTTTACTCTTAACTCCAAGAGGGAGTAATTATGCTCGATAGTGGGTTCATGCCTTCATTGATACCTGGGACAGTGACAGAAAGTTCTAAGGTTGTGATGTGCTGTTGCCACTAGGGATAAAACATTGATGCTATGTCTAAGGATGTAGTTATTGATTACATTACGCACAATACTTAATGCAATTGTCTGTTGCTTTGCAACTTAATACTGGAGGGGGTTCGGACGATAACCTGAAGGTGGACTTTTTAGGCATAGATGCAGTTGGATGGCGGTCTATGTACTTTGTCGTAATGCCCAATTAAATCTCACTATATTTACCATGTCATGTATATGCATTGTTATGCCTTTCTCTATTTGTCAATTGCCCGACCGTAATTTGTTCACCCAACATGCTTTTATCTTATGGGAGAGACACCTCTAGTGAACTGTGGACCCCGGTCCTATTCTTTACATAGCATACAATCTACTTGTTTTACTGTTTTCTTTGCAAACATCTTCCACTCGATACGTTTAATCCTTTGTTACAGCAAGCCGGTGAGATTGACAACCTCACTGTTTCGTTGGGGCAAAGTACTTTGGTTGTGTTGTGCAGGTTCCTAGTTGGCGCCGGAATCCCTGTTGCGCCGCATCACATTTCGCGACCATCAACCTTCAACGTGCTTCTTGGCTCCTACTGGTTCGATTAAACCTTGGTTTCTTTCGAGGGAAAACTTGCTACTGTGCGCATCATACCTTCCTCTTGGGGTTCCCAACGAACGTGTGAGTTACACGCCATCAAGCTCTTTTTCTGGCGTTGCCGGGAGATCAAGACACGCTGCAAGGGGAGTCTCCACTTCTCAATCTCTTTACTTTGTTTTTGTCTTGCTTTATTTTATTTACTACTTTGTTTGCTGCACTAAATCAAAATACAAAAAAATTAGTTGCTAGTTTTGCTTTATTTGCTATCTTGTTTGCTATATCAAAAACACAAAAAAATTAGTTACTCGCATTTACTTTATCTAGTTTGCTTTATTTACTGTTGCTAAAATGGCCAACCCTGAAAATACTAAGTTGTGTGACTTCACAAATGCAAATAATAATGATTTCCTATGCACACCTATTGCTCCACCTGCTACTACAGCAGAATTCTTTGAAATTAAACCTGCTTTACTAAATCTAGTCATGAGAGAACAATTTTCTGGTGCTAGTTCTGATGATGCTGCTGCCCATCTCAATAATTTTGTTGAACTTTGTGAAATGCAAAAGTATAAAGATGTAGATGGTGATATTATTAAATTGAAAGTGTTTCCTTTCTCATTAAGAGGAGAGCTAAAGATTGGTTGCTATCTTTGCCTAAGAATAGTATTGATTCATGGACTAAATGCAAGGATGCTTTTATTAGTAGATATTATCCTCCCGCTAAAATTATTTCTTTGAGAAGTAGCATAATGAATTTTAAACAATTAGATACTGAACATGTTGCTCAAGCATGGGAGAGAATGAAAACTTTGGTAAAGAATTGCCCAACCCATGGACTGACTACTTGGATGATCATCCAAACCTTCTATGCAGGACTAAATTTTTCTTCGCGAATTTATTGGATTCAGCTGCTGGAGGTACCTTTATGTCCATCACATTGGGGGCGGCTACAAAACTTCTTGATGATATGATGATAAATTACTCTGAATGGCACACGGAAAGAGCTCCACAAGGTAAGAAGGTAAATTCTGTTGAAGAAACCTCTTCCTTGAGTGATAAGATTGATGTGATTATGTCTATGCTTGTGAATGGTAGATCTAATGTTGATCCAAATAATGTTCCTTTAGCTTCATTGGTTGCTCAAGAAGAAAATGTTGATGTGAATTTCATTAAAAATAATAATTTCAACAACAATGCTTATAGGAACAACTCTGGTAATAACTATAGGCCATATCCTTCTGCTAATGGTAATGGTTATGGTAATTCTTATGGGAATTCTTACAACAATAATAGGAGTGTACCCTCTGGTCTTGAAGCCATGCTTAAAGAATTTATTAGTACACAAACTGCTTTTAACAAATCTGTTGAGGAAAAGCTTGATAAAATTGATACTATCGCTTCTAGAGTTGATAGGCTTGCCTCTGATGTTAATCTTTTAAAGTTGAAAGTTATGCCTAATAATGATCTTGATAATAAGATTACTACTACAGCAAATGCCATCCAAGTTAGAATTAATGAGAATATAAGATTAATGGCTGAATTGCGTGCTAGGTGGGATAGAGAAGAAAATGAAAAACTAGCTAAAGAGAATAATGTAGCTAAAGTTTGGACTATTACCACCACTAGCAATGCTAATTCTTCACATGTTGCTGCACCTCCTGCTATCAATGGTAAAATAATTGGTGTTGGCAATGTTTCTACTCCTAGTGCAAAGCGTACAAAAGTGAAATTGCTAAAACTGCTGAAACTGCTTGTGATAAAACTGCTGAAATTTTTCCAACCTTGGGAATAATGATCCCATTGCTGTAGCTCATAATGATTTAGATTTTGATGATTGCCACATCTCTGAAGTTATAAAGTTCTTGCAAAAACTTGCTAAAAGTCCTAATGCTAGTGCTATAAATTTAGCCTTTACAAAACATATTACAAATGCTCTCATAAAAGCTAGAGAAGAGAAACTAAAACTTGAAACTTCTATTCCTAGAAAGTTAGAAGATGGTTGGGAGCCCATCATTAAAATGAAATTCAATGACTTTGAATGTAATGCCTTATGTGATCTTGGTGCAAGTATTTCTGTTATGCCTAAAAAGATTTATGATATGCTTGACTTGCCACCATTAAAGAATTGTTATTTGGATGTTAATCTCGCCGATAATGTTAAAAAGAAACCTTTGGGGAGGATTGATAATGTGCATATTACGGTTAACAATAACCTTGTCCCCGTTGATTTTGTTGTCTTGGATATCGAATGCAATGCATCTTGTCCAATTGTGTTGGGAAGACCTTTTCTTCGAACTGTTGGTGCTGTTATTGATATGAGGGAAGGTAATATTAAATATCAATTTCCTCTCAAGAAAGGTATGGAACACTTCCCTAGAAAGAGAATGAAGTTGCCTTTTGATTCTATTATTAGAACAAGCTATGATGTTGATGCTTCTACTCTCGATGTTACTTGATTTGCACTTTCTGCGCCTAGCTGAAAGGCGTTAAAGAAAAGCGCTTATGGGAGACAACCCATGTTTTTACCTACAGCAATTTTTGTTTTGTTGAGTCTTGGAAGTTGTTTACTACTGTAGCAACCTCTCCTTATCATGTTTTTGTGCCAAGTAAAGTTTCTATGTCAAAGTTGATGTTATATTTGGGATCGCTGCACAGAAACAGCATTGCTGTCTGTCACGAATCTGGGCATAATTCTCTGTAGAAAATTCGAAAAAATCTGCCAATTTACGAGCGTGATCCTCAGATATATACGCAACTTTCATTAGTTTTGAGTTTTTCCATTTGAGCAAGTCTGGTGCCATTTATAAATTCGTCTTTACGGACTGTTCTGTTTTTGACAGATTCTGCCTTTTATTTCGCATTGCCTCTTTTGCTATGTTGGATTTATTTCTTTGATCCATTAATGTCCAGTAGCATTATGCAATGTCCAGAAGTGAAAAGAATGATTGTGTCACCTCTGAATGTGTGAATTATTAATGATGCACTAACCCTCTAATGAGTTTGCTTGAAGTTTGGTGTGAAGGAAGTTTTCAAGGGTCAAGAGAGGAGAATGATATACTAAGATCAAGAGGAGTGAAAGCTCTAAGCTTGGGGATACCCACGTGGTTCATCCCTGCATATTTTAAGAAGACTCAAGCATCTAAGCTTGGGGATGCCCAAGGCATCCCCTTCTTCATCGACAACATCATCGGTTCCTCCCCTGAAACTATATTTTTATTCAGTCACATCTTGTGTTCTTTACTTGGAGCGTCGGTTTGTTTTCGTTTTTGTTTTTGTTTGAATAAGATGGATCCTAGCATTCACTTTGTGGGAGAGAGACACGCTCCGCTGTTGCATATGGACACATGTGTCCTTAGGCTTTACTCATAATGTTCAAGGCGAAGTTTCTTCTTCGTTAATTTGTTATATGGTTGGAATTGGAAAATGCTACATGTAGTAATTCTAAAAATGTCTTGGATAATGTGATACTTGGCAATTGTTGTGCTCATGTTTAAGCTCTTGCATCATATGCTTTGCACCCATTAATGAAGAAATACATAGAGCTTGCTAAAATTTGATTTGCATATTTGGTTTCTCTAAGGTCTAGATAATATCTAGTATTGAGTTTTGAACAACAAGGAAGACAGTGTAGAGTCTTATAATGTTTATAATATGTCTTTTATGTGAGTCTTGCTGCACTTGTTCATCCTTGAGTTTGCTTCAAATAACCTTGCTAGCCTAAACCTTGTATCGAGAGGGAATACTTCTCATGCATCCAAAATCCTTGAGCCAACCACTATGCCATTTGTGTCCACCATACCTACCTACTACATGGTATTTACCCGCCATTCCAAAGTAAATTGCTTGAGTGCTACCTTTAAAATTCCATCATTCACCTTTGCAATATATAGCTCATGGGACAAAATAGCCTTAAAAACTATCGTAGTATTGAATATGTACTTATGCACTTTATATTTTATTAAGTTGCTTGTTGTGCGATAACCATGTTTCTGGGGAACGCCATCACCATTGTTGAATATCATGTGAGTTGCTATGCATGTCCGTCTTGTCCGAAGGTCTATCATTTTAGTGGTTGGAGCATGCAAAATTGTTAGAGAAGAACATTGGGCCGCTAACTAAAGCCATGAATCATGGTGGAAGTTTCAGTTTTGGACATATATCCTCAACCTCATATGAGAATAATAACTTTGCTACATGCTTATGCATTAAAGAGGAGTCCATTATCTGTTGTCCATGTTGTCCCGGTATGGATGTCTAAGTTGAGAATAATCAAAAGCGAGAAATCCGAAATGCGAGCATTCTCCTTGGACCTTTGTACAGGGCATGGAGGTACCCCTTTGTGACACTTGGTTGAAACATGGCATGCAAAGATCCGGTAGTCCAAGTTAAGTAGGACGAGGTGCGGCACTATTAGTATACTATGCGTGAGGCTTGCAACTTGTAAGATATAATTTTCATAACTCATATGCTTTATTACTACCGTTGACAAAATTGTTTCATGTTTTCAAAATAAAAGCTCTAGCACAAATACAGCAATCGATGCTTTCCTCTTGAAGGACCATTCTTTTACTTTTATTGTTGAGTCAGTTTACCTATCTCCTTCCACCTTAAGAAGCAAACACTTGTGTGAACTGTGCATTGATTCCTACATACTTGCATATTGCACTTGTTATATTACTTTATGTTGACAATATCCATGAGATATACATGTTACAAGTTGAAAGCAACCGCTGAAACTTAATCTTCTTATGTGTTGCTTCAACACCTTTACTTTGATTTATTGCTTTACGAGTTAACTCTTATGCAAGACTTATTGATGCTTGTCTTGAAGTACTATTCATGAAAAGTCTTTGCTATATGATTCAGTTGTTTACTCATGTCATTACCTTTGCTTTGATCGCTGCATTCATTACATATGTTTACAAATAGTATGATCAAGATTATGATGGCATGTCACTTCAGAAATTATCTTTGTTATCGTTTTACCTGCTCGGGACGAGCAGAACTAAGCTTGGGGATGCTGATACGTCTCAACGTATCGATAATTTCTTATGTTCCATGCTACTTTATTGATGATACCTACATGTTTTATGCACATTATATGTCATATTTATGCATTTTCTGGAACTAACCTATTAACAAGATGCCGAAGAGCCAGTTGCTGTCTGCTGTTTTTGGTTTCAGAAATCCTAGTAAAGAAATATTCTCGAATTGGACGAAACTTTCGCCCAGGGTCCTATTTTTGCACGAAGCTTCCAAGACCGAAGACCTAACGAAGTGGGGCCACGAGGAGGCCAGGGTGGCCGGCGCGGCCCAAGCCCCGGCCGCGCCGACCTAGCCCCCGGGCCCCTCGTGTGGCCCCTCGCGTTGACCTTCCGCCTACTTAAAGCTCCCGTCGCGAAACCCCCAGTATCGAGAGCCACGATACGGAAAACCACAGACGCCGCGCCGCGAATCCCATCTCGGGGATTCGAGATCGCCTCCGGCACCCTGCCGGAGAGGGGATTCATCTCCCGAGGACTCTTCATCGCCATGATCGCTCCGGAGTGATGAGTGAGTAGTTCACCCCGGACCATGGGTCCATAGCAGTAGCTAGATGGTCGTCTTCTCCTTGTTGTGCTTCATTGTTAGATCTTGTGAGCTGCCTAACATGATCAAGATCATCTATATGTAATCCTATATGTTGTGTTTGTCGGGATCCGATGGATAGAGAGTACTATGATTATGGTGATTATCAATCTATTGTTCATGTGTTGTTTATGATCTTGCATGCTCTCCGTTATTAGTAGAGGCTCGGCCAAGTTTTTACTCTTAACTCCAAGAGGGAGTAATTATGCTCGATAGTGGGTTCATGCCTTCATTGATACCTGGGACAGTGACAGAAAGTTCTAAGGTTGTGATGTGCTGTTGCCACTAGGGATAAAACATTGATGCTATGTCTAAGGATGTAGTTATTGATTACATTACGCACAATACTTAATGCAATTGTCTGTTGCTTTGCAACTTAATACTGGAGGGGGTTCGGACGATAACCTGAAGGTGGACTTTTTAGGCATAGATGCAGTTGGATGGCGGTCTATGTACTTTGTCGTAATGCCCAATTAAATCTCACTATATTTACCATGTCATGTATATGCATTGTTATGCCTTTCTCTATTTGTCAATTGCCCGACTGTAATTTGTTCACCCAACATGCTTTTATCTTATGGGAGAGACACCTCTAGTGAACTGTGGACCCCGGTCCTATTCTTTACATAGCATACAATCTACTTGTTTTACTGTTTTCTTTGCAAACATCTTCCACTCGATACGTTTAATCCTTTGTTACAGCAAGCCGGTGAGATTGACAACCTCACTGCTTCGTTGGGGCAAAGTACTTTGGTTGTGTTGTGCAGGTTCCTAGTTGGCGCCGGAATCCCGGTGTTGCGCCGCATCACATTTCGCGACCATCAACCTTCAACGTGCTTCTTGGCTCCTACTGGTTCGATTAAACCTTGGTTTCTTTCTGAGGGAAAACTTGCTACTGTGCGCATCATACCTTCCTCTTGGGGTTCCCAACGAACGTGTGAGTTACACGCCATCAGCCATGATCTGTATCTCATGAGCCTGTTCTACTACAGATCGGTTCTCAACCATTCTGTAGTCATTGAACTGTTCCATGGCGTACAGTTCACCTCCGGCATCGGCAGCACCAAACTTGGCGTCCAGTGCACCCTACAGTTCCTTCCCATTTCGGAGGTGCAGATAAGCATCAACCAACTTGTCTCCAAGCACACTTAGGACGGCACCCACAAAGATTACGGTGGCATCCCCGAACGCTTTATCCTCTTCAGGAGTAAGCGGACCTCTGGGAATACCTTCCGCAACTCGGTGCACGCCAATAGAAGTGAGCCACACGAGGGTCTTATTCTGCCATCTCTTGAAATGAGAACCCGTAAACGGGCTCGGTTTGAGCGCAGCAGCAAAACCAGACGGTGAAAATTGCCTATGCATATAAGGTTTTTGGATTATTGGATTATTAGGCAATTTCCGAGTGAGATTAATTACCGAAAGCAACATTACAGATGCACAAGCATACTTAACCATACACATCAGACTAAGCACACGCATCAGATCTGAACAAGTAGCAGTGCAAAGTAGGAGAGGAAAAGCACGTACATCGCGACCGGGAAGGTCGCACCAGCAGCACCACCACCATGGGTATTGTTGAAGTCGCCCATGGTGTAGTCGGATCTGTCGATGAAGCAGCCGAAACGTCGAAGAAGAGCACGAACAGCAGCGAGCAGTCGAGCCGAAGCGCTCCCCAAAAACCTTATCGCCCGTCTCCCGGTGCAGGATCTCAACGGACGGGGTTTCAGAGGCCTGCTCTCCCGAACGGCTGTGCACGCAGTCGCCGGGATGGGGAAGACTAGAGAGTTCGTAAGAGACTCTAGATCTGATCTGTCTCCTGGTATAGCATGGGAGGAGAGCCGACCGTGTTGACACGCGTAGGAAGCCAGGGACACGCGGCGAGCATGCACATGCAGGTCGACACGTACCCAACTCAGTTGGTGCACCAAGCAAAAATTTAGACTTCCTCGAACTCGAGTCACGAAACGCGACGTGCGTGACGAGGCGGGGCTGGCGGAGGAGGAGGAGTGCGCGAGGGCTCCTTCTATTCTCACTCACTTGGGAGGAGTAGAACAACAACCCTTATATACCACTCCAACTCACTCTCAACTAGCAATGTGGGACTAAACTTTGTCCCCCAAGGCTGTCCCAAGCTGCCAACGTGATGAGCCTTGAGATTTCAGAAATTGTAGACTACATGGGCTGCCTTACTGGGCTGCAGCCCATCTACATTCAACATGGGCTGTATAATTTGGCTAGCTCTGCCAATGGCCGTGCAGTTGCATTTGGCGATGATATCGGCATCAAGCGCCTCGCCACCAAGCTAGTTCCAAAGAGAAGTTATTGTGGAGTCTATACTCTGATGTGTTGTCCATTGTGTGATGCCTCGCCATCGAACTGGCCACTGTTTTATGCCTGCATCTGTGACAGTTTATCTAGCATTTTACATTGTGATATGATCTGACTGAAAGTTTTATATGTGCAGCATTGAGAGGTGCAAGAACATGGAGCAGATGCAATGTTTGATGAGGACAACTGCGTGTTTTTTAACCTGTAGCGTTGTGTGGTGCTGGCTCGGTACGAGCATTTGGTCGCCACCATCCTCAAGGTCACTCAGATAGAGAGAGTATATTTTACCCGTTGTGGTGTGATCATGATTTCTGTTCTAGCTTTACGCTGACCGTTAATGTCTTTGTACCGGGAAGATCGTTGGTTGTAATAAACGGTTAAGAGAGGGCATGGATATTGTTTACTTTTCTATCTACCTGTTAGTTCCGATCGTTGATGCAATTGTTGGAAAATCTCTTGTTTAGCCTCACCTTATTTTCTATCCAAGATTCAAGATTTAAATCTATACAACCGAATCAAATAATTTACTGAGTATTAAATACATATATTGTGATGCCCAAACTTCTGTGCCCTCCCTATTTAATTTTGGTATAGTTATCTATCAAATTTATTGTTGTGTAATGTTCTAACCCTCGGGACAATGACATTTTGCTGTTATTATCATGAGAATGTTATTATTGGTAATCTTTGGTTGTTGTTGGAATATTGTTGTCCTTGCTCAGTTCCAGTGCCCAACTTGGGTTTAATCTGTTTGCCCTTGGTCTACTTTTTCTACCCCTGCTCTATTGTTTTGTCCTAATGGTATTTAGTGGAGGACCTCTGGCACAAAAACATATAGACACGTCATAAAAAACGCTAGCAGCAAAAAACGGGCGCAGCAACGCACGCGGGGTCTTTCTAGATGAAGCACAAACAAGTAATAAAAATGTACAATGCATGTGTGGTATTATGGTATATGCATCAGGATTAAATGGCCAGGAGCTCTGTTTGTTGCTATTTTAATGTTTATGCAAGAAAGAAAAGTTACGTATGCCATGCTGATATGTAGTTTCTAATTAAAATCTAGAACGCGTTCCCAGGTTTTTTTTAGGGGGGGAGGTGAAGTTTGTAAGGATAATGAGGGGATGCTATGCGATTTTTTCCATGACGTCTTGTCAACAACAAGCTTAATTAGGCATGTGCCTTCATGGCTCGCAACAATGCATTGTGCGATGAATAGAAGATGAACTTGATGAGCAACCCAACCAAGAAACAAAAAAGATGAATATATATCATATAGGGAGGGCAAAAGGTAGTCAACGATTGGATGGGGAATGCGAGTGGGGTGGGGGATGGGTGGGAAAACAAATGGTTTAAAATGGTCAGTACTCATTTTAAAAGACAAAATATTTTGCAATGGTCGATGGTCTTCTTATTGGTTATGTCTCGATCGAGTAACATGTATACGATGAAGGTGGATTCATTTTTTTCTTGGCAAAGAAATAAATTGACAAACTTTGTAATAAATTTTTCGGACATTACATGTAAATAGATATATACTAGATCCAATTATAAAGATCTAGTAAGCTAGGCTTATATAGCGACTAGCTAGCAACATGGATATAACTGTAAAGTAGATCAATCTGACATGAACTCCAGAGCAGAGTACTTGACAAGAATCAGTTCTGATCCCAGCCGTTGGTGGGCCTCGGGACGTACTTGCGGAGCCAGATCTGACGGTGTCCGATGGTGATCTTGACGAGCCTTTGTCCGTTGAGTACCAGCTTCACGAACGCCTCACTCTTGAAGATGATCCGGCCATACATTGGCGCGTTGCCACCCGAAGTCTTCTCCATGAGCACCCTCACAACACAGTCACCCCATTTCCTGCATGCCAAGTCAATTACTTACATCTGATCTATATATGCATGCATGATCGATCGAAGACAGATAGATAGATGTACTCTACTTACTGCCTGAAGTATTCGAAGATCTCTTCGCGGTGGAGGGGCATGCCCTTGGAGAAGGTGATGAACATGGAGCGGCAGTCCTCTGGCACTGCCACCGGCTTGCCGCAATATGGCGCCATCAGCTCTGGTGGGTTTCCGACCAGCCCTGTCTGGTACCTCCTCAGCAACACTTGTAGACGATCATCAAAGATTAGATTGCCGACGCCATCGAGGATCTCTGCCACCCCCCTCACCACGAGGTCCTGGTGGAAGGCGAAGAAGCGCGGGTCAACGTCGCCATCTTGGCAGAGCACGGAGATGAGCGGGATGGCGGGTAGCATGGCCTCCTGGTGGCGGAGACATTCGAGGATGCCGTTGGCCTCAGCAGCAACGGTGGCGACAGCGGTAGGGCTAATGCTTGGCACGTGGTGGAGGGCAGAGATGGTGCCCTGGTCCAACCACACCAGCAGCGCCACCGCGTTCCGCGCCTGCTCCGGGTTGCCGCTGATGGACATGAACCGCTCGTACGCCTGCCTCGCCACGTCGTACATGTACAACACATCACGCACCGTCATGTCGCCGGCCATTGTTGCTTTCTTGCAACGGAGGAAGCTTGGTGGGAGAGCTAGGTGGGTGGTGATGGCTGGAAGAAGAAGAAGAGCTCGATTGGTGGATGAATGGGTTGTGGGTGTGGCCGGCGGTGGTGGTGATATTTGTAGCTGCTCCGATCCGGCAACGCGGCTCCGGTGGTTGATTAGGCACCAAAATAGGAAGGAAACCCAGCGCGGGAAACAGCCGAGAAAGATTGGTTTCAAACAAAGTTGGTTTTACATCCTAACTAGGAGCAGTAGTTACATGTCACCGCTCCTCGGCAAAATTAAAAATGGTTGGACGGATATGGATTCATTCACAATACATGGTACTCCTTTAATTTCACATGGCAAAAAAATATTGTGGTGCTAAATACAGTATACGTGATGTGCTAATGAACTGCTTTTCGTGGTACTGATTAATACCGGGCCTGGCCTTGAAAACTCATTGGTCTTAGGTGAATGTGTCCATGCATGTCTCAGTGGAAAAGTTCAGTGAACTGTGGATGTTTAACTGCCTGCAGGTTCTCACATTACAATCATGCATTCATCAAATTCACAAGAAAATGCCACGGCCAGGTGTTTTCATCCCTAATCCCATCAGACTATACACTCCCCATGGACATAAATAACACAGCGAACAAATTAAAGAAAATGTAGCATGTAGTTCAATTTTCATATGACGAAGGGAATGGTGGTACTGGCATGGTTCTTAGAGACACAAGTGGGGAGGTCATTTTTGTAGCACAAAAAGTGTTATGAAACTGCAATGACGCACTAGAATCTGAGATTAGTGCGATTATGGAGGGATTGGCCCTTGCACATCAGTGGTTTGAACAACCTGTATTTATTCAAACTGATTGTGCCGAAGCCATCACTGCAATGAAGTGTACCAAGAAGAATATATTTGCTTATGATCACCTTATTGATGAAATCAAACATCTGTTGAAGCTCCGAGATAATGTCCACGTGAAGATCGAGCGTGACCATATCAGGGTTGCCCATTGTCTAGCCAACGTAGGATAAAACTGGAGGAAGCACCAATTGTTGGGTGCGTTATATACCAGTTTGTATTTCCGAGCTGTTGTTGGCTGACTGTAATCCTATTATTGAGGAATAAAATCTTGATATTTCTCCACAATTTTTTTTAAAGAAAATGTAGCATGTAGTTCAATTTTCATAATAATATGATGATACCACAGTTCATATATATCTACCCTTTGCTCTGGGAAACAAGGATAAGATTGATCTATCTCAGGAGAAAAATAGTAGCATGCTGGGTACAAACATCTAGCCAATGCAACGTGACAGTTGGAAGCCAAGCCTTTGCAGTTATACAGAAGGGCAAGGGTTGTTATGACACTGGCCGATGTTTGACATTATTGGACAAAAACATCAGTCAGAAAACTACTCATGATTGGGAAATTGGTCAACCATATTATACTAGAGTTATTAAACATGATATAAATTGAACATCATAGCCTAACTATAAACCATTAAAAAAGCATTTTAGCAACAAAAGATATAGCACAGAATCATGGATATTATATTTTGGAACACGTTAACAGGGTGCTAAACAATATTTTTTCGAGAATACACCACGGAGAAGTGTATTGATCATTTAGAAGGGTTCTAAGAAAGGATTTGTTTCCCTTCCAACGGGAGGTGGGAGCTCCTCACACAAGTCTACTCTCCATACTGCGACGATATCTCTCTCGACTCCGGAAAAGCAAAAACAATACTACATAAAAGCTTCGTGAGACGCCATCTGCCGAATTCCTCCTTGATATTTTCCTGAGACGCCACCATTCCATTAAATACCACGTCGTTTTGATGCCTCGAAATGCACTAGAACACCAGAATGATTGTTGTCCATAAGTTCCGCTTATGTGCCGTAGGACATGAGCGGGATGTCCACCACTCCACGAGTCCGAATCACTCGCCGGGAGCCAGTTCACCTTGCCCCAACGCCGGAGTGTCCAAGATCAGATCTCACGGGAAACCACATAGCCAAAGAGCAGATGTTGTAACGTCTATGGCTCCTAGTCGCAGAAAGGGCAGACCGGTGGAGAGGGAAGACCCTGGCGCTGTAACCGGTTTCCAACAATGATCTCATCCGTGATTGGAGCCCTAAAGTGCTAAGCAATATGACAACAATTTCAAACTGTAAACTGGCCTCACTTTTGTAATTGCTGCCCGAGGTGACGCACTAGGGCCAAACGGACAATATCGACGGGGCGGCCCATTTTCGGGTCGTTGTTGGGCCTCATGTTTTGGTCGTGCGGACCGAAACAGACGCATTCTATCTGTTTGGGTCTCCGTTGGAGATGACCTTATATGTAAGTACCGCAGAGTATGATAAACTAAAGTAAAGGGCACAATGAACTACAAAATATACATTTTGGTCCATTTACTCGAGAAATATTCATCCGGCTACATTTGGAATGAGTGGATCAGTTTTTCGATAAAGGGAATATATTAATACCAAAAGATACCAATTACACCTAGCCTCCGCAACAACGCAACACCCTAATGGCGGTACGGATGCACACAGTTCAAAAAAGAGAAAAGAAAACTAAGAAATAAAAGTCTCGCCACAGTTTCCCAGGTCTAGCAACATCAATACATTCAACACCAAGACAACACCTAAAATACAGACTCTACAAAAGCGACGCCTGCAAGAAGGAAACAGTGCACCAGCATCGTCATTGCCCGATCAAAGATCTTAGATTTTCACCCTGAAGATAGTCTCCGCTCTCAAAATAATGCCTCCAACAAGATCATTGCCAGACACAACCAGTTAAGACCAAACCTTGGGTTTTCACCCTAAAAGGTAGGACTCTGAACTTCACCTGTGCTGCCGACCCCACTTTCATACCACTGCTGCGAAACCTGGAACACCAAGCAAGTTCCTCAACATCGCGAAGACTTGGACTTTCTTTAGCTAATCTCCCAATCCTGCCTTCATGAAATTTTCTGCTTTTGACTTCACCATGGACAAAAAGTCTCTTAATGTCAACATAGAAAAGAGCTTCACGCCGCTCCCTCCGGAACCAAACGGTCGGAATAAAAGCATGGGTGCGCGACCGAATACCACCCGAACCTGTGAAGTCCAGGCAAAAGATGCATTGTTCCATATGCTATCGGAGCCTTCCGGAACTCATCACTCCCGCTAGATGAAGAAAGATCGGCATCCGGAACGTCTTCATCTTCGTGAAAGAAGAACCCTAGGACCACCACCATGAAAGCCGGAATGGACGGCCCCCACACCGCCGCCATGACTGGGAACCACGGTCCATCTTCCTCCTCCAACCCGGCCGGTGGAGGCCGGCAGCCGTCGGGATAGCAGCCACGCACGCCCACGTCGCGGAGTAGTACTGTTTTTCTCCTCAGATTGATCTATCTGTTGAGCCTGCCACATTTTCCGAAACATCAGAATAGATATGACACTGGCAAGGGTTCCAAAGATTTGTTTATAGTTGAGCATGCTCAATTGCCATATTTTCCCACACAAATGTATAGATATGACACTGTTGAGCATGCTAAGTACACCTCATTTATTTATAGTTGTACATAAGGGCAAGGGTTTTTATGACACTGGCCGATGTTCTACACTACAGTATGAAACAAAAAAAACATCATATCGGGAATTGTAAACTTGTATTATGTCTCACAATTGATAATAATAATGTTGGAGTACAAGGGGTATAAATAGGAGGCCCAGCCGGCCGACTACCCTAAAACCCTAACTTATATTACAAGTTGATATAACAGAAGCCCCCGCAGTGTCAACATGGGGTTCAACAACATTGAGACTGAAACGAATATCACAAAATGGTTGAGTTGGCAGTCCCTTAGTGAAGATGTCAGGAAACTGTGCAGTAGTTGGCACATGATGAACTCTAACTTGTCCCAATGAAACCTTCTCCCGAACGAAATGAATGTCAATCTCAATGTGTTTGGTCCAGCGATGCTGAAATGGATTACTAGACATGTAAACTGCAGAAATATTGTCACAATACACAATAGTGACCTGCCGAATGGGCGATGAAGCTCAGCCAGAAGTTGCCGAAGCCAAACTGTTTCAGCAACCGCGTGAGCCACTACTCGGTATTCAGCTTCTACGGAGGAGCGAGAGACTGTAATCTATCGTTTAGAAGACCATGAAATCAAATTGTTACCCAAAAAAACACAGTATCCGGATGTGATCAACAAGTTTCAGGACAACCAGCCCAATCCGCATCAGAATATGTTGTCAAGCTATTTGAGGAGGAGGTGTTTATGTGGAGACCGATCTAAGGTGCCTTTAAGATAACGAAGGACACGTTTGATGTGATTGTACTGGGGAAGACGAGGATCATGCATATAGAGACATGCTTGTTGGAGAGAGTAGGAGATCTCTGGACGTGTAAGAGTGATATATTGGAGTGCACCTGCAAGACTACGATAGAGAGAGGCATCTGAAAAGGATTCGCCAGCAGAGGAGAGTTTAGAACTAGTGTCTACATGAGTGCGGGAGGGCTGACAGTCAAGCATACCAACTCTAGTGAGAAGATCTAAGATGTACTGACGCTGAGAAAGGAAGAGACCATGAGTGTCACGAGTAACAGTTATACCGAGAAAATGATGAAGAATGCCGAGATCAGGCATGGAAAATTCAGAACTAAGAAGAGTGATGACGTGGTCAAGAAAGGTTTGGGTAGAGGCAGTGAGGATGATATCATCGACATATAGGACAAGATAGGCAGTGTGAGAAGAAGTGTGGTAGACAAAAAGAGAGGTGTCAGTGAGAGAGGGAGTGATGACCCACAAGTATAGGGGATCGCAACAGTCTTCGAGGGAAGTAAAACTCAATTTATTGATTCGACACAAGGGGAGCCAAAGAATATTTGTAAGCCTTTAACAGCGGAGTTGTCAATTCAGCTGCACCTAGAAACAGACTTGCTCACAATAGTTTATCAAGCAACAGCTTTATAGCACTAGCAGTAGTGAAATATAAGCAGTAGTGTAATAAAGACAATAGTGGTGATTATAGTAAACAGGATTAAAATATTGTAGGCATAGGGATGGATGAACGGGCGTTGCATGGATAAGATAACTCATGTAATAATCAAGATTAGGCATTTGCAGATAATAATAAAATAGTATCCAAGTACTAAATAACCATAGGCATGTGTTCCGTATATAGTCGTACGTGCTCACAATGAGAAACTTGCACAACATCTTTTGTCCTACCAGCCGGTGGCAGCCGGGCCTCTAGGAAAACTACTGGTAATTAAGGTACTCCTTAATAGAGTACCGGAGCAAAGCATTAACACTCCGTGAACACATGTGATCCTCATATCACAGCCTTCCCCTCCGGTTGTCCCAATTTCTGTCACTTTGGGGCCTCGGGTTCCGGACAGCAATATGTGTATACAACTTGCATAAGATCATAAAACAATGAATATCATCATGAATCAATAACATGTTCAGATCTGAAATCATGGCACTCGGGCCCTAAGTGACAAGCATTAAGCATAACAAGTTGCAACAATATCATAAAAGTACCAACAACGGATACTAGGCACCATGCCCTAACAATCTTATGGCTATTATATGAACAATCTCGATCATCCAATCCCTACCATCCCCTTCAGCCTACAGCGGGGATTTACTCACACATGGATGGGGGAAACATGGATGGTCGATGGAGAGGCGTCGGTGGCGATGATGGCGATGATCTCCTCCACCCCGTCCCGGCAGGTGCCGAGTTTCTGATCCCGAAATAGGGTTTTTGATGGCGGCAGAGTCTGGATGTCTTCTAGAAAATTGGTCGAACCCCGTGCGTTTTTAGGTCAAGGGCTTTAAGTAGTCCAGAGGGAAGCGGGGGGGCCGAGGTGGCCCCATGTGGCGGCGCATGGGCCCACCGCGCCGCCACGTGGTGTGCGCGCCGGGCCCCCTCCGTCACGTCTTCTGGCTCCGTGTCTTCTGTAAAAATAGGCCCATTGCAATTATTTCCGGGATTTTCCTGAAAGTTGATTTTCTGCACAAAAATCAGACACCAGAGCCAGCTGAAACAGCGTTAGTCCATGTTAGTTGTATTCGAATACACAAATTAGAGGCAAAACAATAGCAAAGTGTAAGATACGTTTTGGACGTATCAACTCCCCCAAGCTTAGCTTATTGCTTGTCCTCAAGCAATTCAGTTAACAACTGAGTGCGATGAAAGAACTTTCATGAACACATTTGCTCATATGATGTAAATATTCTCATTATATGGACGAGTACTTAGGCAATTCATAATAAGATAAATGCAAATAAAGTCATCTAATAGTTATGTCAATCATGAAAAAGATACCAACAAACTAATAATAAGCATCATGAAACATATCTATCAGCAGGATTGCAATGCTCATAAAAAGATATGATAAAGTGGTATCTCGCTTGCCCGTATTTGTACAGCAAAACATAAATGCCCAGGCACCTCTGAAGTTCATGGGAAGACTAGAAGTAAAGATTATCAAAGATAAAAACATCAAAATTATACCACAGTTAACCATATTCTGGGACAAACATATTACACTAAGAATGATAATTATGCTCTCAAGAAGGTGCTCAAAGAAAGGATGGTGACTCAACATAAAAGTAAAAGATTGACCCTTCGCAGAGGGAAGCAGGGTTAACATGTGCTAGAGCTTTTCATTTTTAAAACAGAAGTAAAATTGTTTTGAGAGGTGTTTGTTGTTGTCAACGAATGGTAGTGTGCACTCTAACTACCTTGTCAACCAGACTTTCAAGAGCGGCTCCCATGAAGGACGTTATCTCTACCAGCAAGGTAGATCATCCCGCTTCTCTTTTGTTTACACATGTATTTTAGTTTCATTATGGATGACACTCCTCCCAACCTTTGCTTACACAAGCCATGGCTAACCGAATCCTCGGGTGCCTTCCAACATTCACATACCATGGAGGAGTGTCTATTTGCAAATTAAGTTGCTTACTCGTAAATCAGGGCAAAACTTGTGAAGAGAATTATTAATGAAAGTTGTAATTAATTGGGGTTGGGCACCCCGTTGCCAGCTCTTTTTGCAAAATTATTGGATAAGCGGATGTATATGCCACTAGTCCATTGGTGAAAGTCTGGACAAGATTGAAAGATAAAACACCACATACTTCCTCATGAGCTATAAAACATTGACACAAATTGAGAAGTACTTTGAAGGTTTTAAAGGTAGCACATGAAAATTTACTTGGGTTTGAAATGCCATGCATAGGTATTTATGGTGGACACTTTGGAATAACTTGGTTTTCAGGATTTGGAAGCACGAGCAGCATTCCCGCTCAGTACAAGTGAGGGCTAGCAATAGACTAGGAAGCGACAATCAAGAGAGCAATAACCGTCATAATCATGCTTGCGACAAAATAAAATTAATGGAGGCATAAAAGTGATACAAGAACTCTGAAGCAAAGTAAATCATCGAGGCTTAATTGACTTTTGTTTTTCAGTCATATGCATGCGTGAGCATGTGCCAAGTCAATTCAAATGAATTATTCAGAGGAGGATACCACAATGTCATACCTATCTATGAATAAAACAATGCAAGCACATATTTATGACATGCTACTCATTATTAATAAATTGGAGCTAAACATGAGAGATCATGAACTACTAGACTTTCATTAAATGACATATACCTCACATGAACCAACTAAGCATGCTCACATGGATGAGTATATGTACAAAAATGAAAACAAATAGAGTTCATACTAGCCTCTCACCACAGTCGAGTTGTCGTAGATCGTCATTATTGCCTTTCACTTGTGTGGCTTGAATAATATGAAATGAAAACCAAGCTCCAAACACCGGAGACCGCTGAACTCCATAATAAACTTTACAAAACCGAAGAAGAACAACAAATATTTTTGGTGTTTTCGAATTGGAAACAAGAACAAAAGAAAACAGGCAAACAAAGCAAAATCTTTTTGGATATTTGAATAGCAACCCGAATTAAAACTAAGCAAACTAATACTAAATACTAAATAAATAAATAGAGAGAAACAACAGAAATATTTTTGGTCTTTTCGTGTTTTGGAAAACAGAAATAAACAACAAGCAACAAAAAGAAAGAAAGAAAATCGAAACATGGATATACAAAGTACCGACAAGATATGATATGTAAATGAGTGAGATGTCGATGTACCTCCCCCCAAGCTTAGGATTTTGGCCTAAGTGGAGATCAACCCCAGCGAGGGTCAGGGTTCCACGCCGGTGGATCATACATGGCGTGGTCGTAATAAGATCCCTGTGCAGAAGAAGAGGATGAAGGTTCCACATGCCCAAAATAATGATGTGAAGAACTTGCTGCGTCGGATGACAAGTCGAGGGGGTCCTTGGCCTCCTCCATGCCGTCCCCTGCGTGATGGCCACACCTCTCTATGTATGCATCAAGTTCATCTTCTGTGACCGACCAACTTTTCCTGAAATCAAGGTTAAACAAAGCAGGTGCAGGCAATCCAACTAGCCTTTCAGATTTAATTACTCTCCACTTTTTCTTGAAAAAGTTTATCTCATAGGACAGGTTATTAAAGTTAGACCAATTAGAAACAAAGTCATGTTTTATCATGGAAACAATATCAAGTTTCTCTACAGAGAGCTGAACATCAAGAGAGTGAGGTTCTACACCATGCATAGCTAGCAAACGAGAGGCAATGAGACCTCCACAAATTCCTCCTTTATCACGGTTAGTAGCAAGCCTAAAAGCTATCAAAGCACCCAAATTATAAGTTCTATCACGTTGCAATGCAGCAGCTAAGAAAACCAAGTCATGGATGGATAACTTATTTGCATTCTTTCTAGCAAGAACACACTTGGTGATAAAGTAAGCAAAATAGCGAATAGATGGGAGTTGAATACTACGAATTTTACCACTCTCATCCGAGAAGCTTCTCCCTTGACAGATCATCTCGTATAGATTCAAGAGTTGTGGTGACAGCCCCCTAATCTTCTCACGTGATCCCCACTGTGGCACTTTAACAGCTGCACAAAAATCATCAAAGGGCAAGTTGATAGTTTTATTGTAGATTTTATATTGAACCATGGGGTTAGGTTGGGACCAATGGTATTCAAAATCTTGCACCACTGACATGGTTAGTTTTGCATATTGGTAAGGTTCACCAACAACAAAATCTTCTAACCCTGCATTAGAAATTAGATTTTGAACATCCTGAAAAATTCCTGCACTCTTCATGAAATCGGTGCATGGGTAGTAGGAGGGGAATACCCCTCTTCACGGTGGACTCTCATAACTTCATGCACCTCCAATTCATGTTGGTTGAGTTGGTGTCTATTCCACTCCATTTTCTGAAATTTTTCAACAATCATTATAAAAGTTGATTTTGAGACATATAAATGAGGGAGACTACTATAGGAACTTGATAGAGTACTAACATGCATCAAAACTAATTTTTACAACTTAGAACAAGCATGCAAACTCACTTAACATGTCACCTACAGCAGCAAAATACTCAAGATATACTCAACTAAACAAAATTCTATTTGGATAATCGGAGGAGTCACATATCGGAGAACAAATGCTCCAAATCTCAGCATCAAAGATGGGTTGAGCAAGGAGATCGAAAATCTCGATCAAGAACAGCAAACTCGGGTTTGAACAATGGTGTTGTGTTTTCCCGTGGAAGAGAGTGGAGTGGTAGGTGGATGAGTGAGTGGGGGGCAGGTGGGGCCCACACCACAGGGCGGCACGCCCCCCATGCTGGCTGCGCCAGACATGGGGTGCAGCCCTGGGGTGCCCCACTGGTCAGCCCCAGGCACTCCCAGGTTGCAATTTAAAAATAGGACCAGTGGTATAATTTTTGTAAATTTTTGAAAACTTCGAAAAATGCACATTTCTGGGTGTTAAAATAACTGTTTCAGGGCAGAAAAAGATTTTCAGAATTTTAAACAACTAAAGCATCTTGCAAACACAAGTAGTAATACAGAAAGTAAAACAAGTGTGGAGAAAGAAATAAATGTTGTTTAGCTCTTCCATGCATTTAAAATGTACTTGTTAACAAGGTTGATCAAGTCTTGCCACCAAATAAATTTTACATGACATAAGAAGAAATAAACCTCAAATCAATCATGTTACCTTATATTGTATTGATATGGATCCAATCATAATATTTTGATATCCTTCTTTAGGCTGATATATAGGACAATCAATAACTCCCACTTTGATAGTTCTCAAATTAGAAATTGTATTAACTCCATATACTTTATCAATCTTATTGGGAAAATAAACAGTATGCTCCTTGTCATCAGCATTGAAAGTAACTTTTCCTTTATTGCAATCAATAACAGCCCCTGCAGTGTTAAGGAAAGGTCTTCCCAGAATAATAGACATATTATCATCTTCGCATTTCCAACACAACAAAATCGCTTAATATTAAGCAATTATTAGCAACTTGAACAGAACATCCTCACATATACCAACAGAAAACATAGATTTATCACCATTTGCAAAGATATATCGCTTGGTATCAACTTATCTAAATAAAGTCTCTTGTAAAGAGAAAAAGGCATAACACTAACTCCTGCTCCCAAATCACATAGAGCAGTTCTAACATAATTATTCTTGATGGAACAAGGGATAGTCGGTATACCTGGGTCTCCCAGCTTCTTTGGAACCTTGCCATTGAAAGAGTAATTAGCAAGCATAGTGGAAATCTCCTCATTAGGAATTTTCCTTTTATTAGAGACAATATCTTTCATATACTTTGAATAAGGAGGCAATTTAATAGCATCAATCAAAGGGATTTGCAAGAACAAAGGTTTCATCCAATCACAAAATTTATTATAGTGTTCTTCCTCCTTTGATTTTAGTTTCTTAACAGGAAAAGGCATTTGCTTTTGAACCCAAGGTTCTCTTTCATTACCATGTTTCTTAGCATTGAAATCTTTTTTAGTGTACTTTTTATTTTTAGCATGCTTTTCAGGTTCATCTCCAACCTTTTCTTTATCAGAAACATCATTCTTATCATTATCTTTATCACGTTCATTACCACTTTCAGTTTCAACATCAGAAATAGAAATACTATTAGGATCATTAACAGGTTCAGAAGATTCTACAACAGTTTTATGTTTCTTCTTCTTTTTCTTAGAAGGAGCACTAGTTTCTTTAGTTCGTTGAGAATCTTATTCAACTCTTTTGGGATGCCCCTCAGGATATAGAGGATCCTGAGTAGAAACACCACCTCTAGTTGTTACTTCATAAGCATGTTTTTCTTTAGAAGTATTTTTTAACAAGTCATTTTGCACTTTAGTGAGTTGATCAATTTGAGTTTGAACCATATGAAAATGTTTAACAAGCATCTTAACATCATTAGAGGTTCTTTCCACAATATCATGCAATTTACTAATAGCTTGAGAATTTTCCATTAAATGATTATCTACTCTCATATTAAAGTTATCTTGCTTAACAACATAATTATCAAATTCATCTAAACATTGATCAGGAGGTTTTGAGTAAGGAATGTCTCCTTTATCAAAGCGTTGAAGATAATGTACCTCAATTGTGGATGAAGGAGTTATCTTACATAAATCTTCTATGGGAGGTAAATTCTTCACATCTTCAGATTTAATACCTTTCTCTTTAAGAGATTTCTTGGCTTCCTCATATCTTCATCATTTAATTCAATCATACCCCTCTTCTTCAATATTGGTGTTGGGGTTGGTTCAGGTGTAGTCCAATCATCATGATTTTGGCTTATTCTAGCCATTAATTCTTCATCTTCGTCTGGAGTTCTTTTCCTGAAAACGCAACCAACACAACTATCCAGGTATGCCCTAGACTCAATGGTTAGTCCACTATAAAATATATCAAGTAAGTCATGCTTTTCCAAATCATGTCCAGGCCGAGCTCTAAGAACAGAGCAAAACCTTGCCCAAGCTTCAGGCATTTTCTCTCCATCTTCCTGGTCAAAACTATAAATTTTCTGCAAAACAATATGTTGAGCACTAGCAGGAAAATATTTTCGAAAGAAAACATCAAGCGAACCAATTGGACTATCAATAGAATCAGCAGGCAAACTATTATACCAAGTTTTAGCATCATCCTTTAATGAGAAAGGAAATTTTTTAGCAACAAAATAAGTACGCTTCTTGATATCATCAGAAAACAAGCTACTCAAAGTAGAAAGCCCATTCATGTGCTCTACGGCACTTTCTTTTTCAGTACCAAAAAAAGGTGTTTTCTCAACAATAGATATATGAGATAAATCAAGAGAAAAATCATAATCCTTATCCTTAATGTTTATAGGAGATGTGGCAAATTTAGGATCAGGAGACAGTTTATATCTAACAACATGTTGTGCAAGAAGCTTTAATGTTACTTGCACCAGTAGTAGCATTACATTTATCAATAAAATCATCATCAAGTTCCACATAATCTTCATCAGGATCATCACTAGAGTGTTCAACAGACTCAGGTGAATTAACAGGTGTAACAGTATTTTCATTAGGGATTTCAGTATTTTCAATTTGTCTAGACCTAGCAATTGTAGCATCTAGAAAATGACCTAATGAACCATTATCATCAAGCACAGTAGAAGCATCATCAAAATTATAAGAGGAATTTTCAGATTCAGCAGAAGTACCAACACGTGAAGCTTGTGGTGGTGAAACAAGTTGACTTATCACAGATGGTGAATCAAGAGCAGCAGAGGTACTCACAGTTGTACCTTTTTTTGTAGTGGATGGTAATATGGCGACTTTAGCATCACGAGGTTTACCCATGACAGAGGATTTGCAGCGAACAATATCAATTCAGGTGAACTTGCAAATAAAGCTATGCTCCCAACGGCGCCGTAAAATAGTCTTGATGACCCACAAGTATAGGGGATCGAACAGTCTTCGAGGGAAGTAAAACCCAATTTATTGATTCGACACAAGGGGAGCCAAAGAATATTTGTAAGCCTTAACAATGAGTTGTCAATTCAGCCGCACTGGAAACAGACTTGCTCGCAATAGTTTATCAGTAGCAACAGTTTTATAGCAGTAGCAGTAGTGAAATATAAGGTGTAGTGTAATAAAGACAGCAGTGGTGATTATAGTAAACAACATGATTAAAATACTGTAGGCATAGGGATGGATGAACGGGCGCTACATGGATAAGATAACTCATGTAATAATCAAGACTAGGCATTTGTAGATAATAATAAAACAGTATCCAAGTACTAAATAACCATAGGCATGTGTTCCGTATATAGTCGTACGTGCTCACAATGAGAAACTTGCACAACATCTTTTGTCCTACCCCCATGGCAGGGCCTCCAGGGAAACTACTGATAATTAAGGTACTCCTTTTAATAGAGTACCGGAGCTAAGCATTAACACTCCGTGAACACATGTGATCCTCATATCACAGCCTTCCCCTCCGTTGTCCCAATTTCACTTTGGGGCCTCGGGTTCCGGACAGCAATATGTGTATACAACTTGCAGGTGAGATCATAAAACAATGAATATCATCATGAATCAATAACATGTTCAGATCTGATATCACGGCACTCGGGCCCTAAGTGACAAGCATTAAGCATAACAAGTTGCAACAATATCATAAAAGTACCAACAACGGATACTAGGCACCATGCCCTAACAAGCTTATGGCTATTACATGAACAATCTCATCCAATCCCTACCGTCCCCTTCAGCCTACAGCGGGGATTTACTCACACATGGATGGGGGAAACATGGATGGTCGATGGAGAGGCGCCGGTGGCGATGATTGCGATGATCTCCTCCAATTCCCCGTCCTGGCGTGTAGTTGGCGTGGGAGTTAGAAATCTCTGTGGTGTAGCTTTTCTTCAGCTCCCCGGCAACGGCGCTAGAAACAGTCTTGATGCGCGTAGATGTACACGTCCGTTGGGAACCCCAAGAGGAAGGTGTGATGCGCACAGCAGTAAGTTTTCCGCAAGAAACCAAGGTTATCGAACCGTAGGAGCCAAGAAGAACGTGAAGGTTGTTGGTGGAGGAAAGTGCGCAACACCAAGGAAACCGGCGCCAACGTGGAACCTGCACAACACAATCAAAGTACTTTGCCCCAACGTAACAGGAGGTTGTCAATCTCACCGGCTTGCTGAAAACAAAGGATTAAGCGTATCGAGTGGAAGATGGTGTTTGTTTGCAAAGAACAAGAAAAAAAGTAGAATGTATTCAGATGTAAAGAATGGACCGGGGTCCACAGTCACTAGAGGTGTCTCTCCAATAAGATAACTAACATGCTGGGTGAACAAATTACAGGCGTGCAATTGACAAATAAAGATTCAATACATATCAATGATGATTACTATGTGATTTAATCAGGGCATTACGACAAAGTACATAGACCGCTATCCAGCATGCATCTATGCCTAAATAATGCACCTTCAGGTTATCATCCGAACCCCTTCCGGTATTAAGTTGTAAACAACAGATAATTGCATTAAGTATGGTGCGTAATGTAATCAACACAAATATCCTTAGACAAAGCATCGATGTTTTATCCCTAGTAGCAACAGCACATCCACAACCTTAGAACCTACCGTCACGATCCCAGATTCAATGGAGGCATGAACCCACTATCGAGCATAATTACTCCCTCTTGGAGTTACAAGTATCAACTTGGCCAGAGCCTCTACTAGCAACGGAGAGCATGCAAGAACATAAACAACACATATATGATAGATTGATAATCAACTTAACATAATATTCTATATTCATCGGATCCCGCCAAACACAACATGTAGCATTACAAATAGATGATCTTGATCATGTTAGGCAGCTCACAAGATCTAAACAATGATAGCACAAGCGGAGAAGACAACCATCTAGCTACTGCTATGGACCCATAGTCCAAGGATGAACTACTCACGCATCAATCCGGAGGCGGGCATGATGATGTAGAGCCCTCCGGTGATGATTCCCCTCTCCGGCAGGGTGCCGGAGGCGATCTCCGAATCCCCCGAGATGGGATTCGCGACGGCGGCGTCTTTGGAAGGTTTTCCGTATCGTGGCTCTCACAGGGGGTTTCGCGACGAAGGCTATTTGTAGGCGGAAGGGTAGGTCGTAGCCACGAGGGGCCCACACAATGCCGGCGCGGGGCCGGGGCCGCCGCCCTAGTGTGGCGGCGCCGTGGCCCCACTTCCTTTCCCCTCGGTCTTGGAAGCTTCGTGCAAAAATAGGACCTTGGGCGTTGATTTCGTCCAATTCCGAGAATATTTCCTTACTAGGATTTCTGAAACCAAAACAGCAGAAAATAGCAACGGCGCTTCGCATCTTGTTAATAGGTTAGTGCCGGAAAATGTATAATAATCCTGTAAAGTATGTATAAAACATTCAAGTATTGTCATTAAAAGTAGCATGGAACATAAGAAATTATAGATACGTTTGAGACGTATCACCCGGCAGGGTGCCAGAACGGAGTTTCTGATCCCGAAATAGGGTTTTCGATGGTGGCGGAGTTCTGGATGTCTTCTGGAAAATTGGCCGAACCCCGTGCGTTTTTAGGTCAAGGGCTTTAAGTAGTCCAGGGGAGCGGGGCTGGCCGAGGTGGCGTCCCCATGTGGCGGCGCGGCCATGGGCCCACCGCGCCGCCACGTGGTGTGCGCGCTCGTGGCCCCCCTCCGTCTTATTCTAAAAATAGGCCCATTGCAATTATTTCCGGAGATTTTCCTGAAAGTTGATTTTAAAAAATAAGACACCAATTAGTAGTCCGTGTTAGTTGTATCCAAAATACACAAATTAGAGGCAAAACAATAGCAAAAGTGTTCGGAAAAGTAGATACGTTTTGGACGTATCAGGGAGTGAAGCCAATGGTTTGAATATAAGTGTAGAAACGTTGAAACCAAGCCCGAGGGGCCTGTTTAAGCCCGTAGAGAGATTTCTGAAGAAGGCAGACATGATCAGGAGCGGAAGAGTTCTAAAATCCGAGAGGCTGCTGACAATAGACTGTTTCTTGAAGAGAACCATGTAGGAAGGCGTTTTTGACATCAAGCTGGTGCATGGGCCATGCAGACGACACAACGAGACCGAGGATGGTGCGAATAGTGCTAGGTTTGACAACGGGAGAGAAAGTTTCTTCATAGTCGATGCCATGTTGCTGAGAAAAGCCACGACAAACCCAGCGAGCTTTGTAGCGAGAAAGAGTGTCGTCGAAAAGGAAATTTGACGATAAACCCATTTACCAGAAACTATGTTGGCACCAGAAGGACGAGGAACAAGGCGCCAAGTGTCGTTCTGGAGAAGATCTGAAAAATTGTCTCGCATAGCAGCAGCCCAATTGGGGTCAAGGAGTGCAGTTTTGTAGTTTTTGGGGAGGGGAGAAATCGAAAGGGAAGGTGTTGCATGAAGACAGAGACGCTGTTTGGGAAGACGAAATCATGTTTTTGCATGAGTACGCATGGTGTGATCATTTATGGGAGCTTGAATAGGAACAACATGAGGTGGTAGAGGTGGACAAGGCAGTGTAACGACGTCGGGCGCAGCGGAAGAGATAGACGCCAGAGTGGGTGGAGTAGCAGGCGGACGTTTCACGGCAGGGAAAACGGGCAAAACGTCTGCCGCGGCAGGAAAAACAGGGGGCACCTGTTGTGGCAGGAGGAACGACGGAGTCGACTGCCGCGGCAGGAAAAATGATGGAATCGGCTGCCGCGGCAGGAGGAGTAGGAACCGGTTGGGTGGATGAGGAGGGTATGGGTGTAGTGTAGTGCTGAGGAAATTTTGTTGTTTGGGCAGGGTGACGTTGTAGTGGTTGTGTGGGGTGTCGGGGATAGGTGATGGGGCTCGAGAGGAAAAGGGAAAAATATGCTCAGAAAAGGTGACATGCCGAGAGATAGGAACGCGGCCAGAAGCAAGGTCCAAGCAACGATAGCCTTTGTGTTCGTCAAAATATCCAAGAAAAACGCAGGGGATAGAGCGAGGAGAAAATTTGTCGGGGGAGGTAGAGTAAGTGTTGGGAAAACAGAGACAACTGAAGACTCAAAGCTCGGAATAATTGGGTGACAAAGGAACATGGAGTAGAAGGGTGTGGAGTTTGGGTTGGATTTAGTAGGACGAATGTTGAGTAAATAGGTGGCAGTGCGAAGAGCTTCGGCCCAAAATTTTGGTGGCATGGAGGAGTGGATCAGAAGTGTACGAACAATGTTGTTTAGAGAGCGAAGAGAGTGTTCTGCCTTGCCGTTTTGAGGAGAAGTATATGGGCAGGAGAAACGAAGGAGTATACCGTGTTGGAGAAAGAAGTGCCGGTTTTGAAAATTATCAAATTCTTTATCGTTGTCACATTGAATAAATCTAATGGGAAGAAAGAAGTGGGTAGCTACATATCATTGGAAATTAAGAAAACTAGTGTGGACATCAGATTTATTACGTAAGGGAAAGGTCCAAACAAAGTGTGTGAAATCGTCGAGAACAACAAGATAATATTTAAAACCGGATATGCTAGAATGGGGTGATGTCCATAAATCACAATGCAACAACTCAAATGGGAAAGTGCTAACAGAAGTGGAGGAGGTAAACGGGCAGTCTAACATGTTTGCCTTGCTGACACGAAGAACAGATGGAAGAATTATGACTATCTCAATTACAATTTATTGAAAATTCACTAAGCATAGACGATAAGGTAGCGGTGTGAGGGTGGCCGAGATGATGATGCCATAGGTCAACGGAGGCGTTCATGGAGGTAGGTGGATCTGTGGTTTGGGCGCCATCAAGAGTGTAGAGATCACCGGAGCTGTTGAAACGAGCGATCTCCACTTTAGTCAGGTAATCCTTCACAGATAAACCGAAGGGGTCAAATTCCATAGAAACAAGATTGTCACGTGTGAATTGGCGAATCTCAGAGATTAAATTTTTGATTAGTGCAGGAGCAATGAGGACATCACGAAGTAGAAGTTGTTTTGTGGGTGTGGGAATGGAGGTTTGGCCAGTGCAGTAAATATGTATAGAAGAACCGTTTCCAAGAACTATAGAAGAAAAAAGAGTGGAGGAAAAATTTGACATCATATTACTTGAAGTAGACATGTGACTTGAAGCACCGGAATCGAAAATCCAGTCCATACCTGAGTTTCCTTGGCAGCAAAGTTGTTCATGGTCTGCAAAAACGCAGACTGGTCCTAGCTAGGTGATGGTGCAGAAGTCGAGGCCCATGGTGGAGGCGGTGCAGATGCAGTCGGTGGAGGCGCCACGAGCACGGTGGGGTGATGATACGGCACGGAGGGGTGCTAATATTGCATGTACGAGGGTTGCTGATATTGCATGTAGGGCACCCCCCCCATCGTAGTAGGCTGGAGCGGCGTGGTAGGTGTTCAGCGGAGCGCGTGATCCGAGGAGTCCAGGAGGGCCAGTATGGGGGCGGAGGCCGGGCACCCAGGTGCCTGTGTAGGCTAGAGGAGTGATGCGCGTAAATGTACACGTCCGTTGGGAACCCCAAGAGGAAGGTATGATGCGTACAGTGGCAAGTTTTCCCTCAGAAAGAAACCAAGGTTGAATCGAACCAGGAGGAGCCAAGAAGCACGTTGAAGGTTGATGGTCGCGAAATGTGATGCGGCGCAACACCAGGGATTCCGGCGCCAACGTGGAACCTGCACAACAAAACCAAAGTACTTTGTCCCAACGAAACAGTGAGGTTGTCAATCTCACCGGCTTGCTGTAACAAAGGATTAAACGTATCGAGTGGAAGATGTTTGCAAAGAAAACAGAAAACACAATTGCAGTAGATTGTATGCTATATAAAGAATAGGACCGGGGTCCACAGCTCACTAGAGGTGTCTCTCCCATAAGATAAAAGCATGTTGGGTGAACAAATTACAGTCGGGCAATTGACAAATAGAAAAAGGCATAACAATGCATATACATGATATGATAAATATAGTGAGATTTAATTGGGCATTACGACAAAGTACATAGACCGCCATCCAACTGCATCTATGCCTAAAAAGTCCACCTTCAGGTTATCATCCGAACCCCATTAAGTATTAAGTTGCTAAGCAACAGACAATTGCATTAAGTATGGTGCGTAATGTAATTGACAACTACATCCTTAGACATAGAATCAATGTTTTATCCCTAGTGGCAACAACACATCACAACCTTAGAACTTTCTCACTGTCCCAGGTGTCAATGAAGGCATGAACCCACTATCGAGCATAAATACTCCCTCTTGGAGTTAAGAGCAAAAACTTGGCCAGAGCCTCTACTAATAACGGAGAGCATGCAAGATCATAAACAACACATAAACAATAGATTGATAATCACCATAACATAGTATTCTCTATCCATCGGATCCCAACAAACACAACATATAATATTACAGATAGATGATCTTGATCATGTTAGGCAGCTCACAAGATCCAACAATGAAGCACAACAAGGAGAAGACGACCATCTAGCTACTGCTATGGACCCATGGTCCAGGGGTGAACTACTCACTCATCACTCCGGAGGCGATCATGGCGATGAAGAGTCCTCCGGAGATGAATCCCCCTCCAGGGTGCCGAGGCGATCTCCTGAATCCCCCGAGATGGGATTCGCGGTGGCGGCGTCTCTGGAAGGTTTTCCATATCGTGGCTCTCGGTACTGGGAGTTTCGCGACGGAGGCTATTTGTAGGCGAAAGGGTAGGTCAAGAGGCGGCACGAGGGGCCCAGGGGGCAGGCCGGCGCGGCCAGGGCCTGGCCGCGCCGCCTATCCCCTGGCCACCTCGTGGCCCCACTTCGACTCTCCTTCGGTCTCCTGGAAGCTCCGTGCAAAAATAGGACCCTGGGCGAAGATTTCGTCCAATTCCGAGAATATTTCCTTACTAGGATTTCTGAAACCAAAAACAGCAAAAACAGCAACTGGCTCTTCGGCATCTTGTTAATAGGTTAGTTCCAAAATGCATAGATATGACATATAATGTGCATAAAACATGTAGGTATCATCAATAAAGTGGCATGGAACATAAGAAATTATCGATACGTTGGAGACGTATCAGCATCCCAAGCTTAGTTCTGCTCGTCCCGAGCAGGTAAAACGATAACAAAGATAATTTCTGAAGTGACATGCCATCATAATCTTGATCATATTATTTGTAAACATATGTAATGAATGCAGCGATCAAAACAAAGGTAATGACATGAGTAAACAAGTGAATCATAAAGCAAAGACTTTTCATGAATAGTACTTCAAGACAAGCATCAATAAGTCTTGCATAAGAGTTAACTCATAAAGCAATAAATCAAAGTAAAGGTGTTGAAGCAACACAAAGGAAGATTAAGTTTCAGCGGTTGCTTTCAACTTATAACATGTATATCTCATGGATATTGTCAACATAAAGTAATATAACAAGTGCAATATGCAAGTATGTAGGAATCAATGCACAGTTCACACAAGTGTTTGCTTCTTAAGGTGGAAAGAGATAGGTAAACTGACTCAACAATAAAAGTAAAAGAATGGTCCTTCAAAGGAAAGCATCGATTGTTGTATTTGTGCTAGAGCTTTTATTTTGAAAACATGAAACAATTTTGTCAACGGTAGTAATAAAGCATATGAGTTATGTAAATTATATCTTACAAGTTGCAAGCCTCATGCATAGTATACTAATAGTGTCCGCACCTCGTCCTACTTAGCTTGGACTACCGGATCTTTGCATGCCATGTTTCAACCAAGTGTCACAAAGGGGTACCTCCATGCCGCCTGTACAAAGGTCTAAGGAGAATGCTCGCATTTTGGATTTCTCGCTTTGATTATTCTCAACTTAGACATCCATACCGGGACAACATGGACAACAGATAATGAACTCCTCTTAAATGCATAAGCATGTAGCAATGATTATTATTCTCATATGAGATTGAGGATATATGTCCAAAACTGAAACTTCCACCATGGTTCATGACTTTAGTTAGCGGCCCAATGTTCTTCTCTAACAATTTTGCATGCTCCAACCACTAAAATGATAGATCCTTCAGACAAGACGGACATGCATAGCAACTCACATGATATTCAACAATAGTTGATGGCGTTCCCCAGAAGCATGGTTATCGCACAACAAGCAACTTAATAAAAGATAAAGTGCATAAGTACATATTCAATACTACGATAGTTTTTAAGGCTATTTTGTCCCATGAGCTATATATTGCAAAGGTGGATGATGGAATTTTAAAGGTAGCACTCAAGCAATTTACTTTGGAATGGCGGAGAAATACCATGTAGTAGGTAGGTATGGTGGACACAAATGGCATAGTGGTTGGCTCAAGGATTTTGGATGCATGAGAAGTATTCCCTCTCGATACAAGGTTTAGGCTAGCAAGGTTATTTGAACCAAACTCAAGGATGAACAGGTGCAGCAAAACTCACATAAAAGACATATTGTAAACATTATAAGACTCTACACCGTCTTCCTTGTTGTTCAAAACTCAATACTAGATATTATCTAGACCTTTAGAGAGACCAAATATGCAAATCAGATTTTAGCAAGCTCTATGTATTTCTTCATTAATGGGTGCAAAGAATATGATGCAAGAGCTTAAACATGAGCACAACAATTGCCAAGTATCACATTATCCAAGACATTTTAGAATTACTACATGTAGCATTTTCCAATTCCATCCATATAACAATTTAACGAAGAAGAAACTTCGCCTTGAACATTATGAGTAAAGCCTAAGGACATATTTGTCCATATGCAACAGCGGAGCGTGTCTCTCTCCCACAGAGTGAATGCTAGGATCCATTTTATTCAAACAAAAACAAAAACAAAAACAAACCGACGCTCCAAGTAAAGAACACAAGATGTGATTGAATAAAAATATAGTTTCAGGGGAGGAACCTGATGATGTTGTCGATGAAGAAGGGGATGCCTTGGGCATCCCCAGCTTAGACGCTTGAGTCTTCTTAGAATATGCAGGGGTGAACCACGGGGCATCCCCAAGCTTAGAGCTTTCACTCCTCTTGATCATAGTATATCATACTCCTCTCTTGACCCTTGAAAACTTCCTTCACACCAAACTTCAAGCAAACTCATTAGAGGGTTAGTGCACAATTAATAATTCACACATTCAGAGGTGACACAATCATTCTTTACACTTCTGGACATTGCATAAAGCTACTGGACATTAATGGATCAAAGAAATAAATCCAACATAGCAAAAGAGGCAATGCGAAATAAAGCAGAATCTGTCAAAAACAGAACATCCGTAAAGACGAATTTAAAGCGGCACCAGACTTGCTCAAATGGAAAACTCAAAACTAATGAAAGTTGCGTACATATCTGAGGATCACGCTCGTAAATTGGCAGATTTTTTAGAATTTTCTACAGAGAACTGTGCCCAGATTCGTGACAGACAGCAATGCTGTTTCTGCGCAGCAATCCCAAATATAACATCAACTTTGACATAGAAACTTTACTTGGCACAAAAACATGATAAGAAGAGGTTGCTACAGTAGTAAACAACTTCCAAGACTCAACAAACAAAAAATTGCTGTAGTAAAAACATGGGTTGTCTCCCATAAGCGCTTTTCTTTAACGCCTAGGCGCAGAAAGTGCAAAATAAGTAACATCGAGAGTAGAAGCATCAACATCATAGCTTGTTCTAATAATAGAATCAAAAGGCAACTTCATTCTATTTCTAGGGAAGTGTTCCATACCTTTCTTGAGAGGAAATTGATATTTAATATTACCTTCCTCATATCAATAACAGCACCAACGGTTCGAAGAAAAGGTCTTCCCAACACAATAGGACAAGATGCATTGCATTCGATATCCAAGACAACAAAATCAACGGGGACAAGGTTATTGTTAACCGTAATGTGCACATTATCAATCCTCCCCAAAGGTTTCTTTTTAACATTATCGGCAAGATTAACATCCAAATAACAATTCTTCAATGGTGGCAAGTCAAGCATATCATAAATCTTTTTAGGCATAACAGAAATACTTGCACCAAGATCACATAAAGCATTACATTCAAAGTCATTGAATTTCATTTTAATGATGGGCTCCCAACCATCTTCTAACTTTCTAGGAATAGAAGTTTCAAGTTTTAGTTTCTCTTCTCTAGCTTTTATGAGAGCATTTGTAATATGTTTTGTAAAGGCTAAATTTATAGCACTAGCATTAGGACTTTTAGCAAGTTTTTGTAAGAACTTTATAACTTCAGAGATGTGGCAATCATCAAAATCTAAATCATTATGAGCTACAGCAATTGGATCATTGTTCCCAAGGTTGGAAAAAATTTCAGCAGTTTTATCACAAGCAGTTTCAGCAGTTTTAGCAATTTCAGGCAGTTTTGTTCGCTTTGCACTAGAAGTAGAAACATTGCCAACACCAATTATTTTACCATTGGTAGTAGGAGGTGCAGCAACATGTGAAGAATTAGCATTACTAGTGGTGGTAATAGTCCAAACTTTAGCTACATTATTCTCTTTAGCTAGTTTTTCATTTTCTTCTCTATCCCACCTAGCACGCAGTTCAGCCATTAATCTTATATTCTCATTAATTCTAACTTGGATGGCATTTGCTGTAGTAGTAATCTTATTATCAATATCATTATTAGGCATAACTTTCAATTTTAAAAGATTAACATCGGAGGCAAGTCTATCAACTCTAGAAGCAATAATATCAATTTTATCAAGCTTTTCCTCAACAGATTTGTTAAAAGCAGTTTGTGTACTAATAAATTCTTTAAGCATAGCTTCAAGACCAGAGGGTACACTCCTATTATTATTGTAAGAATTCCCATAAGAATTACCATAACCATTACCATTAGCAGAAGGATATGGCCTATAGTTATTACCTAGTTGTTCCTATAAGCATTGTTGTTGAAATTATTGTTTTTAATGAAATTCACATCAACATTTTCTTCTTGAGCAACCAATGAACCTAAAGGAACATTATTTGGATCAACATTAGATCTACCATTCACAAGCATAGACATAATCACATCAATCTTATCACTCAAGGAAGAGGTTTCTTCAACAGAATTTACCTTCTTACCTTGTGGAGCTCTTTCCGTGTGCCATTCAGAGTAATTTATCATCATATCATCAAGAAGTTTTGTAGCCGCCCCAATGTGATGGACATAAAGGTACCTCCAGCAGCTGAATCCAATAAATTCCGCGAAGAAAATTTAGTCCGCATAGAAGGTTTGGATGATCATCCAAGTAGTCAGTCCATGGGTTGGGCAATTCTTTACCAAAGTTTTCATTCTCTCCCATGCTTGAGCAACATGTTCAGTATCTAATTGCTTAAAATTCATTATGCTACTTCTCAAAGATATAATTTTAGCGGGAGGATAATATCTACCAATAAAAGCATCCTTGCATTTAGTCCATGAATCAATACTATTCTTAGGCAAAGATAGCAACCAATCTTTAGCTCTTCCTCTTAATGAGAAAGGAAACACTTTCAATTTAATAATATCACCATCTACATCTTTATACTTTTGCATTTCACAAAGTTCAACAAAATTATTGAGATGGGCAGCAGCATCATCAGAACTAACACCAGAAAATTGATCTCTCATGACAAGATTTAGTAAAGCAGGTTTAATTTCAAAGAATTCTGCTGTAGTAGCAGGTGGAGCAATAGGTGTGCATAGGAAATCATTATTATTTGCATTTGTGAAGTCACACAACTTAGTATTTTCAGGAGTATTAATTTTAGCAACGGTAAATAAAACAAACTAGATAAAATAAATGCAAGTAACTAATTTTTTTGTGTTTTCGATATAGTGAGCAAGACAGTAAATAAAGTAAAACTAGCAACTAAATTTTTTTGTGTTTTGTTTAGGTGCAGCAAACAAAGTAGTAAATAAAATAAAGCAAGACAAAAACAAAGTAAAGAGATTGAGAAGTGGAGACTCCCCTTGCAGCGTGTCTTGATCTCCCGGCAACGGCGCCAGAAAAAGGCTTGATGCGCGTAAATGTACACGTCCGTTGGGAACCCCAAGAGGAAGGTATGATGCGCACAGTGGCAAGTTTTCCTCAGAAAGAAACCAAGGTTGAATCGAACCAGGAGGAGCCAAGAAGCACGTTGAAGGTTGATGGTCGCGAAATGTGATGCGGCGCAACAGGGATTCCGGCGCCAACGTGGAACCTGCACAACAAAACCAAAGTACTTTGTCCCAACGAAACAGTGAGGTTGTCAATCTCACCGGCTTGCTGTAACAAAGGATTAAACGTATGAGTGGAAGATGTTTGCAAAGAAACAGTAAACACAATTGCAGATTGTATGCTATATAAAGAATAGGACCGGGTCCACAGTTCACTAGAGGTGTCTCTCCCATAAGATAAAAGCATGTTGGGTGAACAAATTACGTCGGGCAATTGACAAATAGAAAAAGGCATAACAATGCATATACATGATATGATAAATATAGTGAGATTTAATTGGGCATTACGACAAAGTACATAGACCGCCATCCAACCGCATCTATGCCTAAAAAGTCCACCTTCAGGTTATCATCCGAACCCCATTAAGTATTAAGTTGCTAAGCAACAGACAATTGCATTAAGTATGGTGCGTAATGTAATTGACAACTACATCCTTAGACATAGAATCAATGTTTTATCCCTAGTGGCAACAGCACATCACAACCTTAGAACTTTCTCACTGTCCCAGGTGTCAATGAAGGCATGAACCCACTATCGAGCATAAATACTCCCTCTTGGAGTTAAGAGCAAAAACTTGGCCAGAGCCTCTACTAATAACGGAGAGCATGCAAGATCATAAACAACACATAAACAATAGCTTGATAATCACCATAACATAGTATTCTCTATCCATCGGATCCCGACAAACACAACATATAGTATTACATAGATGATCTTGATCATGTTAGGCAGCTCACAAGATCCAACAATGAAGCACAACAAGGAGAAGACGACCATCTAGCTACTGCTATGGACCCATGGTCCAGGGTGAACTACTCACTCATCACTCCGAGGCGATCATGGCGATGAAGAGTCCTCCGGAGATGAATCCCCTCCCAGGGTGCCGGAGGCGATCTCCTGAATCCCCGAGATGGGATTCGCGGTGGCGGCGTCTCTGGAAGGTTTTCCGTATCGTGGCTCTCGGGGGGGTTCGCGACGGAGGCTATTTGTAGGCGAAAGGGTAGGTCAAGAGGCGGCACCGGGGCCCAGGGGCAGGCCGGCGCGGCCAGGGCCTGGGCCGCGCCGCCTATCCCCGGGCCACCTCGTGGCCCCACTTCGACTCTCCTTCGGTCTTCTGGAAGCTCCGTGCAAAAATAGGACCCTGGGCGAAGATTTCGTCCAATTCCGAGAATATTTCCTTACTAGGATTTCTGAAACCAAAAACAGCAGAAAACAGCAACTAGCTCTTCGGCATCTTGTTAATAGGTTAGTTCCAAAATGCATAGATATGACATATAATGTGCATAAAACATGTAGGTATCATCAATAAAGTGGCATGGAACATAAGAAATTATCGATACGTTGGAGACGTATCAAGGAGCACCAATCGGGGAAGGCCCCGCCCAGGGCATGGACCAGGCATGGACCATGCCGGTCGGCGGGCACCAAGTAGGAGCCGCGGGAGGGGCCGCAGGGGCTGGTGCAGGTGTCGGTACTGGTGGTGGAGCGGGGCAAGCCGATGACGACGGAGGAGCTGGGCAGGGCAGCCAGTACATCGGGTTCTTCCCCTTGTAGTTAGGGTTGGGGCACCATCCTGGAGGAGGCAGCCTTGCCGAAGTAGGGAACGACACCGGAGGGCCTGCCGTGGCAGAGGATTGACCCGCATGTCCTGCCGGGGCAGAGTTTGGGCCCTGATGACCGGGTGGGTCAGGTAGTAGTGGTGGCCTGGTCGAGGCGGCGAAGACGTGAGGACGCGCCTCCCTGCGTGTCAGATCATCGTCGGTGTTTTGGAGCAGGGGCCGAATCTCCGTGAAGGTGGGTCGAGGCCGCATGAAGGGGCATGGACGCCTGCATTTTGAACCGATCGCTGAGCCCCTGAAGAAGGATGTTGATAAGCAAGCGACCAGGCATGGGATCGCCAAGTTCGTGGAGCTCGTCAGCCATCGTCTGGATGCGCTGGCAGTAGACGCTGAGTGAGGAAGCCCCCTGGGGAGTGTTGCGAATCTCAGAGTGAAGGTTGTTGATTCGGGCGTCGGTGTTGTCCTGGAAAAGCTGTCGCAGGCGGCGATGGCGGCCTCACGGAAGACAAGGTTGAAGATCTCAGTGGACAAGCGGGTGTAGATCCACTGTATGATGGCGAGGTCGTCCATGACCCAACGAGGATCGTCGGAGCGGGAGGCGGCATTGGCGGCGACATGATCACGAAGATTGCAGCGCCCGAGGTGAACCTCGAAAAGATGGCGCCCAGTGGTAGTAATTGTGTTGGGCTAGGTCTAGGGTAATTGGGATAAAAGGTGTGACGTCGGCTGTGGTGTCAGTATAGGAGAGAGGGGCAGCCATGATGGCAGTGGAAGGAGAGGTGATGAGGGAGGTGGAGGCGGCAGCGGCGGCGGCCTTGGCCCTCTGTTCGAAGTAACCGGGTGGAGGCGGTGGTTTGGGCAGCGGCGCCATAGGCCTAGGATCTAATCTGATACCATGTAAACTTGTATTATGTCTCACAATTGATAATAATATGTTGGAGTACAAGGGGTATAAATAGGAGGCCCAGCTTGCCGACTACCCTAAAACCCTAACTTATATTACAAGTTGATATAACAAAAGATAGGCCGAATATATAGTCTAAGGGCATCCCAGCGGCGCGACGCAAACGGACGATGAGCGACCGTTTTCGTCCGCCGTGACCGGAAATGCGTCTGGCACCACCTCCAGCGGGGCGACGCAAAGTGACCGGGCCGTCTATGGAGACGCAAACCTGGCCCAAATATGCGCCTCAGATGCGTCTTTGGCGGACACTGCGCGAACGCCGAAAGTGTCCACTCGTATGTGGCGGATGTTTCGTCGGGCCCGCCTGGCAGCGACCCAGCGTCGATGCGTCTTCTGAAACGCGCCAGTGACTGGCGCCGCTGCGTCGCTTCGGCAGTCCGCGCCACCTTAATGGCGATGCCTCGGCTGTCGAGCACGTTAATGGCGTCGCCACGCTAGCCAACCACGTTAATGGCGTCGCCACGCGTTCCGCGGCCACCGCATGCCTCGGGCCTATATAAAGGGGGCACGCGTTCTTCTTCCTCATCCACTCCTCCAAAGAAACCCTAGCCGCCACAAAGCTCCACCGTTCCGCCGCCTAGGTGTTCCTGCGACGCAGCCAGGCCCGCGAGGAAGACCATGGAGGTCCTGGTTGCCGGCGAGGCGGTCGAGGCCACGGCCCTGGCCCCCGGGGACGGGGCAGGGGCCGCCGTGGTGGAGCAGCTACGGCCCCACGCTCGCCATCGCCTGCGCCCTCTTCGTCTTCCTCCGCCGTGGAGGACCGCTGCTTCGAGTTCCTCCTCCGCATCAACGACGACCCGCTTGGCATCAAGCGGCTCCCGGACAAGTTCGCCGAGTTCGTCGATGGCGTCGAGCCGGCGCATTTGCAGCTACTGGAGGCCAGCTGCCGCTGGACCGTGGAGGTCCCGTTCGACGGGCAATATGTACCTGCACACCGGGTGGGGCAAGTTCGCCCGTGACCTCGCGCTCGAGCCCGGCTGCCAGCTCACCTTCCTCTACGAGGGAGACAGTGAGATGCTCGTCAAGGTGTTCGACGACACGGCCTGCCGCAGGCACTACCACACCGGTGAATCTGCCGGACTCCGATAGTTAGAACATAGAGTGTTCTTTCTTTGCGCGAATCTGCCACGGGCCGACGAAGCCAGTGGAAGGTTTCTGGCTGTTCTTCCTCGGTAGAACCAACAAGGGCACCGTCATGCCTCCCGCTGGATTTTCCAGTTTGGGTGACTGGGTGTGCGCTCGAATGTTCTTTCTTGGCAGCGAACATACGGAAATCAACACAACTGGTTTCTATTTTTAAAATATTTATATTTGTGCCAACCATGGTTCAAACTATGTATTACTTTGTGTAAACCATGTTCCAAACTATGTATTAGTTTGTGTAAAATAATCTTCCAATTTGTAATATTTGAAATTATGTTCAAATGAAAAAGAGAAAAAAATGCATCTGGCCGCTGGAGCCAACCCCAGACGCAAACGGACGCGCGGACGAAAACGGTCATTTGAGCGTCCGCTGCACGACGCAAACGGACGCGCGCGGATAATAAAATGCGTCGCGCCCTGTTATCACCGGATTTTGGCCAAATCAGGAGATGGGCCGTAAGTGAAGATGGGCTTGAAGGACGTACACATGGAGCATCTTCGAAGCGGCCTTGCGCTAAGAGTTTGGGCTAAGTTGCCCATGTATCTGTAATATAGTAGATCGTATCGTGTTTAGATTAAAAGATAGAGTCCGCCCGTGCACGGTTAGGTGCACGCCTCAATTAGAAAGTCCCTTGGACTATAAATATGTATCTAGGGTTATCGGAAAAGGAGGACAATCATCGTTCACAACAAACACAAATCAGGCGCATCGCCACCCCTTCCTTCGAGGGTTTCTTCCGGGTAAGCACCATGCTGCCTAGATCGCATCTCGCGATCTAGGCGTATACGTTTATTCGTCTACCTTGTACTGCTCGTGCTGAAGCGTTGTTGATGGCGAGCAGTACTACTTATCATTAGGTGTTTAGGGGCTTGCATTGATGCTTTCTCGTGCATATCTGCGTGGCAATGCCGTCCCTCGACATCTATCCAGGTGTAAGGGCAGCATCTTGCTTGTTCGTTAATTAGTAGATCCGATCTGTTATAGTTGCTCCTTGCAGGGATTAGTTTAATATCGGCATAGTTAGGCCTTATGCTGGGGTCGGACGATCCGGTAGTGCGTTAGGTGTTGTTTACCGTCCCTGCGAGGGATGTTCCGGGAATCAACGTTGTGTTGGTTTTTAGGCCTCTTGTAGGGGTAGTTTGCATCATCTTCCGTAGCTGCTAGGCCCGATCACACGTAGGACGTTCCGGTTATGCGGTGAAAACCCTAAACTGTCGTAGATCGGTTTAGCTTTGTTTTGATCAAGCAGGATCTCCATGTCATTGCAAATCCAACGTGAACCATGGGGCGATCGGCTCCTTGAGCCGATCCACAGGGCAACCCGAGAGCCGATAGGGCTCGTATTTAATGTTTACGTGTCTACCATGCAGGAACAATCGAAGCAATCTAACACCTTCCTGATCGGGTCTAGGTCAGGTGGCACGCCCTAGCAACCGCCAGGACGTGGCTGGAAGACTTGCGAGACGACGCGAGGTGCCAGGGTCCACTAAGCGGCCTTGGGAGCCTCCCGGCTCTTCGTGTTGCTTAACCATTGCCCGTCGGTGGGTTTTGGAGGGTAACACATTCTGGCACGCCCGGTGGGACCTCTTCTGCAACATCCACGTCAACACCGACATCCGAGATGGCAGAGGAGCAGATCACATACGAGGATCTCCCTGCGAACACAAGAAGAAGTACGATGACCTGAAGGCCATCATTGAAGCCGAACTCATCGGCTCCTTTGAGAAGACCCGTTCGCACGGCATCAGGTTCAAAGGATTGACGCCACAAGGCGTCCTTGAAGGGGTGGATCTGTCTCTCCCTTCACAGAACGTACCAGAGCCCTGCGACAGAAATCAACTACGTGGTGGCTCACTCGCTGCATCGGCATTCTGAGAGCCTGGTGCTTTGGAGCGCGTTGCGCTCCATGTGGTGCAAGAGATCATGGAGCGTCGGTACTCCCCTTCAGGACCTGTTCTAGGGACTCACCAGGGAGAGGTGCAACTCCACACCAGGCCACCATTGCCGTACGCGATGGCAGCTCCACAACAACAAGGTTCACCGGCATACGTTGTCTACAAGGTTGGAGGTGATCCGGCGACTACCAATTCTTATATGAGCCGCCCAAGGAGATCCCACACGGATACGTGTGTACGTTTGTGCCGGATCGCAACAACCGACGCAGCGATCCAGGCTCCGACAGGAGGGATTGCCGGAGCAGGAGCAATTGTTCCGGCAGAGGGACGGCGCAGCGAGGGAGTTTGGGAGCGAGACGAGAAACGTGCGTGGCTAGCCAAGTATGCCACCGCACCAGTTCATGATAGCTCAGCTTCCTCCACCGCGGATCAGATCGCAGTCCTAAGAGATCGGCTCATCCCGCCGAAGAAGAAGATAATCGGCTATTCCAAGCCGTACCCCAATGAGTTCGATCCGATCCCACTACCACCTAAGTACCGGCTCCCGGACTTCACCAAATTCAGTGGTCAGAAGGATCTAGCTCAATCGAGCACGTGAGCCGATACTTGGCCCAGTTGGGCATGGTTTCAAGATCGGATCAGCTACGGGTGAGGTTCTTCTCGCAATCCCTCACCGGTCCAGCTTTTGGATGGTACACCTCGTTGCGCCAAATTCAGTACGATCATGGAAGCAGCTGGAGGAACACACACCCAATATCATTCAACACTGGTATTGCCGAACTAGCACAGTTCGGCAGGCGAGAGAGACAGTGTCCGAGTACATTCAGCGTTTAACTGTCAAGAACCGATATTCGGTTCATTTAATCGAAAGAAGCGCCGAGCTGGCCGTGGGCCTTGCAGTCATTCAAGGATCCGACGTTCCAAGTGGAGTACAACTCGGGGCGCACATGGTCCAGAGGCTGACCTTATATGAACAGCGCCATCCGGAACTGTACCAGGACAAGTTCAAGCGCGCGATAACCCTGGTCAATGCTGACGAGGATGAAGATTCTGCGGAAGATCAGGAAGTCGCAGAGCCGAATGGACTCGGACGCGCACTGTGTCCCGCAAATGGGTGAACCCACCAGGGCCTCCAAGAGGGTTGGACTTTGATGTGAGCAAAACTGACAGATCTTCGATCTGCTGAAAGAGAAACAGTTGAAGCTACCCGAAGGCCACAAGATCCCTACGGCACAAGAGATGAACAAAAGGCCATACCGCAAATGGCATCATACGTTCACGCACGCCACCAACGACTGCAAAGTATTACGCGCACAAATTCAGATGGCGATAGAATCAGGCCGATTAACTTTCGGACAGTTTGCCATGAAGGTAGACATGCGTCCGTTTCCGGACGTCAACATGGTGGACCTAAGCCACTCCATAAGAGAGCCAGGGTTCTCTTTTGATGTCAATATGGCAGGGTTTGTGATCCGCCATGGCAAAGACAAAGCAGAGAGCAACCACCCTCGTGGCAAAGATAAAGAGGAGGTCGTTCCACGCGACCGGCCCCAAGATGATGATAGACGGTACCTAACCGAGGAGGAGGTGAGAAGCATACGGTATCAGCGCCCACTCTCCGTGCATCTCCTCAACAAATATGAGCAGCAGACGACCGACGTCGGCGCTACGACGAAGACGATGAAAATATCGTCGGTCTGATGCGAAGACAGGAGGTATCGTCAGACGACAGAACAACGACGGGTACAAACGTCACGCTAGAGGGAGGTCAAGGGAGCAAGACGACGTGGATAAGCACTGGACTGTTCTTTCTTCAAACATTGCTGGGACTCGGAATGAGCCGATTGCCAACAATCGAGAATTGCCCGAATGCAAACAGCAAAGGAGGAGGACAAATGAAGTTTCGGTGTTCGAACGTCTAGGGCCTCTCCCACCTCGGAACAAACGAGCTGAGTCATCTCAAGAAGAAGACTTTGAGGAGTCGATGGAGAAGAAGATAGGTATCACCGACCAAGGTGGTGCCGATACGCGTAGATGCACACGTCCGTTGGGAACCCCAAGTGGAAGGTATGATGCGTATAGAAGCAAGTTTCCCTCAGTATGAAACCAAGGTTTAATCGAACCAGTAGGAGCCAAGAAGCACGTTGAAGGTTGATGGTCGCGAAATGTGATGCGGCGCAACACCAGGGATTCCGGCGCCAACGCGGAACCTGCACAACACAACCCAAGTACTTTGCCCCAACGAAACAAGAGGTTGTCAATCTCACCGGCTTGCGTAACAAAGGATTAAACGTATCGAGTGGAAGATGTTTGCAAAGAAAACAGTAAACACAATTGCAGTAGATTGTATGCTATGTAAAGAATAGGACCGGGGTCCACAGTTCACTAGAGGTGTCTCTCCCATAAGATAAAAGCATGTTGGGTAAACAAATTACAGTCGGGCAATTGACAAACAGAGAAAGGCATAACAATGCATATACATGATATGATAAATATAGTGAGATTTAATTGGGCATTACGACAAAGTACATAGACCGCCATCCAACTGCATCTATGCCTAAAAAGTCCACCTTCAGGTTATCATCCGAACCCCATTCAGTATTAAGTTGCTAAGCAACAGACAATTGCATTAAGTATGGTGCGTAATGTAATCGACAACTACATCCTTAGACATAGCATCAATGTTTTATCCCTAGTGGCAACAGCACATCACAACCTTAGAACCTACTGTCACGATCCCAGGTGTCAATGAAGGCATGAACCCACTATCGAGCATAAATACCCCCTCTTGGAGTTAAGAGCAAAACTTGGCCAGAGCCTCTACTAATAACGGAGAGCATGCAAGATCATAAACAACACATAAACAATAGATTGATAATCACCATAATCATAGTACTCTCTATCCATCGGATCCCGACAAACACAACATATAGAATTACATATAGATGATCTTGATCATGTTAGGCAGCTCACAAGATCCAACAATGAAGCACAACAAGGAGAAGACGACCATCTAGCTACTGCTATGGACCCATGGTCCAGGGGTGAACTACTCACTCATCACTCCGGAGGCGACCATGGCGGTGTAGAGTCCTCCGGGAGATGAATCCCCTCTCCGCAGGGTGCCGGAGGCGATCTCCGAATCCCCGAGATGGGATTCACGGCGGCGGCGTCTCGGAAGGTTTTCCGTATCGTGGCTCTCGGTACTGCGGTTTCGCGACGGAGACTTTAAGTAGGCGGAAGGTCAACGCGGGGGCCACACGAGGAGCCCAGGGGTAGGGCCGCGGCCGGGCTTGGGCCGCGCCGCCCAGCTCTGGCTGCCTCGTGGCCCCACTTCGTATCTCTTCGGTCTGGAAGCTTCGTGCAAAAATAGGACCCTGGGCGAAAGTTTCGTCCCATTCCGAGAATATTTCCTTACTAGGATTTCTGAAACCAAAAACAGCAGAAAACAACAACTGGCTCTTCGGCATCTTGTTAATAGGTTAGTTCCAGAAAATGCATAAATATGACATATAATGTGCATAAAACATGTAGGTATCATCAATAAAGTAGCATGGAACATAAGAAATTATCGATACGTTGGAGACGTATCGCATCAGCTTCTCTGCTCGTCCCGAGCAGGTAAAACGATAACAAAGATAATTTCTGAAGTGACATGCCATCATAATCTTGATCATACTATTTGTAAACATATGTAATGAATGCATCGATCAAAACAAAGGTAATGACATGAGTAAACAAGTGAATCATATGACAAAGACTTTTCATGAATGGTACTTCAAGACAAGCATCAATAAGTCTTGCATAAGAGTTAACTCATAAAGCAATAAATCAAAGTAAAGGTGTTGAAGCAACACATAGGAAGATTAAGTTTCAGCGGTTGCTTTCAACTTATAACATGTATATCTCATGGATATTGTCAACATAAAGTAATATAACAAGTGCATTATGCAAGTATGTAGGAATCAATGCACAGTTCACACAAGTGTTTGCTTCTTAAGGTGGAAGGAGATAGGTAAACTGACTCAACAATAAAAATAAAAGAAAGGTCCTTCAAAGAGGAAAGCATCGATTGCTGTATTTGTGCTAGAGCTTTTATTTTGAAAACATGAAACAATTTTGTCAACGGTAGTAATAAAGCATATGAGTTATGTAAATTATATCTTACAAGTTGCAAGCCTCATGCATAGTATACTAATAGTGCCCGCACCTCGTCCTACTTATCTTGGACTACCGGATCTTTGCATGCCATGTTTCAACCAAGTGTCACAAAGGTACCTCCATGCCGCCTGTACAAAGGTCTAAGGAGAATGCTCGCATTTTGGATTTCTCGCTTTTGATTATTCTCAACTTAGACATCCATACCGGGACAACATGGACAACAGATAATGGACTCCTTAAAATGCATAAGCATGTAGCAATGATTATTATTCTCATATGAGATTGAGGATATATGTCCAAACTGAAACTTCCACCATGATTCATGGCTTTAGTTAGCGGCCCAATGTTCTTCTCTAACAATTTTGCATGCTCCAACCACTAAAATGATAGATCCTTCAGACAAGACGGACATGCATAGCAACTCACATGATATTCAACAATAGTTGATGGCGTTCCCCAGAAGCATGGTTATCGCACAACAAGCAACTTAATAAAATATAAAGTGCATAAGTACATATTCAATACTACGATAGTTTTTAAGGCTATTTTGTCCCATGAGCTATATATTGCAAAGGTGGATGATGGAATTTTAAAGGTAGCACTCAAGCAATTTACTTTGGAATGGCGGAGAAATACCATGTAGTAGGTAGGTATGGTGGACACAAATGGCATAGTAGTTGGCTCAAGGATTTTGGATGCATGAGAAGTATTCCCTCTCGATACAAGGTTTAGGCTAGCAAGGTTATTTGAAGCAAACTCAAGGATGAACAAGTGCAGCAAAACTCACATAAAAGACATATTGTAAACATTATAAGACTCTACACCGTCTTCCTTGTTGTTCAAAACTCAATACTAGATATTATCTAGACCTTAGAGAGACCAAATATGCAAATCAAATTTTAGCAAGCTCTATGTATTTCTTCATTAATGGGTGCAAAGCATATGATGCAAGAGCTTAAACATGAGCACAACAATTGCCAAGTATCACATTATCCAAGACATTTTAGAATTACTACATGTAGCATTTTCCAATTCCAACCATATAACAATTTAACGAAGGAGAAACTTCGCCTTGAACAATATGAGTAAAGCCTAAGGACACATGTGTCCATATGCAACAGCGGAGCGTGTCTCTCTCCCACAAAGTGAATGCTAGGATCCATTTTATTCAAACAAAAACAAAAATGAAAACAAACCGACGCTCCAAGTAAAGAACACAAGATGTGATTGAATAAAAATATAGTTTCAGGGAGGAACCTGATGATGTTGTCGATGAAGAAGGGGATGCCTTGGGCATCCCCAAGCTTAGACGCTTGAGTCTTCTTAAAATATGCAGGGGTGAACCACGGGCATCCCCAAGCTTAGAGCTTTCACTCCTCTTGATCATAGTATATCATTCTCCTCTCTTGACCCTTGAAAACTTCCTTCACACCAAACTTCAAGCAAACTCATTAGAGGGTTAGTGCACAATTAATAATTCACTCATTCAGAGGTGACACAATCATTATTTTCACTTCTGGACATTGCATAATGCTACTGGACATTAATGGATCAAAGAAATAAATCCAACATAGCAAAAGAGGCAATGCGAAATAAAAGGCAGAATCTGTCAAAAAGAACAGTCCGTAAAGACGAATTTAAAGCTGCACCAGACTTGCTCAAATGGAAAAACTCAAAACTAATGAAAGTTGCGTACATATCTGAGGATCACGCTCGTAAATTAGCAGATTTTTTCGAATTTCTACAGAAACTGTGCCCAGATTCGTGACAGACAGCAATGCTGTTTCTGTGCAGCGATCCCAAATATAACATCAACTTTGACATAGAAACCTTACTTGGCACAAAAACATGATAAGGAGAGGTTGCTACAGTAGTAAACAACTTCCAAGACTCAATAAAACAAAAAATTGCTGTAGGTAAAAACATGGGTTGTCTCCCATAAGCGCTTTTCTTTAACGCCTTTCAGCGCAGAAAGTGCAAATCAAGTAACATCGAGAGTAGAAGCATCAACATCATAGCTTGTTCTAATAATAGAATAAAAAGGCAACTTCATTCTCTTTCTAGGGAAGTGTTCCATACCTTTCTTGAGAGGAAATTGATATTTAATATTACCTTCCCTCATATCAATAACAGCACCAACGGTTCGAAGAAAAGGTCTTCCCAATACAATAGGACAAGATGCATTGCATTCGATATCCAAGACAACAAAATCAACGGGGACAAGGTTATTGTTAACCGTAATATGCACATTATCAATCCTCCCCAAAGGTTTCTTTTTAACATTATCGGCAAGATTAACATCCAAATAACAATTCTTCAATGGTGGCAAGTCAAGCATATCATAAATCTTTTTAGGCATAACAGAAATACTTGCACCAAGATCACATAAAGCATTACATTCAAAGTCATTAAATTTCATTTTAATTATGGGCTCCCAACCATCTTCTAACTTTCTAGGAATAGAGGTTTCAAGTTTAAGTTTCTCCTCTCTAGCTTTTATGAGAGCATTTGTAATATGTTTTGTAAAGGCTAAATTTATAGCACTAGCATTAGGACTTTTACCAAGTTTTTGCAAGAACTTTATAACTTCAGAGATGTGGCAATCATCAAAATCTAAATCATTATGAGCTACAGCAATGGGATCATTGTTCCCAAGGTTGGAAAAAATTCAGCAGTTTTATCACAAGCAGTTTCAGCAGTTTAGCAATTTCAGGAGTTTTGTTCGCTTTGCACTAGGAGTAGAAACATTGCCAACACCAATTATTTTACCATTGATAGTAGGAGGTGCAGCAACATGTGAAGAATTAGCATTACTAGTGGTGGTGATAGTCCAAACTTTAGCTATATTATTCTCTTTAGCTAGTTTTTCATTTTCTTCTCTATCCCACCTAGCACGCAGTTCAGCCATTAATCTTATATTTTCATTAATTCTAACTTGGATGGCATTTGCTGTAGTAGTAATCTTATTATCAATATCATTATTAGGCATAACTTTCAATTTTAAAAGATTAACATCGAGGCAAGCCTATCAACTCTAGAAGCAATAGTATCAATTTTATCAAGCTTTTCCTCAAGTTTGTTAAAGCAGTTTGTGTACTAATAAATTCTTTAAGCATAGCTTCAAGACCAGAGGGTACACTCCTATTATTATTGTAAGAATTCCCATAAGAATTACCATAACCATTACCATTAGCAAGGATATGGCCTATAGTTATTACCGAGTTGTTCCTATAAGCATTGTTGTTGAAATTATTATTTTTAATGAAATTCACATCAACATTTTCTTCTTGAGCAACCAATGAAGATAAAGGAACATTATTTGGATCTACATTAGATCTACCATTCACAAGCATAGACATAATCACATCAATCTTATCATTCAAGGAAGAGGTTTCTTCAACAGAATTTACCTTCTTACCTTGTGGAGCTCTTTCCGTGCCATTCAGAGTAATTTATCATCATATCATCAAGAAGTTTTTTAGCCGCCCCAATGTGATGGACATAAAGGTACCTCCAGCAGCTGAATCCAATAAATTCCGCGAAGAAAAATTTAGTCCTGCATAGAAGGTTTGGATGATCATCCAAGTAGTCAGTCCATGGGTTGGGCAATTCTTTACCAAAGTTTTCATTCTCTCCCATGCTTGAGCAACATGTTCAGTATCTAATTGCTTAAAATTCATTATGCTACTTCTCAAAGATATAATTTTAGCGGGAGGATAATATCTACCAATAAAAGCATCCTTGCATTTAGTCCATGAATCAATACTATTCTTAGGCAAAGATAGCAACCAATCTTTAGCTCTTCCTCTTAATGAGAAAGGAAACACTTTCAATTTAATAATATCACCATCTACATCTTTATACTTTTGCATTTCACAAAGTTCAACAAAATTATTGAGATGGGCAGCAGCATCATCAGAACTAACACCAGAAAATTGATCTCTCATGACAAGATTTAGTAAAGCAGGTTTAATTTCAAAGAATTCTGCTGTAGTAGCAGGTGGAGCAATAGGTGTGCATAGGAAATCATTATTATTTGCATTTGTGAAGTCACACAACTTAGTATTTTCAGGAGTATTCATTTTAGCAACAGTAAATAAAACAAACTAGATAAAATAAATGCAAGTAACTAATTTTTTTGTGTTTTTGATATAGAGAGCAAGACAGTAAATAAAGTAAAGCTAGCAACTAATTTTTTTTGTATTTTGATTTAGTGCAGCAAACAAAGTAGTAAATAAAATAAAGCAAGACAAAAACAAAGTAAAGAGATTGAGAAGTGGAGACTCCCCTTGCAGCGTGTCTTGATCTCCCCGGCAACGGCGCCAGAAATTTAGCTTGATACGCGTAGATGCACACGTCCGTTGGGAACCCCAAGTGGAAGGTATGATACGTATAGAAGCAAGTTTCCCTCGATGAAACCAAGGTTTAATCGAACCAGTAGGAGCCAAGAAGCACGTTGAAGGTTGATGGTCGCGAAATGTGATGCGGCGCAACACCAGGGATTCCGGCGCCAACGCGGAACCTGCACAACACAACCAAGTACTTTGCCCCAACGAAATTGAGGTTGTCAATCTCACCGGCTTGCTGTAACAAAGGATTAAACGTATCGAGTGGAAGATGTTTGCAAAGAAAACAGTAAACACAATTGCAGAGATTGTATGCTATGTAAAGAATAGGACCGGGGTCCACAGTTCACTAGAGGTGTCTCTCCCATAAGATAAAAGCATGTTGGGTAAACAAATTACAGGGGCAATTGACAAATAGAGAAAGGCATAACAATGCATATACATGATATGATAAATATAGTGAGATTTAATTGGGCATTACGACAAAGTACATAGACCGCCATCCAACCGCATCTATGCCTAAAAAGTCCACCTTCAGGTTATCATCCGAACCCCATTCGTATTAAGTTGCTAAGCAACAGACAATTGCATTAAGTATGGTGCGTAATGTAATCGACAACTACATCCTTAGACATAGCATCAATGTTTTATCCCTAGTGGCAACAGACATCACAACCTTAGAACCTACTGTCACGATCCCAGGTGTCAATGAAGGCATGAACCCACTATCGAGCATAAATACCCTCTTGGAGTTAAGAGCAAAAACTTGGCCAGAGCCTCTACTAATAACGGAGAGCATGCAAGATCATAAACAACACATAAACAATAGATTGATAATCACCATAATCATAGTACTCTCTATCCATCGGATCCCGACAAACACAACATATAGAATTACATATAGATGATCTTGATCATGTTAGGCAGCTCACAAGATCCAACAATGAAGCACCACAAGGAGAAGACGACCATCTAGCTACTGCTATGGACCCATGGTCCAGGGTGAACTACTCACTCATCACTCCGGAGGCGACCATGGCGGTGTAGAGTCCTCCGGAGATGAATCCCTCTCCGGCAGGGTGCCGGAGGCGATCTCCGAATCCCCGAGATGGGATTCGCGGCGCGTCTCGGGAAGGTTTTCCGTATCGTGGCTCTCGGTGGGGGTTTCGCGACGGAGACTTTAAGTAGGCGGAAGGTCAACGCGGGCCACACGAGGAGCCCAGGGGGTAGGGCCACGCGGCAGGGCTTGGGCCGCGCCGCCTAGCTCCCGGCTGCCTCGTGGCCCCACTTCGTTATCTCTTCGGTCTTCCGGAAGCTTCGTGCAAAAATAGGACCCCGGGCGAAAGTTTCGTCCAATTCCGAGAATATTTCCTTACTAGGATTTCTGAAACCAAAAACAGCAGAAACAAGCGGCTCTTCGGCATCTTGTTAATAGGTTAGTTCCAAAATGCATAAATATGACATATAATGTGCATAAAACATGTAGGTATCATCAATAAAGTAGCATGGAACATAAGAAATTATCGATACGTTGGAGACGTATCGTTGCCTAATGGACTCAGCCATGAGAGCGAGCTGCGAAACCTGGAAGAAGCCGAGGCACAGTACCTGTACACGTTGAGAAAAGCGCGGCCCGATCTGGCCGCGAAAATTAAGCAAACATTGGAGATGAAGGCGCGCCCGCCAAAGAAAGTATGGCGCCCTAAACAGACGAAAGCCGATGCACAGGCATCGGCTGATGCCGATGCAGAGACATCGGCTGACACAAACATGGTGTTTATACTCCCGTCGGAGTTTCGCGCTCCAAGCGACGAGGAGGTTTCAGTGGCTCAATTCGACTGCGGTCCACGACCGGTTATCTTTGAGAAGCCACGAGATAGAAGCTACAGGCATTTGAAAGCCCTATACTTGAGGGGTTACATCAATGGGCAGCCTGTCAGCAAGATGTTGGTTGACACCAGAGCGGCAGTCAACATAATGCCGTATTCCATGCTACGACGTTTGGGGCACTCCAGTGATGATCTGATCAAGACCAACGTCACGTTGCGACTTCAACGGCCAAGCGTCGAAAGGTGTTCTGAATGTAGAGCTTCGTAGGCCGGAAAACCATACCTACCGCGTTCTTCATCGTCGACAGCAAAAGCAATTACGCCGTCCTATTAGGAAGGGATTGGATTCATGCTAACTGTTGCATTCCATCTACAATGCATCAATGCATCATACAATGAGATGGAGATGAAGTGGAAGTCGTTCAGCAGATGACTTAATCGAGATATCGTTAGCTGCCATGAGTGTGTGGGAAGCAGATGACCAAGAGCCGCTCTGGAATCGTCTAGAAGGCTGTGAGCGCATCGAAGCTTCGAGAAATGGGGTAAGGCTGGTTTTATCCACCGGCCTGACAGAGTAGCAACGTCCAAGGCCATGGACGTACGCGGCCGCGATCGGCCCTCAAAAAAAATGAAAAGCACAGGATCTTATCTCCAGCATGCCAGTGGAAATCCAAGAAGTTGCAAACCATCGTCAAGCATTGCAACGGAAAAGGAGGCCGATTCCGGCAATCGGCCAAAACTATCCTCAACATACCTTTGTCTTTGTTCGGCATTGATCCAACAGATGCCCCGATACCATCAATTACTTGACAGAATCGGCTCGGGGGGCACATAGATGGATGAGACACGAGGATACGAGGATACGAAGCTGAGAATGGATATCAAATGCCCAGCAGAGCAGCTCAAATATGGGGGCCGAAACAAATCGGCCGTAAAAAAAATGAAAAATCCAAAAAATTTGGGCACAGCCGATGCGTAGACATCGACTTAAGGATTAAAAGCCGATGCACGGCCATCGACTCAAGGGATGCGACGTTACAAACAGGAGCCTAATGGAGCAATCATCGAGTTACGTAGCGAGGCTCTACTGAAGGAGTCCCTCGGTGGAATGGTTGGTGGCTCCATTAGCAAATCTTCAAGACCAGCGCCTGCGTAAGCAGGCAGATCAGATAAAATCATGAGAACAGCCGATGACCATCCAATTGGCTGTGATATTTCCTCCTGGAGCTTGACCAAGGTGACAGCTTCATCAAACATCTTCACCGAGCTGCATCGATGCGAGGTGATGAACCAACTGAGCAAAGGCGCAAGAAGGAGCTAGGAGGAGTTCAAGGGCCACTACGTTTGAGGCTTCTTAGTTCAAGGAGCTGCTGATCCTTCCAGAGCCGTCCTAGTGCATTATCTCCTTGGGCGTAAGCTTTGCCTGTTTTGATGAAGAGCTGGAGTGGCTCGGGGACAGCTCGCCTTGAAGGTTCTCTGCTATTGAAAGCCGATTTGGTCGAATCGGCCGATGCGCACTAGGCGGAAGCCGATGATGGCCCATTCGGTTGGTACATCTTTATCCTCGCCTTGACTGAGGCTCGGGGGGCAGCACGCCCTCAAGGTTCTTTGTTCTGAGGAGATAGAGCCACCAATTGGAAGAGGGAGCCATCATAATTGATAGGCTTTGGGCCAGTTTATTGCTATGAAGAGACAAAGCATCGCGGGGAAAGTTATAGGCGATCAAGATTTTCAGCAATGGTCCTAGAGTGCTCCTAAAGGCATCAGTTCTGGAGTCCTGCCGATGAAAGCTAACATTAAGCTCAGGGGGCTTGGATTTCCAAGATTTAAGGTTTGCGCGGTTACGATTTGGTCCTGTTCGACTGGAATTTGAGGATCTGGACTGATCTATCTCGAAAATTATCATAAGAGACCGATGCGTTGCCATCGGTTCATCGAGCGTTGATCAGGCTAACAATCGGCAAAATCAACACAAGGGAGAATCGGCTAACAATTTGCAAGGAATCGGCAGAGTCAAATTGGGGAAATTTCTTCATTGATAATCAGATTCCTTACATGAAAGAGCTGATTGCTCTCAAAAGGGAGGCCTAGGGGGATGCATTACCCCTCCTACTACTACTGATCCTATGCTAGGGATCCTATCTAGGGGCCATCGCTGCCCTCGTCATCGCCGTCGCCGCCGCTACTTCCGGCGGGCTCGTCGTCGCTGCTGCCGCGACCACCCGGAGGACCCTCGTTGTCCTCGTCTTCCTCGCCGTCGTCTTTGTCGCCGTCGGTCACTAAGGTTGCCCGGCCAAGGGCAAGCGCTTGGCCGGCGGCTCGTCGGAGGAGGTGATGTCCTCCTCCTCTTCTTCTTCCTTCACCTCCTCAGCGGAGGAGAAACCGTCCCAGGAGAAGCCATCATCGTCGCTTTCCTCCTCCGATTCCCCAATGGCGAGGAGGCGGAGGTCGCTCTCCCCGTCCGTTAAGGACTGGCCATCTTCGGACCAGACGGAGGAGTCGTGGCTCGACTCGTCCCCGTCGGCTATGGCTCGGCGGATGTTGGCCGCGTGGGCCTCCTGCGGGTCCCACTCCGGCGTCGGCTCGCGGGAAGGGGAGGATTGGGTGGAAAGACCCGATGAGGGAGAAGGAGAGGAAGAAGACATGGTGGCAGAGGAGGGTTTTTGGAAGTGCTGATGCGAGGGATGAAGAGGAGAACTGTTCGATGCGGTTAAAATAAAAGGAGATGGGAATTTAATTGTCGAGCAGTTTTCGAGGACATGGTGCCAAAACGGTCAAATCGTGCAGGGAAGTTGAGAAGGCAAGTCGTCATGATGAGAAAATACTGCGACGGTTCAGCTCTGCCACGACATGACCCTTCGAAGAAAACATATGGTTTTGCAATTATCATTATCAAAACCAGGGGGGCATGTGTTATCACCGGATTTTGGCCAAATCAGGAGATGGGCCGTAAGTGAAGATGGGCTTGAAGGACGTACACATGGAGCATCTTCGAAGCGGCCTTGCGCTAAGAGTTTGGGCTAAGTTGCCCATGTATCTGTAATATAGTAGATCGTATCGTGTTTAGATTAAAAGATAGAGTCCGGCCCGTGCATGGTTAGGTGCACGCCAATTAGAAAGTCCCTTGGACTATAAATATGTATCTAGGGTTATCGGAAAAGGAGGACAATCATCGTTCACAACAAACACAAATCGGCGCATCGCCACCCCTTCCTTCGAGGTTTCTTCCGGTAGCACCATGCTGCCTAGATCGCATCTCGCGATCTAGGCGGATACGTTTATTCGTCTACCTTGTACTGCTCGTGCTGAAGCATTGTTGATGGCGAGCATACTTATCATTAGGTGTTTAGGGGCTTGCATTGATGCTTTCTCGTGCATATCTGCGTGGCAATGCCGTCCCTCGACACCTAGCTGCCCTTACACCTATCCAGGTGTAAGGGCAGCATCTTGCTTGTTCGTTACTTAGTAGATCCGATCTGTTATAGTTGCTCCTTGCTCGGATTAGTTTAATATCTGCATAGTTAGGCCTTATGGGGGTCGGACGATCCGGTAGTGCGTTAGGTGTTGTTTACCGTCCCTGCGAGGGATGTTCCGGGAATCAACGTTATGTTGGTTTTTAGGCCTCTTGTAGGGGTAGTTTGCATCATCTTCCGTAGCTGCTAGGCCCGATCACACGTAGGACGTTCCGGTTATGCGGTGAAAACCCTAAACTGTCGTAGATCGGTTTAGCTTTGTTTTGATCAGCAGGATCCCCATGTCATTGTAAATCCAACGTGAACCATGGGGCGATCGGCTCCTTGAGCCGATCCACAGGCAACCTGAGAGCCGATAGGGCTCGTATTTAATGTTTACGTGTCTACCATGCAGAACAATCGAAGCACTCTAACACCTTCCCGATCGGGTCTAGGTCGGTGGCACGCCCTAGCAACCGCCAGACGTGGCTGGAAGACTTGCACGACGCGAGGTGCCAGGGTCCACTAAGCGGCCTTGGGAGCCTCCCGGCTCTTCGTGTTGCTTAACCATTGCCCGTCGGTGGGTTTTGGAGGGTAACACGCCCGCTGGAGATGCCCTAACAGGAACTACGCATGATTGGAATTACAACGTCGACTACGCTGGCCCGGACGAGGAGGAGCGGGACTCCGTCTCCATGGGATGCAACCGGTTCGTGGAGACAACGATGGCGACGTCGGCATCTCCAACCAAGGGTCGCCACGTCGGATCCTCTCTAAGACTGCATCCAGGGTGAGGCCTGACCGTAAGGGTGTTTTACCCTTAACCTTTGTTTTGGTTAATGATGACAGTGGAGCTAAAATGTGGATTGATGTTAATTATGAGTGTTTACACATATTTTAGGGTTTGACTATTTTAAGGTGTCTGGCAAAAAAATGTCTAAACCATTAAACTGACCTAGGTTTAACCAATTTGCGGTACCTGCTAGTTAGGGCGTGTTTGGTTACCTAGGCCGGAATTCTGCACCACTGCGCCAATGAGATGGACGCACCTGCGCGTCGCGACCGGGCCACGGGCCAGATTCGGCACAATGTTTGCTCTCATCTGTTGCATCAGTGCGTACAGAAGTGCAGGTTATTTGGATGCCTGGAAAAAGTGTTCCATCTTTGTTAAGCCATAACACATGTGTTTGTTTGCTATTTTGGGCATCAAGGCTGTGCTTCTCCTCACCACATTCAAATATGGTGACCTTACCATCACATAACGGCACACAAGACGATCATAGGCACATCACACAGTTATATACATATGGAACATAGTACTTAGTACCTAATCATAGTGTCAGAGTGGTAAGACGCCTACTTAAACCTGAGGCACACAACCCAGGTCCAAAAGCAATATTCAACAGCCTCTAGAGGCCAACATTACAGACACATATGCAAAAAAGAAGTGTTGAACAGCCTCCTCAGGCTAGCACGACAACTAACATCTTAACAGCAGCAGAGACAGAGATCAAGCACAAAACCTTAATGGCGAGGATCAACATAAGGGTCCTCGCGATGCCTCCTTCAGCTGAAGATGTTGGAGCAGGAACTCTCCTTCCTGAAGACGTCGACCTTGAAGCCATCATCCTTAGGGGTGAAGATTATTGTGTCGTCGACGCGGAGGTCAGCCCTGGCGACGAACTCACTCCAGGACTTGATGAAGCCGACGCGCTGGGCCCTCCACTGGAGCCGCACCGTCCACTCGCAACTCTCACCCATGTACAAGGCCACCTTCACCGGCGGGCCATTGTTCTTCAGCTTGTACTTGCTAATCAGGTGCTGCTCTATGTAGGGCGGCACGACGAGGGCACGGAGGTCCTGGCTCTCTAGCTGCATGAAGAACGCCGGCACCCGCTGCCTGGGACCGTGCCCAGGTCAGCAGGACAGCCGACGTGAACCCTTGGCGCGGTGATCTGCCGGTGGGCTTCCATGAACCCTTCATTGGGGTCACGAAGATGCACCCAAACGGCTATGTCCCGTGCCTCCCCTATGGGCCCTTCCGGCAAGGTTTCCAGGAAGATCCAGTTCTGCAGATGGAATGAGAATGACAACAATTAGCAATACTTTCATTGGTGAGCTCCAATGGCAATGACAAGCTTAAGATCATCACGGCCATGACAATGTCAACATCATCATGGCCATTACAAGCTCAAGCTCCATGATGGCCATGACAATGTCAAGTCCATCATGGAGCTTGACAATGTCAACATCATCATGGCCATGACAAGCTCAAGCTACATGATGGCCATGACAAGATCAAGCTCCATGATAGCCATGACAATGTCAAGTCCATCATGGACATGACAATGTCAAGTCCATCTTGGCCATGACAATGTCCAAATCATCATGGCCATGACAATGTCAAGTCCATCATGTCAATGTGAAGCTGAAGATGACCCTACTCATCGTTGACATGGTTATGACAAACATGCATCACACATTGACATTAATCCTATCTACTTTGACATCAATCGGTGCTACATTCATATCAATCGGATCTACAATGTCATCAAACTGATCTACATTCACATCAATCAGACGAGGAAGGGGTGGAGAGTGCTTACGATGGGGTGGATAGCAAGCGGGCCCGACGGAGGTCACACCCTAAATCCAAGTGGAGGCGGAGGCGGAGCCGGGGTAGATGTCGGATGGTAGGGCGTCGGAGCCGCGATCGGAAAGTGGGGCGCAGACAGAGCTTAAGGATGTCGACGAGCCAGGGTCGGCCGAACGACGACAACGCGAAGCGCGACGCGCCATTGGGAGCAGCCGAACGCGGCTGGTCCCATGGCATCGACGCGTGCATCGGGGTGGACGCGAACCCCGGCGGGGGCTCCATCTCCGTGTTGGAGCCTGGTGCACCTGTCGCCATTGCCGCCGTCCTCGCCGACGGAAACCCTAGGCAGGGATGAAAACCCCCCCCCCCGTCGAGGGATCCGCCGAAGGAATCCCGACGGCCTGAAGAGCGGCGACGGCTGCGTTGCGTGTTCCCATGCCAGTGGGCCTGGCTGCGACTGGGGACGACCGATTCAACACCGGTACTAGACCGACATCGATCTACGCCGCAGAATCGCAGCCGCCAGCCTCGTATTGGAGGGCTTCGTTTGACCTCGTCACCCTCGGGCGGACGACGGGATCCATCGGCGTTGGGGCGGAAGGAGGCGGAGGAGGCGAGGAGGCCATAGGCGGCGATTGATGCGATAGCGCCTAGTGTGTAAGTGAGAGAGTTGCATGGAGAGAGACAAGGAGGGAACTAGTGACTAGAAGTGGGGAGCGAGGGCCAAGACAACACGGTGTCTCCTGCGTTCTCCACGCGCGCAATCGTTGCACGAGGGCGTGAAAAATAGCACGACAATAGGACAGATCCGCTGGAAACTGCCGATTCAAGCGTTCCTCCAGAGCCTATCCCGAGGGTGCTTTGAGAACCGGTTGGGCCACAACGCGGAGGGCTTTCAGGCAACCAAACGGGCCAAAATCTTCTAGGCCGATGCGAGCCAAGGGGCGCCCAGCCTACCAAAAGCGCCCTTAGAGCATCTCCACTCGTCCTCCCCAAAAGCTAGAAAACCTTAAAGTGGGGACACCGGTGATAAAAAAGACGCCCAGTCAGTCCCCTATAGCCTCCCCAAATAACAAAGTTTAGTCGGCGGTCCGAATCAAAACCCAGTCCATAGGGAGGTTGTTGGGGCGCCGGCGTGCATGCGAGGTGCGTGCAAATGATATTTTATTCTCTCTTACCACATAACTGGTCTACATGAAGGCTGACATGCAGGAATCTTTTCTCTCTTCTCTCACATGCACATGCAACTAAATGGGGGCTAGAACTCGGCGGTGGCATGATTTTTTTTCTTCCAAAGATTAAGTAGCCCCCAAAGATCATTAGCCGGATGTGAAATGGGGGCATCGAGTGGAGATGCTCTTAGTGTTCCTCTTAGAGCATCTCTAGCAGAGCCCGTAAACTGGGCAAAACCGAATAATAACTGCCGATTTACGGGTTCTGTTCAGAAAATGGCGCGGATCAGTAACCGTAAACACGTTCTGCCCGAAAAAAAATTACAGGTCGCACCCGAAAATCCAACTTGACCTGTATTTGTTGGGGCTGAAGGACCGAACCGAAGCGTGCTGAAATTTCAGAACGAGCTAACTACTTTCGCCAGTACAGTCGCCGGAATCCAACCAAATTCCGGCGAGCTCGCGACGGGCGGCGAGCTCGTGGCGCGTGAGCTCGCGGGCGAAGGGCGGAGCGTGCGAGGCGGCATGGCGGACGGGCCGGCGGAGGGAAGGGCGCGGGCAAGGGCGGAAGGAGACGACCGAGGCGGCGCGGGTCGGGAGGGGCGGCGCGAAGGGCTGGGGGCGGCGCGGGAAGGGCCTGGTAGGGCGGCGGCGGGGCCGGGAGGGGCCTGGACGGTGGAGAGCAAGGAAGAAGAATAAAATGGAAAGGAAAAAAAGAGCTCTAACATGTGGGTCTAATGACATATTTAGAAATATGTTATTTTTAGAGGTAATTACACTAGACATACAAAAAGTTGTCATTTGGGTGCAGATTCATACAACTTCTTGCAACTTGTATTGCAGCGATACAAATAGTTGTCATTCATGTGCAAATACATACAACACCAGTCAAAATCCGGACACTTATCCGCCACGCTGGTTTTAGCACAGCAAAAAAAAATTAACACAAGCCCCGTATCTTTGACTTAATTCGCAACGCAGTCCTTCCTCTTTAGAATCAATTCCCCATTTTCCTCTCCTCACGGCGGGCGACGAACCGTAGCTGGGCGACGAGCAGCAGGGCGGCCGAATCGGCGAGCAGAAGTGGTGGGATGCGGGAGCGTTGTGGGGATTTTTCTTCGTCGGCCTCAGCGCACGCGTCAAGGGCGTCGCCGCCGCCGCGCGCATGCGCGCCCTGCTCACCGACATCAGGGACAAGGTCGATGCCTTCCGCGGTGCAGCGTCCGCCGCGCTCGCTGCCCTCCGCGCCGGCCTCGAGCAGCTCTTTGCCACGTCCGCCGTGCGCGAGTTCCTCGACCTGCAACTCGGCACCTCGCACGTCGTCTCCCAGGTATGATCCCAGACTGCTCCTCGTTCTTTAACTCCAACCTAGGTAAGTGCAATCAATCAGTTGAGTGATCACTGCACAAAAGCAGGATACGTTAGACGAAATCAAATCCTATAGAACGTACATATCACCAGAGATTTTTAATTTTGAGATGCGTTTTTTTATTCCTAATTAATCCCAAACCAAAGTGGACCAGCTATGCTCAATTGATCAGTCACTTTGGATAGGAAGAGATATGATGCTAAAAAGTACATATAAATATGGACAACAATCACGTAAACATATAAGTATATTGTATTGAGAAATGAATCCGCAAGTTTCAATTGGGTTGTGCTATTGGTACTTTGGTCTTTCTGTTGTCTTTCATCAGTGAGATACGTAGATAACTAGACAGAGCTAACTCATCAGTCAAGCAAACAGATTGCACTGTTGTTTTGTTTTTATTAGTAAGATACATAGATAACTACAATAGAGCGGACTCACAAACCATGTGTGTAATTGCAGAGTTCTACCCTCTCTGTGCCAAGCAAAAGTACAACTGACCTGTACTTCCTCCTTCGTAGTATTTCAGTTATGGATGTACTAGGGAAGATCAACTACCATTGACCAATGCATATGAAGTTTGTGCAAAGCAACATCAATGAATATCGCACCAAGTTCGTACTACCTCTGCTTGGCAGCACAGAGTACATAGAAACTACAAAAAGACTACATACGTGGCAAGTAATCCTTGCTAATTCAGTCTTTCTAATCTAAGTGCAATCAGATTCGCCCCTTGCTATCACCAATTTTCGAGCTATCATGTCATCGCATACTATCAAAATTAGTAACATATCATGAAGTGTAGTTTTTCGCAATGTTCGAAAAAAGAACTGGTGAACTTGCTAACTGCTGACCATACAGAATTATTGCATCAAGGTTCCAGTAAAGCAAGTCTGATATGCATGTCAAATTGTTTCTGAAATCTGAAGGTTCGTTTTGTTCATCTAGGTCGAGAAACTGATCAAGGAATTACCAACAACAAGCCTAGCTGGGCGACGAGCAGCACCGGTGGAGGTCGGCGAGAAAGATGATTGTTCCAGTGATAGTGTTCTTGCAGATTTAAATTGTGTCACAACCAGTAATTATTGGTGAAAAAAGTGAAGAAATGCAAAAGAAAATGAAGATTATGATGATGATGAAGAAAGTGAAAAAAAAATGCAGAAGCTAAAGCTTAGTTATAGGGGTAGAAAAGCAGTATATCTGGTAATTATGGGTGCATGGTTTGTACGTGTACAAATGTGTAGCTGTTTGTGAAGAAAATTTAGAAGCTAGAGCTTAGTTATAGGGATAGAAAAGGAGCCTGATAATATGTTGGCCCATAATATGTAGTTGTTTGTGTGTGTAAGGGGATCTGAGTGAAAGATGTATGTGTGAAACTTGAAATAAAACAGTCCTGTAAATAAGGCAACGTCACGTCAGACCACGGGCGCAAGGGAGGGCAGTGATAGTTCATCTCGGTAATGGGCCAAGAAATCGAAAGAGAATGGGGTGCTTCACGTAAATATCTATGAGTCTGAGCGAACTAGAACTGCGATGCGACCTATGTGTAACTTAGGTGCTAGAGCCATCCCGGCGGACAAGTGTCAGGTTTTGATTGGTTCTGTATGTTTTTGCACCCACATGACAACTATTTGTATCGCTACATCACAAGTTGCAAGAAGTTGTATGAATGTGCACCCAGATGACAACTTTTTGTATGTCTGGTGCAATTACCTCTTATTTTTACAATTTTAGTTTACGGGATCTAGGCCGGCATTTTTTCAATCCGATAAACACGAGTTCACTGGTTCCTTCGCTGAAGCATACCACCTTCCTCCCTCGTCCCTCAGAGTCAGCCAGTCACAGTCTCACTGGTCTCAGTGTAGCTGAAGCCGATGGTGCCACGCCGTCGAAGACCACCGCCTTCCGTCTTCATTTTCCCGCGATTCCTCCATTCCTCCAACACGAGATTCCCTCATCCGCGCGCCAAATTTCCAAACCACCATCGAAGCAGCTCCCCGCATCCGAACCCTAGAACCGCGCCGCCACGCGATTCGGTGTCTCCATTCGCCGCAGAAATGCCACCACGGCGGCTCTCTGCTAAGAGGCGCCGGTGCCGGGCGACTGAGGCCGCTGCGGCGGAGGCGGACGCCCTGATCTCCCTCCCCCCAGGTGTCCTCGACGACATCCTCACGCGCGTCGGCATCCGCGACGCCGTCCGCACGTCGGCGCTCTCCCGCGCCTGGCGACGCCGATGGGAGGCGCTCTCGTCCCTCGACCTCATCTTTCCTAGCCTCGGATACGACAAGGTCCCGCCGGAGGCGCTGGGGGCCGTCGACTGCATCCTCCTCCGCTTCCCCGGCAGTGTCCGCCGCTTCTGCGCGAATCTCGACAATGCCTACGCGGGCCGCATCCACGACTGGCTCCGCGTCCTCTCCCGCCGGGGTATTGAGATCCTGGATCTCAAATTTGGCTACGGCTTCGCCCTTCCCCCTTCCGTCTTCTCCTGCAGCCGGCTCACCTCGCTCACTCTCAGCAGCTGCGTCATCCCGCTCCTACCCCTAGGTTTCGTGGCATTCCCGGAGCTAAGGAGACTGACTCTCGTATACGTCCAGTTACAAGAATACGGGGGGTACCAACTTGAGGAGATCATTGAAACATCCCCGTTGCTTGAGTATCTAAGTCTTATTAGTGTTCTCATCCGTGGCGACTATGTCCGAAAATGGGTGATTCGGGCACCCAATCTCAGGCACTTAGAAGCTTGTTCGGACTATGATGATGATGGCTGGATCCTTAAGAAGTTGACATCCCTGCGTTGCGCCAAAATTGCCTTCACCGTCTTTCTTGTTCACCGCAATTTCGCCAAGTTTCTTTCGGGTCTTGTTCAAGTTACAGAGCTTTCGGTCTCCACGGGCTATATACCGGTAAGTTTATTATTCAAGTTTCTTTCGAGTATATTTTTCTCTAATCAATTAAAAAATTACTACCTCCGTTCCTAATGTTATGATGTTTCAAAATGTTTTATATTCTGGAACATAGGTAGTAGGAGTAGTTCAAGTGGCTCACATCAAAAAATGAGGAGGCCATCATAGCTCTGTGAATCTATTAGGCAACAGTCTTAGAATACAGACAACAAAGTAGAAATAACTTGCCCTTATTGGCCTATAGCGCATAAGGTTGACTACTTACAAAACATAATGCAGCTAGGATTGGGGAATGACCTTAGCATGATCTGTAGGCTATATGTTCCTGGATGCTGTAAAAAACTTGCAGGTACTCCCAGGGGCGGAGACAGGGGGGGGCGAGCAGGGGCTAGACCCCCCCCAATGCATCGCCCCCCTCAACGTTTTGCCGTAGTTTCTGTTACTAATATGCTGGTATATACGTCCTAATTGCCGGAGAATTAGCCCATGCGTAATTAATTTTGATCTTCTCTAGGGAACCAAAGCCCAATAATAGCGTATCTCCCGTGAGGCATTGTTTCCCTGGATCAAAAGTTGATCGTGCTTGCCAAACCGATCCAGTCGATTGAAATTACTAGGCAGAACAGATCTATCGATCGTCGATTGATCGCGAACCCTACGTCCCTTTTTAGTGCGGCTCTGTGGGCGCTGCCTGCCGCCGCCGGCCACTCCCAGCTCGCGCTCGCCGTCTACATACGCCAGCGCAACTGGAGATCAAAGCAAGATACGGTCTGGCCGCTGCTCCGGCGCCTCGTCAAGTGCAACGCCTGCTGACGAACCTATCTCTGATACTTCCTCGAATGACTGTTACTCCTACATGATGTCTATGCCTAAGGTATGTCAGTCTATTTGTATTGCAATTTTAACCATACATATCACTAGTTAGTTTTTTATAAAATCAGATAGAACTTTTGTATCAGTTTGTGTACTTCTGTAGGACTATAGAGTGAGAAGGATGGAAGGTAAAATTTGTTTCTTTAAATAGTTTAAAAATGATGAAAAAGGCAGGAATGGGTTTTTCAAAGTTCATAGCATTATGATGCAATATTTGAGATAATATCTTATATGCCGTTCGTCCTATCAAAAAAAAATCTTCTATGACATTAAGTGGTTATCGGCTTTCTCGCCCCCCCTATGGTCAAATCCTGGCTCCGCCCCTGGGTACTCCATTTTGAAAAGCATAACAATTTCAAATGAACCAACATATCTAGGCGTCTATACTAACCAATCGACTTATTAATTTGTTTTGGGTTAAATCATGTCTTGCTAAATGCATTGTCCCTTGGGCATGGCTAATATTAACTTGCATATATTCATTATTTTTTATCATTGTGTTTTAAGTTGTATCTAGACCTCGTAAATAGAGTTAATGTAGTCTTTTTTTCACTCCTGTTTGCTACATACATTGAGTTTGTGTGGTTTTATGGTGTGCTGATCCTTCAAAGATATATAATCTTCGTGTATTTATATAGAAACAGGGTCCGCCCCTTTGTTCGCATTGCTCCTTGATTCTAGAGATGAATGTGGTTCAAGTCCTTAAATTAACCTATTTTCCTCCAAATTTTCAGTCAAGTGCTAAGATGCCAGAGATTCTATGCACCTTTCACAACTTGAAGAGCTTGAATTTAAAGGTGCATTTCTATAAACAACACCCTATCATGTTAACCTTATACTTATTAAAGAGTGCCCCAAATCTTGAAGAACTCAAACTAAAGGTAATTATAAATTTTCCCATACTGATTTTCATATTTGCATTCTGAAGGTCATTTTGCTGCTTTGAGTTAATTGCCTTTTTTTACTTGTATACTTCAAGATCTATGATGAGGAGGAGCTTGAATTTGAAGCAAATGGAGAGTTTCTGAATGCATTATGGGCTGATGGCATGTGTGCCAACCTTCAGGTTGTGCAGATGAGCGGTATTCATTGGCTTCCAAATGAAATGTCTTTTATAGAGCTCATTCTCTCCAAAGCAAGGCGTCTTCATACATTATCGATTAGTCACAGTGAAGAAATTGTGATGTCTAACGAGGATGCTCTAAATGAATTACTCAGATACAGAAGAGCTTCAACTGAAGCTCAAATCCTATTTAAAGGTAGAGAAACTTAATTTCGCACAGTAAATTTCATCTTATGTATTTTCTTTGTCTGTTCGAAAGGATAGTGTGAAACTTTTCATTTTTAAAACCCTTGTTGGTGCATTTCACATTAAATTTATATATAGTGTGTGTTAGATTCTGAGTTCTGCAGTTATACTTTGCTGAAGTTCTTTGTGGTCTTTGTCAAGTTCCGGGCCTGCTATATAGTCAGACATCTATGACCTGCCCCCAGATATTATCTATTTTCCAAAGTAATCAAAATTGGAATTTTGAACATTCCATTTGCACTTCACTTTTATTGCACTTTGTTACCATTAGGTATGAAGTTGTTTCTATGTAATGTTAAAGGGGATCAGATTACTCAGGGTTCAAGAATCATGACATGATTAGGGAGATAAATATGGCACGGGAATGGGGAGCCTTTAATTTTGGTTCAGTTCTACATATGTGTATCAGTACCTTTTCTATTTAATTATGGAGTATATAAAAAGTTTGGTTAGCTTGGCCAGTGCCTCACTAGGGATACAAGTAATGCTAATGCCATTATTTTTCGACATAGCAATCTTGTTACTTAAAACAAACAAGCGCAGAATCTCTGCTGCATTTCATCAAGGATAAGATAATACGAACACCAACCAGAAATGGGTGAGCCACCTCAACAACTAAACTGTAATGGCATACTATCACGGTAAGCAGCTTAAACCATTGGATCCTGGATATTGCTTTTTTTTTTTTGAGAGGTGGATATTGCTTTCTAGGTGCTTGACTTAGATCCACAGCCTTTCGCGTGACGTATCTGATGTTTTCTGGACATGTATGTCTCTGCTGAATTTTACGCCAATTTCTGCTGGTGATCCGTTAGAATGTAGACAATGGTGCAATATATTTTGGTCACATCTGTTCTCTTTGTATTGTGATGAGCTGCATAAAGAGTGTTTTTTCGTTTCCACACAGGGAAAACTGAAGACTACTATTAGGTCAGAGACGGATTTCAGGGCATTGCAGGAAACATGTGGACTGTGGAGCGAGTTCACCTTCTACGAAATGGTTCTACCGGCATAGAAATGCAGCATGTAGAGAATGGCTTCTCAAGAAACTACATTTTGAGATTAAAAGGCTTGTTGTTAGTACTATTACTTTTGTGAGACATGTGTGATGTGACCTTCTAGACCGCGGCATGGGTGGTTCATGGCCCTGATTTGCCAACTTTGTTGCTTGTCTTGGTATTGTATTCAGTATTTTTTTTCGTATGAATGGTCATTGCATAAATTGAAAAATTGAAGTAAGCAAGATGTGGAACTGCCAGTGACAACACGCCTTCATGCAAAAATGATAGAAAGTAATAACAACTTTGTTTTACGTTTATGTGTTGTAACGGGATGACGTGTCAGGTATAGACCTAAGAATCATCTGAAAATACCGCCTCTATATTTAATTTCATGGAGAAAACAGAAAGGCAGACAATGCACTTCACAAGACAAATATTCCATGCGAGCTAACCAAAAGTCCAAAACTGAACTGCAAAAACTGTTACTAGCAACTTGAGTCCACGTGCTGGAACAACATTCCTTCAAAACTGGACATCATATGTAAACACTGCAGAGCACAAAGTATAATAAACTAGAGTAAAGAGCACGTTAGTCAGTGAACTCCAAACTGTACATTTTACTCCATTTACACGAGAAATATTTATCAGAGAAATATTCCTAGTGAATTACTTAAATCAGAAAATCCACAGGCTGGACATCCAGCGTCGCCATAAGGTGGTTTGACTCCCTAGCAACAATTTGTTGCGGCGCATCAAATCCATTCTTTAGTAAATGACATAGCTCCTGGCTTAATATCAAAAGGGAAAAGATATGATCATCCTGCCCCCTTTTTGGGCTTTTGCACCTCATATGTTCCCAAACATGAAGAGTCCTGGTAACAACACGCTTAAGGAAAGATGGAAATGTAAGGGTAACTTAGTTGCATCCATTACATGATGGTTTCATCAGTTGCTATGGCGCATGCATTACGAGGACCTTTTACTTAACAAAAAATGAGTGGCTGGAGCCCTCCACCAAGCTCTATCCTCTATTTACATCAGTAAAGAACATCACGAAGTGGACCCCTTGTTTCCTGTAGTCATGAACGATTCACCACACCCACACTCCCCTTTGGAATTCGGGTTTATGAACACGAACTCGGACCTGCAACAGAAGCCACCTGTTACCTACCAAAAAATGATAAATTGATGGAGGTGCAACATTAGAACATTACGTACAGAACTAGAAGCCACACCTCAGTGGATCATCGACGTAATCCATCTTAGTGCCGATCACGTGCATCAGAGCCTTGGGGTCGATAAGTACTTTTACTCCTTTCTCTTCCACAAGCTCGTCGAACTTCCCTTTTTCTTCTGAAGTATATGCAAGCAAAGATCCTTCTTTAGCATGGACAGAAATAACACAGTAAACAAACTAAAGAAAATGTAGCAGGTGGTTCGATTTTCGTGATAATACAATGATGCTACAGTTGATATCCGTACTTGGTCTAGGAAACTAGGCTCAACAGATTGATCTATCCGAGGAGAAAAATAGTAGCATGCTGGGTGCATCTCATTAGTTTGTACCAGAATCTCTCCAACGCAATGTGATGTTTGGAAGCCCATGCCTATGGAGTTGTACAGAAGGACAAGTGTTTTTTATTACATAGGCCCATGTTTGACACTACTGAACAAACCATCAGATCAGGATCTACTCATGAGTGGAGAGATTGTTCAACCAGATGATACTAGAGATATTAAACCTGATATCAATTGAATATCATGGCCTAGAAAATAATGGATGCTAAGAATACTAGCCTCATTATAAACCACTAAACATTTTAGCAACAGGGCGCGGGGGCAGTGTTAAGCCATATAACAGCAATTCCACATTACGAAGTACTGACAAGTTTTCTTCAACTTCTCTCCTCTGAAACCTATACAATAATCTCATGAAATGGCATATCAGGGTGATATTACCAGACCAATTAATTCACAAGGTTTGCTGATTATCTGGCCAGTTCACTTGGTATGCTGTGTATATAGCAGTAACATTCATAGTTTTCAAGGCGTCCGTCTTAGGATGCTTAAGCGACGTTGAGACGATAGAGCACCCCCCAGTGCCTCAGCGCTTTGCCTGCTTTAGGTCCGCTTTAGGCGCTTAAGCACCCGCTTAGGCGGTAGAGCGCCCCCCAACGCTTTAGGATGCCTTACCACCTTAAAAATCATCTAACATTGCAGAGTTCTCTGAATAATATTTTGCAAGATGCACAGCACCGTAGCTTCATCCCTCTTAATGCTGAAACTAATTGCTGGAAGGTGACAGGAAGAATATAACAGATTGTAGCAGCGTAATTCAGACCTCCAAATACTAATAATTGGAGGATTGTTCAACCATATGATACAAAGAATATTAAACATGGTACATATTGCACATCATGCCTAAACATGAACTGGATGCTAAGGATAGAATACTAGCCTCACTACAAACGATCAAACATTTTAGAAACAAAATACTACATAGTATAAAATCGTGCATATTATTGTCAGGGTGTGCGGGCAGTGAAGCCATATAACAACGATTTCACATTGTAAACCACTGAATAATTTTTGTACACTTTTCTCTCCTCTGAAACCAATACAGCAATCCCACGAAATGGCATATCAGGGTGAGGACTGATTAATTCAATTGGTTTGGTGAGATTATCTAGTGAGTTGCTACACTAGGTTTGCTGTGTAAATATAGCTGTAACAATGCAGAGTTCTCTGAACAAAATTTTGCAAGATACAAAGCATGATTGCTTCATCCACTTTAAATGCTGAAACTAAACGCACCTGCATAATTGAGCGTGTAAGACAGGCCATTGCAGCCGCGCGCTTTGACGCCAAGGCGCAGGTAAGGCCGCTGCCTGAGGTCGAGGAGCTGGCGCACCCGAGCCGCCGCGGCCTCCGTCAAGGTGAGCGCCTGCTTCCGGGCAGCAGGACCCGCCTTCTGCGCCGCGGCCCTCAATGCAGATGACGACATGGTATGCCACCAAGGCGATAGGTACCGGACCTAGGTACAAGAACAACCTGAGCAGCAAGAAAATCGTGAGGGACTGCGTATGGCAGAATCGTGGGAGGCAGGTGCAGCTAGTGCAAGAACAGGGACGGCATGTCATCATCTGCAGCAAGGCCATGGCGGCCAATCGAGGGGCAATCGTCGTTGATATACAGGGCATATCATCCAGAGGGATGGCACCGCTAATTCGTGGGTGGATCAATTGACTAGTACTATCGAATGGAAGGAATTCAAATGGGGATTCCGATGGAGAACAGGGGAAAAAACAAGGGTTTTCAGGGCGATTTTGCGATGGGGAGACGACAACAGCAGCAACGGAAAGGCGTACGAATCAAACAGAATATCTAAACGAACCCAGACTCGAATCGAACCGCGGGGCACAGGTCCTCGCCGCCGCTCACCTGGAGATTACGGCGGACCGGCGGGCCCTTGCCTGCGCTGCCTGCGTGCGTCCAGGATCCCCTCCTTGGATTGGATGAGAGAGGTCTTCTCCGCCGCCGAGGGTGCTGGGCTGCCGGCAGCGGCGCGAGCTCGCGCGGAGTCGTAATCGCCTTCCTCTCGGGCACTCTCCGCTTTTTTCTTTCTATCTCCAGGAAATGGCTTGTTTTTCCTTTTTTTTTTTTTTTGAGGGGAAGGAAATGGCTCGATGCTACTGGAAGGAAGAAGCGTCTGGAATTGCGTATCACTTGCACTTCTGATTCTAAAAGAAAAACAGTTTTATTCTTTTCTGGGCCATCTTGATATTCAGCCCATGCGAGTTGGACCGAATGGTTCGTCCTAACTAAGGCCTGATTTAATACAACATAGCGGAGTTTCTTTCTAGAGGGTATTGTGGGCAATTAATAAAAAAAAAGATTGCACTAAACTGTGACAAGCCATAAGCAACGTGACAAAAAAATAGGAGTTAACAAAATGGGACCAGCGAAAAATAATATGTTTAGTATTTCTTTTAGACAGACAAAGGATTGAAGCAATGACATGTATGCACCAAGTTTCCGTAGATTAACAAGGTGTTCTTTTTTTTTTTTGTGAAGAAGATTAACAAGGTGTTCAACCAGCAGATGTTCTAGAGAACGGTTATCTATGTGGGCCAGAAAAACACACGATGCTAGCTAAGCAACCGTTCCACGTTGCGCAATATCTATGTGGTGAAGATGAAGCAACTCAATTTTGACTTGCAGTTATCAGGTTACTTGTTGTAACACTAATCCCGGTGCCTCATATTCCCTCTCATTATCAATTTCTTTTGGTTCTTCTCTTATATTCTCGATGGTATGCATATGTGCATATCTCACCTATTCAAATGCGCTAGTTTTCTAAACAAGTTGAGTTGAGGTGGAGTGTGACAACGAAACTTGCTAAATAGTTGAGCGGAGGAGAAACTACACAATGGCTCGACGAAACTTGCTAGTTTTCTAAATATTTTTGGTACACAATGCACATGTGCTGGCAAAACACAAAGTACAAATTAGTGCTAAAGGAGAAACTACACCATCTCTCTCTTGTGCATATTAAGAATCTCGTCCAAATTTACCATATGCCCCTTACGTGAATCATTGCACCACTGCCCATAAGTTGAGGTGATAGTATGAAATAAGGACGGAAAGAGAAATAGTTGGTGGAGTTAAGAAAATATCCAAAGAACGAGAAGAGGAACATCACGTAAGTTTGTGCCCACTTTACAAGGAACGAGAACATGCATGACATGATATATATAATCTATGATTCACATAGGCAAGGACATCTAACTGAAGTCCCCGAAGATTTTTGGTACACAATGCACATGTGCCAGCAAAACTCGTCCAGATTTAACCTTTGTCCCTTAAGAATCGTTGAATCACTGCTCCTCATGTCTTATGGTCCCTCGTGTTCGCACATGCATGTGGTTTTCTCTCATATTATATGTGGTATGTATGCATATTTTGTGACATCTATTTTAGGTAAATAAGTTAGTCGTGAACACGTTAAACTGAAGTTGGACAATAGAGCTCGCTACCTAGTCGGATGAAGGGTGGGTGGTATATTCAAGGAAAAAACCATTATTTGCCTTTTTTTTCTTGAGATGAATACTGACGAGTTACAATAGGCATGTTGGTACTTAATATTTGTTGTATTATTCTTAGTTACTTGTTATTTTTACAATAAACTGGCCTTTATTAGGTAGCAAATACACTTATGTTGCCCAGAGTTGTAAAAAATGGGGGCATCAAACCAAAACCGGGAGGTTCTAGCCCTGATTCGCAACCAAGCTAAATCAAAGGGAAGCTTTATCATAAGTGCGGTACTTTATCAAGACTTCAACTACCCAATATGGTTTTCTTTTATATTATTTTATTAGAATCTAGACCTAGGGTCGACTCCACACAACCTAGAGTAAGGTGTGTACAGTCTGGCTCCATTCTCTCTGGTGCTATACTATTGAACTAGCTAGCGCAATATTGTTTAGCAAGGCAACATGGTATTTAACATGTCAAATTCAACCCAACACTATGTGGCACCAAACTGGACCAGTTCGACTCAAAATACACTTTTTTACTTGACAACATCACAGACAACTTGCGCAAGGCCATTTATAATTTCTAATGCCCACCAAATATCCTTGAAACATATAGACTTCTCTCTTTGTGGTTGTGATAATTCCTTGTTGTCCATACCGACCAACTTCCACATAAATTCTCACATGTATGATCCTCTTGCACTAGCTTACTCTCAATCACATTCATAATCTTTACAGAAGAAGTTGCCTTCCGTTCATCCCAAAAAACCTTTGCCTAAGTGCATGCAAATAGTGCATTTAACGGGTGTGTCCTTAGCATCTATTTCTTAGCAAAATCCAATCATCTCAATATGTCAACTTCTTAAAACCTCATGGATCGCACACAGTTCATAGTTCATGCCAACACCGATTAGTTCCTATTCTAGAGCTTGATGCCTAATTATGACTACCCGAGGTTTCAATCAATTTCCATTACACTAACATGATAGATAAATTGACATGTTTCTCAACTCTCATGCCCATGCATCGTCAACATTAATGCAATTGATAGCACGTACTACAATACAAGGCTATAAATGTTATGTCCCAACTTCTCCATATCCTAGCTCGCATGGTCCTGACTAGTAAGTTCTCTCCATGTTATACCATAGCTTATGGCTGGAAAAACACGTGGCCTCATGTTAGGATTTGGATGGAATCCAAGGGTCCTCCCATACCCGAAAGGCAGATCCATCACCAATGCGCTTGATAAATCCCTTTTTAAAGCCTTTTTGTGAATATTGCCTTTATGTGATGAGTTCGTCTCATTTCCTATTGCAAAATGTGTATACTGGTAATATTTCCCATGAAGTACCTCAGAATCCCATCTTTCCTAATCTCCTTGGAATAGCAATCTTGTCCCATACCCCCTCATCACCTCCCCACCAATAGAGGGCTAATCAACCTGTAATTTTATGCACAAATATTCTTAGATAACTTGGTATGGCTTACTCTTGTGATTAGCGCGAATGCAGGCACACACACATCCACATTTTGAAAGAGCTTCATGCCTATTCTGGCCTATCCTTTAGGATATGTTAGTACTAGAAGCTCATGAGGAACATAAACTATTTGGTTAGGAAGGAAAAAAGAAATAACGAAGTAACTAGAGTTTGGATCAAAGGTCGGTAGATTAATTGTAAACTCATAAATTTAGTCTACTAGTTGATTACCCGTGCGTTGCCATGGATCCTAATTTTCTCCATCGGATCATGTAAGAATAATGCGCGTGAATATTTGACATGATGTAAAGCATTCGCGAAAGAGAAAATAATTTTAATCAACATTGTAACCACAATACCATCCAATAGAGGGGAAAAGCATGTGGTTTGGGTTATACAAGTGCAAATTATGTTCTTGGTCATTGGTCTCTCTCTAAATGCATTAAAATTGCATCTGTCACTTCTTCTCTTTTCTCACCGGCCTCTCATCTTCACTCTTTTTCAGTTAATGCCACCATTGGTAGTCACCCATCTGACAACACCACTATTGTACTTTGCACCTATTGGCACTCAGGCCCCCTCCCACATACCATATTCCTCTTCTCTACCTTGTATGAAACTCAGTGACCATGGCCTCACTGATGCTCTTTCTCTCTTCTATTGTGCTGGTGCTAAAAAAATCTGAGAGGGAACGTGTCACTCAACCTTATGGGTAAGCGTTTTCTCCAACTCTAGCAAATCACCCTAATCGTTCCCATAGCTCATGAAATCGGACTTGATATGAGCTAACAAAAGAATATAGAAGCACCGATTCTAAACTGTCAGAGTATAAAAAAACCATGCTTCTCCTCGGTGAACAATACATTATTATTTTGAAATACATCATATTATTCTTACCAATGAGAAGAACAAATAAAATTTTAAGCACACTGCATTATTGTTTCTACTGCCCAGAAACCATTTTCACACTTACTCTGTGTATTTTACAACAATTTTTTGGAAGGATATATATAGTCAAACTTCCTCTTTTGACAACATCGGAACCTGCAATAGTTTATATGTAACTATCAACCTTATATAAAGCTAAGACCCATGGTTTAGGCAGCTGCCGAAAAAATATTTGCAAGGAATGTACACACCTGCAGTGGCTTGCTCTCCTCTTCTTATTATGTCACAGACCACACACATGCACGTCAATGTTTTCAGGGACATGAGAATGGGTCGGAACATTTTCTTGCCAAACTATACATCGAAAAAAGAAAAAAAAACATATCAATGTTTCCTCTGCGAGCATATATACAATCTTTTCCATAAAATGTGATGCAAACTCACATCCCAAACATCAATACCTATAAGAAAACAAACTAAATTATATCACAACAAATTAGATAATGGATAGGTAATATTACCCCTATTCTTCAGTCATAGCACAACAAGACTGCTATTTTTGGATTGAGAAACAAAACATGAGAGAGTCATGTCACCTTGCTTGGAGATGAGGAGGATATGAGAGTAGTGTCGACGGTGACTGGAGGAGAGGGTGGAGGATCGCCGCATGAGGATGCCGGTCGGAGAACCTTCAACACGCACACGATGGCAGGCAGTCGAGCCTCGATGACAATGGCTACGAATGGAGTTTCAACACAAGGACGAGGGCAGAGATTCGATGGTTGCACGACGCAGCTTCAAGGAGGACGATGAACACCTTTGAGGATGGTTCAATGGGTTTCGGCGGTGACCTAGCGAAGCCCCAGGCGAGCGGCGCAACTTTGATGAAGACGATGGACGCCAGTCAGGACGGTTCAACGGGTAGGCCGATGACCCAACGGAGCCACGGGGCAGTGAGGCCAACCTGCACGCGGAGGTGGCGCAGTACCTACACGCACCAGGGGGCAGGGCGGTAGACATGCATGCGGTGGCGCACTTGGAAGTTGCGAGAGGGATGAACGTTTGATCATTGGGGATGGAACCTACGTGAAATGTTGATCTAGCGATCGTTCGGCCATGGAAGCTGTGAGCAAAAACCCGTGATTGTGGCCATCCATAATTGTTTAGCAAATAATGCACTTCTGTATTTGTTGGTTCGACCAAAATCCTTTGATTGTGGCAATCCATAATTGGTTGGTAAATAATACACTTCCATAATTGTTGGTTACCATAGTATTTTATGGGCGGACAACGGTGGGTAGCCATTTGATGGCTAGGATTCTCTCAATATCTGGTGGATGTGATTTGAAGGTCACGATTCATCGAATGTTTGATGTCAAAGTGCACACTATCTCCAACTGTAATATAATAGTAAAGATGACTACACAAATTTATAGAAGAGTAGGAGAATAGATTGTAAGCCATAATTGTAGTCTATGGTTGTAAAACTTTTATAGAAGAATATATAGGAGAACTAGAGCGCATCCTCCGATAGAAACAAAATAATTAGTGCAAAGTGATACCCTATATCTTGTGTGTCAAACAACCTTTTAATTGTGTTTGCATCACAATGGATTATGAAAAGCCAAGTTTGCCTTTTCTATTTTAGGATTTGTTTGGACTTGGTTTTCTGGTGTAAATTATAAACTACACATAGTAGTACATAATAGCTCAACAATCACAAATAAAGCTAACACCTTTTTTGAATCTAGAAGAGGATTCCAGACTTAAAAGTGGTTGGCTGCCACAAAAACTGGAACCATAAATTCAAAACCTAATTCGAATGAAAAGCCCGATTAAATCAGATATTTTACTATTAGGAGAATACAATTAACTTTGTGGTTGCCATGCACCTGTGTGACCTACATGCACAAATGAACCCACAAAAAAATGGATAAGTTGCTTTAAATAAAAATTTGTGGCAAAATATGGGAATTGTTGCATATTGTTCATAATAATTCCATAATTAATTGTTGCATAGTATTAAGGCTTTAGGAAAGCCAACAACCAAGTATGCATGGGATACACGGTACTTGCATGAAATGACCGACCACTAAACTTGGAGTTGGTATTCGACACATGATTACCGTCCATAAAACTTTAAATAATTCTGCAAAAAATTATGCTAGTGTAAACACGAGGTTGATGCTTAAATATTGAAGTTTCATGAAAACGTTCACGAAGTGCAAGATAATTACTGTTTGGTTAGATGATATATATGCATAGAGTACGGTCGATCATTTGAACTTGAGATTTTTATTTTTGCGTCAAGGTTCATATTGTAGAAACACAAAATATGATATGCAGACATAAATATTTGAACTAGAATATTCCAAACTGAAATTCAAATCCTACTGAGCTCTAAATTCAAATACTAGCGAAGTTGCAAGCTGTGATTTATTCGTTGGTGCTCCTGCGTTGGCTGCGTGGACTTGGTGGTGATGGATGTTTTGTACCAATCGAGCCGAGTCCATGCATATTTTCCCCTGCAACTACAGTAGGATATATTCATGGGTTGATTGGCGTTTGGTATTGTGTCGGGTGACATGTTTTGCTGGATGCGCAGCCGAATCTGAGGACAGGCTAGTAAAAATTAAGTGTCGATTTCCTTTTTTGAGAAAATGAAATCCGGTGTCTTGGTGAGCTCCGCCGCTTCTCCAGACAGCCGTTGCGATCCCCGAGGCTGGTGCCAATTAATAAAGACGACAGCGGAGCGGGGAGTGTGCTGTGCGTCCCATTCTTCTCCCAAAACGCACGTTTTTCCTCCTCATCTCCGCGTCAGCCGACACCGACCGCCATGGCCGCCACCGCCGCCTCTGATGTCCCGAATGCGCCGCCAGCCGCCGCGCTCCCGGCCCCGCCGCATCCAGCTCCCGGTGCGCACGCCCCTTTCTCTTTTCCTTCGCACGTACTACTTCCGCTGTTCCGTTTGCTCTTTCTTTTACAGCGTGTTTGGTTGGGGGGAGTTAGGGTTAGGGAATGGGAATTTGATGGAGATGAAACTCACAAATCGCAATCCGTTGATTGGTTGGGAGAGGTAACTAAGGAGGTTAACTCCGGCAGATCTCTTCCGTATTGGGGGTCAGGTAATTCATCCGGGGTTTGGGAATTGGACGAAACGGAAGCAGCCAGCTCGACTTCGACACCTCTTGTATCTTCGACGGCGTCTGCAGGTCGGCACAGCAAGCTGGCCGTGCAGCGTGCCGTACCAATCCCGTCCAAGTTATGTCTGCCGGCGCGTTCCCTCTCATCTCAGCTGTCTACGCCGACGAGGCGGTGAAGCCTCCGGCGCACACAGGGCGGCGCGCCACTAGACGATTAGATCTCTTTTCAGCCAAGACGTGCCCAACAGTGGAGTCCAGTCGACCTCGACATGCTCTGTGAGCATTCGGCCGTCGCAAAGGCAAGATCGAAGCATTTTTCGTTCGTTTTGTTATATGTGCGTGTGACTTGGTTATTAAGGAATCAACACCGCAGCTAAAACCTACAGGGAATCATCATCCCGTACGTCCAGACGTCGAGTGCGCTCACCGCGCTGTTCCGTCCGGGATGGCGGGATGTGAAGTCCGACATGCTACAAGTCCAGCAGCATCGGCGCATACGGCCGTGAGGCGTCAGGGCTGAGGCAATGGTACGGTGGACATCACGGTGCCTAAACTCACAAAAACAGAAAAACGAAATCATTCTATCTGTTCCCTCTACTAATCCACACATCGTACCAAACATAGGAGTGGGACTTATAATCAACTTCCCATGCTTTAATCTCCCAGCTAAAACTCCCACTCCCTTTCCCCAAAATTATCAAACTCGCTGTTAGGGTATCTAGCTACAATGCGGACGCTTAGAGCGGGCACTAGGCTGGATTTCCGGGACGTTATGGCCCATTCCCGCCCGATCCTAGGATTCCCCTTTGCGCCGCTGCGTTTTCTTTGCGTCAGGAGCTTCATCAAAAAATTTCCCACCGGCCATTTTAGGGAACATCCAGCGCTCCCTAGCGATTTTCATTGGCATGAGAATATTGGCCGCAACAAAATCTGTAGTTAAATACAAAATTTACTGGTACAAAGCAAACAATCCCTAGTTAACTTAGTTTTTTTTATTCTGGTGGAACAATCCGTTCTCACAAAAAAATCTCCACGCCAACAAGTTGGCTGCATCCTTTAGTTTCTCAATCTGCAATCACAAAAGAGAGTATTTGTTTACACAAGGTCGGACTGCTGATTACTCTTGGTTTAATGGACACTAGTATGAAGGAATGTTTAGTTATTCAGAACATGTTGGAGAAACAAAAATATATTTACAACTTTGCTCTACTAAGATAAAATTAAAAAATCAGAACTATAAAATGCTAGGATGCCCATATACGGCGATGCAGATACATATACTGAGACGGCGATACCGCGATACATCAATTTTTTAAAATGTGGATTCGGGGATATTTTGGTATATAGTATATAATAACTAATTACATTATATATAAGCAATATTTGAAACGGCTAGGGAAGTTTATAATACTAATAAGATGATAGAAATATTTCTTCAGCCACCACAACTTTAATATGAACTTTAATATGAAGCTGCTGAACATATGAAATTTCACATTTGGGCACAACATGATCTATTCATGCATATCTTAATTATTTTATTATTTTGAAAAACAAAAAATCAGGGGATAAGTATCCTATGGTATCTGAAAGTATCCGTGCATCCGATACACAGATATGCCGATACGTCACTTTTTAAAGTATCTGTGCATCCCAGCCAGGGCGACCTGGAAGGGTCTGGAATGGCAGCTGCGTGTTTGTTGCCTTCATCGACGGCAGTGCAAAGAACTGCCCTGTTGAAGATGGCATTGCCCTCCCGGTATTGCAAATCCGGGGAACTGCCACAATGCGCTGGTTGCCGGTGACAGAGTCCCACACCACGACCTCATACCTAGGATGCCTAGATACAACAATACAGATACTGATAGGGCGATAATGCGATCCGTCAATCTTTTAAAATGCGGTTACGGGGATATGATGGTATATATTATTTAATAACTAATAAAAAATATACCAACTGCGTACCAAACGCGGGAGTACTGATAATTAACTTCCCAAGCTTTAATCTCACAGCTACCTCCCCCTCTAAACTCCCACTCCCTTTCACCCAAGTTACCAAACACGCTGTTAGGGCATCTACAATGGGGACGCTTAGAGCGGGCCATAGGATGGATTTCTTGGACATTATGACTAATTCCCGCCCGATCCCAGGATTCCCCTTTGCATCGCTGTCTTTTCTTTGCATCGGGCGCTTCATCAAAATTTTCCCCACAGGCGATTATAGGGGACATCCAGCGCTCTAGATAGGCGCTATGTCCTAGCGATTTTCATTGGCGTGAGAATATTGGCCGCAACAAAATCGGCAGTTAAATACAAAATTTACCGGTACAAAGCAAACCATCCCTATCCCTAGTTAACTCTTTTTTTTTACTCTGGTGGAACAGTCCGTTCTCACAAAAAAATCTCCACGTCAACAAGTTGGCTGCATGCTTTAATTTCTCAATCTGCAATCACAAAAGGGAGTATTTGTTTACACAAGGTAGGACCAGTGATTACTCTTGGTTTAATGGACAATAGTATGAAGAAATTTTTACTTATTTAGAACATGTTGGAGAAACAAGAATATAATTAGAACCTTGTCCTACTAAAATAAAATTCAAGAATCAGAACTATAAAATGCTTGGATGCCCAGACATGGCGATACGGATACGGATACGGATACTGAGACGGCAATACCGTGATACGTCAATTTTTTAAAATGTGGATTCGAGATATGTTGGTATATAGCATATAATAACTAATCAAATTTATATATAAGTAATACTTGAAAAAACTAGGAAAGTTTAGTAATACTAATAAGATGATAGAAATATTTCTTCAGCCACCACAACTTTAATATGAAGCTGCCGAATATATGATATGTCACATTTGGGCACGACATGATCCCTTCATGCATACCTTAATTAGTTTTTTATTTTGAAAAAAAAAATCAGGGGATAAGTACCCTATGGTATCCGAAAGTATAGATACGCAATTTTTTTCGAAAATGGGCACTTTATTACTTTAAGCAATAGACCCGGCCTCTGCATAGCTAGGATGCACACAGCTGTACAAATATCTGTTACAAACACCAAGAAATCCGACGACAAGAATCCAAAGATCACAAAAAACAAAACTAGGTCGCAACGTCGATAACTAAGATAAAATCTAATTAGAACTTTGTCCTACTAAGATAAAATTTAAGAATCAGAACTTTGTCGATACGTCACTTTTTTGAAGTATTCGTGCATCCTAGCCAGGCCGACCTGGAAGGGACTGGATTGGCAGCTGTTGTGCATGTTGCCTTCATCGTTGGCAGCGCAAAGAACCGCCCTGTTGAAGATGACATTGCCCTCCCGGTATTGCAAATCAGGGAGAACCGCCACAGCGCGCCGGTCGCCAGTGGCAGGGTCCCACACCACGACCTCATACTAGGATTCCTATAAACAACGATACGCATATGGATACTGATACGGAAATACCGCGATATGTCATTTTAAAAAAAAATGCGGATACAAGATGTTGGTATATATAGTATTTAATAACTAATAAAGAATATACCAACTGTGTACCAAACGTTGGAGGAATGATAATCAACATCCCATGCTTTGATCTCCAAACCAAGTCCCCCTCTAAACTCCCAATCCCTTTCACCAAAGGTACCAAACACGCTGTTAGGGAATCTACAATGGGAACGCTTAGAGCGGGTGCTAGCTGGATTTCCCGGCTGTTATGGCCAATTCCCGCCCGATCCAAGATTTCCCTTCGCGTTGATGCGTTTTCTTTGCGTCAGCCGCTTCATCTAAATTTTTCCCACAGGCGATTTCAGGAGATGTCCGGTGCTCTAGATAGGTGCTATATATGTCCCTACCGATTTTCATTGGCGTGAGAATATTGGCCGCAACAAAATCGGCTGTTAAATACAAAATTTACTGGTACAAAGAAAACCATCCCTAGTTTACTGAGTTTTTTTTTTTAATTCTGGTGGAACAATCCATTCTCACAAAAGATCTCCACGTCAACAAGTTGGCTGCATCCTTTAATTTCTCAATCTGCAATCACCAAAGAGAGTATTTGTTTACACAAGGTCGGATTGGTGATTACTCTTGGTTTAATGGACAATAGTATGAAGGCATGTTTAGTTATTCAGAACATGTGGGAGAAATAAGAATCTAATTAGAACTTTGTCCTACTAAGATAAAATTTAAGAATCAGAACTATAAAATGCAAAGCAAAAAGAGTCGGAATGCAGCAGGAAAGGATAAGAGAGAATGAGTAGCTTGCCTCTTTGCATGGCAGCGGGGGCAGGGGCAGTGCACCTCAAGTGAGCCGAGAGAGTTGAGTCGCTGCTGGCTGCTCCTCACGTGCTAGCAATTAATATATGTTCTATAGTGTACTTATTTCCGAGCTTCTGTTATGCAGAAAAACGCCCTTCTTACAAAAACCTTTTGCAAGAATGGGCTCATAAGAACAATAAGCAGCTGCCAATTTACCATCCTGAATTGGAAGGCCAGGTGCATCAACCTCAGTTCAGGAGCACCGTGGAGGTTGATGGCGAGCGGTTTCGATCACAACATAGTCATAGTCGCCGCAGGGATGCAGAGCAGGATGCTGCCCTAGTGGCATATGTGGACTTGGCGGTAAAGATAATAGCTGTTGATGATGATGATGATGATGATGATGCTGATGATGATGATGATGATTTGCTAGGGCTGATTGAGCAGGTATTCGCCTTCGTTTAAGTTATCATTTTAATGATCATGCCTAAAATGTAGGAATTGATTTATTTATTTTTGAAGGAGAAAGAATCGATTTCTGCTAACATATTAGTTCCTTTTTTTTTATTCAGGATGTGATATTCTGCAAGTCAATTCTCAGTGATTTCGCTGCTAAGACAAAAGCCACTCAGCCCACTTACTCTCTGGATTGTGTAGAAGGATTGGAACACATGCCATTGTTCATTTCATCTGTGTCGTTCGCTGGGAACATTTATACTGGTGAAGCTGCAAGAAAGAAGAAGGACGCGGAGCAGAGGGCAGCTCGTTCTGCGGTCATATCTATTTTAGGTAACTTTTGTTTTGTTGTTTGGGATTAAAATGAGAGCTCCAAAACATTTTTAACTTCCTGTATGGAGAATTCTTAGTGGATTTATGATTAATGATTTACTATGCTATTGCAGCTACAAAGAACCCTTGTATGCAACAAATTCTGAGATCAAAGAAAGAACAAATCATTGCCATCACATCTGCTGGGATCAACAAAGAAAGAGTTCTAAGCCAGGAAAACTGCAATGGTCCAGCAAACGCCATAATTGCTGTCGCTCCTATAACATTTGTGCGTGCTGTTGGAGCTGTGGGTGCAACTGTTGATCACGTAGTGAACAACATTTCAGCAGCTGGTCCATCTGCCCAAGCTATATCTGGCTCAAACAAGCGTAAGGACATACCAGAACTGGATGTCAACCATCGTAACGTGAGGTAATTTTCTTTTTCAGTTTATACAATGTAGAAAATAGCATTGAATTTTCTGTGAACACCTATTATTGTAGCAGGTCAGTTTTTTCCTAAAATCTAGTGACTTAAGAGTAAGCCTCTTCCGAGAAATACTCTATTTTTAGGAGAAGGTTCATCTATTCACATAGTTCCCATAATGTTACAAATTGATCACATTTTATAACAAATGTGACCCATTCCCACCACCTTTCTCAGCAACACTACTCACTATCACAAGTGGATTGCACTATATTGAGGTTCAGAATGTTAGATGTATATATATGTATATTGTAGTTTCCCCATATGTTAGGGGGCTTCCTGCATATTTCCACCTGTACATGTACTTCTTCCTGGGCATTTCTCGGGCCGGGCCGGGCTTCGGGCTGGCCCGAAAAAAGCCCGACGGGAAATCCTTGGCCCGAGCCCGGCCGGCCCGACCAACTTTCAGCAAATTTAGGCCCGAGCCGCCCGCGGCCGAAAGCCCGCTTTTCCGGCTGGCCCGACGCCCGGCCCGATCTAGTGGTAATTTGCTTTTTCTTTGGCGAGCCCGGCCCGATTTAGTTACGGGCTGAAGAATGCTGGCCCGAGCCCGGCCCGATAGAGAAAAGCCCGGCCCGGCCCGATTTTCGGGCCGGGTCGGCCGGGTTCCCATGTATACATGTACTATATATTGTGGCATTTGGCCCCCTGGTAATACAACAAGCATATTATTCTAACATGGTATCAGAGCAAAATTGTTCCTCTAGTCCCGGCCGACGTTGCTTGTTCCTCTCCCGTCGCCCGTCCGTCCTCGATTTGGCCGGCTCGATCTCGTGTTCTTCCGCGCGATCCGTTCTTCCCCGGCCCGTGCGTCCGCCTGGTCCCGCCTTGCTCCGATCTCTGCTCCCGCGGCCGTCGCTCCCGCGGTCGATCTCCAGGCCCGATCCAGGCCCGACGTCATCTCCCGTCTGCCCCGATTCGCCCGTACGCATGATCCGGTCGATTTCTTCTCCCGATCCCGCGTGAGGCCGCCCGATCTGCCCGCTTCTGCTCACGGAGAGAGAAAGCGCGGGCTAGTCCCGGCCAGTCTCGGCTCCTTTTCTCTCCCCGCGTGTGGCGGCCAGTCTCCGCTCGTGGTCTCTCCTGCTCCCGTGCGTGGCCGCAGATCGTTGTCTTTCCTGCTCGTGGCCTTGCTCTGGCAGTTCACTTGATCTGAAAAAAAAAGGCAAAAAAAATAAGCAAAAAAAAAAAAGCAAAAAAAAAGCAAAAAAAAAAAAATAGAAAAAAAAGAGCTATGTCTTCCGCTGATCCCGCTCCTTCTTTGGGCCCACCTTCGGTACTTGGTATTTGTCCGTTGTCTCCGTGTATGACGGCTAGTCATTCTTCGTCGCCGTTTGCGGTCTCTTCCCGCGGCTCTGCCCGCGCTTCACCGACTCCGTCTACGTCGGCTCACCGCTCTACATCGACTTTTGCCTCTTCACGCGGCTCGCCCGCGCTTCGCCGACTTCGTCTACGTCGGCCCGCCGCTCTACATCGACTTTTGCGGCCTCTTCCCGCGGTTATGGCCGCGCTTCGTCGACTCCGTCTCGCGGCCTGCCGCTCTACACCGACTTTCGCGGCCTCTTCACGTGGTTATGACCGCGCTTTGCCGAACCTGTCTTCATCGGCATGTTGCTCTCCGCCGCCCCCATTGGTGGCCTCTGCGTGTGGCTGATAGCTCCTCGTCACTGATTGTACGTCGACCTCTCGCGCCCTTCTCTCGCATGAGATAGCGCAGCTTCACCGCCTGCTTGATGCTTGGGATTCCAGTTTACGTCAGCAGCCTCGCGGTCCGAGTCTCCGCCCTCGTCCTTATTGCACCTACAGTGGCAAGGTTGGCCACACTTCCTCCACCTGTTGGACGCGGGCTCCCTGTTTACGTCAGCAGTTCAGGATCGTCGCAGGCTAGCTCTTCAGATCTTCAGCTGCACTCTCGATCAGGACATTCTCGGGGGTCTTCGTGGTCCGCTCGCTACTACGGACTCTTCCTCGCCGGGCGCCGCTGTGTGACTCGCCTTCTCGCACCGCGCGACCACCGGTTTACACGTACGTCCCCGTGGTATCCGGATTCTGAGCTTCCTTTCATATGACCTCGAGTCTTCTATTTGTCTGCTCTTCGGTCTCTTATTTCTCTTGTCCGTGTTGTCACGGCTGATGGTACCTCTATTCCTGTTTCTAGTAGAGGCACCCTTTCTACTCCCTCTTTCTCTGTCCCAGATGTTTCTCATGTTCCCCGCCTTCAGATGAACCTTTCTCTGCTAGCCAGCTCACCGATTCTGGTTGTCGCGTCATTCTTGACGCCGAGTCTTGTGCGGTTCAGATCGTCGCACACAGCCCCTGTTGGAGCTGGCCCTCGTAGCCGTAAGTCTCCGGGGCTTTGGGAGTTAGACTGGCTGTGTTCCTTCCGCTGCCACCCATCGCTAGTTCTCCTCCGGTTGTTGCCTCTGTCACCCTTTCAGCAGTGGCATCATCGTCTTGGTCACCTTTGTGACTCTCGCCCGTCGTCTTTGGTTCATCGTGGCCTTCGGGGGTCTGTCTCTGGAGATGGGTCGTTACACCGTCGTGTAGGAAGGATTCAGCCTTATCCTACTAGTGTGTCTCTCTCGCGACCGTTCGATTTAGTCCATTCAGATATTTGGGGTCCGGCTCCCTTCGCTTCGAAAGGGGCCATCGATACTATATCTTATTCATTGATGATTTTTCACGGTACACCTGGGTGTTTTTCATGCACTCTCGCAGTGAGGTGCTCTCTATTTATCATTTTGCGGCCATGGTCCGCACTCGTATTCCTCCCCATTCGCGTGTTCCGTGCTGATTCTGCTGGTGAGTATATCTCCCAGCACCTTCGTGGTGTCCTTGCCGAGGAGGGCACCTCGCTCGTTTTCTTGTACCGCGCGCATGCTCAAAATGGCGTCGCCGAGCGTAAGCATCGTCATCTTCTTGAGACCACCCGTGCTATGATGATTGCCTCTTCTCTTCCGCCACATTTCTAGGCTGAGGCTGTTGCTACGTCGGCCCACCTCATTAACATTCAGCCTTCCGCTGCTCTACAGGGTGGCATTCCTCTCGAGCGTCTCTCTGGTGTTTCTCCAGACTACTCGACTCTCCGATCATTTGGTTGCGTCTGCTATGTTCTTCTGCCTCCTCGTGAACGCACCAAACTAACCGCTCAATCTGTTGAGTGTGTTTTTCTCGGATACAGTGATGAGCATAAGGGCTATCGCTGTTGGGACCCCGTTGGTCGTCGGATGCGCATCTCTCGTGACGTCACGTTTGATGAGACGCGTCCTTCTATCCTCGCCCCACCTCGGGTACTTACCCGGTGGATGATATCTCTTTTCTTCTTTTTCGGATGCACCCCCTGCTGTTCCTCCTCCCCTCCCTCCTACTTCTGATGCCCCCTTCGGCGCCATCCTCTCGTTCGTCTAGTCCACCTAGTACTCCTCGTTCTCCGGCTTCGGCTCTTTCCGATGATGTCCCTTCTTCCTCTTCTTCGATGACTTGTCTTCGCGATGAGCTTCCCCTTCACGGCCTGTGCGTCGCGTCGTGCTCCGCTCGTTACTCTCCTAGTCGGTATGGTCTCTCTGTCGTTTCCGAGCCGACTTCTTATCGGGATGCCGAGCGTCATCCTGAATGGCAGCTTGCCATGGCTGAGGAGATCGCTGCGCTTGAGCGCACTGGCACTTGGGATCTTGTTTCTCCCCCTTCCGGTGTTCGTCCTATCACGTGTAAGTGGGTCTATAAAATTAAGACTCGCTCTGATGGATCTCTTGAGCGCTATAAAGCGCGTCTTGTGGCTCGTGGCTTTCAGCAGGAGCACGGACGTGACTATGATGAGACTTTTGCCCCGTGGCTCATATGACTACCGTGCGTACCCTTCTTGCGTTGCTGCCGCCGGTCCGTCTCCTTGATGTTCAATGCTTTTCTTAATGGCGAGTTGAGTGAGGAGGTTTACATGCAGCCTCCTCCATTCTGTTCCCGATGGGATGGTTTGTCGTCTTCGACGTTCTTCTATGGTCTCAAACAGGCCCTCATGCCTGGTTTGAGCGCTTCGCCTCGTGGTGACTGCTGCTGGTTTCTCTCCTAGTCTTCATGATCCAGCACTCTTCGTTCACACTTCTCCTCGTGGACGTACTCTTCTTCTTCTTTATGTTGATGATATGATCATTGGTGATGATCCTGAGTATATTGCCTTCGTCAAGGCTCGTCTTCGTGATCAGTTTCTTATGACTGATCTTGGTCCTCTTCGCTATTTTCTTGGCATTGAGGTTTCCTCCACTTCGATGGCTTTTCTATCTCTCAGGAAAGTACATTCAGGATCTTCTTGCTCGTGCTGCTCTTGGGGATGAGCGCACTCGATACTCCTATGGAGCTTAATGTTAAGCTTCGTCCTACTGATGGTGATCCTCTTCCCGATCCCACCCGTTATCGCCATCTTGTTGGGAGTCTTGTTTATCTTGCTGTCACTCGTCCTGATATTTCTTATCCTGTTCATATTCTGAGTCAGTTTGTCTCAGCTCCTACCACTGTTCACTATAGTCATCTTCTCCGTGTCCTCCGTTACCTTCGTGGCACGATCACTCGTCGCCTTTTCTTTCCCCGTTCCAGCTCTCTCCAGCTCCAGTGCTATTCGGATGCTACGTGGGCGAGTGATCCTACGGATCGTCGTTCACTTTCTGCTTACTGTGTGTTTCTTGGTGGTTCGCTTGTTGCTTGGAAGACGAAGAAACAGGTCGCAGTTTCCCGTTCGAGTGTTGAGGCTGAGTTGCGGGCTATGGCTTTGTTGATTGCTGAGGTGACTTGGTTACGGTGGTTGCTTGCAGATTTTGGGGTCTCTTTACGACACCCACTCCACTTTTGTCTGACACAGGTGCTATCAGTATTGCACGTGATCCGGTCAAGCATGAGCTGACCAAGCATATTGGTGTTGATGCTTTTTACACACGTGCGTGGATGATGTTGTTGCGGTTCATTATGTGCCTTCAGATTTGCGCTGGCGGATTTCTTTACGAAGGCACGTCGAGCGCAGCATGATTTCTACTCTCCAAACTCAGTGTTGTGGATCCACCATGAGTTTGAGGGGTGTTAGATGTATATATCTGTATATTATAGTTTCCCCATATGTTAGGGGGCTTCCTGCATATTTCCACCTGTACATGTACTATATATTGTGGCCTTTGGCCCCCTGGTAATACAACAAGCATATTATTCTAACACAGAAAGCTAATATCTATGGATAGAAATTGGAGTTTATTTATCTGTTAGTATTAATAGTAATGTTGCCAATCTGTTTGTCTTCTCTGGCATCGTATCTTCTTGATAATTTTTGTATGCATCAGTGTCTTGTATCTCTCATATATGGAAACATCTTTTTAGTCTTGAAGTTGATGGATATGAATGACATTTTGTTGTATATCTTGGCCATCCACATACTTGCTATTGTCAAGATTTATGAAATTTACTATTAGGTTGCGTGATTGATGTTGTCAAAATTTTGCTTTACACCAATTGCGCCTCAGGAAAAAAAAATCTTTTTTGGATAGCTTCCTTAATTTTCATCCTTGCTGCATCAAACCATGTATGTCAAATTTTATAAGGAGATTTAAGAGTTGCAGAAACTAAATGAAGTACCCAATTAGCCAGTCATCATGTAACCCTTTAGAGCACGGACGATGCATGTCTTCTGCAGGTGAATCCACGGACCATGCATTTTAGTAAAAAAAAATCCCATTTAGTTGAAGTGCTCATTTACATTGTACCAGACCAGCTGAAATGTTATTGAATTGTACTTGGACCCCTTAGGCAAAAATCTAGTACAATTGAATAGACTAATTTTTGTTATTCTAGCAGTCTTCATATCCTTCGTTTGGGAATTTGTGCTGTTTGACAGTGTTAGACCGAACTAACTGAGCCTCTTTTAATTGATGGGCAGGTCGGCATAAAGTATCGTCATCTATGGTGGTGAAAGTGAAGGGATTGCTGACTATATGGTGCCGTGTAATGACATGCTTGTTGGAATGGCATTGGTTTAGCCATCATACCGTCCTTAGATTTCCGCAGTTAGCTTTGGTCGGTGTCAGGAACTCAGGTTTGCTGTATGATTGTTGTATGGTTCACTCTTTGTCGGGAACTCAGGATTTCTGTGATGTAACTGGTGCTTTGTTGTATGTCTTCAACTCGTGTCTGTGTCAGATCTCTTAATTGGTAGAGTTTTGCTCTGTCCAAACGCTAATTGGTAGACTCCTGATGCCAACTGCCAAGCATCATGTGGGTACTGATGCTTTATCTTATCATCTTCTCCGTAGAAGTTGGTTTCCTATGATCATAATCTCCAGAAAGTACGTAGTCTCTGCCTCTTCCTCATTTGAGAATCGTCCGAAAGACAAATCCTGGAACTCATGTGACTTGTGGCCATGATAACCTGCCATGGAGCAGCCACTTGGATTGACTAGTTTCACATGTTTTCTTTCCTCAAATTTGGGAGCGTGGTGTGCGAGTTTCTCGCGGCCAGATGGAAAGGAACAAAGCTCCGGGACCAGATGGCTTCCCAGCTGAGTTCTATCAGCATTTTTGGGAAGTAATAAAACATGATCTGATGGCCCTATTCTCTCAGCATTTTTGGGAAGTAATAAAACATGATCTGATGGCTCTATTCTCTCAGTTTTCGAATGGGAATTTGCCCCTATATAAACTGAACTTTGGGGTTATCACGTTATTTCCCAAAAAAGAAAATGCGGTTCAGATACAACAATATAGACCTATTTGTTTACTAAATGTCTGTTTCAAAATATTTACTAAGGTTGGTACTAATCGTATATCGGGGATTGCCCCAAGAGTTATAAAGCCAACCCAATCTGCCTTTATGCCAGGCAGAAACATTTTGGAAGGGGTAGTCATTTTACATGAAACAATTCATGAGTTACACACGAAAAAGTTGGATGGTGTCTTATTTAAGATAGATTTTGAAAAAGCATATGACAAGGTAAAATGGCCTTTCCTACAACAAACGCTAAAAATGAAAGGTTTTGCTCAAGAATGGGGTAGAATAGTTAAACACTTTGTCCAAGGGGGCAGTGTTGGTGTGAAGGTCAATGATGATATTGGTCATTATTTCCAAACAAGAAAAGGCTTAAGACAAGGAGACCCGCTGTCTCCAATGCTTTTTAATATTGTAGTGGATATGCTTGCCATCTTAATTGAGCGTGCCAAAGAAGATGGTCAAGTTGGAGGACTCATCCCACATTTGGTTGAGGGAGGTCTCTCTATATTACAATACGCTGATGATACTATCCTTTTCTTAGAGCATGACCTAAACAAAGCTGTTAATATGAAACTAATTTTGTGTCTCTTTGAAGAATTATCGGGACTCAAGATTAATTTCCATAAGAGTGAGATTTTTTGTTTTGGAAAGGCAAAGGAGGAGGAGGATCAGTACAAACATATCTTTGGATGTGATGCTGGACAACTCCCCTTTAGATATTTAGGTATTCCAATCCATTACAAAAAAACTCAAAAATTCTGATTGGTATCCGGTAGAGACAAGGTTTGAGAGTAAATTAGGATGCTGGAAAGGGAAGTTACTATCCTATGGTGATAGGTTATGTAGGAATTCGTTGCATAGAAAACAAAAATTTTCCTACGGCGAACACGCAATCCAAGCCAAGATGCAATCTAGAAGACGGTAGCAACGAGGGATTATCGAGTCTCACCCTTGAAGAGATTCCAAAGCCTACAAGATGAGGCTCTTGTTGCTGCGGTAGACGTTCACTTGCCGCTTGCAAAAGCGCGTAGAAGATCTTGATCACGATCGCTCGGCGCCACGAACGGGCAGCACCTCCGTACTTGGTCACACGTTCGGTTGTTGATGAAGACGACGTCCACCTCCCGCTCCAGCGGGCAGCGGAAGTAGTAGCTCCTTCTGAATCCGACAGCACGACGGCGTGGTGTCGGTGGTGGTGGAGAAATCCGGCGGAGCTTCGCTAAGCGTGCGGGATGTGGTGGAGGAGAGAGACCGCTAGGGTTTGGGAGAGGGGGTGGCCGGCCACTAAGGGGTGCGGCCAAGCTATGGCTTTGGTGTGGCCGGCCCCCTCCCCTTGGCCCTCATTATATAGGTGGAACACCCAAGAGTTGGTGTACAAGTCTTCGAATAAGACCCCAACCCAAAACCTTCCATGTGTAGGGAAACCTACCCAAGGTGGGATTCCCACCTCAAGTGGGACTCCCACCTTTCCATGAGGGGGGTTGGCCGGCCACCCTAGGGGAGTCCACCTTGGACTCCTCCCCTTCGGGTACCCATTATTAGTATACCCGGCTCGGCCCAATATGGAGAAGACCCAATATGGAGAAGGCCCAACAAGGCAACCCGAAGAAGTAGTCGACTAGGACTCTTGTAAAACCCTAGGCTGGTTGCATATATAAAGCTAGCCAGGGCACCCGAAAGAAGGAGGCCAAGAGATAGACAGAATATAGACAACATAGCTCCGCCTATGGCGGCACCCTGTAAACACATCTATCATCATATAGTGGATTGCTAGCAGCACGTAGGGATCCTCCACCGAGGGGACCCGAAGCTGGGTACGTCGTGTGCCTAATCTCGTCCCCGGAATCTCCATCGCCGCTCTCTCCCGAAACCCTAGTCTACAATACGTAGGCATTGCCGAGGTATTCCCTCGTCAATTGGCGCCGTCTGTGGGAATCGCGGCGACTGGATTTTGTCATCCGGGCGGGATCCATTGGATTCATCATCAATATCATCGGCAAGATTGAAGTCAAGAAAAAGAAGTTATCCATCGTCATCAACTGGTAGAATCGTCGAGTTCGTCATCTACTGTTCCGACTAGCGGCTGGCCGGATTTTTTCGCGCATACGAAGCGCGGAGCAACCCATCAATTCAAGTCATCTCATTGGCAAAGAAAAAAAAAGGGGGAAGAATCATATGGATCTGCACTGAAACAACGCACCGTCAACCAAGGCAACGCCCGGGAGCTCTACATCATCATTGCACCCATGCGTATGGAAGTTTGGATTGAATCAAAGCATGATACGCTGATACTGGAAAACAATAGAGCAAACAGCGATTTGGAATTACAAGGAGATCGAGTCCTGTTAAGAAGTGTGTAGTTATTTTGATCCAAAGGAAAACCACGTGCGTGTACTTACGTACGGCACCAGGCAGATGATAAAAAAAAAGATGACAACATCATTGTAGAAATTGCAGCGAAGGACCAAGTCAAAATAAAAAGTACTTCACGTGAGCCAATTAGAGAGCCAACATCAAGGACTACTGCATCTACGGAGATATTATCAGGTGCTATTCTTCTATATTATTGTGTCTCGTAATTTTACAAAGATATATTTTGTTTGCTTTGTGCGCTACTCTCGTGTATGCAGATGATTATTTAGTGCGAGCTCGCTATCCGACATAAATACCATCAATCTCCGCGCTCTAGTACAACTTCAGATCGGAACAAGCTCTAATTATCTCGCCACACAACAGTCACCACACTCGGGGGCTCACCCGTCGCGGATCCACTTCATCGACTGCGTTCCGCGGGGTGAACAACTTTTGGCTAAAACGCGACATGTCTTTGTTTCATCGGTTGCGTCCTCTTCATCGACTATGTCGACCACATCTACTACTTTCGGCTAGGTGCCGCGTAACTACAGACTGCGTCCGAGGCACGACTTACGTCCACATCGGCTTCGCGGCACCCGATAAAAAGCTAAGTTTTCCTCTTCCTCCAAGATTCAGTTATTTATTTAATTTCGCCACACCCGAAATACTCGGGGGCTGCGCCATTGCATTATTATAACAAATTCATCCAAACTCTGGGGGCTGTGCCATTACTTCGTTACCACAAATATACTTGGTTACTTGGTGAATTTGTTTTCTTCGGCTCTGGATATATCTTCTTCGGCTTACTGGATTTTGTCTTCGTCGGATTCATCTTATAAGTGAATTTATTTTATTCGGATTCATCTATATGAATATTACTAGCATACTCTTATACAACATTACCCAAGGCGTTTCGGGTCACTGGATTTATCATCGAGGATTATTACTAGATTTATTTTCTTCGGCGGATTCATCTTCTATATTATTGGATTCTTTGGTTCAATGGATTAATCTTCTATGATTATTACTGGAACTATTTTCTTCGGATCAATGGATTCATCCTCTATGATATCAACGGATTCATCTTTTATGTTTATTATTGGATTCTTCGGTTCAATGGATTCATCTTCTATGGTTATTACTAGAACTATTTTCTCCGGCTCAATAGATTCATCCTCTATGATATCAACGGATTCATCTTTTATGTTTATTATTGGATTCTTCGGTTCAATGGATTCATCTTCTATGGTTATTACTAGAACTATTTTCTCCGGCTCAATGGATTCATCCTCTATGATATCAACGGATTCATCTTTTATGGTTATTACTGGATTCTTCGGTCAATGGATTCATCTTCTATGATATCGGCGGATTCATCTTCAATATATGATGGTGTAATCTTTAATATGGATTCATCTCAAGTACTTCATCTCGGACTTCATCTTCAGTATTTCATCCTTAATGGCTTTCTTTCGGCGACACGGATAATACTCGGGGGCTCGACAACGACTTCGCCCCGAGTAACAATTGTGACACGGCGTCTCAGCAACAATCATGACATCACCCCAGTAACGCTCGGGGGCTCGGTTATTTCTTCATCAACAATTTCGCGGCATCCACTTTTTCTATTTGGTGGTTTCTACTTTGGCTAGATTTCTTATCTACACTCGAAGACTTCATCATGCATCGACTTCGTCGTGTCCAAAAAAAAGCTAAGTGTTCTTTTATTTTGCACAAAGTTGATTATCATTTACTTTTGCCGCACCCGATGCTCGGGGGCTGCGCGGCGTATATTCACTTTACATATCATTGAATTTGAGCATCTGACACCGCATGTGAAAAAGAGAGTCAAGGAAAATATAGAAAAAGTTTGTTCATTTGTGCAGGAGAAAGAAAATTTCAAAATATATAAAAGAGAACCCGACGAAATTGTCTACAGGGAGAACTCGACAAAATTGTCTTCAAGAAAGGACAGCACCCGACGAAATCAAAATAGCACCCGACGAAATCTTCTTCAGGGAGGAACCCGACGAAATCTTCTTCAGGAGGAACCCGAAAAAAGAGAGAACCCGAGAACTTCGGGAGGATCTTCAAATCCTCAAGGAGTCCTCAAGAATTGTCCTCAAGGAGAACCCAATATATTCGGCTGTCTCATCACGCCCGAGAAAATATAGAAGAACCCGCAAAATGGGTCATTGCATCAGCCGAACAAGGCACTCGACAATATATTCTCGAACGCCAAAGTAGCGATCAATTTCTGAATGCCGCAAATTTGCGAAGGTAAGACCCCGATCCGTTCTGTTGGCGTGGCATCGCCGAAGATGCGCTCTATTTTTATCCGTATCAACAGATACGAAGAAAATCCTAACGACGCGTTAGGTACCCGATAAATATGACTGGACTCGACGAATGGTAAGACCTTAAGCGGCACTGTCGAAGTTTACACCAGTATCCCGAGATCATGTCCAGGGACGTGATCTTGAAGTAGGTTTTGCGGATTGCCACTAGAGCAGTTAACTAGTACCTGATCCGTCGATGAACTAGCCCCAACTACCATTATCCCCGTACAATATAGATATGGATGTCAAATAAAAATAGCAATGGCTTGGAGTCGATAAAAAGAGGCTGCGCCAAGTTCTTTATCGAGTAGTACAACTTGAGCCTATGCCTAGGTGCAAGCACCTGCTCATAGGCTCGGGGCTACTCTTATCAAGAGTATTGTTCACCCTCCCGATAAGATGCAAGAAAGAGGAAAGAATTGTGGTGTCGATTAAAGCAAGTTGAGCCTACACCCAAGTGCAAACATTTGGCTGTAGCCTCGCTACTCCCATCGGGAGCGCTGGTCGCGCACCCGATAGAAAGATAACTTCGACAGCATCTATGACAATCAAGGTTTGTAGACTCAACTCGATTCTACGATTCGAGTGGAGCCTACTCCCATCGGGAGCCCATGGATTTCATCAAGTCCTCCAGAAATATAGTTAAGTTCTTCATAGAGTAGTACAACTTGAGTCTATGCCTAAGTGCAAGCACTTACCCATAGACTCGGGGGCTACTCCCATCGGGAGCGCTGCCGCGCACCCGATAATTTCAAGAATCGTCGACATCATCTACACTACACATGATCTACGACATGGACCTCGCCTTGTATTTCTTCGACTTCGGAGATGGTTATGCTTGGAGTTTCTACGCAAGTCTTCGACTTCCCTATAAACTCGGGGCTACTGACATGGGCATACCCTTCGGGTACCCATTATTAGTATACCTGGCTCGGCCCAATATGGAGAAGACCCAATATGGAGAAGGCCCAACAAGGCAACCCGAAGAAGTAGTCGACTAGGACTCTTGTAAAACCCTAGGCTGGTTGCATATATAAAGCTAGCCAGGGCACCCGAAAGAAGGAGGCCAAGAGATAGACAGAATATAGACAACATAGCTCCGCCTATGGCGGCACCTGTAAACACATCTATCATCATATAGTGGATTGCTAGCAGCACGTAGGGATCCTCCACCGAGGGGACCCGAAGCTGGGTACGTCGTGTGCCTAATCTCGTCCCCGGAATCTCCATCGCCGCTCTCTCCCGAAACCCTAGTCTACAATACGTAGGCATTGCCGAGGTATTCCCTCGCCATCCTCCCCTTTAGGGTTGGCTGGTCATGCAAGGTGGAGTCCCTCCGGGACTCTACTTTCCATGGTGATTTCTTCCGGACTTTTCTAGAACCTTCTAGAACCTGCCATAAATGCACCGGATCATTTCCAAACTTGGAATATGACTTCCTATATATGAATCTTATTCTCCGGACCATTCCGGAACTCCTCGTGATGTCCGGGATCTTATCCGGGACTCAACAAATATTCGAACTCCATTCCATATTCAAGTTCTACCATTTCAACATCCAACTTTAAGTGTGTCACCCTACGGTTCGTGAACTATGTGGACATGGTTGAGTACTCACTCCGACCAATAACCAATAGCGGGATCTGGAGATCCATAATGGCTCCCACATATTCAACGATGACTTTAGTGATCGAATGAACCATTCACATACGATACCAATTCCCTTTGTCACGATATTTTACTTGTCCGAGGTTTGATCATTGGTATCACTCTATACCTTGTTCAACCTCGTCTCCCGACAAGTACTCTTTACTCGTACCGTGTATGTGGTCTCTTATGAACTTATTCATATGCTTGCAAGACATTAGACGACATTCCACCGAGAGGGCCCAGTATATCTATCCGTCATCGGGATGGACAAATCCCACTGTTGATCCATATGCCTCAACTCATACTTTCCGGATACTTAATCCCACCTTTATAGCCACCCATTTACGCAGTGGCGTTTGGTGTAATCAAAGTACCTTTCCGGTATAAGTGATTTACATGATCTCATGGTCATAAGGACTAGGTAACTATGTATCGAAAGCTTATAGCAAATAACTTAATGACGTGATCTTATGCTACGCTTAATTGGGTGTGTCCATTACATCATTCATATAATGATATAACCTTGTTATTAATAACATCCAATGTTTCATGATTATGAAACTAATCATCTATTAATCAACAAGCTAGTTAAGAGGCTTACTAGGGACTCTTTGTTGTTTACATATCACACATGTATCAATGTTTCGGTTAATACAATTATAGCATGGTATATAAACATTATCATAAACACAAAGATATATAATAACCATTTATTATTGCCTCTTGGGCATATCTCCAACAGTCTCCCACTTGCACTAGAGTCAATAATCTAGTTTACATATGTAAAGATATAACACCTTGGCCTTCTGGTGTTTTATCATGTTTTGCTCACGGGAGAGGTTTTAGTCAACGGTTCTGACACACTCAGAAACGTATGTATTTTGCAATTCATTTGCGTCTTCACGCATCACTCATTTTCCAAATGAGTCGGCATTAAATATGTTTGGTCTTCTGGTGGAACCTTAATTCCGTGGTCTGAAATATGTCACTAATATTGTCACACACAATATAGCTTCAAAGTTCTGACACTCGGAACTACACCAAGTTCTCAAAGAACTTCTTGACTCAACATCCTCAATCATTGTCAAAACAATGACATATTCTGCCTTCTTTGTAGAATCCGTCACAATATTTAGAACTCTTCTAAATCTAGCATTGTGCTACCTTTTAAACAACACTTAGCCTAATTGAGATTTGAAATTTATTTTTATATGTGATCAAACTAATATTGGTGCAACACTTTACAGCGATTTGTTTGTCATTACCCCATACAAAAATATATTTATATATCCTTGATTCTTCTAAAGTACTCAAGGATATTCTTACTGTCGTCCAATGATCATCACATGAATCATTCTGGTATATGCTCATAACACTTTAGAGCATATGACATCTGATTATGTACATATTATACGTGATCTATAATTACTCATGTGTTTCAACTCATTAAGTGTCATATACACTCAAGTCTTGTTAATCCTTCACATGAAAAGAACACCTTCTTTATATTGAACTACTTCAATATTCATTCTATGTACTTTAACTTAAACTTATTATGTGTTTCAATCTATCTTCATAGATCTTGACACTAAATATGTTTCAGTCCATATCCTTTCATTGAAGCTAATTTTCAATGAAACCTTTTAATCAATTATATAATTACACTATTTATAATCAACGATATGTCAGCTACATAAAGTATTACAAATATGTCTCAGCGCTCCCACTTAATTTCTTGCAAATGCAAGCACCTTCATTGTTTCTGATGAAATCAAAACTCTTTGACTATTTCATCCGGTGAAGATTCCAACTCCGCGATACTCACTTCATCCAATTGAAGTTCGTATACCTATCTAGTATTCCACGGACTAGCAAAACAATTGGTTGTATCTTGTATACACCTTTAATACACACTTCTGTTAAGTAATGTATTTTTCCATCCTACTATCATATCTCATGAAAGAAATATGTAGCGATTACTAGAATAATCCACATAGACTATAAGCATTACTACGGAAGATCTAATCTTATCGTAGTCAACTCTTTGAACTTTGTCGTAAACAACTTTTCGACAAGTCGAGCTTATTCAAGGATATTCCATCCAAGTTCATCAATTTTATAGATCCATTTACTTTCAAAAAGTATTCATCTATCTTGGATTTCATGGCGCATAGCCATTTTAACGGAGTCAGGGCCCATCATAACTTCTTTGTTTGTAGTTGGTTTATCATTGTTCAAAAACAATCCTTTGTTCACAAATCATTTATTTGATCACAAAGTAAATCATACCTACAAGGTTCAATAAGTACTTTGATCTCCATGACTATAACATTTTGTAGACATGGGAGCCATGATCGTCGTGGCCGCTTCCGGAACTAATTCCGATGCTACGCTACTCTGATCATTATGCTCAGGTTCATAAACTTTATCAAGTTCTATTGTCCTCCCACTCAAATACTTCGCTAAAAACAATTTCTTGGAAATAAGTAAGAAACATCGACAAACACTTTTGTCTTTGTCTCCATAGTGGAAAGAATTCCCAATTAATTCTTTGGGATAACCAACAAAGACATACATCCGATTTTGGTTGTAAACTTTATTTACCTTATGCTATGCATACCAAAATTTAAGAAATAACTATTAGGTTTCATACCCATGCCATAACTCGTATGGTGTCATTTCAACGGATCATGATGATGCTCTATTCAGTGTAAAAGCGGTAGTCTCTAAAGCATAATCCCCAAAAATATAATGGCATCAATATTTTATCTCATCATTGATCCAACAAGGTTTGGATACATCTCTCGGATACTCCATCATCACTATGATACTCCAAGAAACGTGAGTTGTAGAACAACTTCATAACTCTCTTAGATGTTCGCTAAAACTCGTAATTCAAATATTTCCACTATGATCCAATCATAGATATTTGATTTTTCTATTACGATGATTTCCACCTCATGATGAAATTTATTTGAATCCATTCAAATGTTTCAAACTTCTTCCTTATCGAATATATACATATATACTCAATTCATTGTTGGAAGTTTTTCATGAAGTAGAAGAATCTCCCGCACACAACTATGCCCAGTGAACCACATACATCATCATGTATTTTTCCACTAAGTTAGTTGCCCGTTCAACTCTTGGCCTATGAACGGTATTTTAGTCATTCTCTTTTAGAAAAGATTTGCAAGTGTCAAACGATTCAAAAATCAAATGACTCCAAAAATCCATTTGCATGGAGTTCCTTCATGCGTTCCTTTCTAACATGACCTAAATGGCGGTTTCCACAAATAAGTGGAATTCAAATCATTTGCCTTATGGCATTTTAGCGTCAATGTTTATGTATGTGTGTTTTCACCATTAAGATTTATAATAACTTATCCATCGTACATGGAGTAATGTCATAATTTGAACAACTCATTGTTTTCATTTGACCAGAGCAAAATAACAATTATTAAGTTCTTTATTATAAATTCTAAGGGCTAGATAGAATGCCAACGACGAACATAATAACACTTTATTTTTGTTCTTGACGTGCATTTCTATCATATTTCTTGTCAGTCACTTAGGCCATTGTATTCTTGTATTGTGTTGTTTTGTATGACACTTCATACCAACCAATATGGTACTAATACCCAAGAATTTCATTGTGTGATCAAACTAGAAATACAACCATAACATGTATATCATTTATATACACCTGAGCTAGACTTTCTAGTCTTTTCTTTTCTTTCTGCCAAAATATCCTTTGTAGTTTCTCTTTTAGCTTTCCTCATTATTCATAAAAACACTTCAACATCAATAACTTCTAGGTTTGTTGGTCAAATACCAATAACCTTGAGGTTCTGAAGTTGATCATCATATGACAAGTGTTGCAGATTTCACTATTAGTAACTATGTAATATGATGAACAATTTCACTCATAATTTTATCCATCAATTCATGATGACTTTCCAAGACCATGTCTGTACATGCTAGGCTTGTAAAGTTTAACCTCGTATTCGCATGTGCAAATCTGGTTTGCGCCCGTTGTATGCACACGTAGAATCTATACCTTAGTATTCGAAACGACGAGTGTTTAGCAACGATGCATACTAAGGATGATTACTTCATGGATATGCGAATATCATTAGTGCCCCAATAGTTGGAGAATTGGGACGCCTTGCGTCTTCAACCTTCGTACATTCCCATAAAACTTATGAGTTTATGTAGTCTCACCAAATTATATTCTATCATCTTGCAATAAGGTCTTTAGATATCACATATATCTCATACCTTGATTATTTCTGAAAACTAAATTTTCAGCTCCTTACTTTTCAAACAGATTTGAACTTCAAGTTTCACGGAGACAAGATAACTTTAGGTACTAATTGAAACCATAGCTCTTTGAATCAACAATGTGAGGTTTACTAAAAGTTTGCAATAGGACTTAATCATTTCTTGATTCTTTAACAATACGGTACCAATCCGTAAAGTTTATTTTCAGATTTTAACAGTATTTCTATCTCAATAACAAGACTAGCGCTTGGTAGAAAAACGGATGCCAATACTACAAATTAATTCAAAAATACTACTCAGACTATGTTTATGATAATTAGTTCATGTTTTAATCTAATTACTAATGAACTCCCACTTAATACAACATCCCTCATAGTTGTTAAGTGGTACACGATCCAGATCCACTACACCAAAACCGATCATCACGTGAGATGATGTAGCTTCAATGGTGAACATCAACATGTTGATCATATCATCCATATGACTCGTGTTCAACCTTTCGGTTTCCGTTGTCCCGAGGCCATGTCTGTACATGCTAGGCTCGTCAAGCAAACCCAAGTATTCCGCGTGTGCAACATGGCTTACACCCGTTGTATGTGAACGTTGAGTCTATCACATCCGATCATCACGAGATGCTTCGAAACGACGAACTATATCAACGGTGCATACGAGGGGAGAACACTTTATTATCTTGATATTAATGTGAGGGATCATCTTATAATGCTACCGTCGCGATCTAAGCAAAATAAGATGCATAAAGGATTAACATCACATGCAATTCATATGTGATATGATATGGCCCTTTAGTCTTTGCGCCTTCGATCTTCATCTCCAAAGCACGGACATGATCTCCATCATCAACGGGCATGATCTCCATCATCGTCGGCGTAGCGTCAAGGTCCATGGCGCCGTCTTCATGGTTGTTCACCTCATGTAGCAACTATTACAACTATTTTGAAATACTACTCAACATGAAATTTAAAGACAACCATAAGGCTCCTGCCGGTTGCCACAATACAATAATGATCATCTCATACATAGTCATCATCACATTATGGCCATATCACATCACCAAACCCTGCAAAAACAAGTTAGACATTCTCTAATTTGGTTTGCATATTTTACGTGGTTTAGGGTTTTCGAGTGAGATCTAATCTACCTACGAACATGAACCACAACGGAGATACTAGTGTTGTCAATAGAAGAGTAAATTGAATCTTCACTATAGTAGGAGAGACAGACACCCGCAAAGCCACTTATGCAATACAAGTTGCATGTCAAGCGTGGAGCAAATCTCATGAACGCGGTCATGTAAAGTTAGCCCGAGCCGCTTAATCCCACTATGCCACAAAGATGCAAAGTACTCAAACTAAAGACAACATAAGCATCAACGCCCACAAAAACAATTGTGTTCTACTCGTGCAACCATCTATGCATAGACCTGGCTCTGTAGAATTCGTTGCATAGAAAACAAAAATTTTCCTACGGCGAACACGCAATCCAAGCCAAGATGCAATCTAGAAGACGGTAGCAACGAGGGGATTATCGAGTCTCACCCTTGAAGAGATTCCAAAGCCTACAAGATGAGGCTCTTGTTGCGGTAGACGTTCACTTGCCGCTTGCAAAAGCGCGTAGAAGATCTTGATCACGATCGCGCCACGAACGGGCAGCACCTCCGTACTTGGTCACACGTTCGGTTGTTGATGAAGACGACGTCCACCTCCCCGTTCCAGCGGCAGCGGAAGTAGTAGCTCCTCTTGAATCCGACAGCACGACGGCGTGTCGGTGGTGGTGGAGAAATCCGGCGGAGCTTCGCTTAAGCGTGCGGGATGTGGTGGAGGAGAGAGACCGCTAGGGTTTGGGGAGAGGGGTGGCCGGCCACTAAGGGGTGCGGCCAAGCTATGGCTTTGGTGTGGCCGGCCCCCTCCCCTTGGCCCTCATTATATAGGTGGAACACCCAAGAGTTCGTGTACAAGTCTTCGAATAAGACCCCAACCCAAAACCTTCCATGTGTAGGGAAACCTACCCAAGGTGGGATTCCCACCTCAAGTGGGACTCCCACCTTTCCATGAGGGGGGTTGGCCGGCCACCCTAGGGGAGTCCACCTTGGACTCCTCCCCTTTAGGGTTGGCTGGTCATGCAAGTGGAGTCTCTTCGGGACTCCACTTTCCATGGTGATTTCTACCGGACTTTTCTAGAACCTTCTAGAACCTGCCATAAATGCACCGGATCATTTCCAAACTTGGAATATGACTTCCTATATATGAATCTTATTCTCCGGACCATTCCGGAACTCCTCGTGATGTCCGGGATCTTATCCGGGACTCCGAACAAATATTCGAACTCCATTCCATATTCAAGTTCTACCATTTCAACATCCAACTTTAAGTGTGTCACCCTTCGTGAAACTATGTGGACATGGTACTCACTCCGACCAATAACCAATAGCGGGATCTGGAGATCCATAATGGCTCCCACATATTCAACGATGACTTTAGTGATCGAATGAACCATTCACATACGATACCAATTCCCTTTGTCACGCGATATTTTACTTGTCCGAGGTTTGATCATTGGTATCACTCTATACCTTGTTCAACCTCGTCTCCGACAAGTACTCTTTACTCGTACCGTGGTATGTGGTCTCTTATGAACTTATTCATATGCTTGCAAGACATTAGACGACATTCCACCGAGAGGGCCCAGAGTATATCTATCCGTCATCGGGATGGACAAATCCCCGTTGATCCATATGCCTCAACTCATACTTTCCGGATACTTAATCCCACCTTTATAGCCACCCATTTACGCAGTGGCGTTTGGTGTAATCAAAGTACCTTTCCGGTATAAGTGATTTACATGATCTCATGGTCATAAGGACTAGGTAACTATGTATCGAAAGCTTATAGCAAATAACTTAATGACGTGATCTTATGCTACGCTTAATTGGGTGTGTCCATTACATCATTCATATAATGATATAACCTTGTTATTAATAACATCCAATGTTTCATGATTATGAAACTAATCATCTATTAATCAACAAGCTAGTTAAGAGGCTTACTAGGGACTCTTTGTTGTTTACATATCACACATGTATCAATGTTTCGGTTAATACAATTATAGCATGGTATATAAACATTATCATAAACACAAAGATATATAATAACCATTTATTATTGCCTCTTGGGCATATCTCCAACAGGTTAGTGCTTATCAATTCAGTATTAACTAGCTTACCGATGTTTATGTTGTCTTTCCTTCAAATACCTGTTGGGGTAAGGAAACGTTTGGACTACTATAGATCTAGATTCTTTTGGCAGTCTGACGAAAACAAAAGAAAATACCGGCTTACAAAATGGAATATTGTTTGTCGCCCTAAAGACCAGGGGGGCCTAGGTATTGAAGTGCTAGAAATCAAAAACAGGTGTTTATTGAGCAAATGGTTGTTTAAACTTCTGAATGAGGATGGAGTGTGGCAGGAATTGCTACAAAATAAATATCTGAGATATAAGACTTTATCGGAGGTTCATGCGAGACCTACTGATTCGCCTTTCTGGAAAGGACTCATGGAGGTCAAAATGGAGTTTTTTTCCAGGGGTTTTTTCAAAGTGGGTAATGGTAGCAGTACTCGTTTTTGGGAAGATACCTGGTTAGGCAAGACTCCGTTGGCCCAACAATACCCGTCACTATATAATATTGCTCACCACAAAAATGTCACTGTCGCACATGTCCTTGGTCAGTCACCTTTAAATATTACATTTAGAAGATTGTTAAGTGGTAACAAGTGGTCGGCCTGGTTACAGCTTTGTCGGAAACTAATGATGGTACATTTGAATGATGATGAGGATCGTTTTGTTTGGAATTTGACAACAAATGGTCTGTTTACAGTGAAGTCGTTGTATGAGGATATTATGTGCGACCATACCCCTTTCCTACGGAAATATTTATGGAGGGTGAAAGTTCCGTTAAAAATTAAAAAATTTATGTGGTTCTTGAGTAATAAGGTGCTGCTAACAAAAGATAATTTAGCTAAACGTCATTGGAATGGGTGTATAAAGTGTGTCTTCTGTGGGGAACAGGAGACCATTCAACATCTGTTTATTGAATGTCCTTTAGCTAAACTCTTATGGCGCACGGTTCATTTTACTTATGCTCTTCCACCTCCTACCAGTATTACTAATATGTTTAGTAATTGGTTGAATGGAGTAGATAGACAATCTAAGGCTTTTATCCGGATTGGAGTTTCTGCTTTATGTTGGTCTATTTGGAGGACCAGGAATGATATAATCTTTAACAAAAAACCTTCTTTCCATTTTTTGCAGGTTATTCATATGGTTTCCCATTGGGTTCAGCTCTGGGCCCTACTCTCACCGGAGGGGCAGCGGGATGCCATGGCTACTGGATGCACACGGCTCCTGATGGTCGCTCAGGATATCTTGTGCCAGGCTGGCTGGCGTCTTTCTAGAAGACTATGTTGATTTGTAGTCTTCTTATGCGTTTTTTTTCGATGGTTGGTTATAGGACCAGTCCTCGATGATTAGTGTTTTGTAAACTTTGTTACTCTGAATTCTATTAATAAAAGGCTGTGTGCATCATGAGCCGGGGATGACCCCCATTTCGAAAAAAAATGCATGACAGAGAGATAGGGGGCAGACATAGTGACTTGTTTTCGGCTCGTCACTAGCGCGCAGCTGACTGCTTCCTCTCGTTGCTGCCCCAAGGGGCTGGCCCTCTTCACCCTCATCAGAACGCGGCCGGGGAGACGAGGAAGGCACAGTGAGTCAGTGACGGTCAGGACGCAAGACCGCCACTCCTCCAGGCTGGCACAAACAAGCAGGCCATCCGGTCGACCGAACCTGTCTAGCAGCAATTAGCTTCTCTCCTAGTCCCAATCGATCATCTCTTGCTGAACCTTTTTTCCAAAGTTTGTGGGAAAACGGAGAGAGAGAGAGAGAGAGAGAGAGAGAGAGAGAGAGAGAGAGAGAGAGAGAGAGAGAGAGAGAGAGAGAGAGAGAGAGAGAGAGAGAGAGAGAGAGAGAGAGAGAGAGAGAGAGAGTTTGCGTTCGGTAAGATGAAGTTGGACAATAAGGACGCTCCTCTGTAAATAAAATGAGAATGGCACCGGTCAAGTTAGAGCCAGCTTTGTCGAAATTGTTATGAATAGTTAGCACTTAGATTTAGTCTTAGGCTACTTGCGGTTTGTGTATTACTTGGGTTAACCATTAGCAGTTAGAGCTTGAGATGCTTTGTCCAAAGGCTACTTTTGGCTTCCTACGCGTGTCAACGCGGTCGGCTCTCCTCCCAGGCTATATCAAGAGACGGATCAGATCTGGAGTCTCATACGCTACAGTTCATCTCTCTCACCAAGAAGTTCCTTTTGCTGCGCTACTCTCTAGTCTTCCCCATCCCGGCGACGCACACCCGGGAGAGCAGGCCTCCGAAACTCCGTCCGTTGAGATCCCGCACCGGAGACGGCGATAAGGTTTTTGGGAGCGCTCGCGCGATCGCAGCTGTTCGTGCTCTTCTTCGACGGATCGGCTTCATCGACAGATCCGACTACACCATGGGCGACATCAACAATACCCATGGTGGTGCTGCTGTGTGCGACCTTCCCGGTCGCGATGTACGTGCTTTTTCTCCTACCTTGCACTGCTACTTGTTCCATGTTCGATCCGATGCATGTGCTTAGTCCGATGTGCGTGGTTAAGTATGCTTGTGCATCTGTAATGTTGCTTTCGTAATTAATCTCATACGGAAATTGCCTAATATTCCAACAATCCAAAAACCTTATATGCATAGGCAATTTTCACCGTCTGGTTTTGCTGGTGCTTAAACCGAGCCCGTTTACGGGATCTCATTTCAAGAGATGGCAGAATAAGACCCTCTTGTGGCTCACTGCTATGGGCGTGCACCGAGTTGCGGAAGGTATTCCCAGAGGTCCGCTTACTCCTGAAGAGGATAAAGCGTTCGGGGATGCCACCGTAATCTTTGTGGGTGCCGTCCTAAGTGTGCTTGGAGACAAGTTGGTTGATGCTTATCTGCACTTACGAAATGGGAAGGAACTGTGGGATGCACTGGATGCTAAGTTTGGTGCCGATGCCGGAGGTGAACTGTATGCTATGGAGCAGTTCAATGACTACAGAATGGTTGAGAACCGATCTGTAGTAGAACAGGCTCATGAGATACAGATCATGGCAAAGGAACTTGAGCTCCTCAAGTGTGTGCTACCGGACAAGTTTGTCGCGGGATGCATTGTCGCTAAGCTTCCCCTTCATGGAGGAACTTTGCCACTTCTCTGAAACATCAGAGGCATGAGTTCTCTGTTGAGAATATCATGGGCTCTCTGGATGTTGAGGAGAAGGCGAGGGCAAAAGACAAACACACCGGAGGAACCGATGGATGTTCTGCCAATATGGTGCAGAAAAATGCCCACAAGTCCAAGGGAAAGAACAAAGGAGTCTCCCAACTACCAACTTCAAGAAGAAGGGGAAAACGGAGAAGAAAGATCCTTGCTGGGTGTGTGGCGAGACGGGCCATTGGGCTAATCGCTGTCCACAACGCAAAGGAAAGAAATGTCAAGCTGGACAGAACTCAACTTCTGTCAACATGGTCATTGGTAACACAGAGGAAGGAACTACAGGTATGGTAATATATTACCTATTCTTTCGGTGTTTCAGCCACGAATGGTGGGTTGATACAGTGCCAATGTTCATGTGTGTGCTGATATCTCCATGTTTACCTCTTATCAGCACGAGGTTCCTCGTAATGATGGGGAATGGGTTACATGCTATCGTTCGTGGTGTTGCACGGTAGATCTGAAGTTTACTTCGGGAAAGATCGTGCAACTGAAGAACGTGCTGCATGTCCCTTCTATCAAGAAGAATCTCGTTAGTGGCTCCCGTCTTATGAAAGATGGGTTTAAGTTGGTGTTTGAGTCCAATAAAGTTGTACTGTCTAAGTATGGAACTTTTGTTGGAAAGGGATATGAATGTGAGGGAATGTTGCGCTTCTCTCTAGAAGACTTCTGTGATAATGTTGTGAACCATTTAAGCACTAGTGTTAATGAAACTAATGTTTGGCATTCACGACTTTGTCATGTTAATTTTGGTTGTATGACGCGGCTTGCTGATATGAGTTTAATTCCGAAATTCACCTTTGTCAAAGGCTCTAAGTGCCATGCTTGTGTGCAAGCAAAGCAGCCTCGCAAGCCTCACAAGCCTGCGAAGGAAAGAAACTTGGCACCACTAGAGCTCATACATTCAGATCTATGTGAGATGAATGGTGAGTTGACAAGAGGCGGAAAGAAATATTTCATGACTTTGATTGATGATTCCACTAGGTATTGTTATGTGTATCTCCCGAAAACTAAAGATGAGGCTCTTGATTTCTTTAAAATCTATAAGGCTGAAGTTGAGAACCAACTTGAAAGAAAGATTAAAAGGGTTCGGTCCGACGTGGTGGAGAGTACTTTTCTAATGAGTTCAATTTATTCTGTGCGGAACATGGTATAATCCATGAGAGGACGCCTCCCAATTCCCCACAATCCAATGGGATTGCGGAAAGGAAAAACCGTACTCTAACAGATTTGGTTAACGCCATGTTAGATGTTTCGGGTTTATCCAAGGAATGGTGGGGGAGGCTATATTGACTTCATGTCATGTCCTAAACCGTGTTCCAACCAAGAATAAAGAGATTACCCCTTATGAGGAATGGGAAAAGAAAAGGCCATCACTCTCCTACCTACGAACTTGGGGTTGTTTGGCTAAAGTGAATTTGCCAATCACCAAGAAGCGAAAGCTTGGACCAAAAACCGTGGACGTGTCTTTTTCGGCTATGCTTCTCATAGCATTGCTTATAGATTTCTTGTGGTGAAATCTGGAGTGGACGACATGAATGTTGGCACCATCTTTGAATCAAGAGATGCTACATTCTTTGAGGATATATTTCCTATGAGAGATATGCATGGCATGTCTAGTTGGGAATCTGATCCAATACATGAAACTCCTATGGAGTCTGATGAGGAATCTGATGATGAGAGTTCAGATTCCGATGAGGATGACAATGAAGCTCCAACAAGGAGTAAGAGACAAAGGACTGCAAAGTCTTTTGGTAATGATTTCATTGTGTATCTTGTGGATGATACTCCCACTACCATTTCAGAAGCTCTCGCATCTCCTGATGCAGACTACTGGAAGGAAGCGGTTCAAAGCGAGATGGATTCCATCTTAGCTAATGGAACGTGGGAGTTGACTGAGCGTCCTTATGGGTGCAAACCTGTAGGATGTAAATGGGTATTTAAGAAGAAGCTTCGAGCTGATGGTACTATTGAAAAGTACTCGGCTTGTAGCCAAAGGCTATACCCAAAAGGAAGGCGAAGATTTCTTCGATACATACACCCGTGGCGAGATTGACCACCATTCGTGTACTACTGTCATTGGCTGCCTCACACGGTCTTCTCGTTCATCAAATGGACGTTAAGACGGCTTTCCTAAATGGAGAGTTGGACGAGGAAATTTACATGGAACAGCCTGATGGTTTCGTACTACAAGGTCAAGAAAGAAAGGTGTGTAAATTAAAGAAATCCTTGTATGGCCTCAAACAAGCGCCCAAACAATGGCATGAGAAGTTTGAAAGAACTTTGACATCTGTGGGCTTTGTTGTCAATGAAGCCGACAAATGTGTGTACTATCGCCATGGTGGGGGTGAGGGAGTTGTCCTATGCTTGTATGTGGATGACATACTAATTCTTGGGACAAGTCTCAAAGTGATTGAGGAGGTCAAAACCTTCTTATCTCAGTGTTTCGAGATGAAAGATCTTGGAAAAGCTGATGTTATATTAAACATCAAGTTACTGAGAGATGGGAATAATGGGATTACACTTGTGCAATCTCATTATGTTGAGAAGGTGTTGAGCAGATTTGGCTATGCTGATTGCAAATCTTCTCTCACACCTTATGATCCTAGTGTCTTGCTTCGAAAGAATGAAAAGGCAACTAGAGATCAGTTGAGATACTCTCAAATCATCGGTTCACTCATGTATTTAGCTTGCGCTACGAGGCCTGATATCTCGTTTGCTGTATGCAAACTTAGCCGGTTTGTGGCCAACCCGGGAGATGATCATTGGCATGCTCTTGAAAGAGTGATGCGCTATCTAAAAGGAACCATGAGTTATGGAATTCATTATACCGGGTATCCAAGAGTACTAGAAGGGTATAGTGATTCCAATTGGATTTCTGATGCTAAAATGAAGGCCACAAGTGGATATGTTTTCACTCTTGGTGGTGGCGCTGTTTCCTGGAAGTCTTGCAAGCAGACCATCTTAACGAGGTCAACTATGGAAGCAGAACTCACAGCATTAGATACAGCTACTGTCGAAGCGGAATGGCTTCGTGAGCTCTTGATGGACTTGCCTATGGTTGAAAAACCAATACCGGCCATCCTCATGAACCGTGATAATCAAACTGTGATTGTCAAAGTGAAAAGTTCTAAGGATAATATGAAAAGTTCCAAACATATCAAGAGGAGATTGAAGTCTGTCAGAAAACTGAAGAACTCCGGAGTGATAGCATTGGATTATATCCAAAGTGCTAAGAATCTGGCAGATCCTTTCACAAAAGGACTATCAAGAAATACGATAGACCTTGCATCGAGGAGATGGGTTTGAGACCCACTTGAGTTGCCGAGGGGTAACCCAACCTATGTAATCGGAAATTCCGTGAAGTAGGACCTGGGAAAACAAACCGGAGTAACGAGTTGAGAGAAAATTTAATACTCCCACTCCGCGCAGATGCAATTCTCTCATAGCTACTGTAAGGCAGGTTGACAATGTCTTAATGTGTTCTAAGCGGCTCTTGATGAGCGAAGACGCTGGCCTACGGCGATCTTTTGAAGAACACACCTATATGAGTGACACTACCGGTCATAGTGTGGGAGATTTGGGTGAATCTCTAGTAAGCTCATGAAGGGCCGAGGAGTATGACTTATAAGCTCCACCCGAGGGGAAGGCTATGGTAGCCTAGTACCGTGCCGGCATTGAGCGAAACTTGCTGCACAAAGACTGACAATTCAAGGCATAGTCCATTGTTCAGTTGTAGTCAAGCGTAGCACCTTGCCTAAGTGGAAGTTCAACTTAACAGTCTCCACCGAAGTATATTAAACAAGAAATGGAACTAATGTGCCATCTGATGTGCATATGAGATCTGGTGGGGGATTGTTAGATGTAGATGGGCTGCAGCCCAGTAAGGCAGCCCATATAGTATACAATTCCTGAAATCTCAAGGCCCATCACGTTGGCAGCTTGGGACAGCCTTGAGGGACAAAGTTTAGTCCCACATTGCTAGTTGGGAGTGAGGGAGTATATAAGGGCTGCTGTTCTACTCCTTCCAAGTGAGTGAGAATAGAAGGAGCCCTCGCGCACTCCTCCTCCTTCGCCCGCCCCGTCGCCTCGTCCTCCTCGTCACGCACGCACGTCGCGTTTCGTGACTCGAGTTCGAGTTCGAGACACACTCAAGGAAGCCTAAATTTTTGCTTGGTGCACCAACTGAGTTGGGTACGTGTCGACCTGCATGTGCATGCTCGCCGCGTGTCCCTGGCTTCCTACGCGTGTCAACGCGGTCGACTCTCCTCCCAGGCTATATCAAGAGACGGATCAGATCTGGAGTCTCATACGCTACAGTTCATCTCTCTCACCAAGAAGTTCCTTTTGCTGCGCTACTCTCTAGTCTTCCCCATCCCGGCGACGTGCACCGTCCGGGAGAGCAGGCCTCCGAAACTCCGTCCGTTGAGATCCTGCACCGGGAGACGGGCGATAAGGTTTTGGGAGCGTTCGGCGCGACTGCTCGCTACGTTCGTGCTCTTCTTCGACGGATCGGCTGCTTCATCGACAGATCCGACTACACCATGGGCGACATCAACAATACCCATGGTGGTGGTGCTGCTGGTGCGACCTTCCCGGTCGCGATGTACGTGCTTTTCTTCTCCTACCTTGCAATGCTACTTGTTCCATGTTCAGATCTGATGCATGTGCTTAGTCTGATGTGCGTGGTTAAGTATGCTTGTGCATCTGTAATGTTGCTTTCGGTAATTAATCTCATACGGAAATTGCCTAATATTCCAACAGTATACATGAAGCGTTTTGTTCATAGAGGAACTTCAAGACATTTGCTCTCTGCCAGATTTTTTTTGAACTTTGCACTAAATTTGTGGCAAGCCAGAAACAACGTGATAAATAAATAGGGATCTATTAAGTTGGTTCAGCAGAAGTTTAAACATTATTTTACAAACTAGTTTGCGCATTAGTAACAACATATATGCAATAAGTTTCTTTGGATTCTTGGTAATAAGATAATCGGCCTCCAGTCGTCCTTAAAATGGGTCATCTTAAACAAGAACTTGCTGAGTTTCTGGAAAACACATTGTGCTAGCTACTGCGATTACGTGAAGCTGCCCATAATCTCTCTAATCGAATTGAAGCAACTTAGTTTTTTTCTATGTGTCTATGATGTGTAGGTGAGACACTAGTTTTTTTTAGATAAAAGGCCATATGCCCGCCGTAAATTAATAACACCTTCAACGGCGAGACAAATACAATATACTGAGCCCAACTTACAAAATAGCACTGCACACACACACACAAGACAAGGTCAAGCCTAGGCAACAACCACCGACAACACGAACAGCCGACACGAAAAGTACATCCAACGAAGAGGAAAAGCAAGCGCACAGCAGGATACGTTGTGGGACCGGTGCACACCCTAGCATGGACGAACCGACAACCACGGCAACTAACGAGACATCACCACCGTCGAAGATGCCACCAGAGGCTGGCCACTACCGTGAATCGACCAACAAAGCTCACAAACTGGGAGAACACCAAGGGAGAACGCTTCCAGAAACACCGCGGATGCAGAGCACAAAAGAAGCTTTGCCGAGGGCAGACCGAGGAAGACCCCCGCCACCCAAACAACAGAGAGTCGCATGGCATGATAACTCCAAGGTGGCATCTTCAAGAAGAGCAAGACGCAGAAGCGCCGCTGCCACCCGATCCGGTGATCTTGTGTTTTCACCCGGAGAACGTGAAAGGACTAAGAACCACCACAACGACGCCTTCAAGAAGGGAACGATGTCCGCGTACATTGCCGTCGTGGCCCAGGAGGGCAAGGGTTTCCCCTGACAAGTGAAGTCATCCGTCCACACAGGGTAGCGGCCATCGCCCTCGCAATAGCCGTACCACCATCACACCACTCGGCTCGCCGGCACCACGCCGTCCACACGGTCGAGGAAGCCGACCAGCATCAGAGTCCGTGGCACACCCGCCGACCAACAACTGCTAAGAGATACCAAGTTAACCAAGCTCTAATAAGAACCTTCCTTGTGAAATCACTTAAAAAGGGCAACACACCATAAAGAAATCTTTATAACTTAGTAATCCTAAATCATATGGGTTATGTTACGCTTAGAGCGATTGCATCTCATACTTATGCATTATAGCATATTTGCCATCCTTTAAACATTATCCTTACCGGATGATGACGCTATTTCACAATTTGGAGTTATATCGTCTCGAAGCTTTTGATTGCATAATCTTATAGTCAAGAAAGGCAAGTTCATCACTTGCTCATGCCATTTGATTATTTTAATCAAATTATTTGCAAAGTAGTAATCGTATCATTCCTGCATTTAAAATCGAAGTATTACTTTTACAATTATGAATATGACTATGTGGTGGGCGATAGAACCATGGTATGAGTGTGGTGGAGGTTCCATTGCAACTGGTTACATTCACATAGGACTTAACAACAAATGTCGTCCGGTGATTCTTGCGTCGTAATAGCCGTGTTAACCATAAGATCTGGAGTGGGACGAAGAAGTCAACTATTCTTCTTCCTCTCGTACATCAACGGATACACTTTACCAGAGGCTGGCTAAGGGCTGGCAGGGTGGGAGCCCCGTATTTATCCCACGACACTGTGTATCTATGATGGTTTGTAGGGTGTGTCTGAGGGTCATGCGCCGAGGGATAAGCGACCATGGTGAAGCCGAAACCTAAACTCGGCATGGCCGGATACAATAACGGGTTGGTGTGCGGGGTCACGGAGAAGGACATTGATTGGGCTAGGATCTTACACTAGGCCACATAGAAAGGAAGTGTGGACGAGCTCATGACTCGAATGTGCAACGAGGATAAGATCTTTTATGGGAAAAGTAACACACCTCTGCAGAGTGTAATGAATTGTGGCTTGTCACTCCCTGTTCCGAGTTTGAAACTGCGAACGCGGCCGGTAAGGAACTCCACGAATTTCTAGACACCCAATGAAGGCTGATATACATAGCTTTTCAGAATAAAAGCAACATTTTGAAGACATAATAATAAAAACTTGCATTTGCCTACGACTTTCTGGTATGTGGTTGTAGCTAGTGCATGATACACCTATTTCTATTATTGAACTTGCTGAGTACACTCGTACTCATCCATTCTCTCTTCAACCCCATGCTTAGATGTGGAGTCATAAAAGGAGAAGCTACCATGAACTTCGAAGGCGAAGAAGTCAACCACTACGAATCAGTCAGAGGAGTCAATAAAGTCAACACCTACATACACCATGGTGAAAACCTATAATAGAAATAGAAGGGAACCAATTCCCTAATTCTAGAACCTAAGTAGCTAGAGCTTAGCTATCGTTCTTTAGTAAGCCTTATTCTACGAATTGTTCTTCTAGTGTTTATTTGCAGTTTACCTCATTGTAAATAGGAAGCTGTGTTGATCTTCTGTAAAGAGTATGTGTTCTAATTCTATAGATATGTCTTGGACCCGCAAATATTTCTATTGCACCACTCTGAGGAATGTAATACTAGTGAAACGGTGGTTCACCGGTGTTATATCAACAACTTCCATACTACACCATATAGTGTCGTAGTGGTATGCTGGGTCACCACAGAAGGGACCTCACGTCGCTCCCTAGGGCGAAACCCTAACGCCGCCCGTCTTCCCTCACATGTCCTCTCCCCCTCCGCCGTTGATGATGGACTTTGTTGGGTACCTCTTCCTCCGCTAAAAAGTAGCCTCCAGTCGTTGTTCGCAGTCTTGTGAATCTGTCATCGAAGACTTTAGGGAAAAGTGTGAGAGTGCAGGTGCGCTCTGCGCACCCTCACACTTTTTGACTTTCTCTTTTTTATATCTCTCAAAATATTACATTTTTTGATTTGATTTTTTTGCAAGTCACTAAAAAATAACAAATGGAATAGGACAAAAATAGTTCGGAAATTTTTTGTGCAATTTCAAATTTCAAATAATTTAAAATTCAAAAAAAATCTTGAAATATATATATACACAATAAAATAAAAAATAAAAAATATTTTTCTCACGTTCCAATTGTTATGTTTAAGTGATCTGCAATTTTTTTTCAAACAATGGGTGGTGTGAGAGATACAAAAATGAGAAATTGTTTGAGAGGGGAACAAAAAGAATTTGCACGAATCTTGATGCAGTATACACGATATGGATACGGATGCTCACCAAGCACCTGCTCCAAAAGTCCACTCTCAAGACTTTATCCTCATATACTCTAAAATTCAAAGTACTGGATAGCTGAAACATGCTCATTTTGAACTACACTTGTACTACTGTGTGGTGATGTGCGTGTGGATTGTCACGTACGTTTCTTTATGTACACCGACGAAGAGTCGACAGCCGTGTGTTCCATCACCCCACCCTATCCTAGCCTTTTCCTGACGACGCCCACGACGCACCCGATGAAGGCGAAGGTGCCGACCGCGAAGCACACGGCGCTGAACGCCTTCAGCACGACCCACGTCGGCGTCCACGGCCTGACCCGCCGCTGCACGCAGTACATCTCCACGGGGAGGTAGATGACCAGCGGCCAGAAGATGAGCGCGCCCAGCAGGCCCAGCACCTCGTTGAAGTAGGGGAACACCACGGCCAGCCCCGTCGTGCTCGCTACGTACGCCGTCCTGAAGCACAGCCGCTGCAGGTTCAGCCCGTACCTCGGCAGCCCCGGCACGATCCTGACGGCGTATGTCCTGTTCACGAACGCGCTCTCCGGGAACCTCGCCGCCAGCCACCGGTCAGCCACCGTGAATATCTGCTGGCTGAAAAACTGCACGATCTCCTCAGTTACGCCAAGTTCAGAACAGCTCTTCTGGTGTCTTCTTCGTTTAGAATTGACCGTCACGTACCTGATATCCGCCTAGGATGTGGAGCACGATGCAGGCGTTGGCGAAGTCGACGAGCCAGTAGGGCTCGTAGAAGCCGAAGCCGGTGAGGAGGTTCCCCGGCGCCGCGTTGCCGAAGGCGGCGTAGCCGAAGCATCCGACGCAGAGGTAGAAGAAGGCGGTGGCAACGACGGCGACCACGTTCCCCTTCCTCAACGTCTCCCCCTCGGGCGGCGACGACCGCAGCGTGTCCTGGATCTCCAGGAGCACGATGGTGTACGGGTACGCGAACGCGATGTCGCCCACCGCCTGCGCCACCCGCCAGACCTTCTGCGCCGTGGTGGCCATCGGGACGCCGGCGATGCTGCCCCTGATCGCGCCGTCTCCCACGGTCTTGGCGAGGCCCAGGCCCAGGCCGATGGTGGCGTAGGTGAAGGACATGGCGGCCGCCACGGCGGAGAGCCACGCCATGCTGTGGAAGTTGGGGATGAAAGACAGGACCACCTGCGCCGCGCCGAAGAGCAGCATGAACAGGTGCTGCTCGTCTGCGTCCGAGCCGCAGCGGGAGGCGCCGCGCCCGTGGCCGTGGTAGCAGTTGGACTTCTTGATCGCGCTGCCCACAGTGTGTCATGAACTCATGATCAGAAACAGCAAGGAAAAGATCGATAATAGCTTCTGAAACTGTTTTACCCGAGGCAGGTGGCGGTGGTGATGGTGTAGGCGACGCCGATGCCGTACAGGTAGAGGTACTGGAGGCTGCCGCAGACGTAGGTGTGTTTCCTGCCGAGGAGTGCTCGGACGGCGTCCATGTAGGTGTAGTTCCGCTGCGTCTTGCCCGACGACGACGACGACTCTTCTGATCCACTGGCAGCGACGGGGGACCTGTAGCAGTGAGAGAGGAGGACGGCGGACACGTAGGTGACCCCAGCGAAGCAGAGCACGGCGACGGGGCCGGCGACCCATCCGAGCTGCGCGACGCTCCAGGAGAGCGCCAGCACGCCCGCACCGATCACGCCGGTGATGATGTGCGCCATGCACGTCCATAGGTTCCCCGTGCGCGCCGCGCGGCCGTCGTCGTCCAGCTCCGGAGCGGCCGCGGCAGCGAGGTCTAAGGGCTGGCTACCTCGGTGCGACAGCGACATTGTTGGCGCGAGGTATAGGATTTTCCAGACTCAAAGACAGACAGAGTTCAGACTTCAGAGTTGAGTGGAGATTGGTGCAGTCAGACTATGAGACTTGATTGGCATTGGCCCGAGGTTTGGACAAACTGTCTCGATCGAAATAAGATGCTTGTCCCGTGTGACAGTCAGAACCCCGCCTCGGTTTATGCGCAAAACGCCACGATCGAGCTGCCGGCCTCTTTCATCGCCAAGGTTGAGGACAAATACTAGTACGGAGTACCATTTGTTCTTAAAGCGGATATTTGTCATTGACAATTTAACTATGGTACCCAGGGCCACAGCTATTTCCTACAGTCTTACTTGTCCGGAACAAATGTCCACTTCTCCATTTCTCTTTTTTTGATTGTTTTCTAATCAGCATAATTATTAGAAATATTTTGGCACATAAAATTTATCATAGTTTCATCACATAAATTTGCAAATATCGTAGTTGAAATTCGGATTAAAAACATTAACCATACAAAACACAAACAACGTACTAAAACAATCGCAAAACAGAACAACAAAGGTTCCAAACCATACCGCATAGTTCATGAACTAAACCTTGCACATTAAACGCCACCACTATTGGGTTGACGCCTCTAGATGGCATCGCAAGGTTTGTCACACCAAGCCTTCCTCTTCGAATCCATGAGGCTTGTGTTTCCACCAACATGACTCGGTTCTTCTCAGTGATCACATATAAGCAAATACACTTTACCTCTCATGTAAACCTACACTCTTATAATTGGCAAAAATAACTTTGGGAACCTAAGAAAATAGCCACATCAATAGCAAACTAACTAGCAGGAGGGAAATGCATTTTGGCACGTACGAGCATATGCTCCTGGTCTTTTCCATGAGTTTTGAGCACATTTTAAATTGATAAATAATTTTGACAAGAAATAATGTCGCACATACATCTCGACGTTTTATGTACTCGCAAAGTCTTTTAAATGAGCATTTTCCATTTTTCTCAAATTTTCATCTCTCCGTAGATCACATTTCTCACAAATAAACTGCCAGTTAAAAATATTTTTTTATTACCATTATACATACTTGGTTGTTTCTTCATTGCACAACTCTTGATGAAGCAATCACTGAACCTCTTGAGTATTGACAACATGGATGGACCAGACAATTAATCAATGCCAACCTTGATTTTCTTTAACTGACATGTCCACAAAAGGGGATGTTTTTGTCGATCACTATAAGATGCTGTTATTGTTGTTTGTACATGGTTTTGACAGGGTGCAAGCTCCAGTTACAATGCATAAATTTGGATTATACACATCACCATCATTGTATTCCCAACTAGTACAAGAGAACAGACTACTGGCAGAAAAAAAAACATACAATAGCATGAGATAATGTATGCTTAAGTTCTGCAGGTTCTATTTAAAAAGGTGTATGTTGACTCTTGCACTTGCACGTCTTGATCAGAAAAAGATGATCTTCGACGCGCAATGTATACTACCTCCATCCGAAAGCTGAAGACTTATATTATTTTTAGAAAGTTAAACTATGTCAAGTTCGACTAAGTTTTTATCAAAAATCATTAACATGTAAAATATAAATTAAAAATCATTAGATATATAATAAAATATATTTTTATATAGTATCTATAAAATATCATATTTATTGATAGATTCTTCTAAAATTTTGGTTAAATTTTACTTTGTTTAACTTTTCAAAAAATATATAAGCCTTAATCTTTGGAATGGAGGTGTTTTAGTGAAACACATGGTGACTCCTAGCTACTAGTACGACTCAGAAAGGACGTCCAAGATCTTTCTCAGTGTGAAGAAACATCGTGGTTTCAGTCTCTCGAGCATGACCTCTCTGTAACCCTCATTGAGTAATAAAATCAACATTTACCCGCAAAAAGAGAAGCAAGTGAGTAGCCGCGCTACTGCTCCCAACGCCTCATACTCCCTCATGTTTCCAAATTTCTTTGGCTCTTCTCTCGTCTTCTCCAGGGTGCATGTGAATGTTATGTGGCTTGCTTGAAGTATATACAATCTAGGGCTCTGAACATGCTGAACTGATGGGATACCGGAGCTTTCTACCCAAAGTTTTAAATAGCCGGCTATAGCCTTCATATAGCCCAAGCTTCCTAAAAGATGCAGCTAAGGGCAATGGCCTATCTATAGCATATAGCTGGCTATTTAAAACCATATTTCTACCTAGTCAGATGAAGACTGAGTGGTATATTTAAGGAGCAAAGCATTATTTTCACACGCAAGAGTGGGTGGAGAATTTAGGGTGTGTATGCCAGGCATATTTGGCCGTCGGCAAAACCTCCATTTCTTGCATGCACGTCCATTATTTAAAATAAGTATGCCGGTAATTATTAACAAAAAAATGTATGGTGGTACTTAATTGAATGTACAGTAAATAATTCTTAGCTCCTTAACTGTAACAAGCAAGTTTGACTATTAACTGCCAAGATAGTACACATCGTGTCACTCGCTTTGTTGCAGAGCTTTTTAGGAGACTCGATAGTGATTTCAGACTATTGGTGAACCATCAGAGCAATATCAAGAAAAGGGGAAAACAGCCAGAATTCTATAGAAACGCAATGGAGGACATCACATAATCTGTGATCAGGAAACGTCGTGGTATCTATGCATCGAAACTGTGATCAGGAAACGTCGTGGTATCTATTTTGTTTACTAGACACCAATCAATTAAGCAGCCTCATAAGTACTACACTAGTTAACACCCACCACCTAGGATATGATATTAGAAGCTGGCATCGTCAATATTTAGTGTTTTTTTGCAACATTTCTAGAGACTAGCTCATGCATGACAACATCCGCTGCTTGGCACAAAGTTGTCTCAAAAAGCACTACCACTGCCGTGAACCTTTTTTAAGTTAAGGCGTTGCCCTAATTAGTACATGAAACTTGACATGCTATTAGGGCATTTGATTTCGAGTTCAAGTCCTCGCATTCGTAATTTACTAAAAAATTGTTGGTAGACACCCTTCTTTTCACACGACCCCTGAAAATATGGCTGGGTTCTATTACCGATAACGGAGCGACAATAATAAGTTCTTACAAGCGATAAACTCTTATACCTGCTAGTGTTCCAGACGACATTAACAGGACAATGAAACAATAAACACATGGACTCATCAGCCTAAACGAAACAAACGGCCAACTGATGATCAACCAACCACATCTAAAGAAAGGGTAGCCTCCATCTTCTCCATCTCCCAAAAGCAAAACGTTCAGTAGAACTTCCAGCATTCCATGACGGATATAACATTCAACCACCAACATCATTCCTGGCTTGGACATCCTCATCTTCGATAGCAATGTCATCACGAAAAAGCATCACCCGTCAAGTGCGGCGACTGCTGACGAGTTGGCACCACATCTCGCAGTGCATTATTTTGCATAGTGTTGGCACCAGAAAAAAAAAGCCCCTTTTACTGCAGCTGCTAGCGTTCCATGCGGCATTAACAGGACAAAAAAAAACACAAAGCCTCATCAGCTAAGCGAAACAAACCCCCAACTGATGATCAAGCAACCAGAGCTAATAAAAGGGTAGCCTCCATCGTCTCCATCTCCAAAAGCAAAACATTAAGTAAACTTCTAGCATTCCATGATGGAAAATGATTAGAATCCCCTGGGGGCTCACGCGCGCTGCAACCTCCTGGTGCCTGGCCGTGCTATGGCTTCCATCGTGCGGACGTGCGTGGCTCGCCCGACGCCTCCTGCGGTCCTGCTCCTGCCCACTCATCTCAGACTTATCGTCTCACCCGACGGCTCTTGACCGCGCGCTGCTCCTCTCACCCACGGAGCATCGCCGCCGCCGCTCCTCTCCCTTGCTGAGCCCCGCTGCCGCTCCTGTACCTCGTCGAGCCCGGCCGCCTCTCCTCTCCCCCGCCAATCCCCGCCGTCGCTCCTCTCCCCGCCGAGCGCATCCGTCGCCATCGAGCGCGGGTGGCTGCTCTGCCGCCGGGGAGGGGATCACATCGCGGAGGCGGCCGACCTGCGGCACGCCGGCAGCGAGCGTGAGGATCTCCTCCAGGTGGGCATTGGAGGAGGTTGGCGGCGCGACCGCGAAGGGCTTGGCCCACAGCGCGACGGCGACGGTCTAGGACGAGGGCGAGCATAGAGCGAAGTGGTCGAGCGGGAGGGTGAGGTGGGGTAGCTATCCCGGCGTCAGCCGTCGCTGGAGACCGCAGCGGAGGCCCGAAACCACCAACGAGGTATCCTCGTGGTGCAGCCGGTGCATGCTCCTCCGATGAGATCTTCCACATCCTTGCTTCCCCGCCCTGCTCTCCATCCGCATCCTTCCCGTCGCACGTCGAGCTTTGCCGCCGCCTCCCTCGTGCGTTCGCCGCCTGCGGATATGGAGGTGCAGCTAGGGGCATGGCGTTCGATGGCCGGGCTCCGGTGATAGGCGCAACAGCTGATGTTGCTACCTTGGGCGATCAGGTTTGCTACCGGCGGAGGCTGGCATTGCTACCTTAGGTGTTCATAGTTGCTACCGCCTCTCTATGGATTTGAAGCCGTCTTCCAAGGAGGCCGTCGCCTGGTGCACCGGCTGGAAGAACCTGTTTACGCCCGACCTGCTTGCCGACGAACGCGTACTCGCGCGTATGGATGCCGTCGCCGACTTGGTCGATACTGAAGCCTAGAACCTCAAGTCCTCAACCGTCTTTGGTAGTAGCAGCTTTGTTGGTAGTCTGCATGCATCGGCTGTAATTTGTCTTCTGTAGATTTGCAGTTAATTACATTGAACAGGAAATCTATAGAAATTAGGCCGTGTGATACACGGAAATGGTGAATGGAACCCGGGTACGCGCGCACCCGTTTACGTAAAGTTCAAAATAATGCTATTTAAAAGTTTCAAAAAAATGTGAAGTAAAATTTTGCATGTATATACTATGTTGATACTTACTCGTGTGTGTTCCAAAAATACCATTGATGTGACCTACACAAAACGACAAAATGCAAATTCCTATTCCTGTGAATAGTACAATTCCTGTTCACTATTCTCATTTGGACATTTTGTCATTTTTATGCAGGCCACACACAATGGTATTTTTTCGTGAAAACTTACACGAGTAAGTATCAACATAATATGTACATGCAAAAATTTACTTCACATTTTTTTGAATTTTTTTAATAACATTTTTAAATTGAACAGGAAATCTATAAAACGTCCGGGTCGGTGTGATACAGATGTACTAATATTATAACTTGTGGCGGCAGTTGCTTCAATCGGCGGTGGCGGCTGCTGCTCCAATCGGCGTCGCGGCTGCTGCAGTAGGCGTCAGTGTACAGAGGTTGTCGGCGTATGCTACTTTGGGCGGCAGTGGCTGCTACACAGCCGGCGTTTTACTACAAGCGCCGACGAATATTGGTACAAGCGGCACCGGCTGTTGCTGCAAACGCCGGTGGCGGTTGCTACCGAGCGCCGCCATGATGCAAGGAGGCTGTCGAGACCAACGGCGGTGCTACCACAAGGCGGCGATGAAGCTACAAGTCCAGGAGGCACTGCTGCATGCGAGGGATTGTGGTGTTGCTGGCGCGGGCAGCGGCGCGGTCGGAGCGAGCAGCGTTCGGGCGACGGCTGCAAGACGGACTAGACATCGACGGTGTGCTGCAAGGTCGTGCGTTGCTGCCGACGGAGGCCGGCGTTGCTACCTTTAAGGGCCAGGCGTCGACGTGCTACAACCATGTTCCGGTCGATGACGCTGCTGTGTAGCCCAATTTTGGGATGCTACTAGTGGTTGTCACTGGTGCTATCAGCCGAGGGCGTCGATGCTACAAGTGATCGCTGCCGATGCTACCAGCGCCGTCTCCATCTCGCGCTCCTCTGCTTCGTTAGGAGTTTTGCTGCCTTAGTCCTGCGGCGTTGCTACCTGCGGAGGTCGTTTTTGCTTTTTTAAGGTGTCCGACATTTGCTACCGGCGGAGGGTGGAATTTTGCTACCATAGGCATAGGGCGTTGCTACTAGCAGCTTGTGGCGTTGCTGTCCTGGACGGACGGAGTTGCTGCAACCTCGGACGGCGTTGTTGCCGGCTGCAGGCGATGTCTCCGTTGATGTCTTAGAGGATTTGCAGCATATGAATAAAAATATTTGCTACAATTTATTTGCGGTTTTGCTACATCGGCGTAATATGTTTGCTACGTGGTCTCCGGCGAGCCCAGCCTTTTTATTTTGTTTTCTAAACGAACCGTTTTTTGCTTCAGTCATTTGCTGCCGGGGGTGATTTTTTGCTGCCGGAGATGTTTTTTTGCTACATGCAAATCTAACCGTCAAAATGGTTGATCCGACGGCTAAGGACCCGGGGGCTGGGGAATCAGATCCCCCGGGGGACGCCCAGCAGTTTCCTTCCATGATGGCTATAACATTCAACCATCAACATCATTCCTGACTTGGACATCCTCATCTTCCATAGCAATACATTTATATGATTTAGTGTATAGAAACATTCACGTCAGATAAATCTGCAACATCCTTTTAAGGACGGAAGGAGAGTACATGTTAGTATGTCCACAAAACTGAACCTCTTTGCTATGTATTGCGGTGTGCATGACCTATTACTTTACTTAGGTTAACAATACAGAAGACTCGTTCTTTGTCTTTCTTCCTTGCTTATTACCCGGCATCCTATGTTTCAAAATTTAAAATCGCTTCAAACTGGGTACCACCAGGATATATTGTTAACCAGTTGGCTACAAAGTGTGCCAAGATACTAAACGCTCAAGCATGTGTCAACCCTGCCTCTATCTGACGGGGTAGAACAACACTAGTTCCGTCTTCAGTTAGTGCTTTGCGCCTAAAGGGAAGAAGGAAGACATGGATGATCGATCCTTTTTCCCTTCCGTTACTTAAAGGGAAGAAGGAGAGAAGGCGTTGGCGATGACAGGATCTTCCCGCTTCGAGTACGGTTGCGAGCTTGGCTTGTGTAAAACTCCTTCTCGATATTGATCACCAGCTGTAAGGTTTGGCCAACAAATCTCTCCCCTTTAAAAATCCCTTGCTACTATCATGTCGAAGAGGAGTGCTGTCCGGCTGTACCGGCTTGCTCGACCTGGAATCTGTCCAGCTGGATGTGCAAACTCTGCAGACATACAGAGAAGATAACAACGAAGAGTTCTCGACTTCACCAACACGGTGCAAGCCAACTTTATAAGCATCCAAAACAATTTCGTGACTAGCCATACCAACTTTGAGCGCTTGTTCACAGCCAAGAAGAACGATAGATATTGCTCCACCAAAAGAGATACCGGCTTCACCGGCAGTGCCGCAAACAAGCAACTATCCGCATACCCCTCCCAACCGGTGGGAATTCAGAAAATTCAGTAAAGCAGCCAACACACATGTCAAGCCAATTGGTAATGGTATTCTGCATGATGCAACAGGAAGTGAACTGCAGATGGATGGAACACCCAAAATTCCATATCGACATCCCCACTTCAACCAAAATTTGCAAGAGACGGCTGGCCATCAAATGCACAAAGGGGACACCAATCTGATTGTGCAAATCATGACAGCCCAGCAATTTCAGGAGGTGGAAGGGCAAGGAAATGAAAACCAGTTTGACAATGCAAATTGAAGGCTGGCAGTAATGCAATAGAGGCAAAGGGGCAACTTGCAAACAGCCAGGCACAAGAAAGGGAATTCCTGCAGTGAAACCAGAAAAAATGAATATCCCTTCATTCGATGGTACTGATGTTGACTTAGGGATACAAAAAAGTTGAGCTTTACTTTGATTCAGCCAGAATCCCATTGGACAGAAGAACTGAAGTGGCAGTCACTTACTTGAAAGGTGATGCAATCCACTGGTTGTCTGGTTTTTTTTTTTTTTTTTTTTGAGAGTACGGCGTACCATGCAATCCACTGGTGGAGACGGACTATTGTGCTATAAATTTGCAATATGTGCAGAGGGACTTAGAGCATCTCCAGCCGCGTCCCCCAAACCGTCCCCCAAACCGCGTCGGATCGAGCGTTTGGGGGACGTGTTTTGTTCGTGCCGCGTTTGGGGACGTCGCTCCCCAGCCGCGTCCCCCAACGCCCCCCAATCAGAAATTCAAATAGATGCATTCAAAAGAGATCGTTCCCGCCGATTCGTCGCGATCAGAGTAGCGGCGATCGATCAAAGTACCGGGCGCGCGATCATATTACAGACCGGTGGTGCATGCAAATTAGAAGAAGGGGTAGGGGTTGGGCGACGGCGTCGTGTCCTGAGTCGACGCAGGCCCGTCGAGCACGACGACCTCGTCGCGATCTGCCTGTTCTGTGCATGGTGCGTCCGCTCCGTCGCCGACGCAGGGCCGACGCAGTGTAGCAAAGAAGACGCGTCGCCGCTTCGCTGCGCCGCCGCCGCCGCCGATGCCGCGCTGGCCGCCGCGTCCGCCGCCGCCATTTTGGCTTCGATGTCGTCGAGGATCTGGCCTTTGAAGAAGTTGTGCGCCGCTCGCGTCCGGGAGACATTCCCTCTGTCGACGCTTCTCGCAGGACATGTCGTCCCCGTTTCTTGAGCTCCAGCCTTCTCCTTGCCTCTTGAGCAGCTCGGCCCACCTTTGGTCGGTCTTTTTGTCGCGGGAGAGAAAGGTCGAGGAGACGTCGGCGAGGCATTTCGTGATCGACGCCGCGTCTTCTCGACGCGTCGGCCAAGGCGGCCTTGGCAGCCTTGTTGCCGAGGGACGCCCTGTCGGTTGCCACGGCGCCCGCATCAATGGCGTCCTTCCCCTTGGACATCGACAAGCGCGTCAGCCATTTCTCATTCATTTTGAGCTTGCCATAGCAATGCATGAGCACGAAAGACTTGTGACCTTCCGAGTTCCTCGCGTACAACTCCATGGCCTTATCGAACTAACCAAAGGAAGCAGAGTCATTTCATCGAACACAATGTAGGCGCTACGGATTATGGACGTACTCCATGGGCTCGCGTTGGTGGCGGCGATACACCCGGCCATTACGTGTTGTTGCTGGCGCGCCGCCTGAGCCTTCTTCTCCAGCTCCACCGCCTCCGTCCTTTCCGCTCCCGTCGATAGCTTCCGGCGCAGGCAATCTTGCTGCCATTCATCTTCGGTCATTCCTTCAGGCTTCTTCTGGCGCTTCCGCGGCTTCGCGAACGGCGCTTTCGCCCTTTCATCGCATTGCCCGCGGCTTCTTGGCCGCTTTCTTCGCCACCTTTTGGGGTCGCGCGCGCCATGGAATGGGAGAGGGTAGCGGGCGGGACGGCGGGAGGGAGAAGGAAATCGGCGGGATAGGAGAAATGAATCGGCGGGATATGTTTTGGGAGGCCTGTGCGCGGCGGTATAGGCGCGATTTGGCGGGAGCGGCGGGATTTGGCGGGAGTGTGAGACGACCTTCCCTGTGCGCCGACGCGTCGGCCCCGCCTCCTCGCCTCGCTGCTGTGTCCGCGTCCCCGAGCGTCCCCGTGGACGGGACGGGCTCGGGCGCCGGACTCGACGGGCCGCGCCGGACAAAAAGGGCTTTGGGGGACGCGCTGGAACGCTTTTGGTCCGGCGCGCCAATCCCTTAGGGTTTGGGACGCACGAGATGCTCTTAGTCAGGTCTCTAAGCCTGTCAGCATGTTTTGTCTCTTCCCTCCATCGATTTCTTCCTTTCCAGTTCACCCATTTGCATGAATGAGCCTCACACCGGATACAGTGCTACAAATTTGTACTGGGTGGAGAGAAAGTAAGGTCTCAGAGTCTGCCAGCATGTTGTGTCTCTTCCAGTACTCCGTCAAACGAGTTCTTCTCCCAGTTCACCCGTTCAGGCCAGGGAGGATGATCGTGTTGCTGATCAGAAAGTAGGAGAGTTCTCCCGTAGCTCAGCCAAGAGCCAATCAAAGAGTTTGCTCCCGTTGCCTGCTTAACACTGGTACTTTTACCACTGACATTTCAATAGCAGGATTAAGGATTTTGCAAAGCATTGTATCTTTGGGCGCCTAAGCAAACAGCCAAATCAGTAGCAAACTAACTAGCACACAGGATGAGAACTTTCGAGTTAGCCTCGTCAATTTAGTGTTGATTACATGGTGCCCAGGAATAAGATGTTGCAGCTAGGAGGGAAAAGATGCATACACGTGCTACTTCCATCTCCAAGATAGGTACACAAACCCGAAGACAACGACTCAGACAGAGCTGAATCCAGGATTTTGCGGCACCAATTATTATTGATGCAACATGGAGCAACCGAACAGAAAGGTTTCTCCCATAAAAGAATCAATCGCGCTATATACTGACTGATAGAAGGAAGCACTCTAACTGAAATATATCAAATTAAACCGTGAACCCATGTCAGAGAAACATAAGTGAATGCCCTTCTAACTCTAGATATGAATGAAGTATTACACTTGGTATTTCGCACATGGAATAGCATCAACTGTATCTTCTCGCCCTTCCATTGCTTCCCACCAGGGTAGGTTGGGATCAGTCTTTCGAAGAACTGCTGCTTGCGCCACCCTTCTTCCCGCCATATTTCTGGGAACCAGATGGAAAGAGACTATGATGAATGAAACAGTAAAGGATGAGGAGTTGAATAATATGCTATTCAACTACCCAGACAGGTATTCTCAAGAACCCATGATACCCCTAAGAATTGATCTTAGGCAGATGGCAAGCAGTGGACAAACATAACTGAACAGCACATACTAACCTGCTTCCCGATGTTGAATGGCACATATTTGTACTTGACCATATGCAGGATCTGGCGCTTCATCGTCAGGACAAAAAGTACAATCCAGTAGCAGAGAAGTATGGGCCAGAAGACAGGAACGTCGAATACAGAGAAGAAAGTCATCACAAAAGCTACCACAAAAGCTTTTGTGATTGCATACCTGAAATGTAAGCAAATAAATATTATGGATATATCAGGTGCTGTAAGAGGAATGTGCGAAATATGCAAAACAGAAAATAAAATATAAGCGCTGCATACATAGAGAAGCGCACAGTGCATGCTTTACCCAGATATGCTTGCTAGCAAAAGCAGTTTCTGACTTTCTATAAGAAAGCTTGCAGCTAATGGTAGTTTCACGGGATCACAATGGATGTGCTCAAATTTTATCGTCGTGGAACATTTAATAAACTCAACAATGTCACTAGGGGTGATGGAGTAATGAAAAGCTTAAAGAATCACTGAAAGTTCCTAACATTACAATACTACAAGTTCCAGCGACTTTGGAACACGTAAACTCAACAATGTCACTAGGGGTGATGGACTATCAATGAAAAGCTTAAAGAATCACTGAAATTTCCTAACATTACAATACTTCCTCCGATTCATATTACTTGCCACTAGTATGCATGTACCTAGAGCTAAAATATATCTAGATACATCTATATTAGTGGCAACTAATATGGATCAGAGGGAGTACTGCAAGTTCCAGCTACTTCAATTAATTCAGATAGACATAATAAAACCCGTTTGAGCCTAACCAAAATAAGAAAATCTCAATTTGATCAGACAACGAATATATGTGGGTAATATGGTACAGTGATTTATTCAGGTAACTCAACTGCAGTCAGAGAGACAAGTGACACTAGCAACAGGATTCATGAGTTTTAGATTGCTGGTGAACAAGTCGAGAGAAAGATGAAGTCTATAATGATTATAATCTGTTGGAGATACGTTTGGGGTAGCATCCATACTCCATCTGGTTTCTATGACGATAAAAGCAGCAACCAGACAACCAAACAAGGGAGCGTGTTTCTTATTTCCAGATGTCAATGTTTCCATCATGCACAAAGTTTCAACAGTAGGTTAGACAAAAAAAAAAGGACAAAACTCACACCTACGATACCAGTTACCGCAAAGCAACAGTTACAGTAACAAGTAAATAAGCATAAGATGCACATCGTTCCCCGACAATAGATGGATGTTTTACGAGATGTTTTACCAACACAAGTTCATGAACTTTGGCGTGCCAAAAATTACCTTCATATCATGCAAGGAAACAAGCCAAGGTGTGTAGACCATACATGAACAGTCAGCAAGGTAGCAGCAGAGAGCAAGAAGGAGCAAAGGCTTTAAGAAGTTAAATTAGAATGCAACACACTTCACCAGTGGTTGTGATTGACAAGGACGTGTAACTAACTAACTTGCAGTCTGAGTTAGAACCAGCTGAGCTTAAGTCTGAAATACCACAAGTTTGTGATCCATGGACTGTACCAGTGGTGACAAGCTCTACACTTGCATTTGTACTCAACACATGTACACCTGTTTTGGTAGATCAACAATACCAAGATCAAAAATGCCACAGTTGGTTTGACAGGTGTAAAAAGATGGTCATTTATTCACTAGATATAGAGATATAATGAGGCGTAGTTGACTAATACTAGTTGAATGATTAGTCGCAGAAAGAGATTATTCGGTTCACCCAAACTAATCTGCCCCGTGTGAGCTAGGATCGCGGCGGCGATCTGCGCGAGGCAAGGCTGAAGTAGGGAGATCACGGCCGGTAGATATGGAGAAGCACATGGGTCCGCAGATCTGGGAGATCTGAGCAGAGATCTGGGGAAGGGGAGGGTAGGGCGTACCAGAACTTGAACTCCGGGAGGCGCCTGATGAAGGGCTTGAACTCGTCTGATCCTCGGGTGGGCAGCGCGGGCCCGTCCTGCGCGGCGGAGGGGTCGAGCTCGGGGTCGACCATGGGGGAGAGGAATCCGATGAGGAGGTTGAGGAGGTAGATCCCGAGGCCGTAGCTGACGATGTAGAAGCCGTGGACCATGTAGACCCTGAGGGCGTAGATCGCGGCGACGGCGAGGGTGCCGACCCAGCGGCCGGTGGCGTGCGGGGTGGAGCGGTCGAGGTAGTACTGGAACGCCCGCGACGCGTCGCTCCGCCACTTGGCCGCGGCGGCCGCGGCCGCGCCGCCGCCTCCGCCGCCGGCGGAGTCGCCGGAGTCCATGGCGGGGGTGGGGAGGGGAGGTGGGGAACCCTAGCCGAGCTGGGGTGGGGAGAGGAGGCGACGACCTGGCTCTCCGATGTGGTGGTGGTGGCTCGGGCTCGGGAGGACTCTACTTCGCGTGCGTGCGTGCGTCCGCAGAGGTTAACCGTTGGGGCTGGGTTTTGGGGGAACAATGGCATATACCGCGCCGCGCTGACGATTCTCCTGCTTATTAACGTGTACTCTGGATTGGTTGACAATACTACTGTAGTTTTTTTTGCTAATAAGTTGTGGCCAGTCTTGAATCTTGATGGCTTTGGACTATTTGTTGGGTGGTTATGCAAGTCAGGTTTTAGTGATTGCAGCAAATATTTGGTGCTAGTTTTGGTTTGTTTACATAACTCTATTGGTTTTCATCTTTATTGACTCTACTAAATCTTCAGCAAAATTCGAGAACTAACTTAATACTACCTCCTATCCATAATAATTGTCAGGGCTTTAGTTGAGTAGTAAACATCAGTATATGCCCTTTCCGTAGGGAGTGGCGTTTTGGCACCTGGGAGCATATGCTCCCGGTTTTTAAACTTCATTTTAAATGCATTTTTAAAATGTTGAAAAATTTGAACACAAAATTTAGTAGATACATCTCGAAATTCTACACGTTCACAAAGTGGTTCCACAGAAAACCGACATTTTGAGTGTCATCTGTAAAAAAGACAAATTTTTCTGTAAAAAATGGTTGTGTATGAGACGTTTTGTTTATCTTTTTCGCACAAGTCACAAAAAATGTCGTTTTTTCGCAAGACTTGGTCTGCGCACGTAAAATGTTGATACGTAAGCAAGAAATTTTTTGTTCGAATTTTTTGAATATTTCAAAATATTTTTCCGGTGGCAGGAGCATATGCTCCCATGTTCCGAATTGAATTTCCGCTTTCCGTAGCCCTACACAGGTCAAAAGAAAGATTCATCATAAAACCGTCTAGTCCTCATGTGAGATGCGGAAGAAACTTTTGGTGAACCTGCTCATGATGAATACAACTGTAGTCCAAGACAAAAGTCCCAATATCGCATGAAAATATCTTATGAGGGTCAATGGATTATATCTTACTTAACGGTATAACTAGCATTTGGCTTAGCAAACACAATCACCTTCGTGTATGAGTCATAAGAATGTTAGCAAACACAATCATCTCTAATCCAATATTATCAACAACATTGTTAACGAATGTTGCTCTCGCCATATCAAGGCGGCATGGGCCACCATGCTCTCCGTAGGGGTAGAGGCTAGAGTAAACACTAGCGGTGCTTAAAAGAAATGTTGTGCTAGTTTGTAGCAATCGCACGGACATGTAACTAGTAAAGTCAAAATTTGGTGACTTTTACAAGATTTGGTGTTTGTTAGGTTCTTTACAGAACTTCGTTTGTTTTTGTCTATTCAGCAAAATTTGACAACAATTTCATAGAAAACAATAACACTTTACGCTAAGTCTCTGAGACACATATTGTTCTTTTGTAAAGGATATCCAAATTTTGTGACTGTGATAAATTGATAGTTCTACGTATTTACTTCAGGATTTAGATAGCCCCTCTAATCTGTAAAGTACTTACATGTTTCTTATTATGCCAATACCATTTGAACCAGATGTATGTATTCTGATTAGATCTTATTATATGGTTACAACTACGGTGATCATTGTCTACTACCTCCATCCCAAGACTTAAGGCTTATTTATTTTTTGAAAAGTCAAACCAGGTATAATTTGATCAAACTTCTAGAAAATTTTATCAGAAAATATGACATTTTGTAGATACCATATGAAATTATATTTCATTATCTATCTAATGATATTGACTTTGTATTTTACATGATAATAATTTTTGATAAAAACTTGGTAAACTTGACATAGTTTGACTTTCTATAATAATATAAGCATTAGGCCTTGGGATAGAGATACTAGTATTTTCCACTCGGCGTAAGTGTGCCAGACAAATGTACTAAATAATTTTGTTATTCCTATAAGATAATGCCCAAGTTCTGGTAACAAATACTTTTGGACGCTTGATCTGAAACTCGCGGATAGTTATGGGAGGATTTTTTTCTTAAAATTTTAGTTGCACAAATAACTTCTGGCAACTTTTTTAGACTCTTGGCCACAGACACATCACGCATCTACAAATATTAGTGGCAACCTATCTCCCTTTAAGTATCAAATTGTATAGAAAAAATTTTCTGGGATGGTGTTTTGGCACCCGGGAGCGTATGCTCCCGGTTTTTTAATTTTCTTTTTAATGCAATTTTGAAATGTTGAAAAACTTCGACACAAAATTTAATGTGTGCATCTCGAAATTCTAGACGGTTAAAAAGTCATTCCACGAAAATAGACACTTTTTTGTCATGTGTAAAAAAGATGGATTTTGGTTTTTAAAAAATTTGTCTACGTGACGTTTTTTTATCTTTTTTATGCAAGTCACAAAAATATCGGTTTTTCGCGAAACTTGATGTGGGCACATAGAATGTCGATACGTAAGCTCGAAAATTTCCGTCTAGAATTTTTTGAAATTTTAAAATGTTTTTTCCTGTGGCAAGAGTATATGCTCCCATGCGCCGAATTGAATTTCCCACTTTTCTTATCATTTTAAAAGGGGGATGGCTACCTCAGAAGTTCTAAACGAAGGGACGTTCCAGCATAAATCTTGTTTTCTATTGTCGGCCTCTCCTCTACTCCACCTTTCCAGTTGCATCGTCACTCAATGTACTTCACCGTCTTTCATACCCACCCACTGAATGTTTAACATCATGAAGTTAATAGTTAGAAAGTGTCATTTCATTATCAAACTCTCTCGATATAGAATGTCATAGCGCGCAATGCACTCCATCTATAACCATGTGTTGATCTAATAGATGTGTTATCTCATTGTCTGCTTTGTAGGGTTGGGTGGTAGAGTAAGAGATGCGATAAGAGAGCCATGGAAGATGTTGGGGAGGGGGGGTTGGGGAACCCTAGCCGAGCTGGGGCAGGGGAGAGGAGGCGACGACCTAGCTCTCCGATGTGGTGGTGGTGGCTCGGGATCGGGAGGACTGTACTTCGCGTGCGTGCGTCCGCAGAGGTTAACCGTTGGGGCTGGGTTTTGGGGGCACAATGGCATATACCGCGCCGCGCTGATGATTCTCCTGCTTATTAACGTGTGTGGATTGGTTTAACACTAGTAGTTTTTGGCTAAGTTGTGTCTAGTCCTAAATCTTGATGGCTTTGGACTATTTGTTTGGTGGTTATACAAGTCAAATAATGTTATGCTAGTTTGCAACAATCGCACCAACATACAGCTAGTAAAGTCAAAATTTGGTGACTCTTACAAGATTTGGTGTTTGTTTGGTTTCTTTACAGAATTCCGTTTGTTTCTGTCTCTAGCAAAATTTGATGACAATTTCATAAAAAAAATTACCCTATACTCTCATACAAATATTGTCCTTTTGTAAAGGATATCCAAATTTTGTGACTGCGCTAAATTGGTACTTCTATGCCTTCACTTCAGGATTTAGATACCCCTCTAATATGTAAAGTGCTTACATGTTTCTTATCATGCCAATACCATCTGAACCAGATGTATATATTCTTATTATATTTTATTATATGGTTACAACTACGGTGATGATTGTGTACTACCTCAATCCCAAGGCTTAAGGCTTATTTATATTTTCAAAAGTCAAACTAGGTACTGTTTGATTAAACTTTTTGAACAATCTATCAACAAATGTGACATCTTGTAGATACCATATAAAATTAAATTAAACTTTTCTAATGATATTGATTTTTTAATTTTTTCATGATAATGATTGTTTATAAAATTTTGGTTAAACTTCACATAAGTTGACTATTGAAAAAAAAAAGCCTTAAGCCTTGCGATGATGGTAGTATTTTGCAAGGGCGTAAGTGTGCTAGACTAATGTACTAAATATTTTTTGTTATTCCCATAAGATAATGCCCAAGTTTTGGTAACAAATACTTTCGGACGCTTGAACTGAACTTCGCGGCTAGTTATGTGAGGATATTTTTTCTTAAAAATTTAATTGCACAAATAAATTTTATAGACTCCTGGCCCCATAAACACATCACACATGTACAAATATTAATGGCAAACTCTCTCCCTTTAAGTATCAACTTGTATAAAAAACATTTTTGGGGATGGTTTTTTGGCATCCAGGAGCATATTCTCCCGACTTTTAAATATCCTTCTAAATACACTTTTGAAATGTTGTAAAATTTGGACATAAAAGTTAATGTGTGCATCTCGAAATTCTACGCGGTCAAAAAGTCGTTCCACGAAAAAACGACACTTTTTGTGTCATGTTTAAAAAATACGGATTTTGGTTTTCTAAAAAGTTGTCTATGTGGCGTTTCTTTTGTCTTTTTATGCAAGTCACAGAAAATTTTGGTTTTTCATGAAACTTGATGTGGGCACATAGAATGTCAAATTATCGATACATAATCTCAGAAAATTTCGTTCGGAAATTTTGATATTTTCAAATGTTTTTTCCTTTGGTAGGAGAATATGCTCCCATGTGCCGAATTGTATTTCCCACTTTTTTCTTATCATTTCAAAATGGGGATGGCTAGCTCACAAGTTCTAAATCTAGGGACGTTCCAGCATAAATCTTGTTTTGCATTATCGCCCTCTCCTCTACTCCACCTTCCCAGTTGCATCGTCACTCAATGCACTTCACCGTCTTTCATACCCACCCACTGAATGTTTCACATCATGAAGTTAATATTTAGAAAGTGTCCTCTCATTATCAAACTCTCTCTATATAGAATGTCATAGCACCCAATGCACTCCCTCTATAACCATGTGTTGATCTAATAGATGTGTTATCTCATCGTCAACTTTGTAGGGTGGGGAGGTAGAGTAAGAGATGCGATAAGAGAGCCATGGAAGATGTTGAGTGCTAGTGACTCTTCTTCAATAATTTTGTCTACATTTGCCTACTTCTTATGTCCCTGTCTTTGAGGAAAGAGTGTTGAAGTATCTACATAATTCCACAAACAAATGGCCAATAAAAATTATATAAGCAGTAAGGAACCATGATAGTTGTTCTGCCATGCTTTAAGGATTCCTATGTGGCTAGTATAGACGAGAAAAAAAGCGACCATCAAAGAACGTTGACAAACTCTAGAGTTACGTAGAACAACTCTGAAATATCCATCTTTAACCCCGGCAATAGCATCTCAGTATTCTTCCATGCACCACGTAAAGAATTCAGAAAATATCAAATATGAACAAGCTTGAATAACCACTAAGGTTGTGAATAGGTGCATGAGACACCCACCACAAGGGGTTAGATTGTTAAATACGCACTTAGACTGGCCAAGGAAAATCTCAAGCCAATCGATGACATGGCGAAGCAGAAGAAAGCAATCCATTACTGGCTCCTCAACATTAGCCAGAAAGGCAGTATTGGGGTGGAGTGGAAGTTGTTCAAACTACACCGCCTCCACCTTTAAAGACTTCGACCGGGATGTACATAAAAAAGTAAAGCGAAAAAATACTACACACCATGGATGCCATGAATTTAAGATAGGGAAAAAAAGGAAAAGCACTTCATGTTTCTCTATCCCTAGAATTTTGGGAGAATGACTCATATAACATTAACATTGTAGTTTCAGTGGAGTCCACGTAGACAATTCTTTGGAATTCTTTTGCTCCAAACAGTCTTGCGCTGATATTTTTTCTTCCTCAGGAGTTTGGATCCTGTCTCAGTGTCTCTCTTTTTTGGTGGAGCTAAACTGGGCCTAAATGGGCCCGTATTGACGTACCAGGGAGCTCCTACCGTATGGACTGTCCATTCTCCGTCGTATTTTTAAGCCACTCGTGCTTATTTGCTGCCATCAGGCCTCATCTTTGTATGGGCCAGGCTGGCTAGTACGTCGCCGATCAAACAGCAGTTGCTTACATGTCCTGTACTTTTTGTCCATTACTTCCCAAAGATCGATCGTGTACGTGTGTAGCCGGTTAAACCCTGGAGCCAACAGCCTAGCTTGGACATGGCGAATGGTAGACAAAGCAACCTTTTTTTAGTCCCACATCGGGGAGCCGGTGGAATGGGACCTGCTTCATAAGAGCGGCCGGCAGAACAAGCGTTGTGCCCGAATGGAGGCACGCCCACCACACGAGGCAACTCGTGACGTGGCGGTGGCATGTGCGATATGCACATTTAGCAGAAACAAAATCAAGATTGATCAAAACTGCCACCGTGTGATGACACTAGCGCATGACAGATGCGCTTGGCTATCTGAAACCATTTTTGGGCTTCTCTTTCTTAACCCCCTCTCATCAGGTCAGCAAAAGGATGCATAGTACTGCTTCTGACCTCGTGTAGTCCTGTACTCCTGTGTGCGAACTGAAACCCAGCGTGCAATTTCCGAAATATCCTAAACAATAGAATTCATCATCTCCACCGCCGGTTTCATTTTATAATGATTTTTTTGGCATGTGTCCATCTTCTATCTGAAGGGGAAAAAAACGTGATCTCTTTTCCCGTTCGAAAGTAGTTTTTGTACCAATATATATTTTTAAGTTGGAATAATAACTCATCGTATTTATCCTTCAACCAAAAATATTATATTATCAGATGGTTCCAGTTCTTGTCGCATATTTCATTATTCTATTTACCAACTATATATGGGATGCATTCCGTTAAGTTTATTATTTGCTAGGGATTTTGGATATCCATAAAAATAGATAAATTCAAAAGTAACTACATAACATAAGCGCCGTTTGACAATCCAAAAGTAAGTCACATATTTACAAACAAAATAAGAAAAGGAAAGACCTTCATATATCCTAAATGGACACAATAATGTACATTAATATATATTATCAGACATATGAAAAAGTATTTAAAAAAAGTCTTGTTCCATAAAATAAAGTAAATTATGTGGAAAAAACTTGGTAGAATAATTCCAAAAATAAAAATAAGATAGAAATAGAAAAGAAAAGAAAATTATTATAAAATAAAAAATATAGTAAATAAAGGGAAAAAGCTTATTGGGCCGTTCCAACTATATATGGGATATATTCCATTAAGTTTATTATTTGATATGGATTTTTGATACTATAAAAATAGCTAAATAAAAACTTTAACCCACCTTTTGGTTGTCTTATAATAGAAAGGAAAAAATGGAAGGTAAAACACATGATAATATGTTTGATAATATTCAAAAATAACTACATATAAGCCATTTGACAATCCAAAAGGAAGTCACGTATTTACGAACAAAATAAAAAATGAAGGAACTTCATATATCCCGAAAGAGCATATTTATGTATATTAATATAAATAATCATAGATGTGAAAATGTATTTAAAAATATTATTGTGCCATAAAATAAAGTAAAATGTGTGGAAGCATCTTAGTAGAAGAATATAAAAAATTATTCCAGACATACAAAAATAAAATAAAAAACTAAAATAGAAAAAACTATAACAAATAAATGAAAACCCTTATTGGGTTGGCCCATAGAATTTGGGGGTGTGTGGATGGTCAGTAGAGCATGCTCTACGAGGCAAATAGGATCCATCTTCTTTTTGTGCGTAAACAGTTTCTTTTAGGGAAAGCAACACATTGGAAATACCAACTTCGTGTTTGCTCGATTGCGCCTACCATCGTAGCAAGTGAAATAAAAACTAATCCATGTATTGTGTCACGGGATGGGTCGATATTCTGACAAATAGGTAAAATTAAATAATAAGTACTCTACAAAAATAACAAATACAAAACTACATGATCATGTACGTTAATCACAAAATATAGAATATTCCCGTAGATTGTCAAACGGTTCTATACCTGGCCATGCGCAGCCCGGCCCGATCGGCCCGGCCCAGCCCGAAATTCCCGGGCCAAGCCCGACCTGACCATGCATTCTAGAGCAGATAATAAGGTTGCCAGAATCTATATCTATACCTAATAATAAAGGAGCTAAGGTTTCTGCCAAAAAGTTTCGTCAACGCTTTTTTTTGGACCTTTTGCCCTCCCACCAAATCACATAATACTGCATATGCCACCGTTTAATTCTTCTTTTTATCTGCGGAACCGCCAAGGTCCTGCCACCGAACCGGCGCGTCTTCCCCGCTCGGCAGCGTGCGACGCCGTGACGCTCCAGCCGCGCGACGCGGCACGTCGGCGTCTCGCAGGAGCGTCGCCGTCGAGCAGCTCCAGACGCGCGAGACGCCGCCCGTAACCTGCTCCAGCCCGTGCGACGCGGCACCGTCGGCGTCAGGAGCAGCCCGTCGCCGTCGCGCAGCTCCAGGACGCGCGAGACGCGGCCCGTAACCTGCTCCAGCCCGCGCGACGCGGCACCGTCGGCGTCTGCAGGAGCAGCGCCGTCGCCGTCGAGCAGCTCCAGGACGCGCGAGACGCCGGCCCGTAACCTGCTCCAGCCCGTGCGACGCGGCACCGTCGGCGTCTGCAGGAGCAGCGCCGTCGCCGTCGCGCAGCTCCAGGACGCGCGAGACGCCGGCCCGTAACCTGCTCCAGCCCGCGCGACGCGGCACCGTCGGCGTCTGCAGGAGCAGCGCCGTCGCCGTCGAGCAGCTCCAGGACGCGCGAGACGCCGGCCCGTAACCTCCCCGCGAGCGCACAGGTTAGCTCCGTCCGAGGCGAAACCATTCCTTCCTCTTCTTCTCTCCCAGGCAGAACGTCGGTCTCCGGACGAATAGATGCGCGCGCCTCCCGCCGTCGGCGAGCCTCCGGCTAGGCCCCTGCTGCGAGCAACCCCTCTGCGCGCCCACATCTGCGCAAGAATCGGTAGAGAAAAGTGGAACCCGGTAGCTTCATCCCGCGCAGCAGCCACGCCCACCTCCGCGCAAGAATCAGCAGAGAAAAGTGAAACCGGCACCGCCGGACCTGGCGAAGGGATTCGAGCTGAAGTGGCAGGGAATCAGGCGCGTCGTGTGCTCTACTAGCGGCGCTTGGGGAAAGAACTGAGGACTTCCTCTTCCTCTGTCCCTCCCGGCCAATCTGCGCAGCTCTATCTCCACAGTCCTAGCCGGGCCCGCCCTGGCCGCACCCCTCTGTCCGCCGTCGACAAGGCCTCCGTGCTCCAAGAGCGTCTCTCCACCATCCAAGGCTCGCTCGGGAACGCACAATCCAAGGCCACGCCCGAGGCCGGCGCAAGGATGAGGCTAACGCGCATCGCTTCCTGCTATCCTGGTCAAAATAAGGCCACCGCTGGGCTTTTTTGTTTAAAATATTGCGACTCACGCACAGACAATTTGTGTCAATAGTCCCACCTCGCTAGCATATACAGATTTCCACCGGTTTATATGCCTTAATTTTCAGGTTATGACAAGCTGACTTGGAACACAAAAACATCAGCAAATATGGAGCGCGAGAATTGAAAGCTGCCTGGATTAAAGGGAGGGAATTAAACGAAGGAAAGTATCCCGTCCGGAGAATTTGCGAAAGGAGGAAATTAAAGAAATGCGGATTAAAGGAGGAAATTAAAGAAATGGGATCCCGGCACGACCGTGGTGGCAGGAGAAGAATGGACGAGGAGTCCTCGGAGGAGGCGGCTTGGTGCGGCTGGCTTCTATCAGAGTGTATTGGCGGGCGTGGGGGATCGATCCTAGAGTCTGGTCACGGGCGTGCTGGAGCGTGTTTGGCGGCGTATTTAGAGGAGTCGAGAATTTCTTTTTAAATTATTTTTCCTAAAACCAGAAACTAAAATTTACCGTCACTAAAATCTGGTCCTACTATTTTAGGGTTATTTCTTTTTAAATTATTTTTCCTAAAACCACAAACTAAAATTTACCCTCACTAAAATCTGATTAGGAACGGAAATAACTTGGTTCGTTGAATTATCCTTTAAGCGTGCACTTCATGTCAGTTCGCTGTAGGCATGCCTCAAATTGTGCTATCACCAGTGGAGGGGCTGTGACTTCTGCAGCGAATTCCAAACGACGGTGACAGGTCGCCGGTATCTTAGGCCATGGGCTTGGCCCAGCTACGCTCAAGTATGGTCATCTCGACTTGGTTTGTCCAACATGCGAGGTTCTTCTTCAACACCGGTGCGGTGGCGTCCGCTGTCTCCGATGCCCCAAGTGGTTTCGCCCCGCCCCCTCCCCTCCCGCGGCCTTTGAAACGAATGCACCTAGCAGCAGAGCACAAGGAATCGATCGTGTTTCGCAGACCAACAAGATTTATTTTGGGGTGCAATTTTTAAAAAACAAGGACATGTGTGTACATATTTGTGATCCGCTTAGGACTTTCTATAAAATTGTGCCAACCATCTTTTTAATATAGTTTCCAGGTCCTTCGAAGCCTTTTATCGTTTAAAAAATCATTACCAGTCTACGGTATTACAAGACGGTGCAGCGAGAGGGTCGCAAGTTAATCTTAAAATAACATATTTCATTGTTGATTCACTAGAGTGTTCGAGACTTTTTTTCCTCCCGGTGCAACGCACGGGCACTTTTGCTAGTCTAATAATAAAGGAGCTAAGGTTTCTGCCAAAATTTTCGTCAACGCTTTTTATTGGACGGATTTACCCTCCCACCAAACCGCATAATACAGCACAGTGCCATTACATAACGGTTCGTGTTATTTTTTCCCCATCCCGAAAGAACCCACCGTGCATTCTACTCTGTAGATCGCTTGGCGGAGGCTAGGGGTAGCTGGAGTTGAGGCGGGTTGCGGGATGAAGCGAGGCCGCCAAGCTGCGCCCCTGCCGGCGACCGTCCTCGCCTCATCCGCTCCGCGGCCGAAATGATACGCCCGCGCCCGCGGTCAGAGGCCGAGAAGACCCGCCGCTGGCGACCATCCCCGTCTTATCTGTTAGTTTGATCTCCAGTACGACCCAACGGTCGTACGACCTGATCTCGCGCCCTGATCGGGGGCGCCCAACCCGTATGGTTGGTGGGCCCCCGTCGCCAGCGCCATATAAAAGAGGTGGGGGCCGGGGCACGGACGTCAAGGTTCGTCCGCTGCCGTCCTCCCCACCGACACACCAAACCCTAGACCATCCGATCTGGTGAGGCGCTGTAGCGGCGGGAAGCACCACCGACATCGCCGCCACTCTTCCGTCGCCGCCATGGCGAGCTCCTCGACGACGAAGACCGACGGTATGCACCCTGTTGTTCCCCTCTAGTGTTCATCCCGGTTAGGCTAGATGCAATTACTCACTAGATGCAACAGCTAGAGGTCCTAGAAATCTAACAATGGTATCAGAGCATGTCTAGTTCGTTCATCTAGTTGAGGTAGATCTCGTACCGGGATAGAATCAAAGAACAATTAAAACAGAAAGCTCTAGTTTGTAAACCCTAACCCTAGATCGGTTCCATACCGAGTAGTAGCATGATATAGAAAAGAAAGAAGGGGACAGAGAAAGGGAGGCGGCATCCATGCCGGCCTCCACCTACCGGCGAACTCCGGGAAGGGCCGTCCGCCTCCGCAGAGGCGCCGTGCCAGGGCACCGCGGCTAGTCCGCTCGGCAGCGGCGCGCTCACCCGCAAGGGGAACGCGCGCACCGGCGAGAGGACCGGCTACGGCGCCGCAATCTCCCCGCGCGACGGCCCGTCTCGGCGGCCACCGTCGTCTCCCTCGTCTGGCTCGCGCCGCCGCAGTCGGATGTGTGAGAGAGGAACAGAGGGGGGAGAGTGAGGGTTAGGGTTTCAGGGGCGGCTAACGACCCCGTTTTGTTCGACCGAGAGCGGCGCGCGGCCGTCCGATCGAATCCGACGGTCAGTTTTTCCAGAAGCCGTTTCGGGCCAGAGAGAGGAGAGAAGAGGCCGTGGGCCGGTGCTGGGCGCGGCCCATGCAGCGGCGCGACTTGTTTTCTGCCCGTGCGCGTTTTGTTGCCTTTAACAGAGCATCAGAGAAGAGCCCATCTGGGCTGGTTGGCCTGTTATGTCTGTTTTTTGTTTCCAGTAAATTTTTTTCTGTTTTAATTTTCTGGAAATAGTTTAGTAATAAGAATAAATGTGAGATATGAATTTTTTCCTGTGGGTTAAAGTTCGAAAATTAAGTTAAGTTTCCGCTGTGTTAGTTAAGTTGAAGTCATATTTTATTGTTTCCTAATTTAATTGGAACCAACGGGAAAATTGAATTAGGAAATGAGAGTTAATTTTGAGTATGACGATTTTATTTAATGACCAACGTCGTTAATAAAATTGTATTCCGCAAGATTCAGAGTCATCATTATTGGTTCTATTTCTGCCCAACGGTGATGTAGAATTAATATTGAGAAGTGTCATGTTTTAATTTGACCAACGTTGAATTAACTCATTTTGATGGAAATTTTGTTTCAGGAAATCCTATGAGTTTTATCTCGGCTATTGAGCCCCTCAATGGAGGGAACTATGGCTCGTGGCGAGAGAAGGTTGAGATGGGGCTTGCTTTGCTTGACCTTGACTTGGCACTGATAGAGGCTTGTCCCATAGAACCTAAGGACCCCGTGAGGGGCGACAAAGAAAGTGAAGATGACTTCAACAAAAGGGTTCTTGACCATGGACCAAAAAGAATGAAGTACGATCTTGATCGTGCTAAGTGGGACTCGTCCAACAGAAAGTGCTTGATGGTGATCAAGAGCTCCATTTTGGAGGCTATAAGGGGAGCAATCCCACAGTGTGACACCGCCAGTGAGTACCTGAAAAAGGTAGAGAGTCAGTTCACTGGGTCTTCCAAGGCCTATGCTAGCACTCTCATAAGAAAGCTTGTCACTACCAAGTACACTGGTGGTGGAGTAAGGGATCACATATTGAGGATGAGCCATATGTCTTCCAAGCTCAAGTCCATGGAGATGGAGCTTCCAGAACAGTTCGTCATCCATCTGATCTTTGCCTCACTCCCAAAAGAATTTGAGACTTTTGCTGTGAACTACAATGCACAGCCAGAAAAGTGGGCCATTGAGAAGATGATTGCCATGTGTGTGCAAGAAGAAGAGAGGATCAAGGGGCAATCTGGTGATTCTGTCAATTACCTAAGCCCAACCAAGAAGAGGAACTTTCAGAGTTTTCAGAGTTCCAAGCCACAAGGGAAACCTCAGTGGAATCCTCCTCCGCCTAAGCCGCATGGCAAGGCTCAAGATCACCAGCCGCATGAAGAGGTGGCCAAGGACACTTGCAAGTGGTGCAAGGAAAAGGGCCACTACCAGAAAGACTGTGTGGCATTCCTGAAACATCTGTGCAAGAAAGGTGAGGATTTAATTACATTTGTAGATGAATCCTTATTTTTAAGTTATGCAAAATCTACTTGGTGGATTGACTCAGGTGCAACTGTTCATGTTGCAAATTCATTACAGGGATTCCGTATGAGACAGACCCTGCAAAGAGGAGAAAGATGCATTAAAGTAGCAAACGGCGTCCAAGCTGAAGTCGAAGCCATTGGAGATCTCCCATTAGTATTAGCCAATGGCTTTGTACTTTTATTAGTAGATGTGCTTTATGTACCCTCTTTGCATCGGAACTTAATAAGTGTATCGCGCTTAGATGATGATGGTTTTGCTTGCCATTTTGGTGATGGTCAATGTAAGATCAAGTTTAATAATGAGATTGTTGGTCTTGCCTTCAGACAAGACAAGCTTTATTTATTGTCACTTTGTGATGAGAATGTGAATGTTTTAAGCGCTGATAAAGAGAATGTCTCTACATCCCTGAATGAAAATAATAAGCGGAAGAGAATTGATGAAGTCTCTTCGAAATTATGGCACTGTCGTTTAGGCCATATTTCGAGGGGGAGAATAGAACGCTTAGTAAAAGAATCAATCCTTCCGCCTATGGAATTTTCGAATTTAGAACAATGCATCGATTGCATTAAAGGAAAGTATGTAAAGAACATAAAGAAGGGCGCCAAAAGAAGCACAGGAGATTTAGAAATATTTCATACGGATATATGCGGTCCGTTTCCTGTGAGATCTGTGGATGGCTATGATTCCTTCATAACATTCACGGATGATTATTCGCGTTATGGTTATATTTATCCAATTAAAGAGCGTTCAGAAGCATTGGATAAATTCAAGATATTTAAGGCTGAAGTAGAAAATCAGCATAGCATAAAGATTAAAATAGTAAGGTCTGACCGTGGTGGGGAGTACTACGGTCGGCACACCCCATATGGCCAAGTTCCTGGACCTTTTGCAAGGTTCCTACAGGAACATGGCATAGTTGCCCAGTATTCTACACCGGGCGAGCCTCAGCAGAATGGAGTAGCTGAAAGACGAAACCGTACCCTGATGGATATGGTGAGAAGCATGTTAAGTTACTCCACTTTACCGGTTAGTTTGTGGATGGAGGCGTTAAAAACCGCTATTCACATACTTAATCGAGTTCCTAGTAAGTCGGTGTCTAAAACACCATATGAATTGTGGACTAGTCGAGAACCTTCACTCAATTATTTGCGAGTGTGGGGCTGTCCAGCTGAGGCTAAACTCTTTAACCCGAACATTGGGAAATTAGATCCTAAGACAGTAAGTTGCCATTTTATTGGCTATCCAGACAAGTCGAAAGGTTATCGTTTCTATTGTCCAGACAGACTCACTAAGTTTGTAGAAACGAGACACGCTGTGTTTCTGGAGGATGAGATGATCAGGGGGAGCACGGTATCCCGAGAAATCAACCTTGAGGAGAAGCGGGTGTATGCACCCACTCCGATGATCCAGGAACCATTTTTCTCGATACCTGCTGCTGCACCGACACAGGACGATGTCATTGCGACACCTGTTGTTAGTTCTCCTGTGGCAACAATGAATGAAAATAGAGAGAATGTTACCACACATGAGGAAGAGCTGCAACAGCCCCACATAGAAAGTGCGCCAGACATTGAGAACCTTAGAAGGTCTCAAAGAGCAAGAAAGCCAGCTATTCCTGACGATTTTGAGATCTATGTCAGTGAAGCAGTTCAAATGGAGGGTGATCCCACCACATTTGAAGAAGCCTCAAGAAGTGCTCATTCATCGAAGTGGATTGAGGCCATGGTTGATGAAATGAGATCAATGAGTAGCAACAAAGTCTGGGATTTAGAAGAAATTCCTAAAGGAGCCAAAATAGTAGGCTGTAAATGGGTCTACAAAACAAAGTGTGACTCTAGAGGGAATGTTGAAAGATATAAAGCACGACTTGTTGCGAAAGGTTTCACTCAAAGAGAAGGAATAGATTATAATGAGACATTTTCTCCGGTCTCATGTAAGGATTCTTTTAGAATTATAATGGCTTTAGTGGCACACTATGATTTAGAGTTGCATCAAATGGATGTAAAGACGGCCTTCTTAAATGGAGACTTGGAGGAAAATGTTTACATGGCACAACCCAAGGGTTTTGTCGTGGAAGGAAAAGAACATATGGGATGCCGTCTGAAGAAATCCATTTATGGATTAAAACAAGCCTCCAGGCAATGGTACTTGAAGTTCCATGAGACAATTAAAAGTTTTGGGTTTAATGAGAATAGAGAGGACAATTGCGTATATGCAAAGTTTAAGAAAGGGAAATTCATTTTCCTTATCCTATATGTGGATGACATTCTGCTTGCTAGTAGTGATGTTAGTCTACTATTGGAGACGAAGAAGTTCTTGTCCTCGAACTTCGATATGAAAGATCTTGGTGAAGCTTCATTCGTTCTAGGAATTGAAATTCACCGAGATAGACAAAGAGGGGTTTTAGGATTATCGCAAAAGGCATACTTAGAGAAAGTTCTAAAGAAGTATGGTATGCATGCGAGTAATTCCACGCCTGCTCCTATAGTCAAGGGCGATAGATTTGGGGATTTTCAATCTCCCAGGAACCAATATGAGATCGATCAGATGAAAGCGGTTCCATATGCTTCAGCTGTCGGAAGCCTAATGTATGCTCAAGTATGTACGCGCCCAGACTTAGCTTTTGTTACCGGGGTACTTGGAAGATTCCAAAGTAATCCAGGAATAGATCACTGGAAAATGGTGAAGAAGGCATTGCGTTATGCGCAAGGCACGAAAGGCCTCATGCTAACATATAGAAGAACTGATTCCCTTGAGATAGAAGGGTATTCAGATGCAGACTTTGCGGGAGATGTAGATGACAGAAAATCCACATCAGGTTATGTATTCACTCTCGCAGGTGGAGCTATATCGTGGAAAAGCTTCAAGCAATCTATCACGGCACCGTCCACGATGGTTGCTGAGTATGTAGCATGTTATGAGGCATCGGGGCAGGCAAACTGGTTAAAGAAATTTATACCCGGGTTGAGAGTGGTAGACAGCATTCAAAGACCACTTAGAATGTACTGCGACAATGAGCCAGCAGTATTTTATGCTCACAACAATAAGTCAAGTGATGCTGGCAAGCACATTGACATCAAGTATTATGTTGTGAAAGATAGAATCCAGGATCATACCATAAGTTTAGAGCATATAAGCACAAAGAGAATGCTCGCGGATCCGCTTACGAAAGGCTTACCACCCAGTGTGTTCAGAGAACACGTAGCCGGCATGGGTTTACGGGAAAGCCTATGATACCTGGATATTAAGGGCCTAGAGGAAGAATCTATTTTAAAATGGAAAGGTGTGTAGTAGCTATTGAATCTGATGGCGCGTAACTGGCCATCATGACGAGACATGCTCTATATGCTAATCTGTGATGAAATGGGTACCAAGAAAAGTTTAAGTCTAAGATTAAGATTAAAGTAAGATGAGATCAAGGGGGAGAATGTTAGTTTGATCTCCAGTACGACCCAACGGTCGTACGACCTGATCTCGCGCCCTGATCGGGGGCGCCCAACCCGTATGGTTGGTGGGCCCCCGTCGCCAGCGCCATATAAAAGAGGTGGGGGCCGGGGCACGGACGTCAAGGTTCGTCCGCTGCCGTCCTCCCCACCGACACACCAAACCCTAGACCATCCGATCTGGTGAGGCGCTGTAGCGGCGGGAAGCACCACCGACATCGCCGCCACTCTTCCGTCGCCGCCATGGCGAGCTCCTCGACGACGAAGACCGACGGTATGCACCCTGTTGTTCCCCTCTAGTGTTCATCCCGGTTAGGCTAGATGCAATTACTCACTAGATGCAACAGCTAGAGGTCCTAGAAATCTAACATTATCCACTGCCTGGATCCGCGCGTTGAAGGAGAGGGTGGGGCGCTGCCGGGATCCGCGTGAGCAAGGAACGATTCGCCGCTGCCCAGATCCGCGTGATGCAGGGCTCTACGGGACGCTGCCGGAGCTAACGGATGTAGGAGAGGGCGGATTGTCGCCGGGAGGCCTACTGGTGTTGCTCGGCGGCGACCGCGACTACTGTCTTGGTCAAAGTCTCCAGATCGAGGCTCGATCTGCTGCCTCCCTGACATTCGGGAGCGCATGCTGCGGGGCGTGATGTCTCGCCGGAGCTCGTGCGGGCAGGTCGGAGGGCGGCGTCGGCAGCTTCAGCAAGGGGCTCAGCATATACTACTCGCTGATGCAGTGAGACTGCTCACGCATCCCGCGCGGCCGGCGGCGCGCCCACCCTTGCACACCGCTCGGCTGGCGGCAGCCCCGCCATTTCCTTCATGATAACAGTGTGCTCGCGGCTGGGATCTTGCGAGCAGATAATGTTGAGCGGAGGGGCTGCGTTGACTCCTAGCTGGGCCTCCGCTAGGCTTGCTCAGCCAGGCCTCTTGGTTGGCTCGTCCATTGGAGTTTACCCTTTATTTTTACAAAACATAGTTAAATTTAGAGCATCTCCAGTCGCGTCCCTCAAAAAGCGTCCAAGATAACGATTTCAAAGACGCATCTGACAAAAAGAAAAAATCAGACAAAAAGCTTGCACCTGACGCATGATGCTGGAAAAGAGCCAGTGTGAGCGGCTGGGAGCGAGCAGATAATGTTGAGCGGAGGGGCTGCGTTGACTCCTAGCTGGGCCTCCGCTAGGCTTGCTCAGCCAGGCCTCTTGGTTGGCTCGTACATTGGAGTTTACCCTTTATTTTTACAAAACATACTGTAGTTAAATTTAGTCCCACCTTGCTTTGTAACACCAAAATTTACCTGTTTATATACATTAGCAAGTGTCTGCCAACCAGCGACTTGGGAATCGCAGCAGAACTGAAAGAAATCGTGGGCACAGCGGAAAGAAATCGTGGGCTTTGCATGGTGTTCCTAATTGAAAGGAGTAGAAAACAGCAAAAACGTGGACCTCTGACTTGTATTGATTGCTTCCCAGATATGTTTGAGATTCTTGTGGGTGAACGGAAGGGAAAATAAAACGACAAAAAGGCCTCCCAACAGGGGCGGAGCTGGCCCGACGTCGACCCTGATGCACCTAAGTGCATTTTACATGCTACATGGTGATACACAGGCTTATTTCTTAGCATTACAAAGAAAAATAATTTCTACCCTGATGCATGTGCATCATGGTGAACCTACGTAGCTTCGCCCCTGCTCCCAAGTACTTTCTCTGTCTTAAAGATAAGTGTCTTAATTTTTTCAGGTATAAACATATCTATAATCAAAACATTTCTAGATACATTTCAATATATCTAAACTAAAACGACAAACCAAGTGTGATGTTACCGGCCTAGCTCCAAAAATTACTCATGACCTAGTATTATGGCGGCTTTGGCGGAAAAAAGACAATAAAGTGCAGCCTTAAACTTTTCTCCCGGTGCAACGCACGGGCAATTTTCCTAGTCTATACCTAATAATAAAGGAGCTAAGGTTTCTGCCAAAATTTTCGTCAACGCTTTTTGTTGGACCGTTTTGCCCTCCCACCAAAACGCATAATACACAGAATTGCCATATACCGGTTCGGCTGTTTTGATTGCCATATACCGGTTCGGCTGTTTTGTTTCGGACCGGTTTCTTTCGTCTCTCTTCGTATGGGTGGCTTCCTCCATCGCTCAGCCCCGCTTGCGCCATACTGGGCCACGCAACAGCACTGCTGGGCCACAACGCCAGAATTTCTTCTACTACATATGACGCAAACTTTCTACAAAATACAGAATCAGCAAAACTCCTGACCTCCGGCATGAGCTAACGCAAAGCATATGAGTTTTTACCTACCTACATTAGTCCCACCTCGATCTCTTTTACCGATTCCCACCGATTTATATAGGTACTGGCTAGGATTGTTAACAAGCCGCGTTGGGAAACAACACAAGAGACCAAGATTCAATGATAAAGGAGAAATTGCACGCTGGCCATCTGATGGATCAGACGAATTTGGAAAGAGAAATATACAAAAGGTGTGGAACACGATGGGATCGAGGAGGCTTTAGAATCGGTCCCAGCGCCGCCGGCTCGACGAGTCCTGACTGAAGGTGCCGCCTCCACGTCGGCCGGAATTGTTACGTGGAAGGTATACGAGGGACGGACGTGTCCATGGCGAGCGCGGGGCAGCTCCCCCGCGGCACGAACACGCGATGATGCGGTCCCCGGCGACACCTGCAGAGGAGGCGCGGCGCTGGAGGCTCGCACCCGCGGCGGCGAGCATGAGACTACCCTTGCGGAGGCGGTCACCAGCACAACACAACAGGGAGCGGCGGAACTTGAGCCAACGAGGTCGGGGACGGTCGCGGCGGAGCAGCCCTGGGCGGCAGCGAGAGAGACGCTGCGGGGCGCCTCGAGGAGGCGGAGTGGGGCACCCGGCCACGGGGAGCGGCTTCGAGCGTCTCCTGGCGTCGGGAGGGAGAACAGAGCGAGCGAGGCAGCAGAGGTGGTGGAAGGGTCGACCCACGAAAACAAGAAGGCGAGGGGGTTTTCTGGAAAAGTGGCCGGCGGCGGGGGTGGGAAAGAAAGAATGCCAGGGAGGCTCTAGGGTTTCTCCACCGGTTGGGCTGTGGGCTTGGTGGGCTCGATGGCCGGAAGTTGGGCCGCTGGCTGGGCCACTTGGCCTGGCTGCATGGTTTTCCTTTTTTTAGTATACAAAACAATTTTCTGTTTTTATTTCCTGGTTGTTTTAAATCTATTTCAAAAATAGTTTTAGGAACAAAAAAATACCAGAAAATGTAGTTTTAGTTTGGGGATAAAGAGGGAATAATTTTGGTAATAAAATAATGTTTTAATAAATAATTTTGCTCTGCGGTATTGTAAATCGAATCGGTGCAACGAGAGCCTTGCAAGTTAATCTTCTCCGTTGATTCACAAGAGTGTTTGAGCTTTTTTCCCGATGCAACGCACGGGCATTTTTGCTAGTTAGAACAAAATGAAATCTACCAGCAACAAATTATTAATGCCATTCATATTTTGTTTTAAATGTGACTACAAATTTCACAAACCGTTCGAGTGAAAGTAAAATTATTCCTCTTTTGACATTACAAAACATATTTATGAAGCGCAAAGTGTTTGGTTATTTGAAAAACTATATGACTTCAAATATTGGGCATCATATTTTTGAATATAGAGCTGTATTTTTTTTTCAAATATCTTAAGAGGAAAACATCTTCCGATGGACCAAGGATTCAAACACAATATTTAATATCATATGGACCAAAGGCGTGAGAGCATGTCGGTCAGCCTTGTTAAAATTTTCATTTTCTTTAACACTATAGATGTGGTTGTGGGTTAGTTCAGCTCATGTCTTCACAACTCCATCGGACATATTAATGAAAACAAATGAATCAACAACATAGGATTTTCATAAAGCATGTTCCATAATTATTTTTTATTATTTCTTAGCAATATAATCATATATAATATAATGGTTAAATTTACATCATTACAACTTTATTCATGCTTACAAAATTATATATTTGCCATGAAGAGTATAGATACAAGGTGTAACTATATGTATAGCAGAAAATAAACATTAAACCCTTTCGATACTAAATATGGCGCCCTCACATTTGCGAGGGCCGTTGTGCTGATTTATACACCTACGATATCAAAATAAAAAATACATTTGGCTCAACAAGAAATAGTATTTTCCGTTCATTATTGCATCTTGCTTTCTCATGAATGTGATAAACATTTATACCATTTCTTGTTTGGTCAAGATGTTTGCCGGTGAAAGGGACTGTCATGTAAACGTCTAATTCATTTTTTTAATTGAGAATTTTGATTGTACAATATTTATACCATTTCTTCCTAGGAGTGCATCAACACACACTTTCATGTTCTAGTACAGGGTTCAACTAGTGTACAAATATAGATATACGCTATGCACGGTATATAACAGGCGTAACGGATGGGCCACAAGTGGGGCTGTAGTGTGGGTCGGGGTCGGTGTGGGTAGAGTGCGACAACTATAAGAGCATCTCCACTCGTCTCCCCGACTAGGCCCCCGAACGACGTTTTTTCCATCCGGATGGCGAAATTCGGCCCAGTCGCGCCCCCGGTTCCTCGATTTTGTCCGGATTTGGGCCTAAATTCATCCGGCGATCCCACGCCATCCCCGGCCCCTCGGGGAGCTCTCGGGCTCCGACGAAACAAAAGCGCGCGAAACGGCGAGGAAACTTCCCGCGCGTCGGTGGCCCCAACTTGTCGGCGAGAGACACCGGTCGTCGTCCTCATCGCATCGTCTTCCGCGCGCTGTAAAAGCTTGCCGCCGGTCAGCATTCGCCGGCCGCGTAGCTTCCACGCGGCGAGTTAATGCCGTCGCATCGTCATCCGCGCACGCATCGTCTTCCACGCGACATTAATCGCCGGCGCTCGCCGCGCTCGCCGCGCCTATTTAAGGCCACTCCGCTCGCCGCGACGCCCCTGCTCCACTCTTCCTCCATTCTCCCTCCACTCACCGTCCACCTCCAACGAAGATGACGTTCTCCGACGACGACGGCGCAGCCTCCAATGGCTTCCCCCGCCGGTCGCTCCGCCGTGGGAGGGGCACCTCCTCCACCAGGCGGGGTACCCCTGCCCGCCGGACACGAGGCCTCCCGGCGGCGGGTGGCGGCTAAGCCGTGGCGGCGTACCAATCCCGCCGCCGCCTCGGGCGACGTCCTCGACGCCGCCATCGAGGAGGCGCGGCTCACGATGACGGACGAGAGCGCGCCGACCCGCGCCACCACCCCGAGAACTACGCGCGGTGGAACTCATACTTCCTCCGGCGGTGGGAGCGGGAGCTGGCGGCCTACGACGGCCCGCCGCCTCCGCCTGCGCGCAACAACGCCGCGGGACAACGACGGTGGTGGAGCGCGCCGGATAGGACGCTGGCGAACGTCCTCGAGCACATCGAGGGCGGAAACTTCCCGGTGCTCACGATGCCCCCTGCATCGAGGGCGTCGGCGAGCCGGCCGGGGAACGTCTGGCAGCCACGGCGCATGGCTGCCAGCTCGCCGTCTTCCGGATCGGCGCCGAGGCCGTCCTGGCGCCGGTGAAAAGGAGGCGACGTCTCCATCGACGCCGCGCGCGCGTCAAGAAGGAGCCGGCGTCTCCACCACCGACCAGAGAGGCAGCGGCGCCCTCGTCATCCGCGAGCCCTCCTCCCCGCAGCGTTGGCGGAAGAGGAAGCCGGCGAAGGAGGACGTCGCTGCCGCCGCCAACGCCGCTGCAAACAAGCTCGCCGAGGAGGAGGCAAAGCGCGCGGAGGAAGCGGCCGTTGCGGAGTGATACGTCTCCAACGTATCGATAATTTCTTATGTTCCATGCCACTTTATTGATGATACCTACATGTTTTATGCACATTATATGTCGTATTTATGTTTGGAACTAACCTATTAACAAGATGCCGAAGTGCCAGTTCCTGTTTTCTGCTGTTCAGAAATCCTAGTAACGAAATATTCTCGGAATTGGACGAAATCAACGCCAGGTTCCTATTTTTCCACGAAGCTTCAACACCCGGAAGGACCAGAGGGGGCCACAGCCCACCAGGAGGGTGGCCGGCGGGGCCCGCCGCCTTACCCCCTCGCCGCCTCTTCGACCCTCTGCGCCGCCTCTTCGCCTATATAAAGCCCCCGCATCGAAACCCTTAGAAAAGTCACGATACGCGAAACCTTCCGAGCCGCCACCATCGCGAAGCCAAGATCGGGGGACAGGAGTCTCTGTTCCGGCACCCGCCGAGCGGGGAAGTGCCCCGGAAGGCTTCTCCATCGACACCGCTGCCATCTCCACCGCCATCTTCATCACCGCTGCTGCTCCCATGAAGAGGGAGTAGTTCTCCATCGAGGCTCGGGGCTGTACCGGTAGCTATGTGGTTAATCTCTCTCCTATGTACCTCAATACAATGATCTCATGAGCTGCTTTACATGATTGAGATTCATATGAGTTTTGTATCACTACTATCTATGTGCTACTCTAGTGATGTGTTATTAAAGTAGTTCTATTCCTCCTGCATGTGTGCAAAGGTGACAGTGCGTGCACCGTGTTAGTACTTGGTTTATGCTATGATCATGATCTCTTGTAGATTGCGAAGTTAACTATTGCTATGATAATATTGATGTGATCTATTCCTCCTACATATGCATGAAGGTGACAGTGTGCATGCTATGCTAGTACTTGGTTTAGTCGTTTTGATCTATCTTACACTTAAGGTTACTTAAACATGAGCATTATTGTGGAGCTTGTTAACTCCGGCATTGAGGGTTCGTGTAATCCTACGCAATGTGTTCATCATCCAACAAGAGTGTAGAGTATGCATTTATCTATTCTGTTATGTGATCAATGTTGAGAGTGTCCACTAGTGAAAGTGTAATCCCTAGGCCTTGTCCCTAAATACTGCTGAGTTACTACTGCTTGTTTACTGTTTTACTGTGTTACTACTGCTGCAATACTACCACCATCAACTACACGCCAGCAAGCTATTTTCCGGCACCATTGCTACTGTTCATATATATATTCATACCACCTGTATTTCACTATCTCTTCGCCGAACTAGTGCACCTATTAGGTGTGTTGGGGACACAAGAGACTTCTTGCTTTGTGGTTGCAGGGTTGCATGAGAGGGATATCTTTGACCTCTTCCTCCCTGAGTTCGATAAACCTTGGGTGATCCACTTAAGGGAAACTTGCTGCTGTTCTACAAACCTCTGCACTTGGAGGCCCAACACTGTCTACAGAAAGGAGGGGGAACGTAGACATCAAGCTACTTTTCTGGCGCCGTTGTGGGAGGAAAGGTAAAAGGTACTCACACTCCGGATCTCGGCTACTAAGCTATTTTCCGGCGCCATTGTAAGTACTCGAAGCTATTTCCTTTAGACTCTGCAATTGCGACATTTGGTTTCTTGTTTACACTAGTTAGGCATAATGGAAAACAACAAAAATATGAGAGATCTTTATGAACTTTATCTTGAATTAGGACATGATGTGTTTGAAGAGAGAATTAAAAAACCCATGGAACTATATATGCATGATAATGGGAATGTTATTAGTATGAATGCTTTGAACACCATTGTTGCTAATGCTATGGAAAATTCTAAGCTTGGGGAAGCCGGCTTTGATGAGCATGATATTTTTAGTCCCCCAAGCATTGAGGAGAAAATTTACTTTGATGATACTTTGCCTCCTATTTATGATGATTATAATGATAGTAGTCTTTTGTTACCACCTGTTATGGAGGATAAATTTGATTATGATTACAATATACCTCCTATATTTGATAGCTACTTTGTTGAATTTGCTCCCACTACAATTAATAAGAATGACTATGCTTATGTTGGGAGTAGTAATTATTTTATGCATAAGACTCATGATAAGAATGCTTTATGTGATAGTTATATTGTTGAGTTTGCTCATGATGCTACTGAAAGTTATTATGAGAGAGGAAAATATGGTTGTAGAAATTTTCATGTTACTAAAACACCTCTCTATGTGCTGAAATTTTTGAAGCTACACTTGTTTTATCTTCCTATGCTTGTTACTTTGCTCTTCATGAACTTGTTTATTTACAAGATTCCTATGCATAGGAAGCATGTTAGACTTAAATGTGTTTTGAATTTGCCTCTTGATGCTCTCTTTTGCCTCAAATACTATTTCTTGCGAGTGCATCATTAAAACTGCTGAGCCCATCTTAATGGCTATAAAGAAAGAACTTCTTGGGAGATAACCCATGTGTTTTTTTACTACAGTACTTTGTTTTATATTTGAGTCTTGGAAGTTTTTTACTACTGTAGCAACCTCTCCTTATCATGTTTTTGTGCCAAGTAAAGTTTCTATGTCAAAGTTGATGTTATATTTGGGATCGCTGCGCAGAAACAGCATTGCTGTCTGTCACGAATCTGGGCATAATTCTCTGTAGAAAATTCGAAAAAATCTGCCAATTTACGAGCGTGATCCTCAGATATGTACGCAACTTTCATTAGTTTTGAGTTTTTCCATTTGAGCAAGTCTGGTGCCATTTATAAATTCGTCTTTACGGACTGTTCTGTTTTTGACAGATTCTGCCTTTTATTTCACATTGCCGCTTTTGTTAAGTTGAATGAGTTTCTTTGTTCCATTAACTTTCAGAAGTTTTGTGCAATGTCCAGAAGTGTTAAGAATGATTGTGTCACCTCTGAACATGTGAATTTTGATTATGCACTAACCCTCTAATGAGTTTGCTTGAAGTTTGGTGTGAAGGAAGTTTTCAAGGGTCAATAGAAGAGGGTGATATAATGTGATCGAGAAGAGTGAAAGGTCTAAGCTTGGGGATGCCCCGGTGGTTCATCCCTGCATATTTCAAGAAGACTCAAGCATCTAAGCTTGGGGATGCCCAAGGCATCCCCTTCTTCATCGACAACTTATCAGGTTTCTTCTAGTGAAACTATATTTTTATTCCATCACATCCTATGTATTTTACTTGGAGCGTCTGTGTGCTTTTATTTTTGTTTTTGTTTTGTTATCTTAGTTCTCTGAATAAGCTCATCCTTGTGTGGGAGAGACACGCTCCGTTGATTCGTATGAACACATGTGTTCTTAGCTCATAATATTCATGGCGAAGTTTCTTCTTCGTTAAATTGTTATATGGTTGGAATTGGAAAATGCTACATGTAGTAATTCTAAACTGTCTTGGATAATGTGATACTTGGCAATTGTCGTGCTCATGTTTAAGCTCTTGCATCATATGCTTTGCACCCATTAATGAAGAAATACATAGAGCTTGCTAAAATTTGATTTGCATATTTGGTCTCTCTAAGGTCTAGATAATATCTAGTATTGAGTTTTGAACAACAAGGAAGACGGTGTAGAGTCTTATAATGTTTACAATATGTCTTTTATGTGAGTTTTGTTGCACCGGTTCATCCTTATGTTTGTTTCAAATAAACCTTGCTAGCTTAAGCCTTGTATCGAGAGGGAATACTTCTCATGCATCCAAAATCCTTGAGCCAACCACTATGCCATTTGTGTCCACCATACCTACCTACTACATGGTATTTCTCCGCCATTCCAAAGTAAATTGCTTGAGTGCTACCTTTAAAAAATTCAAAATTTATCACCTCTTATTTGTGTCAATGTTTTATAGCTCATGAGGAAGTATGTGGTGTTTTATCTTTCGATCTTGTCATTTACTTTTGACAGACTTTCACAATGGACTAGTGGCTTCATCCGCTTATCCAATAATTTTGCAAAAAGAGCTGGCAATGAGGTTCCCAGCCTCAATTAATTAACTTGCATTAATAATTCTCTTCACATGTTTTGCTCTGATTTATCAGTAAGCAACTTAAATTTGCAAATAGACACTCCTCCATGGTATGTGAATGTTGGAAGGCACCCGAGGATTCGGTTAGCCATGGCTTGTGTAAGCAAAAGGTTGGGAGGAGTGTCATCCATAAATAAAGAAAAACTAAACTAAAGTACATGTGTAAACAAAAGAGAAGAGGGATGATCTACCTTGCTGGTAGAGATAACGTCCTTCATGGGAGCCGCTCTTGAAAGTCTGGTTGATGAGGTAGTTAGAGTACCCGCTACCATTCGTTGACAACAACAAACACCTCTCAAAACTTTACTTTTATGCTCTCTTTATGTTTTCAAAATAAAAGCTCTAGCACAAATACAGCAATCGATGCTTTCCTCTGCGAAGGACCATTCTTTTACTTTTATTGTTGAGTCAGTTTACCTATCTCTCTCCACCTCAAGAAGCAAACACTTGTGTGAACTGCATTGATTCTTACATACTTGCTTATTGCATTTGTTATATTACTCTATGTTGACAACTATCCATGAGATATACATGTTATAAGTTGAAAGCAACCGCTGAAACTTAATCTTCCATTGTGTTGCTTCAACACCTCTACTTTGATTTATTGCTTTATGAGTTAACTTTTATGCAAGACTTATTGATGCTTGTCTTGGAATACTATTCATGAAAAGTCTTTGCTTTATGATTCAGTTGTTTACTCATGTCATTACCTTTGTTTTGATCGCTGCATTCATTACATATGTTTACAAATAGTATGATCAAGATTATGATGGCATGTCACTTCAGAAATTATCTTTGTTATCGTTTTACCTGCTCGACGAGCAGAACTAAGCTTGGGGATGCTGATACGTCTCCAACGTATCGATAATTTCTTATGTTCCATGCCACTTTATTGATGATACCTACATGTTTTATGCACATTATATGTCGTATTTATGCGTTTGGAACTAACCTATTAACAAGATGCCGAAGTGCCAGTTTTCTGCTGTTTTTGGTTTCAGAAATCCTAGTAACGAAATATTCTCGGAATTGGACGAAATCAACGCCCAGGTTCCTATTTTTCCACGAAGCTTCCAACACCCGGAAGGACGTAGGGGGCCACAGCCCAGAGGGTGGGCGCGCGCCTAGGGTTGGCCCGCGCCGCCCCCCTCGCCGCCTCTTCGACCCTCCTGCGCCGCCTTTCGCCTATATAAAGCCCCATCGAAAACCCTTACGGAGAAAAGTCACGATACGCGAAACCTTCCGAGCCGCCACCATCGCGAAGCCAAGATCCGGGGGACAGGAGTCTCTGTTCCGCAGGAGCGGGGAAGTGCCCCCGGAAGGCTTCTCCATCGACACCGCTGCCATCTCCACCGCCATCTTCATCACCGCTGCTGCTCCCATGAAGAGGGAGTAGTTCTCCATCGAGGCTCGGGGCTGTACCGGTAGCTATGTGGTTAATCTCTCTCCTATGTACCTCAATACAATGATCTCATGAGCTGCTTTACATGATTGAGATTCATATGAGTTTTGTATCACTACTATCTATGTGCTACTCTAGTGATGTGTTATTAAAGTAGTTCTATTCCTCCTGCATGTGTGCAAAGGTGACAGTGCGTGCACCGTGTTAGTACTTGGTTTATGCTATGATCATGATCTCTTGTAGATTGCGAAGCTATGCTAATATTGATGTGATCTATTCCTCCTACATATGCATGAAGGTGACAGTGTGCATGCTATGCTAGTACTTGGTTTAGTCGTTTTGATCTATCTTACACTTAAGGTTACTTAAACATGAGCATTATTGTGGAGCTTGTTAACTCCGGCATTGAGGGTTCGTGTAATCCTACGCAATGTGTTCATCATCCAACAAGAGTGTAGAGTATGCATTTATCTATTCTGTTATGTGATCAATGTTGAGAGTGTCCACTAGTGAAAGTGTAATCCCTAGGCCTTGTCCCTAAATACTGCTGAGTTACTACTGCTTGTTTACTGTTTTACTGTGTTACTACTCTGCAATACTACCACCATCAACTACACGCCAGCAAGCTATTTTCTGGCACCATTGCTACTGTTCATATATATATTCATACCACCTGTATTTCACTATCTCTTCGCCGAACTAGTGCACCTATTAGGTGTGTTGGGGACACAAGAGACTTCTTGCTTTGTGGTTGCAGGGTTGCATGAGAGGGATATCTTTGACCTCTTCCTCCCCGAGTTCGATAAACCTTGGGTGATCCACTTAAGGGAAACTTGCTGCTGTTCTACAAACCTCGCACTTGGAGGCCCAACACTGTCTACAGGAAAGGAGGAACGAGACATCAAGCTACTTTTCGGCGCCGTTGTCGGGAGGAAAGGTAAAAGGTACTCACACTCCGGATCTCGGCTACTAAGCTATTTTCCGGCGCCATTGTAAGTACTCGAAGCTATTTTAGACTCTGCAATTGCGACATTTGGTTTCTTGTTTACACTAGTTAGGCATAATGGAAAACAACAAAAATATGAGAGATCTTTATGAACTTTATCTTGAATTAGGACATGATGTGTTTGAAGAGAGAATTAAAAACCCATGGAACTATATATGCATGATAATGGGAATGTTATTAGTATGAATGCTTTGAACACCATTGTTGCTAATGCTATGGAAAATTCTAAGCTTGGGGAAGCTGGCTTTGATGAGCATGATATTTTTAGTCCCCCAAGCATTGAGGAGAAAATTTACTTTGATGATACTTTGCCTCCTATTTATGATGATTATAATGATAGTAGTCTTTTGTTACCACCTGTTATGGAGGATAAATTTGATTATGATTACAATATACCTCCTATATTTGATAGCTACTTTGTTGAATTTGCTCCCACTACAATTAATAAGAATGACTATGCTTATGTTGGGAGTAGTAATTATTTTATGCATAAGACTCATGATAAGAATGCTTTATGTGATAGTTATATTGTTGAGTTTGCTCATGATGCTACTGAAAGTTATTATGAGAGAGGAAAATATGGTTGTAGAAATTTTCATGTTACTAAAACACCTCTCTATGTGCTGAAATTTTTGAAGCTACACTTGTTTTATCTTCCTATGCTTGTTACTTTGCTCTTCATGAACTTGTTTATTTACAAGATTCCTATGCATAGGAAGCATGTTAGACTTAAATGTGTTTTGAATTTGCCTCTTGATGCTCTCTTTTGCCTCAAATACTATTTCTTGCGAGTGCATCATTAAAACTGCTGAGCCCATCTTAATGGCTATAAAGAAAGAACTTCTTGGGAGATAACCCATGTGTTTTTTTACTACAGTACTTTGTTTTATATTTGAGTCTTGGAAGTTTTTTACTACTGTAGCAACCTCTCCTTATCATGTTTTTGTGCCAAGTAAAGTTTCTATGTCAAAGTTGATGTTATATTTGGGATCGCTGCGCAGAAACAGCATTGCTGTCTGTCACGAATCTGGGCATAATTCTCTGTAGAAAATTCGAAAAAATCTGCCAATTTACGAGCGTGATCCTCAGATATGTACGCAACTTTCATTAGTTTTGAGTTTTTCCATTTGAGCAAGTCTGGTGCCATTTATAAATTCGTCTTTACGGACTGTTCTGTTTTTGACAGATTCTGCCTTTTATTTCACATTGCCGCTTTTGTTAAGTTGAATGAGTTTCTTTGTTCCATTAACTTTCAGAAGTTTTGTGCAATGTCCAGAAGTGTTAAGAATGATTGTGTCACCTCTGAACATGTGAATTTTGATTATGCACTAACCCTCTAATGAGTTTGCTTGAAGTTTGGTGTGAAGGAAGTTTTCAAGGGTCAATAGAAGAGGGTGATATAATGTGATCGAGAAGAGTGAAAGGTCTAAGCTTGGGGATGCCCCGTGGTTCATCCCTGCATATTTCAAGAAGACTCAAGCATCTAAGCTTGGGGATGCCCAAGGCATCCCCTTCTTCATCGACAACTTATCAGGTTTCTTCTAGTGAAACTATATTTTTATTCCATCACATCCTATGTATTTTACTTGGAGCGTCTGTGTGCTTTTATTTTTGTTTTTGTTTTGTTATCTTAGTTCTCTGAATAAGCTCATCCTTGTGTGGGAGAGAGACACGCTCCGTTGATTCGTATGAACACATGTGTTCTTAGCTCATAATATTCATGGCGAAGTTTCTTCTTCGTTAAATTGTTATATGGTTGGAATTGGAAAATGCTACATGTAGTAATTCTAAACTGTCTTGGATAATGTGATACTTGGCAATTGTCGTGCTCATGTTTAAGCTCTTGCATCATATGCTTTGCACCCATTAATGAAGAAATACATAGAGCTTGCTAAAATTTGATTTGCATATTTGGTCTCTCTAAGGTCTAGATAATATCTAGTATTGAGTTTTGAACAACAAGGAAGACGGTGTAGAGTCTTATAATGTTTACAATATGTCTTTTATGTGAGTTTTGTTGCACCGGTTCATCCTTATGTTTGTTTCAAATAAACCTTGCTAGCTTAAGCCTTGTATCGAGAGGGAATACTTCTCATGCATCCAAAATCCTTGAGCCAACCACTATGCCATTTGTGTCCACCATACCTACCTACTACATGGTATTTCTCCGCCATTCCAAAGTAAATTGCTTGAGTGCTACCTTTAAAAAATTCAAAATTTATCACCTCTTATTTGTGTCAATGTTTTATAGCTCATGAGGAAGTATGTGGTGTTTTATCTTTCGATCTTGTCATTTACTTTTGACAGACTTTCACAATGGACTAGTGGCTTCATCCGCTTATCCAATAATTTTGCAAAAAGAGCCAATGAGGTTCCCAGCCTCAATTAATTAACTTGCATTAATAATTCTCTTCACATGTTTTGCTCGATTTATCGTAAGCAACTTAAATTTGCAAATAGACACTCCTCCATGGTATGTGAATGTTGGAAGGCACCCGAGGATTCGGTTAGCCATGGCTTGTGTAAGCAAAAGGTTGGGAGGAGTGTCATCCATAAATAAAGAAAAACTAAACTAAAGTACATGTGTAAACAAAAGAGAAGAGGGATGATCTACCTTGCTGGTAGAGATAACGTCCTTCATGGGAGCCGCTCTTGAAAGTCTGGTTGATGAGGTAGTTAGAGTACCCGCTACCATTCGTTGACAACAACAAACACCTCTCAAAACTTTACTTTTATGCTCTCTTTATGTTTTCAAAATAAAAGCTCTAGCACAAATACAACAATCGATGCTTTCCTCTGCGAAGGACCATTCTTTTACTTTTATTGTTGAGTCAGTTTACCTATCTCTCTCCACCTCAAGAAGCAAACACTTGTGTGAACTGTGCATTGATTCTTACATACTTGCTTATTGCATTTGTTATATTACTCTATGTTGACAACTATCCATGAGATATACATGTTATAAGTTGAAAGCAACCGCTGAAACTTAATCTTCCATTGTGTTGCTTCAACACCTCTACTTTGATTTATTGCTTTATGAGTTAACTTTTATGCAAGACTTATTGATGCTTGTCTTGGAATACTATTCATGAAAAGTCTTTGCTTTATGATTCAGTTGTTTACTCATGTCATTACCTTTGTTTTGATCGCTGCATTCATTACATATGTTTACAAATAGTATGATCAAGATTATGATGGCATGTCACTTCAGAATTATCTTTGTTATCGTTTTACCTGCTCGGGACGAGCAGAACTAAGCTTGGGGATGCTGATACGTCTCCAACGTATCGATAATTTCTTATGTTCCATGCCACTTTATTGATGATACCTACATGTTTTATGCACATTATATGTCGTATTTATGCGTTTTGAACTAACCTATTAACAAGATGCCGAAGTGCCAGTTCCTGTTGCTGTTTGGTTTCGAAATCCTAGTAACGAAATATTCTCGGAATTGGACGAAATCAACGCCCGGTCCTATTTTTCCACGAAGCTTAACACCCGGAAGGACCAGGGGGGCACGGCCCACAGAGGGTCGGCGCGGCCTAGGGTTGGCCCGCGCGCCTTACCCCCTCGCCGCCTCTTCGACCCTCCCCGCGCCTCTTCGCCTATATAAAGCCCCTGCATCGAAAACCCTTACGGAGAAAAGTCACGATACGCGAAACCTTCCAGCCGCCACCATCGAAGCCAAGATCCGGGGGACAGGAGTCTCTGTTCCGGCACCCCGGAGCGGGGAAGTGCCCCGGGCTTCTCCATCGACACCGCTGCCATCTCCACCGCCATCTTCATCACCGCTGCTGCTCCCATGAAGAGGGAGTAGTTCTCCATCGAGGCTCGGGGCTGTACCGGTAGCTATGTGGTTAATCTCTCTCCTATGTACCTCAATACAATGATCTCATGAGCTGCTTTACATGATTGAGATTCATATGAGTTTTGTATCACTACTATCTATGTGCTACTCTAGTGATGTGTTATTAAAGTAGTTCTATTCCTCCTGCATGTGTGCAAAGGTGACAGTGCGTGCACCGTGTTAGTACTTGGTTTATGCTATGATCATGATCTCTTGTAGATTGCGAAGTTAACTATTGCTATGATAATATTGATGTGATCTATTCCTCCTACATATGCATGAAGGTGACAGTGTGCATGCTATGCTAGTACTTGGTTTAGTCGTTTTGATCTATCTTACACTTAAGGTTACTTAAACATGAGCATTATTGTGGAGCTTGTTAACTCCGGCATTGAGGGTTCGTGTAATCCTACGCAATGTGTTCATCATCCAACAAGAGTGTAGAGTATGCATTTATCTATTCTGTTATGTGATCAATGTTGAGAGTGTCCACTAGTGAAAGTGTAATCCCTAGGCCTTGTCCCTAAATACTGCTGAGTTACTACTGCTTGTTTACTGTTTTACTGTGTTACTACTGCTGCAATACTACCACCATCAACTACACGCCAGCTATTTTCTGGCACCATTGCTACTGTTCATATATATATTCATACCACCTGTATTTCACTATCTCTTCGCCGAACTAGTGCACCTATTAGGTGTGTTGGGGACACAAGAGACTTCTTGCTTTGTGGTTGCAGGGTTGCATGAGAGGGATATCTTTGACCTCTTCCTCCCTGAGTTCGATAAACCTTGGGTGATCCACTTAAGGGAAACTTGCTGCTGTTCTACAAACCTCTGCACTTGGAGGCCCAACACTGTCTACAGGAAAGGAGGGGGAACGTAGACATCACGGAGGCGATCGCCAAGTCGCTCAACGACCTGGTGCCCGCCGACAACGCCCTCCCCGAGGACGCCGCCCTGGAGTGGTCGAGGCGCGACTGGGAGCGCGAGGAGGCGAGCAGCGGCGGCGATGGACCTAGCCGCCGCGCACCAGCTCGCCGCCCGCGCCGCGCTCCAACCGCCACCGACGACTTCGCTCGCTTCCGCCGGCTGCAACACCTCCATCCGGCGTCGTCGTCCCCGTCGTCGACCTCGAAGCCTCGGACGACGAATGGTACAAGCCATCGCCGCCTCGGTGGGGAGACGCCGGCCGGGCAGCAGCCAGGCCGCGCCGCCACAGTTCGACGACGGCTCGGACGACGATGGCGACGACGGCGGTGACTACACGGTGTTCTACCGCCATTTAGGCATGTAGAACGCCGTGTTTTATAATTTAAGTTGTATTCCCCTAGCCGAATTCGAAATATAGTCGAATTCGGCCTCTATGTATGAACTTCGCCCTCTATATAATAAATATCATTAAATTTAGTCTAAATTCGCCTGTTTTTAGCCGTAGTTTGTCAAGTTTAAGTTTTTCAAATTTACATCGTCGCATGGGAAACAACTCCTCCCCACGCCAAATTTACGTCCAATCCGGACGTAAATTTCCCCGGATTTCGGCGTGGGGAGGGCAAACGAGTGGAGATGCTCTAAGTGTCGAGTCCGGGAGCATGTTATAAACTCAACTAGTCGTGCTGTAAATGTTACTTCCTCCGTTTCAAAATAATTTCTAAAAATAGTATCTACCTCGCATTAAAACATGTCCAGATATATCTATTTTTGCTAATTATTTTGAATTGGAGGGAGTATCGAAAATGAATAAACTGGTATAGTTCCCCGTCCTTCCGCTTTGTTGTTCTCTCTCATTTTTTCCTAAGGGCATCTCCAACGACGCGACGCGCTCAGCGTCCGTTTGCGTCCGCCGTGATCGGAAATGCGTCTGGGTCTTGTTCCAGCGGGGCGACGCAAAGTGACCGGGCCGTCTGCGGCGACGCAAACCTGGCCCAAATATGCACCAAGTTTGCGTCTCCGCGGACGCTCCGCGGCCGCGCCGAGTGTCCGCCGAAAAAGGCGTAGGACCCGCGCGTCAGTGGCATGGAGGCCGATATTATTCCCGCCAGTGGCCATTCCCCGCGCGAAAAATCAAAATAGACCGGCGCGAGCAGTCCAGAAGCGATGGATGTCCTCGCCGTCGCAGCCACCACCATGGATGCCGAGGAAACCCTCGCACCTGCCTCCGCCCCACTCCCCCGTAGCCACGACCATAGCCACAATGGAGGTTGCAGCTCCGGCGGAAGCAAAGCGGGCCGCCACCGGCGGCAGGGAGGCAAAGCCGAAGGCGGCAAAGAAGGTGCTCTCCAAGGAGGAGAAATGCGTCGAGGCCGCGAAGCGTCGCGGCCGCGGAGAAGCTGGAGGCCAACCGCAGGTGTGGCAGATGCAGATGAAAGCCGGTGTCGCGCAAGTAGCCCTCCGTCTGAGCTTAGCGGAGGGCTACATGCTCGTCAAGCGAGAGGGGATCGCCGGCGTCGCTCATCCGGCCTCGTCGGTGAGCTCGGTAAGTTCCCAGCTGCGTCCTGGAACTCCTGCTCCCTTGCAGGTCCCCCCGGTGTCGTGGTTCGCCTCCGGCGTGGCGCCGGTGCAGTTCAACGCCACGCCGCTGCAGTTCAACGGGGCGCCGGTTCCCGACCTCAACCGGACACCTAGAAGCGGTGACTCATGCCCGGGCGCGATACACAAGACGCGCCAGCTGCAGGAGGAGAGAATGCCGGTGCCCCACATCCTGTTCGACGAAATGGCTCCGCCTGCCCCGACGATGGACGACCCGGTACGTGAGCTCTCATTGTGTGCGGCTGCCGTGTATCACGTGCGGTCATTCGTAGGCCTATTGGAAGGACCGCCATGAGACAGACATCCAGGCCATGATCTTCGGCGGCGGCTTCGTTGGCGACGACCGGGCCGGGACAGGCCCGCAAGATGAGTTGGCACCAACGCAAGATGCGGAGGACATCGATAACGCACGGTTGTTCTCCACCCAGCCCACACAGCCAACACCCGTGTGCGTCGACGACTTTGACGACGCGCCAACACAGTCTGTTCTCACCACGGACAATGGTACCAAGAAGAAGGGGGAGAGCTACAGGACACAAGGATTCATCGACAACGAGGACAAGTGTTTGTGCGACGCGTGGCTGGCAACAAGCCATGATTGTATTAATGGCGCCCAACAAAAGGGCAAGGTGTATTGGGCCAAGGTCATGCAGGTGTACAACGATACCATGATGCACCCGCCCTACCACATCCCAAGCCCTCGCACGGAACAGTTCCTCAGAAAAAGATGGAACTACATCAAACAAGAGACACGCAAGTTCTGCTCGGCCATCGAACATACTAAGAGGCACCCCGTAAGCGGCGCTGACGTCATTCCAGTGGTAAACAAGATACAATCATCATTATTCTATTATATTTACATCATTCTATGTACATCATTGACAGCTTTGACGTGATTGCAGGTATCCCGGGCCTTGGAGAGGTTCAGGGCAGTGCATAAGAAAGGCTTACATATGGTCCATTGCTGGTAGGCTTGGGCGTTCGGTTTTAACCGAAAATTCGGTTTGGTTTTTTCGTTTTTTTTATAATTCTGGTAATAAGAAATGAGAACCAAAATTATATCGGTTTCTTTATTAATTTGTAATTCGGTTATCCGAAAATTTGGCTCGGTGTTCGGTTTTTAACCAATTCAACCTAATTTTGACAAAAAAATAACAAGTCAAGTACTTAGGATGGCATGCATTAGCTTGGCAGTTGCCGAGTTGCCGTGACATACAACCATGTAGTAGCAAATAACTCGTACATAGCTAGATGAAGCAAAGTGAAATTAGACATATGCTTATATACACGTACTATTTTTGGGGGGGAACTTGTATACATATAATACGTGTACGAGGCTGCCTTTAACTTTTTAGGTACGTGGAGTTTGGGACTTTGACCTGCTTGGAGTTCGGTTGTTGGGCAAAGAAATTAGTTCAAATGATTGGCAATGAACTTCTGTATGGGACGATTATGGTATCTATTAACTCTATATCGTTTTTTAAGGTTATTTTGGTTAATAGATGGTCAAAATCGAATTTGTTAATATAACTTCAGTTTTCCATATTTAAGCACCGAAATTGTTTTCGGTTGATTCGGTTTCAGTGTATTTGGTTTCGGTTCCGGTTAGTTTGGTTCGGTGTTCGGTGCTCAGTTTTTATGCCCACCCGTAATTGCTGGGACAAGCTCAAGGACACTGAGAAGTGGAAGACAAGCTTTGCGGCCTACGATGAAGGTGTGAAGAATGGGACAGCGGTCAACCTCGACGGCGAAGACGACGATCAAGACCGTCAAGCCCTTCCACCTCGTCCCCGATGCCATAAGGCTACCAAGGCCGATCTAGCCCGGGAGGCACAGGCCATTGCGTTCACCCAGAGCCTGGAGAAGACGATGGCCGAGAATCATGCCGCCTTGGCTGCTAGAGACGAGAAGAGGCGTCCGGAAAAAGAGGCCGCAACTGCCATCTACCACAACCTCGCGAAAGAGGTCTTTGAGATCCAAAGGATGGACGTCGAGGCCAAAAAGGCAGATGCCGAGGCCAAATTGCGTGACGCCGAGGCTAAGACCCGTGCAGAAGACACAAGGATCATTCTAGCCAACTTGAGCGGCGCCGACGACGACACCAGGGCCTGGTTCATGAAGAGACGCGCCAAAATCCGCGAGCGAGACGCCTGATCGTCGGCGTCATGCGCCCAGCACCTTCGCCTCCTTTTGGACTTTTTTTATTGCTGTTCAAGCCTTGTTGTGCCCCTTTTAAACTCTACTTTGCGCCGTACCATGTGCAAAGTGTGATGAACTTATTTTAGACCTTAATTTGAGGCTGTAATTTCGTGCTAATTTGAGACTACAACCTCTTTTTTTTGAATTCTAGCCCGCACCGAAAATGCGTCAGCCCGCTGGAGCCACCCCAGACGCAAACGGACGCACGACCATTTCCGCGTCCGCCAGACACAAACGAATGTCCGCGGATAATTTAGACATCCCAAATACGTCACCCGTTGGAGATGCCCTAAGCAATCCGGCTCGACCTAGTACAGTTGGAGTACGACGGACGAAACGTGCTGGGCGCTTTAGCTGTGTTACCGTGACATATGTAGGAGCACGTTGGTAATATCTTCTCGTTGGGTCGGTACAATTCTTTGTGCTGTCCTAATAAATCTATCTAGATTCGAGCGATTTGCCACCGCACCTCCTCCACACCGATCTAGGGTTTCCCTCCTAGGCTTTCTGTTTCTAGAAGCGGCGCAAAGATGTCCACACCCGGCGCCGAGTTCATCATCGGCACGGGCAACATCGGACACATCAGGGCCAACGATGTACCCACGCCACGAGGATGCTCGATCTCCGGCGGCTCCCGTCCCGGCGATGATTGCGGAGTGCGCTGCGGCCGCAGCAACGGCGGCGACCTTAGGTGCTACAAATGCGGCGAGAAGGGCCACATCTTCATGGACTGCACTAAAGGCGGCCGTTCGTGCTACAAGTGCGGCGAGGCGGGCCACATCTCCAGGTACTGCTCTCACGGCGGCTGCTCTCAAGGCGAAGGCAGTGGGTGCTTCTACTGTGGCGAGATTGGACATATCTCTCGCGACTGCTTCTGCAAGTCGATTTGAGATAGTTTGGAGCTAAGAGCATCTCCAACGTTAGCTCTTAAATAGGCGCCGGCAGGGGCGCCGGCACCTCCGTTTGGGAGCGCCGGCATAACATCCTCTATTTAGGGAATCCGTTTCCACACTGGCGTCCTCAAAACGACGGCCCTGATAGATTTTTTTACACAAACTACATATTATGTTTAGAGTTTCATGTAATGTCATTCAGAATCGAGGAATGAATAATATTTTCGGGTAAATCTGAGTAAAACATTATTCACTCCTCCCCGGATGACATTTGAAACCTATTACCTCTAGCCTACTACCTACTGGCCACCTGGCTCTGTGGAGGTGGACGATCGACCGGAGTCTCTCTCATGCTCTCTACCCTGCTCCTCCGTCGTTGATCCAATGTTGATCTCTCAGCCACGAACGTCAAGTAGGCGGCTCTATCCGCGGCCGCCGCCTCCTGCTGCAGCTGCCGCTCCAGCTCCTCCCGCCGCCGACGGTGATCCAACTCCTGCCTCTGTAGCCGGAGCTGCATCTCCGCCAAACGACGCGCCTCGCAGACTTCATCATGACGTTGTGTCTCCTCCCGTAGCAACCGGCGCAGCGCAAGCTCCTCCCACCCCTTCTGCCGTCGCGCCTCCAACCGGTGTTGGGTTATCTCCTCCCGCCGCCGCCGCGACTCCAGGAAGTCCAGCCGATCCGCCTCCTCGAGCGCCACCCGGTTCTCCTCCTCATGGCGCCGCCGCTCCGCCTGCCGCCGCTGTCGCTCCGCCTCCCGCCGCGCCTCCCGCAGCATCCCCGCCGCCTACTGGCGCTACTGCTCGCCCGCGTCGTAGGCATCTACGATCGCCACTACCGCCGCCTCCTCCCACGCCTCGTACTCCGCGAGCTGCGGGTCTGCCTCCACCTCTTCTACGGCCGCCTCTAGCGCCGCCTCGTCCCACAAATCCCACATTGTGCTTTTTTCTATGGTTTTTGCAGCAATGGCGGGGGAGGAGGGATAAATATAGATGCCGGTGAGGCGGGAAACATCACGCGCGGCGCCGTGGCGGGAGACTTTCCCGCGCGGCACCGTGGCGGGAGAGTTTCCGGCCAGGCGTCGTGGCGGTAAAATATCCCGCGCGGCGCCCTGGCGTCAATGACAGGTGGCTCCCACGCCCAAAATTTTCATCCTCGCATGGTGCCGGCGTGCCCGATTCGCGCCCTTGGCGAAGGGGCCGGCACGGGGTTGCCGGCGATTCTATTGGGCTCCAAAATTGGCCGGCGCCGTATGGGGCGCGCCGGTGCGAGCCCATTTTCGCTCCCGGCCCCCAAAATGCTATCGTGGCCGCTATCAGGGGCGCCGGTGGAGATGCTCTAAGCAAAGCAATAATAATGAAGAACAAACGTGTAAGAAAGAGATAGTTTGTGTAAACATGGTTCATACTCATATATACTCACCCTTGTTTGCATATAGAATGAAAAAAAAACATCTCAGAGTTATCGAAGCAATGAGTTATGGAAGCAATAAATTAACCTAGCTATCACGGCTCCTGCAAGCGACCGGGAGAAAACCATAGCGCTGCCGCCCTGACTCCCCTTGCTCCGCTCTCCTCCCCTCGCCGCCGCGAGAGGGCACGAACGGGCAAAGCCTAGCCAGCGTCAGCGACATCGGGGATTTCTTACCTCCTCGAGCGGTTGGGTCCAGCGCGGGTCGGTGCCGTCGCTGTGGGGCGCTGCACGGTGCGGGGCGCAGTGGCGTGGCCTCGACCTCCCAAGGCGACTCGGGGTGAAGCAGGCGGTGTGGTGGACTGCGCAGCGGCGGTGCGCGCCCACCATGGTTGGCGGCGTCTGGCCTTGGCGGGTGGCCAGGGCCGAAAGCGACATGGGCTGCAGGTGGCCGCCTCTGCATCGCGGGTGGAGGTGGCGGCACGCTAGTGGTGGCTCGTCTGGGCCCGGGCAATGGCGCGCTGCCCCGAGAGCTAGCGCTAGTGAGCCTCGGCTTGGCGGCAGTCCGGCACAAGCAGGTCCATGGTGGCGAGGGGCCGATCCTTGGTGGCGGGGTGCGCAACCCCCCTCCCCCCCCCTCCAAATCTGGACCTGAGCAGGCTACCTCAACATGGTGGCGGCGCCCCCTAGTGGATGGAGGAGCGGGTACTAGTGCTTGGGATGGCGGGTACTAGTGCTTGGGACTTTACGGGCCCTATTTGGGTTCGGCCGGGTTGATGGCCTGGTGTGTTCCCGCTGCTGCATCCGGTCGGCTACCGCCGTTGGTGGTGGAGGTCGTTCCCTCATGCGTGCTACTGTGCTGCCGTCCCTAGCCTGTGTTCCTTCTTCTCAGTCTTAACAGGCTCGCAATGTGGGTCACGGTGAGACGACGGTGCTGATTGCAAGACCATGGTGGTGTGTGCTGGTGGGTGGCAGGATTGGTGGAGCGCTTCGGATCATCCGGGAGTGTGGTTTTTTGGGGGTCGGAATAAATCCTTGTCGGCTCGGTGCTGATGCGGTGGCACATGTGGGTGTCGCCGTCCTTCCTGAAGGGTGTCAGGTGTACCTCTTCCCCACCTCCTGCTGCGTACCGAGGGAAACCCTATGTCATATCCAGGCAGTAGCGTCGTCATCGTCGTTTTCCTTTTTGGAGGTGCTCCTTGGTACACGATGCTTCAGAGTGCTAGGAGCATGGTGAAAATCCTTCGGACGGTGCAGCGGTTGCGAGTCATCTTCGTTTTCGTGGAACCACCAATGTCGGCTTTACTTTCTCTTCTTTTCATTTTTTTTGTTTCGTTTGGGCTTGATGCGCTGCTTGCCCCAGCAGTAAACTCGGTGTTGTTTGATCGGTTGCTATATTAATATAGCATGGCGAAAGTTTCTTTCATGGATAAATTAACCTTTCATATTTGCTTAATAAATTAACCCATCTTAGAAGAAATAAATCCATCCACGGCACGTAAGTTAATAACTTATGCTACTTCATTTAACATATAGTATGATATAAATCCATAATAAGTGTCGTAGTTTTAGTTTAATTTTATGGATTGGTGCGCGAGTACATAATTTTTTTGAGCTATCGAGCTAATTCGAGAGAGACAGTCCCATTTTCTTATCGCGTTGTATAAGACAATACTTACAGCATCTCTAGTCCGCGCCCAAACGGCTTTGAGGGACGCTAGTGCTTATTCTCCTTCTAGTTGGCCTCCCTAAAGTTACTTTTGGATCGGCACTAGCCGATTTTGTTGTGGGCGCTGCAAGCCCACACCCAACCCACAGGAGGGCGAGCGGGAGCGCCGATAGGAGGCGAAAACACCGCGAGCCAGCATTGTCGGTGACAAAACTCCAAAAAATCCCCACGTCGCCTCTTTGCTCCCCTTGCCCAAATTCACCGCTGCTATCACCCGTCGCCACCCCTCGCCGCCTCGTGTTCCTACCACCGGGCAAACAGCTTCCTCCCGCCTCTCCCTGCCCCGACTACCACCCACAGACCCACCGCCTCGTAGTGTCCACCAACAGCTCCCGGGTATCGTCCATGCCGTCCTACCCACGAGGTGTTCGGCGCATTTCCCGAATGGATTCAGACGACGAGGAGATGGCCGCGTTCCTCGAGGAAGAGGTTGAGGCTGCTGTTGCCGCCAACTATGATGACGATGAGCACAACACGATCCTCGCGTCCCCCCATGGCCATGTACGCCTGGGATATGAACCTCGGCGTGGAGGTTCCAAGAAGGGGCGGATGAAGAGCAAGCCGAGGCAGAAGCTCGAGGGGTACTGCATGCTCTACTCCGACTACTTTGCCGATAATCCATCACACAAAGTGGATACATTTCAGAGCCATTTTCGTATGAATCGGAAGCTGTTTTTGGATATTGTGATGGTTGTCCAATTGTACCAACCTTGTTTCCAATGCCAGAAAGATTGTACATGCATAATTGGGGTTTCCTCGCTTCAGAAGGGCACATCTGCTCTTAGGATTCTCGCGTATGGAGCTCCTGCTGATACACAAGATGACTATAGTCCACCCCAGGAAAGCATGTATAGGTTCTGCAGGGCAGTAGTGGCAGTGTTTGTGGAACTATACTTGCGATTACCCACTGCTAAAGACAAATGAAGCAAGAGAATTGCCTGGGATGCTAGGAAGCATCGAGTGCATGCATTGGAGGTGGAAGAATGATACGTCTCCAACGTATCTATAATTTCTTATGTTCCATGCTAGTTTTATGACAATACCTACATGTTTTATTCACACTTTTATGATGTTTTTATGCATTTTCCAGGACTAACCTATTAACAAGATGCCACAGTGCCAGTTCTTGTTTTCTGCTGTTTTTTATTTCATAAAAGTTAGTACAAATATTCTCGGAATTGGACGAAACAAAAGCCCACGGCCCTATTTTCCACGGAGTGTTCCAGAACACCGAAGGAGAGACGAAGAGGGGCCACGAGGTGGCCACACCATAGGGCGGCGCGGCCCCACCTCTGGCCGCGCCGGCCTATGGGTGGGCCCTCGGCCCCCCCCCCCCCGACGCTGCCATTTCGCCTATATAATCTTCCCTACGCGAAAACCCTAGTACCGAGAGCCACGATACGAGAATAGTTCCAGAGACGCCGCCGCCGCCAACCCTACCTCGGGGGGTTCAGAAGATCGCCTCCGGCACCCTGCCGGAGAGGAGAATCATCACCGGAGGGCTCTACATCACCATGCCCGCCTCCGGATTGATGCGTGAGTAGTTCATCCTTGGACTACGGGTCCATAGCAGTAGCTAGATGGTTGTCTTCTCCTCTTGTGCTATCATGTTTAGATCTTGTGAGCTGCCTATCATGATCAAGATCATCTATTTGTAATGCTACATGTTGTTTTTGTTTGGATTCGATGAATATGGAATACTATGTCAAGTTGATTATTGATCTATCATATATGTTATTTATGATCTTGCATGCTCTCCGTTGCTAGTAGAGGCTCTGGCCAAGTTGATACTTGTGACTCCAAGAGGGAGTATTTATGCTAGATAGTGGGTTCATGTCTCCATTGAATTTATGCTAGACAGCAACCCCTAAGGTTGTGGATGTGTTGTTGCCACTAGGGATAAAACATCAATGCTTTGTCTAAGGATATTTGTATTGTTTACATTACGCACATTACTTAATGCAATTGTCTGTTGTTTGCAACTTAATACTGGAAGGGTGCGGATGCTAACCGAAGGTGGACTTTTTAGGCATAGATGCATGGATGGATATGTTCTTTGTCGTAATGCCCTAAGTAAATCTTATAGTAGTCATCATGATATGTATGTGCATCTCTATTTGTCAATTTCCCAACTGTAATTTGTTCACCCAACATGCTATTTATCTTATTGGAGAGACACCACTAGTGAACTGTGGACCCCGGTCCATTCTTTTACATCTGAAATACAACCTACTGCAATCATTGTTCTCTTTTGTTTTCTGCAAGCAAACATCATTCTCCACACCATACGTTTAATCCTTTTTTTCAGCAAGCCGGTGAGATTGTCAACCTCACTGTTAAGTTGGGGCAAAGTAGTTTGATTGTGTTGTGCATGTTCCACGTTGGCACCGGAATCCCTGATGTTGCGCCGCACTACACTCCTTCACCAACAACTTTCACGTGATCTTCATCTCCTACTGTTCGATAACCTTGGTTTCTTACTGAGGGAAAACTCGCTGCTGTACTCATCATACCTTCCTCTTGGGGTTCCCAACGGACGTGTGCTTTACCGTCACAAGCAAAGAACAGTCCATTTGAGTTGCAAGGAATGTACAAAATGCATAAAGGAGGTCGCAGTGTGATACTAGAGGCCGTGGAAGATGAAGAACTATAGAGGTCGTGGAAGATGAAGAACTGTGGATTTGACATGCTTTCTTCGGTATGGCTGGATCTCACAATGATATCAACGTGCTGCAGTGCTCCCACGTGTTTTCCAAGCTTGTTGAAGGGCAGTCTCCTCCGATGAACTATGAGATCAATGGACATCAGTACAATAATATTATTTGCCAGATGGGATATATCCAAAACGGATAATATTTGTGAAGACTATCTTATGGCCTACTCCAAGAAAGCGAGCTAATTTTTCTCAGCGTTAGGAGGCTTGCATGAAGGACGTTGAGCGGGCATTTGGTCTGCTCCAAGCTCGATTTGTTGTTGTCTAATACCCAACTCTTACATGATCGCAAGATCAGATGATAGATGTGATGACTGCCTGCGTGATCGTCCACAATGATCATCGAGAGTGAGATGGAGCATCCAGTTCATGACACTGAACCATGGCACCAACAGGGTTCTCTAGCGCAGGTAGATCACTAGGTGCCGCCTGCTTTTGCTCCCTTCCTCGTCATGCGTCAGGAAATTCGAGACACAATGATTCATTACCAACTTCAAGAGGATCTGGTGGATCATTTGTGGACGATCAAAGGAAAAGCCTAGTTTTTTATGTACTTCAAATTTATTTGAACGATTCGCTATTTTGCTTTGCTTGTTAACACTATGATTTTATTCACATATGTATCGATTTGTGTGGGCAGGAATAATTTATATTGAAATTGTCCGGTTTGGGAGGCCGTATGGGGGCCACGGCTAGGAACCACCCCCCATAAAAATTGCTGCGTCGCCCTCCTCATTCGGCCGACAAAACGGCATCGCCGGACGCGGAATAGGGGGCTGGAGATGCTCTTATACACTATTTCTTTTTCCAATATCAGCCATATCGAATCTAGCGACTTTCCTGTAGCCTACCTAGTAGTAGTACCCTGAAACGCTTCATGCGTCCGCGTCACTCCCCATGGGCGGCAGGATACAACCCTAGCCTACTCTACTGATGTCTACACATGCTTCTGTTCTTGTAGACAGTGTTAGGCCTCCAAGTGCAGATGTTTGTAGAACAGCAACAAGTTTCCCTTAAGTGGATCACCCAAGGTTTATCGAACTCAGGGAGGCCAAGGTCAAAGATACTCCTCTCAAGCAAACCTACAATTACGATATAAGAAGTCTCTTGTGTCCCCAACACACCCAATACACTTGTAAGGTGTATAGGTGAACTAGTTCGGCGAAGAGATAGTGAAATACAAGTAATATGGATGATTATGAGTGGTAATTGCAATCTGAAATAAAAATGGCAGCAAACAAACATGTAGCACAACTGGTTGTAAACGGTGTTTCAATGCTTGGAAACAAGACCTAGGGATCATACTTTCACTAGTGGACACTCTCAACAATGATATCATAATTGAATACATAAATATCATCTCTTCACTATGCTACTCTGAACCACTCTCTGGTTGGATAATGAACACAATTCACCGTGTAGGGCTATAAAATCACTCCTCAAAGTTTGCATTCCAAATCTAGGGACGCCCCGCGCTGTCACTTTGAACATCAAAAGATAGTACTAACAAAACACTGATACGTCTCAAACGCATCTATAATTTTTGATGCTCCATGCTTGTTTTACACCAATTTATATATTTTTTGCTCATGCTTCGTTGCACTTTTATACATTTTCTGGTACTAACCTATTAACAAGATGCCACAGTGTCAATTCCTTGTTTTCTGTTGTTTTGTATTTTAGAAAAGTTGTACAGGAAATATTCTCAGAATTGGACGAAACAAAAGGTGAAGTCAATATGTTTCCGTAACGAAGACAAAGTCCATAGGGGGGTCGAAAAAAGGCAGCAGGGCGGCCAGACCAGCCCTAGGCGCGGCCTGGCCCTTGCCTGCACCTAGGGGTGGTGTGGGCCCCTGGCCTCCACAGACATCGCCCCTCCGCCTATTTATTCACGATCTCGAGAAAACCCTGAACACCTGAGCCTCCATCCACGAAAAGTTCCATGGCGGATGCATTGCACACCCTAGCTCGAGAGGGTTCTGAAGCTCTTTCGGCACCCTGCCGGAAGGGGAAATCATCACAGGAGGCATCTACATCACCATGCCCGCCTCCGAAGTGATGCGTGAGTAGTTCATCCCTGGACTATGGGTCCATAGCAGTAGCTAGATGGTTGTCTTCTCCAATTTGTGCCTCATGTTTAGATCTTGTGAGCTTCCCTACATGATCAAGATCATTCTTATGTAATGCTACATGTTGTGTTTGCTGGGATCCGATGAATATTGAATACTATGTTGAGATCGATTATATATTCTTGTCATATGTTATTTGTGATCTTGCATGCTCTCCGTTGCTAGTAGATACTCTGGCCAAGTAGATGATTGTGACTCCAAGAGGGGGTATTTATACTCGATAGTAGGTTCATGCCTCTAGTTTTCTGGAAGAGTGACAATAATTTTTAAGATTGTAGTTGTGTTGTTGCTACTAGGGAGAAAACAACAATGTTTTATCCGAGGGTAATTCTATTGTTTACTTTACACACATTGTTTAATGCGATAATCTGTTGCTTGCAACTTAATACTGGAAGGGGTTCAGACGATAACCGGAAGGTGGATTATTAGTCACTAGGAAATATGTCCGTGCATTGCAACGGAATTTAAACAAAAAAGCATAAAGAAATTATTTTTAGGTATAGAAATTTCTTTCACAAATATTCAGCAAACTACTATGATTTTTGAGGATTTTCTAGGAAAGAAGCCCACATATGTCATTGTTTTAGATAAGTTTTACGCACAATGAAGTAACTAAACAATTTAAGATAAGTCGGTGTACACCGTATGTATAGTCGATAGGCTGTTAACCCCCCAGGTCAGGTTACAAGGCGGCATCCTACTTAGTTGATTTGAAAAAAATCCAAAATAATCTTTTAAACATGGAATGCTATGAATACTGAAAAAGGTAAACTAAGAAGTTGCCATGTTCGTTACTAAAAAATTTGCCTTCCCACAGTTTGGCAGGCTTAATGTAAAATGGTCGTACGCATTGGCAACAAACTAAGTGGTTTCTAAAGTTTTGGCAAAGCAAAATTTGGCTATGAGCCATACAACATTGCACCGGTTGTGATGAGCATCAGCAGCCGAATCAAACAACATGCGCCTGTTCCTCACATAAGTACACCTCGAGTTGCATCTCATCAACGCACTTCGTAAGCTTGAAAAGCAACCTAGTATGTTCTATTAGCACAACCCATCAGAAATTAGAGGTAACATGTCATCAGAGTCACTTGTAGTGGAAATATCAAACACCACACAACTAATGATTACTTTGCTAGATTAAAGTCATAAAACAACATCAATTCACCGCCAATTGTTTTTAATCAACTTCCCTAACAAGATCCGACGCACAAACACTGATGGACAGCAATCTGGTTAGTGGGCGCATGGGCTTTTTTTGCTCTGAATTTGGGCATGGTTTTTACGGCGAATTCCAACGAGCTATTCCCACAATGTCCATCAAGCATAACAAACGCCTAGCAAGTAGAATTCAGCTAACGGAAAATTCAGCAAGAGGAAATCAAGTACTCCGTACTAACTTTAACTCAGGGTCGCAGTCTCCCTACTCCAGACTATATGCATGTTTGGAACTCCTCTCCCTAGTGCACGTGATGCCGTGAAGGCAATCTGATACTCAGAATACGCAAAACAAAGTAAGGCATCCACGACATGACCAGTCTGCAGTCAAAATCCCCAATCGATTCCCAAGCAGCGGCGCTGGACCACTACGTCCATGCAGTCGCCCACCGCAGCGGTTGATCATGGCGTTCATCCGCACCTCTCAACCCTGCGGCGCTCGACCTACTTCTCTCTTCCCCAACTCCACTCTGCAACACCTGAATTTGGGCTAGGGAACGAGGACAGGAGGACAGGAGGGCGACGGCGCAAGTAGAGCAGAAACTCCAGCGACGGAGGAAAACAAAAACAAAAAAACGTTTCGAGTTATAAGTCAGTTGTGGAGGGCATGGTGGGTAATTTTTGCAAATTTTAGAGGCAATTTTAAATTGGACAACGGCCGAGGGAGAAATCTTTTTGCTTTTATTATTATTACTAGTAATCTGCCCGTGCGTTGCTACGGGAAAATAAAAATATATTACTGTAGTTTTTTTGTCTGAAAAGGAAAAGAATCCAATACCTCGACACAATACCCCTCAAGGCTGCACCACTTGCAACCTCCAAGTAAAGCTTCGTTGGATGTCGCCTAATCATGTGAATGTCATAGCTTTCCTTCCTTATGCGTGGGACTAACAATATTATCCCTTCTCATGGTCATTCTCGTCCATCGACAGGCCCCAAATCACACGCCATGGGAGAGAGACAAGGGAGCTCGCCGGTCGTACTCGACAGAGCACGACACCGTCTCCGTCCCCGCGATGGCCAGCCTTGGCGGAGCGCGCTGCCGCCTCCTTCCCCCACGCCTCTCACGCATCTCCTTCCCCTTTATCCCTCATGGAGCCTCTCACGGCCATGTCCTCAACATGACCCGGTGCTTGCACACCGCCCCTTCTCTCTTCTGCCAGTGCTCTACACCTCCTCCCGCAGTTTGCTTGTGCCCTGCACCAACTCTCCCACAATTGGTGATGTTCGTTACAGCGAGATCAGCGTGTTGCCGCTACAAGAACAAGGGAAGCGGCGGGGCAGCAGGCTGCATACCGCCACGATGCTCCATCGTTGTGATGACGAGGACATGAACGCAATGGGAAGGCAGGTCCGCCGGCACGATCCACACACCACCACAGGGACGTCGTGCACCACTACTACGGCTGGCTGTTTGCCCGTTGATGCTTTTCCATGAACCACCTCTATTGGAGCTATGCATCTCATCGCGCGGGGGGGGGGGGGGGAAGAAGATAACCACAGCCGGTGCTGTAAGGAGGTCAGGGGTGTGGAGCTACATATGTTGGGCTGCAGTGCTGCAAGTCGCCGGCGGGAAAGCCGCGAAGGGAGGATGGCGGTGCTACATCGGCCGACCAGGGCAAACATCAGCATCTTGTTCTTGTCTTGTCCCTCATCTACCTGACAACCAACACATGCCAAATTGTTTTTTTTATAATTTATATTTACACCATAGGTTAATTCTCTATATTAATATTTATTTATTGCACTCTTTTCAAAAAATGAAGTTGAGTCCACAAATGTATCGCCGCCAAACAATGAAATAGCAAGCCATTTGACCAGAACATAGATTTAGGAGCAAAAACTACAAACTCCTGTTAGAAAGAATTGATTTAACATGATCTGGGACAAATACAATCTTCCTCAAGGTACAAAGCATTGCTAAAGACATCATTTTCCTACACAATGTTTCACTTTAGTTCAACGATCCCACATTATAAACAATGCACCCATGATCCTTTCCTGACTATTTCATGAAATCTCAATACCTAAACAGTACCTAAAAGTTATTGATCCATTGCTTCAGTTTCAGTCTGCTCAAGATCTCTCGCATGAAACATATTGGCATACGTTTTCTTTTTAACCCAGAAGACTGCGAGGCAAAAGCCCCACAACATAACTTTATGAAAAGCTCAAATACAGAAGGTTAAAAGAAAAGGAGAAGAAGGTTAACATATTGGCATACGTACGTAGAGATCTTGAATCAGCATCGACTTAGTGCAGCAGTAGCGGAAATCCCATGTTTGACTTTGAGGGTGGAAGCTACAATCTTCACTATGTCTAGAAAAATTGTACTATTTTTACTTGGGTGTTTCACGGGATCTGCTTAACCACCCCAGCAGGGCCACCAGGATCTCTTTCTATCAATTTATTTGCCTGAAAGATGATAGTTCTAAGAGAACGCATATATAGCATTATCGAAAACATAATGAGCCGTCAATACATTTTGCAAGACAAGAATAATAAAAGTTGGTCATCACATCTCATCTCCATGATTATTCTTGGCAAAAGTAAACGACCCTCCTCTCAGTTAAGTTCAATAAAGGAAAAATGAAATGCTACTCCGCCCATGAGTATAACTTACAACAGACAAAGCTGAGCATGTTTCTTTCATTAAACATATCCTGGTAAGCAGGGGCGAAGCCAGCAGAAAATCCATTGGGGTCAGCCAGTGCATTGCTTGTGTTAATTAGGCTCTAGAACAATGTTTTAACACTGATTTTGTAGCAATCCATCGGGGTCAGCTGACCCCAAAAAAGGGCCTGGCTTCGCCCCTGCTGGTAAGGGTCCTGAATGCCGTACAGTCCCATGACTTGACAAGGAAATACCATTTCCTGCATACCGCAAGACACAAACATTACTATCTCAAATAGGGAATTTTCCAGCATTGAGTACTTATCTCGTCCCCTGTTATTCTCTTGACTCGGCGCCCTAGACATGGTACAGTACAACATATTACTAATTTATATGAATAATGTTTTTCAAACCACACATATCTGCTGGTAATATAGCTACATCAAAGGCTTTATATGGTATATATTGCAAGACATAGAAGTACAATATTAAATACAAGTCACCGTAGTTATTCTATAAATTCATTCCCACCAAATGATAGACTGTGAACCAACTCCAGATTGTATCAACAATTCGTGCCAACAAATTTATCAACATAATCAGATACGAATCTTGCTTAGTTTGTACCTAGAAGTCTTGACCAGCAGCGACTTGGTGCAGCAGTACCTTAGGACTGGTCCTCGCCCATGTGGTTGTGAAGGAGAAACCTCCAGACATGGGGTGCTCAAGGATGTAGGCGGAGGCATGTACACGTGCACCACTCAGGCACCTCCTAATACGCCCGCCCTATAGGCACCACAGATCGCATGCATCGATCGGCAATGAGTGGCGACCAATAGGTGGGTGAAGCAGTTGATAATTCCATACGTCGAAAATTCATCAATCTCCCATGTTATGTGTAAAAAATCTAGAAATGATCATTAGAAAAACTCATTGTATATTAAGTTCAATGTAACACCCTTTTTCTTCAGAAGGAATATGTCAAAGATAGGTCCAAGGGCTTATGCTGCAACTCCGCCCATCTGGTACAACACTAAAATTCTCCAACCCTGCTGATCGTAATTTCACCATTTTATATCCAAGAGCACAATATTTCCATTGTGATTACAGACATGATAACAAGCATTTTACAGTTCGACTCACCTGTTCCAATGCCGAATCCAAGTTTGTATCTTACACTTGCTGGGACAACCTCGTATGCATCACCATCCATGTCTGACAATTACAAAGTTGCAAATCTGAATGAATGGGAGACATCAGGTTGGATAACAGAGAGGGCAGTGAACAGAGCAGCTCCGCAGTGGCGGCGTGGAAGAACATGGGAGTGTTCTAAGAGTTGATCAGAAACACCTTCACAAATAGCAGCTTCACTAAAGCCTCCACCAACATATGATATTGCTGATATCCGTGAAAGAAAAGCATCCATATATTTTGTCCAACCACTGCATTGTACAACAAAAGCTAAATTGCAACCAGAGATCATTTTCATAAATTACCTTTTTTGAGACAAAACTAAACATGAAACTTGATGATGAATCAGAACACCGTCCTAGAGGATTGGAGAATATCAAAATCGGTGGCATGCTGCAAGGTCCATGGGTATGGAAAACAACTAATGTGACCTCATGTAGTACTGCTGGTTACAGTTTGAAATAATACCATGGGTCAATCAAGAATTCATATCACAAATGATTAATAAGGAGGGCATTACCTGCCCTGCCACTTCAGTTGCACAAAAACTCCTGCAAAGTTCCAAATTGGTTCATGAATTAGGACAAACTTTGCTAGTGGTAAAGGCCACGCCTGGTTCACATCACAACAAATCAAATCAGCTGAGTACATGACTAATTTATAGGTAGGGGAAGCCGTTGAAGAACTTCATGATCATCTCCCGCAAAGGCCTGGTGGGCGTCGTCAACAGCATGTCGCTGAGGCTTGAGGAGAACGAAACCGAACGGGCGCCTGCTGAGGCGAGAAATGGGGTCAGAACGTTCAGCTATGAGAGGAGCTGTTGTGCAACGACACCACCGAGAAAAGGCCTGCAGCAACACTGAAGACACGAGCGAGAGCAACCCGACTGACCATGGCCGAGAAACAAGAGGCGAGAGCAGCGAGATCATGGTCGGGGAAGGCCCGGGCTTGGGGGTTCTGGGACACTGCCGTCCTGTTCAACCAGCCAGAGGAGGTGGACGTCACTGGTGGCCTGAGATCGACGCGGTGGCAGACGGAGGAGTTGAGGCGCGATGTAGCGCCGCCGCCAAGGTTATGCCATCACGGGGGAGAGAGAGGGATTGTTTCGGGGCGAGGTTTGGAAGGCGAGCGAGCGTGCGGTGTTACCTGCCTAATATGTGAGTGAGATTAGCTGCCTTTTAATTACTGTAATTACTGCCGCGGGATTCTGACCCAAGTTGGTGCGGTGGGATCCAAAATCTTGACGTATTATTGGTGGTGGGCAGAATAAGGAACCACTTTAGCCTTTTTAAGTAGTAGAGATAGGCATAGACTAGCAAAAGTGCCCGTGCGTTGCAACGGAATCACTGGAGTAAAAGTTGAAGTGACCCAAGTTTGTCACAAAATAAATTGATCGACATAAATATATCTCGAAATCACCTTTTTCGTCATCTCCTCCAACGAAGCACGAGTGGCGGTAAAGTCCAACTGGAGCTTAAATTTAACTTTATATGTCAACTTGAAGAGCTAGCATGATTTTGCCAACAATATTAGGTATTTCATTTCTTATTATTCTTATAGCAGAAGTGCCCGTGCGTTGCATCGGGAGAAAAAACATGACTCAACCTTTCCTATGAATGAATTGTATTGGCTATCTAGATGTCTTTGGTATTATATAACGAATAGTAAACATGCTCGTGCGTTGCAACGATAGTAAAAAGAGAAATAAACTTTTATCGGAAAACATGAGCACAACTCGGATCATCTTTATAATTTAGACTTTAATCTTTATACGTGGCATGTTTTCTCAAAGAAACATCCTCCAACTCTCATTTAGAGTGTGCCACTTTTACTACTTCCGCCCAAAGATTAGTGCTTATATTATTTTTAGAAATTTAACCTATGTTAAGTTAGGTCAAGTTTTACCAAAAATTGTTAACATGCAAAATATAAAATCAATACCATTAAATAGATAATGAAATATAGTATCTATAAAATATGATATTTACTTGATTTGACTTTTTTTTAAATATAAGCGTTAAACTTTGGGATGTAGGTAGTATTGCTTATCTGCTCTTTCCAACTATCATTAGCAGTTCAGAAATAGTACATCAGCAACAAATCAATCGACTTTGCCACACCTCTCATGCGGTGGCCTCATGTTTTCTCTGGATTTTAATCGGTCAATTATTTATGTTCATAAAAGGATCAGCACTCCTGCTTACACATGAGCAAAAGAAAGGTAGCTAGCGAATACAGAAGTTTGACATTGTTGTTTTTCGTGAACCTTGTCCAGGGATTCAGAAATTGACGCCTGGACATTGTTCTTCCCTTAAATCCTTGTGTGCCTTCTCTGTTTTTCTCCTAGTTCAAGTGGCGAATTTGGCATTGAAATACCTTGGGGCGTCGGCTTCTAACTGAGCTAGGCCTAGGTGTAGTGTTAAAAATAGCTAGCAGTCTCTTTTGTGTATGACTGCTCTCATAGTGTATCAACCGCTAATTCCAGTCTCTCCATGTGAATTCTGCACCTCTCGCAATGAAATAGGATTAATGCAGCAGTTTCATATGGTGGTCGCAGATGTGTACCTTGGGCCCGGGAAAGGTTACACCAGCTGGAATAGAAAAGTTCTTCCACATTCAGTATCTAATACTCTGATATGTTACAGGTACGTAGTAGAGAGTATCGCTGCTCAAAATCATGGACTTTGCATACTCTTTCGGTTCCATATGAACTACTCCGTATTCTGTATACAGTCAATGATTTGCATATCCACCTTATGATCCTTCCTGAACGCCGACAGGTTACCGCTACTGATTCTGCTCTCAGTCCCGGTTCGTCTTCCGCGGCCGGCACACGACGGACGGTCACCGCCCGCCTCGCATGGCTGCGTTTGCACCGCGTGAAACACTTGGCTTGGACCTACTTACGTCAGCACCGGCACCTGCCTCGCGCCTCCCAGCTATTCCAAGCGCCGCGGGGCTTGGACCAACTACCGTCAGCAGCGGCACCTCCATGGCGCCTCCCACCTAATCCACCAGCGGCGGCGTCATGTCCTCGAGGCACACCGAGCAGCCGTCCGCACTACGCCGCACAGGCCTCCTACCCAACTTTCCTTGGTGTCAACCGCGTCTGCCTGGGCGGTCCACACCAGGTGTAACCTTTCACATGCGCAAGATCTGGTGAGTACGGCTGGGTACATCGTCGAGCTAGCACAGGTCTGTCTTCAAACGCAGGCCTCATCAAGCGACATGCCAAGGACGCGGAGCAACACAAACAACATGTGCTTGCAAAGCGCAGCTGTAGCAAGTCTCATCGACCAACGCTATGGCGAGCAAACTGCGGCAGGTCGCCTCAGAGGCTCAGAGGGAATTACACTCGGTCGTCGAGTCCTCAATCTAACCCGCGCCGGAACTCTTCCGGTTTTTTGACTGCATCGATCTCTCTCAGATGTCGCCTTCCGTTCTCTGATGGCCGCATTCTCAGGCTGGAAGAACCCGACGAAGGCCCTGTCGTGCCGCCCGGCGATGGTTCTCGGCATCGCGGCCAGTATCGTCTCCAGATCGAAGTGCCACGTCGCCGCAGTGCCACGTCTCAACTGCGACGGGCCGTCCATGATGAGCGTGTCCAGCACGGCTCCGATCCACATCGTAGGGGGCTGGCGTGGAGCGCCGCCGCCAGCACCGCCACAAGCATCGTCCACACGCTCTCCACGCCGGCGCAGTCGTCGCGCTGCTCGAGGAACGAGAAGAGCAGAGGCTGGTCTCCGCGTCCCTGCTCGGGTACTCGCGCGTCTCCCGGCCAGGCTCCCAGCCATCATTATCGAGCAACGAGCACTTCATGGTAGCAGCGGTGGTGCGGCTCAAGAAGACTCCGCGTGCCGATCTCTTATCTCCGGTCTGACATCGTGGTTACCATGTAGCTTGGGAATCGTACGCGGTGTTGTTTTGCTCTACAGGAGCCTAAACCGACTTGGACACGTTGAGAGGATTGGCTGTAGAACTATTTGGTTTCCATCACGAATAGATCGCGAGCTTCAGCGTGGGACAGGACGTTTTTTTTTTTGAGATGGGACAGGACGTTGGAAAGGGCACGGATCGATGGACCAAATCTTATTATATAACAGACCAAACTAAGGAAACATATTTTAACTTACGGGTGGCAGTGGTGGGTAATTTGTACCAACTTTTAGGGCAGTTTTGAATTGGACAAACGACCGAAGGAGAAACCCTTTTGCTTTTATTATTAGGTGTAGATAGACGCAGTTGGATTACAGTCTATGTATTATGTTGTAATGCCCAAACGAATCACATAGTAATCATCTTGTCATGTATGGTCGTTATTCAGCCAATTGTCCAGCTATAATTTGTTCACCCAGCATGTTATTTATCTTTATGGAGAGACACCTCTAGTGAACTGTGGACCCCGGTCCTTTCCTTTACACGGATAAATTATGTAGCGACCTCACCTTTTAAGGTGTCGATCTCTATGCGTATCTGTGCTAGTCCCTGGATCAATCGCTAGCACACACAGTACAAGATGTAATATCAAGAAACAAAGGTCTTTATTACATCGTATGATCTAGAAATTACATAAAGGATTGCAAATTGCATAGCACAAGGATAGCATAACATCAGAGTTTTACAACGAACAAACATAGACAGCATGGAGTCCTTCGTCTTCATGTGCCACAGGCGAGCATGTTGAGGATAGACTCGTAACCCCTAACATTTCCTTACCCCTCGTCTGGAAAACCTGCAACATGATACGTTGCAGCCACGAATGGTCAATACATTTGAATTGTATTGGCAAGAGGACACTAAAGCTGATAAATTCCCAGTGAGTCAAGTGACAACTAAAGTGGTAACACTGCGCCTACAACAATGAACCAAAGTTCATGTAAATTGGTAATTCAACCATGGGTCGTTAAAAGTGGTAACACCTCTCCATCAACGGTGAACCATGAGTCATTCAAACAGGTAACACTGCTCCATCAACAGTGAACCATGGGTCTTTTAAAGTGGTAACACCGCTCCATCAACGGTGAACCATAAGTCATTCAAACAGGTAACACTGCTCCATCAACAGTGAACCATGGGTCATTCAAACAGGTAACACTGCTCCATCAACAGTGAACCATGGGTCTTTTAAAGTGGTAACACCGCTCCATCAACGGTGAACCATAAGTCATTCAAACAGGTAACACTGCTCCATCAACAGTGAACCATGGGTCATTTAAAGTGGTAACACCGCTCCATCAACGGTGAACCATAAGTCATTCAAACAGGTAACACTGCTCCATCAACAGTGAACCATTGGTCTTTTAAAGTGGTAACACCGCTCCATCAACGGTGAACCATAAGTCATTCAAACAGGTAACACTGCTCCATCAACAGTGAACCATGGGTCATTTAAAGTGGTAACACCGCTCCATCAACGGTGAACCATAAGTCATTCAAACAGGTAACACTGCTCCATCAACAGTGAACCATGGGTCATTTAAAGTGGTAACACCGCTCCATCAACGGTGAACCATAAGTCATTCAAACAGGTAACACTGCTCCATCAACAGTGAACCATCTAGATCACTAAAGTTGTAATGCTGATCCATTCCCTCCAAGGACTACACTTCGAGGACCAAAACCAACTGATTCGTCCTAGATAGTTCGCATTCCATGAAACTACTTTCCTAGCTAAAACCCATTCATCGGCATCATCAAATCTCTTAGCATCATACGCCCTTCTCGTTTACAAGCAAATCCAAGCAAGAAAGTCGTACGTTGGTGTCTACTAGATCAGTCAAGATAACAGGTGGCTATCCTAATTTGGTTTGCGCAACAAAATTTTCCTATACAAGCATTCTACCGAGAAGTATTACACACAAAACAAAATACCAGGACTTTTATGATCAAAGTGTCACTTGCCTTGGTGAGAGGAGAAGTTGGTACACTCTTCGCAAAAACACTCGTTGAAATCAGCACAACCACAATCTACAAACAAAAATTTCACTCCATAAACACATAGCAACATATAGACAAGCACAAAAGAATAATAGATGCAATATGTGGTTTAAACATAAACAAAACACTTAACATGTTATCTAGTTGTCGACTATATGCATGATGTCATGGCAATATTTTAGTGTTGAATTAATAATTAAAAACATTTTCTATTATTAGAAGAGATCTACAATACTAAACAAATACTAGAAGAGAATTGTATAGGTCAAGTTTTTATTTTCTAATGCTAGTGCACAGAGGGTTCAATTCTCTGCTAATAGCAAAAGAAATTACTCAAAATAATTTGTAGAACTATTTGTATAGTCAAAATACTCAATTTGAGTTTCTGCAAAAACTGTGTATAAATATGATGCAGAAGTACAATATTACGTGTCTACTATATTCTAAACATTTTTATGAATCCAGGGGTATATTATTTGCCAAGTTTGGATGTGTAATTATTTTTCTATAATTTTTACAAGATTAAACATGTCGCGGTTAAATTTTGATGTTGTACGAAAAGTTGTCTGAAAAAGTTTCTCGGATGGAAAAACTTTCTACAAGAAAGTTGTAGAGAATTTAATTACGAACTTAACGCAAAAACAATTATTTAAAACGGAGATCTAAATCTTAAGACGTGGATTTTTAAAGTTCTTTGACGTGAACTGCTAGCACAAAACGCAACGATCCATCAGTACTGTGCACGCGTGAAAGGAAAGAGACGTGGAGTTTCAGCTTAAAGTGGACCAGCAGGGCGTGAAATCTAATTCCTAAACTCTCTTATCTGTGTGGATCAGTTCTATTTTTAAAAGTCTATGGAGATCAACAAACATGATTGCAACTATCCAAGAAAGCTAATTGAATTGCAGCTATTCAAATATCACGTGGTGTGTCTCTACACAGATTCATTCACGATTATTAATAGGGATGTTCCATCTACACTCTACTGTGGCTCTTACATGTCTCTGATAAAAGTTTTCTCTTGTTCTAATACTAAGTGTACGGAGAACAACTACAGGACATGAAAACGATACCGATTATCGCACAGCTAGTCGACGGTGTTGTCGGAAACGTCGGCGCGGGTACACGAGTTGACGCAGACGTTGATGACGGGCTTTCAGAGTCGATGGAGTGGTAGAAGGCGTAGAGGACGTCTAGGTACCGTACTTCTTCCGAACTCACTCGCCGAATAATTCTTCCCGCGGTCGGTGCCACAGTCGAAGACGAAGCCGTCACTCGTAATCGACGATTTACTGCGACGGTACCGCGGAATTGCGAGGCAAAATTTCAGCAGCCTGGAGGCTCTCGGTCTGTGCGGTTTAAGGGGAAATGAAGAGGAGAGAATGGAGCTTAAGTAGCAACAAACGGTGTATCTAATGGTGGCTTAAAACGTCCGGAATCAATTGAAGATGAAATGTTAGTAACAGCCAACATTACTCGGCGTTGTGTGCGTTTCATCTTTGGCTGGAACATGAAGACGACGCTGACATAGCTATGAGCCCACATGTCAGAAGAAGATGGAAAGACGAATACGCGCGGACGACGCTGACGCTGGTGTGATGCGTCGCTGGACGCTGGCTCGATACGTGCGCGTGTGTTTGGCTGGGCTAGCACGTTTGTGTAGCCTGGCTCCACTCTTATTTTTTTTCTCTTTTCTCTTCTATATATTATTTCCTGAATTAGTATTTGGAATTTAATTTGAAAACCGAAATTGATCAAAAGTTACTCAAACTAAGTCAGAAAAATACAAATAAAATATCAACGGATTCCTTATTCAATGGAGAATATTTTGGAACCACTTTTAAAATATTTTGATAACTTCGAATTTGACACAAAGGCCTATATGGCTTTATTTGCATTTTTCGGGTTTGAGGTTTCTTTCTAAATTTGAATTTAACTCAAATTTCCTAGGGAATGCAAAGATGCCATGATGCTTATGAATGTAATGCATGTTTTTTGAAAACTCCATTTTTGGAAAATAGTTTAAGTAACACCAAAAGTTTTATTTCATTGTAAAATTTAAATCAAGGCAAGCAACCAAGCTTAAATTTTATTTTTATTTTACATTCCAAAATTTAGAAAATTTTGGGATGTGACAAATTCATTCACTGCAATCCTGTTATGTTTACTTACTGCAAGCTATATTCTCTTTAATTACTGCAAATATCTCCAGTTACATTTAATCCTTTGTGTGGCAAAAGTGAGATTGACAACTTCAAAGTTGGGGCAAAATATTTTTGGTTGTGTACGTGTTTGCGTTATCTGAGTTGCCCTTCACGTCACTTTTCCTTGTCGATTAACCTTTTGGTTTCTTAGCTGACTATTGGTAGGATGCACTACTAGCGTCAGCAACAACGTGGAACCTGCACAGAACACAACCAAAATACTTTGCCCCAACTCACAGCGAGGTTGTCAATCTCACCGGTTTCGCAGAACACAAAGGATTAAATGTATCGAGTGGAAGGAGATGTTTGCAGTAATTAAAGAGAACATAGCTTACCGTAAGTAAACAGAGCAGGATGGCAGTGGTTAAATTTATCAGTATAAATAACATATGACAAGAATATATAATCGATCTCAACATAGTATTCAATATTCATTGGATCTCAGCAAACACAACATGTAGCATTACATAAGGATGATCTTGATCATGTAGAGCACCTCACAAGATCTAAACATGAGACACAAATTGGAGAAGACAACCCTCTAGCTACTGATATGGTCCCATAGTCCAGGGATGAACTACTCACGCATCACTTCGAAGGCGGGCATGGTGATGTAGATATTAACTTCGGTTTTTGTTTCGTCCAATTTTGAGAATATTTCTTGTACAACTTTTCTGAAATACAAAATAGCAGAAAACATGGAACTGGCACTGTGGCATCTTGTTAATAGGTTAGTGCCAGAAAATGTATAAATGTGCAACGAAGTATGAGCAAAACATATATAAATTGGTGTAAAACAAGCATGGAGCATCAAAAATTATAGATACATTTGCGACGTATCACAAACCCATCTTCCTCGATGCAAGATCTATCATGTTTCTTGATAGTCCTTCTGTGAAAGGATCTTCCAGTTCTTAGTTGTTTGGACATAATCCAAACATATAACTCTAGTGTTTTTCAGTTTTCTGACATACTTCATTCTTATCTTAACATGTTTTAAACTCTTCATATTATCCTTAGAATTTTCATTTTGACAATCTGATTTTTGTTGCACAGTTTGTGAAGATCGCGTTGTAGGATAGCGTCTTCGCAAATCAAGAGCCAAATAGAACATATTAAGGCATAGTCATTTTGCTTTACAGTATCTATCAGAGAACTACATCTACAATGGAGTGGGTGTGTAAAGTTCCTCTCAACTTAATTGATCTAGAATGTTTTTCCGGGTCCTAATTCACGGGTTCTCCGAGCACACAGGTTAGGTTCCCCCTCGGCAACTCACGTGGGTCTCAAAACCATCTTCCTAAATGCAAGAGCTATCATGTTTCTTGATAGTCCTTTTGTGAAAGGATCTTTCAGGTTCTTTGTTGTTTGGACATAATCCAAAGCTATAACTCTGGGTTTTTTAGTTTTCTCACAAACTTCATTCTTCTCTTAACATGATTTAAACTCTTCATATTATCCTTAGAAATGTTCATTTTGACAATCACATTTTGGTTTTACCGGTTCATGAGGATATCCAATTTTGTTTTTTCAACTAGAGGCAACTCCGTCAAGATCCCAACCATTCCACTTCAATAGTAGTTATGCATAATGTTGTGATTTATGCTTCCATTGTTGACCTCATTAAGATGGTCTTCTTGCAAAACTTTCAGGAAACAACACCGCCATTAAGAGTGAGTACATATTCACTTGTGGCCTTCATCTCATTCGAATCTAAGATCCAATTTGAATCACTATACCCTTCAAGTACCTTTGGAGCTCCGATATAATTAATTTCATAGTTCACGGTTCCCTTTAGCTAGGTAACATATTACTCTCTCAAGAGCATACCAATGGTCATCTCCCTGATTGGCCACAAACTGACTAAGTTTGCTCGCAGCAAACGAGATGTCAAGACTCGTAGTGCATGCTAAATACACGAGCGCACCAATGTTTTGAGGGTATCTCAATTGATCTCTAGTATCCTTCTCATTCTTTCGAAGCAACACACTAGGATCATAAGGTGTGGGAGAAGATTTGCACTCACCATAGCCAAATCTAATCAACACCTTTGGATAATAATGTTATTCCACAAGTGTGATTCCATTATTTTCATCTCTCAACAACTTGATGTTCAAGATCAGCATCTCCAAGAGCTTTTATCTCGAAACATTGGTGCAAGATTTTGACCTCCTCACTCACTTTGAGATTTGTCCCAAAAAACAGTGTATGTCATCTGCATACAAGCATAGGACAACTCCCTCGCCCCCACCATGATGGCAACAAATCCCACAGATGTCAAAATTTTCTTTCTAACTTCTCATGACATTGCTTAGGTGCTTGTTTGAGGCGAAAATTGCCTAAACAACTAAGGTTTTTGGATAGTTAAGTTATTAGGCATTTTCTTAGTGAGTTTAATTACCAAAAGCACAACTAGATATGCACTAGCAGACTTAACGCATTAGATTAAGCACATCTAGAAGATATCAATAAGAAACAAATAATATTGCGAGGTAGCAGATGAAAAGCACGTACTTGCGACCGGGAAGGTCGCTCAAGTAGTAGCATCACCTTGACCACTGTTCATGTCGTCCATGGTGTTGTCGAAGTCACCGGATATGTTGAGGAAGTAAGCCGCAAAGAAAGCAGACACACAGAGGCGAGCAATCGCGTCGAGACGCTTCCCGAAAACCTTATTGCCCGTCTCCCCGTGCACGATCAGAGGCCTGCTCTCTCGGACTGTCGTGCATGCAGTTCTCAGGATGGGGAAGGCTAGAAAGCAGTGTAGCAAAATAAACTTAGTCACAAGAGAGACACTTGGTGCACCAAGCAAAATTTTATCCTTCCACAAAATCGGTTTCTAACTCGAACTCGAGTCACACGACGCGACGTGATCCGACACGCACGTGACTAGGTGGGCGGCGGAGGAGGAGGTGGAGGAGTGCGACAGAAGTCTTTCACTTCTCATTTGCTTAGTGGAGCTGCAACATTTGCCCTTATAAGCAGCTCCAACTCTCTCTAAATTAACAATGTGAGACTAAACTTTGTCTCCCATATCCCTAAGCTGCCATAATAGATGAGGTTTGAGATTTCAGAAATTGGAGACTGTACATGGAATTGTTTACCGAGTGAAATACCGCGGTTACCGACCGGTAACCGAATTTCCCAGTAATTGAGTTTATCGTGCAAAAAATCTCAACTCATTTGAATTTGGTTTAAATTTGGGCTGATTGGTTAGTCTAAACCATACGTGTTCCCCCTCCGCTATAAGATCATCTCCAGCCGTTGGGGCTCCCCGGGCCGAAATCTGGCGCTATTTAGAGCCAGATTGGACGAAAGTTTGGCCCGGGGAGCGCCGAAGTTCCAGCCGTCTCCCCGGTAGACACCCGGGGCTCGGTGTTTTCTAGAGAAAAACGTCCCTGGATGCCAAATTTCCTGCATAATTCGGGGAATTTCACGAATTTTGCCAACATTTGGCTTATTTTTACAAATAAACGTTACAGTTCAACAAAACAAGACAAGTTTTCAAACAAATCAAATGGAAACTAGTTGGTGTTGCCTCGAAGCGTCCATATGTGCTCCACCAGATCATCTTGCAGCTGTTGATACATTGTGGAGTCTCGAATCTCCTGACGCATAGCGATGAACGCAGCCCACAATGCCGACACCTAGTGGTTAGGCTATGCAAGAGGACCCTCTCTGTCATATGGTGCAGCTTGTTCGCTCAGAGGAACCGGATACTTCTGCTCATCCTCGATAATCATGTTGTGTAAGCAGACACAACTGTTCATCACCTTCCACATCTGATCTTTGGACCAAGTCAAAGCGGGGAACTGGACTAAGAAAATCTCTGCTGGAGGACACCAAATGCACGCTCGACGTCCTTTCGGCAACCTTCTTTTAGCTTGACAAACTCCACCTCCTTCGGGACGACGGCGCCTGAGATAGTCTTCACAAATGTTGCCCACTTTGGATAGATATTGTCTGCAAGATAGTATCCTTTGTTGTACTGCCGGCCATTGATCACAAAGTTAACCGGGGGAGCATGACCCTCAACAAGCTTGGAGAAGATCGGCGAGCACTGCAAGACGTTGATGTCGTTGTTGGATCCCAACATACCAAAGAAGGAGTGCCAAATCCAGAGATCATGGGTAGCCACTGCCTCAAGTATCACAGTGCAGCCTTTTTTGTGACCCTTGTACATTCCTTGCCAGGCAAACGGACATTTCTTCCATTTCAAATGCATGCAGTCAATGCTTCCAAGTGTAAGGGTATATTGCCCCTATGTGTGGTTTTGGTAATTAATGACAACCCCTATGGACTAATGTTTTCATTGAGTTTATATAAGGAATATTCCATATGTACTACTTGTATTCCATGTGTTGGATTCAAGTATGGATTCCATGAAGATAAAGATATACCTTGTGTATTGGCATCAAGATCATCGATTTGAAGATGTATATGTGATATGATCAAAAATAAGAAATGAAGATGGAGTTCTTATGTGGAACTCAATATTAGCCATGCTCTAGATTATGTGATAAGCAATGGATGATCAAGATCTTTAGTGCTTGATTCCAAGTGAAGAATTCAAGTTATGGCTCTAAGTCAGTGTCATGATAGTCTCATAAGTTGAGGTATGGTTGACTAAGATTTAGAGCATGCAAACAAATGAAGAATTCTTTATAGAGCATGAGAAGATACAAGGTTGACCAATACAAAGAGTGAAGAATAGATTCAAGTTTGGTCAACACATGAAGCATAAAGAATGTGCCACGTGAAGTCATGTGGTATGTCCATGAGAGGATGACATCAAGTGGTGATCGTCATCAAGGTCGAGTTGGACAAGTTCAAGATGAGCATCTCAAGTGGATCACATGCTTGAAGCTTGCCGTCCATTTGGTGATAATGGACATGTGAAGATGTGCATCAATGAAGGTATCCCATCATGGTGTATGCGGGAGCAATTGAGAGTCTTCACGAAGCAACAATGATCAAGTGAGCATTCAGGCTTGAGTGGAGCTTGAAGAGCTATCATCAAGATCAAGCGGGATGCGCAAGGCAAAGGTATGGCCTTGCTAGGTTTTCCTTTTACCGGTCTCAAGGTGGTTGTTGGGAGACCGGATTATAGGATAGATAGCCGCACTATCAAGAGGGGGTTTCGGTTGGGTAACTTGATCGCGTCGTCTTAGGGAGCTCAATCCTTTGCATATTTTGCATATTGATGCGCGTAGATGTACACGTCCGTTGGGAACCCCAAGAGGAAGGTATGATGCGCACAGCGGCAAGTTTTCCCTCAGAAAGAAACCAAGGTTATCGAACCAGTAGGAGCCAAGAAGCACGTGAAGGTTGTTGGTGGAGGAATGTAGTGCGGCAAACACCAGTGAAACCGGCGCCAACGTGGAACCTGCACAACACAATCAAAGTACTTTGCCCCAACGTAACAAAGGTTGTCAATCTCACCGGCTTGCTGAAAACAAAGGATTAAACGTATCGAGTGGAAGATGGTGTTTGTTTGCAAAGAACAAAAAAAGCAGTAGAATGTATTCAGATGTAAAAGAATGGACCGGGGTCCACAGTTCACTAGTGGTGTCTCTCCAATAAGATAACTAACATGCTGGGTGAACAAATTACAGGTGCAATTGACAAATAAAGATTCAATACATATCAACGATGATTACTATGTGATTTAATGGGCATTACGACAAAGTACATAGACCGCTATCCAGCATGCATCTAAGCCTAAATAATCCACCTTCAGGTTATCATCCGAACCCCTTGCGGTATTAAGTTGTAAACAACAGATAATTGCATTAAGTATGGCGCGTAATGTAATCAACACAAATATCCTTAGACAAAGCATCAATGTTTTATCCCTAGTAGCAACAGCACATCCACAACCTTAGAACTTTCTGTCACTGTCCCAGATTAAATGGAGGCATGAACCCACTATCGAGCATAATTACTCCCTCTTGGAGTTACAAGTATCAACTTGGCCAGAGCCTCTACTAGCAACGGAGAGCATGCAAGAACATAAACAACACATATATGATAGATTGATAATCAACTTAACATAATATTCTCTATTCATCGGATCCCACCAAACACAACATGTAGCATTACGAATAGATGATCTTGATCATGTTAGGCAACTCACAAGATCTATAACAATGAAAGCACAAGCGGAGAAGACAACCATCTAGCTACTGGACCCATAGTCCAAGGATGAACTACTCACGCATCAATCCGAGGCGGGCATGATGATGTAGAGCCCCTCCGTGATGATTCCCCTCTCGGCAGGTGCCGAGGCGATCTCCGAATCCCGAGATGGGATTGCGGCGGCGGCCTCTCGCAATGTTTTCCGTATCGTGGCTCTCTGCAGGGGGTCGCGACGGAGGCTTTAAGTAGGCGGAAGGGTAGGTCGGGGCGTCACGAGGGCCCACACAACAGGCCGCGCGGCCGGGCCCGGCCGCGCGCCATGGTCCGGCCACCTCGTGGCCCCACTTCGTCTCCCTTTTGGTCTTCCGGAAGCTTCGTGTAAAAATAGGCCCCGGGCATTGATTTCGTCCAATTCCGAGAATATTTTCTTACTAGGATTTCGAAACCAAAAAAGAGAAAAAAAAACGCTTGATGTCTACGGGTGCTTCTATTCTTGTAGACATGTTGGGCCTCCAAGAGCAGAGGTTTGTAGAACAGCAGCAAGTTTTCCCTTAAGTGGATCACCCAAGGTTTATCGAACTCGGGAGGAAGAGGTCAAAGATATCCCTCTCAAGCAACCCTGCAATCACGATACAAGAAGTCTCTTGTGTCCCAAACACACCTAATACACTTGTCAGATGTATAGGTGCACTAGTTCGGCGAAGAGATAGTGAAATACAAGTAGTATGGATGTATATGAGTGGTAATAGCAATCGGAATAAAATATGGCAGCGAGTAAACATGCAACAGAACAGTAAATAAGCGGTGTTTGCAGTATTGGAAACAAGGCCTAGGGATCATACTTTCACTAGTGGACACTCTAAACATTGATCGCATAATAAATAATAACTTCTCTCATTTGTGCTACATATACTCGTGTTTGATAATGAACACCATTCGTTGCGTAGGATTACACGAACCCTCAATGCCGGAGTTAACAAGCTCCACAACATTCGATATTCATGTTTAAGTAACCTTAGAGCATAATAGATCTTTGCAAAATAAACCGAGTACTAACATAGCATACACACTATCACCTTTACACTATGAAGGGGGAATAAATCACATCAATACTATCATAGCGATAATCAACTCCATAACCTACAAGAGATTATGATCATAGCCTACGACAAGAACTACACGATGCACACACTGTCACCATTACACCATGCAGGAGGAATAGACTACTTTAATAACATCACATGAGTAGCACATAGACTAGTAGCGATACAAAGCACATTGCAATCATAAAGGGATATAAATAAGAACTTCACTATGCCATTCATAACAGTGAATAAGTATTCTGTGAAATATAGCCTAAGAGACCCACACGGTGCACACACTGTCACCTTTACACACGTGGGACAAGGAGTCTCCGGAGATCACATAAGTAAAACCCACTTGACTAGCATAATGACATCTAGATTACAAGCATCATCATATGAATCTCAATCATGTAAGGCAGCTCATGAGATTATTGTATTGAAGTACATAGGAGAGAGATGAACCACATAGCTACCGGTACAGCCCCGAGCCTCGATGGAGAACTACTCCTCCTCATGGGAGACATCGGCGGTGATGAAGATGGCGGTAGTGTCGATGGAGGAGCCTTCCGGGCACTTCCCCGTCCGGCGGCGTGCGAACAGAGACTCTGTCCCCCAGATCTTGGCTTCGCGATGGCGGCGGCTCGGAACTTTTCTCATACCGTGGCTTATTCGTTCCTGGGTTTTAGGTCGTGGAGACTTTATAGGCGAAAGGGGAGCCTCGAGGGGCCCTGGTGGGGCACAACAGCCGGCGCCCCTCGGCCGCGCGCCGCCTTAGTGTGTGGGCCCCTGTGGCCCCCTCTGGTCCCTCTCGGGTTTCGGAAGCTTCCGTGAAAATAGGGTACTGGCGTTGATTTCGTCCGATTCGAGAATATTTCCTTACTAGGATTTTTGAAACCAAAAACAACAGAAAACAGGAACGGCACTTCGGCATCTCGTCAATAGGTTAGTTCCGGAAAACGCATCAAAACGATATAAAGTGTGAACAAAACATGTAGGTATTGTCATAAAACAAGCATGGAACATCGAAATTATAGATACGTTGGAGACGTATCAGCATCCCCAGCTTAGTTCCTACTCGTCCTCGAGTAGGTAAACGATAACACAAATAATTTCTGAAGTGACATGCTACCATCATAATCTTGATCAACATTATTGTAAAGCATATGACATGAATAGAGTGATTCAAGCAATGATCTATAGTTTGACAAATAGATGACATATAGCAAAACTTTTCATGAATAGTACTTTCAAGACAAGCATCAAAAGTCTTGCATAAGAGTTAACTCATAAAGCAATAAATTCAAAGTAAAGGCATCGAAGCAACACAAAGGAAGATATAAGTTTCAGCAGTTGCTTTCAACTTTCAACATGCATATCTCATGGATAATTGTCAACATAGAGTAATATGATGAATGCAAATAAGCAAGTATGTAAGAATCAATGCACAGTTGACACAAGTGTTTGCTTCTAAGATGGAAGGAAATAGGTAAACTAAAAGAAAGTTCGCAGATGGAAGCAGGGATTAAATCATGTGCTAGAGCTTTTCAAGTTTTGAAATCATATAGAGAGCATAAAAGTAAAGTTTTGAGAGGTGTTTGTTGTTGTCAACGAATGGTAATGGGTACTCTAACTACCTTATCAACCAGACTTTCAAGAGCGGCTCCCATGAAGGACGTTATCTCTACCAGCAAGGTAGATCATCCCTCTTCTCTTTTGTTTACACATGTACTTTAGTTTTATTTATTAGATGACACTCCCCCAACCTTTGCTTACACAAGCCATGGCTAACCGAATCCTCGGGTGCCTTCCAACATTCACATACCATGGAGGAGTGTCTATTCGAAAATTTAAGTTGCTTACTGATAGATCGAGCAAAACATGTGAAGAGAATTATTAATGCAAGTTAATTAATTGGGGCTGGGAACCCTGCCAGCTCTTTTTGCAAAATTATTGGATAAGAGGATGAAGCCACTAGTCCATTGTGAAAGTCTGTCAAAAGTAAATGACAAGATCGAAAGATAAAACACCACATACTTCCTCATAAGCGCTATAAAACATTGACACAAATAAGAGGTAATAACTTTTGAATTGTTTAAAGGTAGCACATGAAGTATTTACTTGGAATGGCAGGAAATACCACATAGTAGGTAGATATGGTGGACACAAATGGCATAGTTTTTGGCTCAAGGTTTTGGATGCACGAGAAGCATTTCCTCTCAGTACAAGGCTTAGGCTAGCAAGGTTGTTTGAAGCAAACACAAGTAAACCGTACAGAAAACTTACATAAGAACATATTGCAAGCATTATAAGACTCTACACTGTCTTCCTTGTTGCTCAAACACTTTACCAGAAAATATCTAGACCTTAGAGAGACCAATCATGCAAACCAAATTTCAACAAGCTCTACGGTAGTTCTCCACTACTAGATTTAAAATACATGATGCAAGAGCTTAAACATGATATATGAGAGCTCAAAACAATTGCCAAGTATCAAATTATTCAAGACCATATGAAGCATTTTCTGATTCCAACCAAATAGCAACAAGTGAAGCGATCAACTTTCGCCCTTGAACATTAAAAGCTAAAAACACATGTGTTCATATGAAAAAGCGGAGCGTGACTCTCTCCCACACAAGGATGAACTTATTCAGAGAATGAAAATAACAAAACGAAAATAAAAGCACACAGACGCTCCAAGTAAAATACATAAGATGTGACGGAATAAAAATATAGTTTCACTAGAAGAAACCTGATAAGTTGTCGATGAAGAAGGGGATGCCTTGGGCATCCCCAAGCTTAGATGCTTGAGTCTTCTTAAAATATGCAGGGATGAACCACCGGGCATCCCCAAGCTTAGACCTTTCACTTTTCTTGATCATAGTATATCATCCTCTTCTCTTGACCCTTGAAAACTTCCTTCACACAAACTCCAAGGAAACTCATTAGAGGGTTAGTGCATAACCAAAAATTCACACATTCAGAGGTGACACAATCATTCTTAACACTTCTGGACATTGCACAAAGCTTCTGAAAGTTAATGGAACAAAGAAACTCATTCAACATAGCAAAAGCGGCAATGCGAAATAAAAGACAGAATCTGTCAAAAACAGAACAGTCCGTAAAGATGCATCTGTAAGGGGCACTTAACTTGCTCAAATGGAAAAACTTAAAACTAATGAAAGTTGCGTACATATCTGAGGATCACGCTCGTAAATTTTCAGATTTTTTCGATTTTTTTACAGAGACTTATGCCAGAATTCGTGACAGACAGCAATGCTGTTTCTGCGCAGCAATCCAAATCTAGCATCAACTTTACCATAGAGACTTTACTTGGCACAAAAACATGATAAGGAGAGGTTGCTACAGTAGTAAACAACTTCCAAGACTCAACAAAACAAAAATTGCTGTAGTAAAATAAACACATGGGTTATCTCCCAAGAAATTCTTTCTTTATAGCCATTAAGATGGGCTCAGCAATTTTAATGATGCTCTCATGAAAATAGACAATGAAGCAAAAGAGAACATCAAGAAGCAAATTCAAAACACATTTAAGCCTGACCCACTTCCTATGAAAAGGAATCTTGTACACAAATAAATTCATGAAGAACAAAGTGGCAAGCATAGAAAAGCAACACAAGCGCAATTTCAAGATTCTCAACATAAAGAGGGGAAACTTAATATTATTAAGATGCATATAACCATGTTTCCCTCTCTCATAATAACTTTCAGTAGCATCATGAACAAACTCAACAATATAACTATCACATAAAGCATTCTTGTCATGAGCCACATGCATATTCTCATCAAGTGTAGGAGGCATAGTATAATCATAATAAAATTTACTCTCCATAGTAGGCGGCACCAAAAGACCACTATCATTATAATCATCATAAATAGGAGGCAAAGTATCATCAAAGAAAATTTTCTCCTCAATGCTTGGGGGACTAAAAATATCATGCTCATCAAAACCAGCTTCCCCAAGCTTAGAATTTTCCATATCATTAACAACAATGGTGTTCAAAGCGTTCATACTAATATCATTGCTACTAGCATGCAAATAAGATTCCATAGGTTTTTTAATTTTCGCAGCAAACAATCCATGTCTTAACTCAGGAAATAGAATAAGAAGCTCATTGTTACTTTCCATTATGCCTAACTAGTGTAAACAAGAAACCAAAAGATGCAATTGCAGGATCTAAAGGAAATAGCTTCGAGTACTTACAACGGCGGAAAATAGCTTAGTAGCCGAGATCCGGAGTGTGAGTACCTTTTACCTTTCCTCCTCGACGGCGCCAGAAAATAGCTTGATGTCTACGGGTGCTTCTATTCTTGTAGACAGTGTTGGGCCTCCAAGAGCAGAGGTTTGTAGAACAGCAGCAAGTTTTCCCTTAAGTGGATCACCCAAGGTTTATCGAACTCAGGGAGGAAGAGGTCAAAGATATCCCTCTCAAGCAACCCTGCAATCACGATACAAGAAGTCTCTTGTGTCCCCAACACACCTAATACACTTGTCGATGTATAGGTGCACTAGTTCGCGAAGAGATAGTGAAATACAAGTAGTATGGATGTATATGAGTGGTAATAGCAATCTGAATAAAATATGGCAGCGAGTAAACATGCAACAGAAAGTAAAATAAGTGTGTTTGTAGTATTGGAAACAAGGCCTAGGGATCATACTTTCACTAGTGGACACTCTCAACATTGATCGCATAATAAATAATAACTTCTCTCATTTGTGCTACATATACTCTTGTTTGATAATGAACACCATTCGTTGCGTAGGATTACACGAACCCTCAATGCCGGAGTTAACAAGCTCCACAACATTCGATATTCATGTTTAAGTAACCTTAGAGCATAATAGATCTTTGCAAAATAAACTAACATAGCATACACACTGTCACCTTTACACTATGAAGGGGGAATAAATCACATCAATACTATCATAGCGATAATCAACTTCATAACCTACAAGAGATTATGATCATAGCCTACGACAAGAACTACACGATGCACACACTGTCACCATTACACCATGCAGGAGGAATAGACTACTTTAATAACATCACATGAGTAGCACATAGACTAGTAGCGATACAAAGCACATTGCAATCATAAAGGGATATAAATAAGAACTTCACTATGCCATTCATAATGTTGAATAAGTATTCTGTGAAATATAGCCTAAGAGACCCACACGGTGCACACACTGTCACCTTTACACACGTGGGACAAGGAGTCTCCGGAGATCACATAAGTAAAACCCACTTGACTAGCATAATGACATCTAGATTAGAAGCATCATCATATGAATCTCAATCATGTAAGGCAGCTCATGAGATTATTGTATTGAAGTACATAGGAGAGAGATGAACCACATAGCTACCGTACAGCCCCGAGCTCGATGGAGAACTACTCCCTCCTCATGGGAGACAACAGCGGTGATGAAGATGGCGGTGGTTTCGATGGAGGAGCCTTCCGCACGTCCCGCGGCGTGCATCGAGAGACTCCTGTCCCCCGATCTTGGCTTCGCGATGGCGGCGGCTCTTGAACTTTTCTCGTACCGTGGCTTATTCGTTCCTGGTTTTAGGTCGGGAGACTTTATAGGCGAAAGGGGAGCCTCGGAGGGGCCCTGGTGGGGCCAGACAACAGGGCGCGCCGCCCCCTCGTGCCGCGCCTTAGTGTGTGGGGCCCCCGTGGCCCTCTGGTCCCTTCCTGCTCCGAAGCTCCTGAAAATAGGGTACCGGCGTTGATTTCGTCCGATTCCAGAATATTTCCTTACTAGGATTTCTGAAACCAAAAACAGAAAAAGGAACTGCACTTCGGCATCTCGTCAATAGGTTAGTTCCGGAAAACGCATCAAAACGATATAAAGTGTGAACAAAACATGTAGGTATTGTCATAAAACAAGCATGGAACATCAGAAATTATAGATACGTTGGGGACGTATCAGGCACTTCGGCATCTTGTTAATAGGTTAGTGCCGGAAAATGTATAATAATGCTGTAAAGTATGTATAAAACATTCAAGTATTGTAATAAAAGTAGCATGGAACATAAGAAATTATAGATACGTTCCGACGTATCAAGCATCCCCAAGCTTAGTTCCTACTCGCCCTCAAGTAGGTAAACGATAACACAAATAATTTCTGAAGTGACATGCTACCAACATAATCTTGATCAACATTATTGTAAAGCATATGAGATGAATGGAGTGATCTGAACAAAAGATTGCTAACAAAGATAATGACTAAACAAATGAATCATATAGCAAAACTTTTCATGAATAGTACTTTCAAGACAAGTATCAATAAGAGTTGCATGATAACTCATAAGCAATAAATTCTAAGTAGAATGCATTGAAGCAACACAAAGGATGATTAAGTTTCAGCGAATGCTTTCAACTTGTAACATGTATATCTCATGGATATTTGTCAACATAGAGTAATATAACAAGTGCAATAAGTAAACATGTAAGAATCAATGCACACAGTTAACACAAGTGTTTGCTTCTAAGATAGAAAGAAATGGGTAAACTGACTCAACATAAAGTAAAAGAATGGCCCTTCGCAGAGGGAAGCATGGATTACTATTTTTGTGCTAGAGCTTTTGTTTTGAAAACATAGAAACAATTTTGTCAACGGTAGTAATAATTCATATGTGCTATGCATAATACTTCCTACAAGTTGCATGTCTCATGCATAGAGTACTAATAGTGCTCACACCTTGCCCTACTTAGCTCGGAAACACAGATTATCATCACATGACATATGCTTCAACCAAGTGTCACAAAGGGGTACCTCTATGCCGCATGTACAAGTGTCTAAGGAGAAAGCACGCATTGGATTTCTCGCTTTGATTATTCTCAACTTAGACATCCATACCGGACAACATAGACAACAGATAATGGACTCCTCTTTAATGCTTAAGCATTCAACAATAGTTAATATTCTCATAAGAGATTGAGATTGTATGTCCAAACTGAAACTTCCACCATGATACATGGCTTTAGTTAGCGGCCCAATGTTCTTCTCTAACATATGCATACTCAAACCATTTGATCATGAAGTCCACTTACTTCGGACAAGACGAACATGCATAGCATCTCACATGATATCCAACAAAGATAAAGTTGATGGCGTCCCCAGAAACATGGTTACCGCTCAACAAGCAACTTATAAGAATTAAGATACATAACTACATATTCATCACCACAATAGTTTTTAAGCTATTTGTCCCATGAGCTATATATTGTAAAGGTAGAGGAATGAAATTTTAAAGGTAGCACTCAAGTAATTTACTTTGGAATGGCAGAAAAATACCACATAGTAGGTAGATATGGTGGACACAAATGGCATGGAGTTTGGCTCAAGGTGTTTGGATGCACGAGAAGCATTTCCTCTCGCACAAGGTTTGGGCTAGCAAGGTTGTTTGAAGCAAACACAAGTATGAACAGGTACAGCAAAACTCACACAAGAACATATTGCAAGCATTATAAGTCTCTACACTGTCTTCTTCGTTGTTCAAACATTTTACCCGAAAATATCTAGACTTAGAGAGATCAATCATGCAAACCAAATTAAACAAGCTCTACAGTAGTTCTTCATTAATAGATTAAACTACATGATGCAAGAGCTTAAACATGATCTATGAGAGCTTCAAACAATTGCCAAATTTACCAAACCATATGCAGCATTTTCCAATTCCAACCAAATAGCAATCTAACGAAGCAATTAGCTTTCGCCATGAACATTAAAGCACAATTAAGAACACAAGTGTTCCATATGAAAAAGCGGAGCGTAATATCTCCAATATAAGAATGGCGGGATCCAACTTTATTCAAAACAAACAAAAATAAAAACAAACCGACGCTCCAAGTAAAGAACATAGGAATGTGATGGAATAAAAATATAGTTTCACTAGAAGTGACCTGATAATGTTGTCGATGAAGAAGGGGATGCCTTGGGCATCCCCAAGCTTAGATGCTTGAGTCTTCTTAAAATATGCAGGGATGAACCACCGGGGCATCCCCAAGCTTAGACCTTTCACTCTTCTTGATCATAGTATATCATCCTCTTCTCTTGACCCTTGAAAACTTCCTTCACACAAACTCCAAGCAAACTCATTAGAGGGTTAGTGCATAACCAAAAATTCACACATTCAGAGGTGACACAATCATTCTTAACACTTCTGGACATTGCACAAAGCTTCAAAGTTAATGGAACAAGGAAACTCATTCAACATAGCAAAAGCGGCAATGCGAAATAAAAGACAGAATCTGTCAAAAACAGAACAGTCCGTAAAGATGCATCTGGAAGGGGCATTTAACTTGCTCAAATAGAAAAACTCAAAACTAATGAAAGTTGCGTACATATCTGAGGATCACGCTCGTAAATTTGCAGATTTTTTCGATTTTTTACAGAGACTTCTTCGAGAATTCGTGATGACAACAATGCTGTTTCAGCGCAGCGATCCCAAATCTATCATCAACTTTAACATGGAAACTTTACTTGGCACAAAAACATGATAAGGAGAGGTTGCTACGTAGTAAACAACTTCCAAGACTCAACAATACAGTAATAAAATAAAACATGGGTTATCTCCCAAGAAGTTCTTTTTAACGCTAGGCGCAGAAAGTGCAAATCAAGTAACATCAAAAGATGAAGCATCAACATCATAGCTTGTTCTAATAATAGAATCAAAAGGCAACTTCATTCTCTTTCTAGGGAAGTGTTCCATACCTTTCTTGAGAGGAAATTGATATTTAATATTACCATCCCTCATATCAATACAAGAAAAGTTCTGATAGACAACGTCCCAAAATCGTCCACTAAGGGGTATTTTTCGTCGCCTATGGGCCTAACCCGACGATATGGGTTCTGTTGTCGAAACTGCGTCAGGCAAAGTCCTACGACGTTTTTCTGGTCCGTCGCTTTGGGCGCCCCTTCCACGGAAAATCGGACCGTTGCGCAGTGTTTTCGAGCCCGCTGATACCGACGTCATGCAAACGACACGTGGCACGCCGTTAATCGGCTAACGGCGTTAACCTACCGAAACCCCGTGGTAGATGGTAGGCCCACACGAGGCCCGCCACGTCTTAAGCGGGCCGCCAGATGACATAGTTTGACCGGTCAACTATATAGTCAATGGTCCATTAGTTACGTGGCCGGCCTAACTCTAAGGTTGATTGGTCAAAACTTAAATGGGCCGCCCATTTAACATGTGGGGTCCACCTACAGAATCGGCCGCCCAAGAAGCAAGTGGTCAAAACACAAAGGTCCCACTTTCCCGTTAAAGGGCCGGCCCATTTAGTGTGGGGGTCCACCATATAAAGTGGGCTCGCCCAACAAGCCAGCGGGTCGGCCAAAACACAGGGTCCCACTTTCCAGCCATGGTCGGCCCATTTAGTATGGGGTCCACCATATATAGTGGGCCGCCCAACAAGATAGCGGGTCGGCCAAAACACAAAGTGGGTCCCACTTTCCTCGTTAAAGGGCGCCCATTTAGCATGTGGCCCACCATAGCAAGGGTCGGCCCACCAAAATAGCGGGTCGGCCAAAACACAAAGGGTCCCACATTCGTTAATGGGTCGGGCCATTTGGTATGTAGGGTCCACCATATAGCAAGGGCCTGCCCAAGATAGCGGGTCGGGCAAAAACACAAAGTGGTCCCACCTTCCTCGTTAAAGGGCCGGCCCATTTACCGTGTGGGACCACCATATAGCAAGTGGGCCGGCCCAACAAGATAATCGTCGGCCAAAGCACAAAGTGGGCCCCACTTTCCCCGTTAAAGGGCCACCAATTAGTATGCGGTCCACCATATAGCAGAGTGGCCGCCCAACAAGATAGCGGGCCGGCCAAAACACAGTGGGTCCCACTTTCCAAAGGCCGGCCAACAAGATAGTGGGTCGGGCCAAACACAAAGCGGGTCCCACTATCCTCTTAAAGGGCCATTTAGTATGGGTCCACCACAAAAGCAATTGGCCGGCCTAACTAAGTAGTTGGTGGGGTCCACCTTTAAAGCAAGTGGGCCAGCCCAATTAGAGTGTGGGGTCCACCGAAATCATATGGGCTGGCCCAATAAGTGTGGCCAGCCCGTTTAGTTGTGCTTATATGCCGGCACAATAGGCGCTTTAGGATTTTGCGCAGCACATATGTGATTTCGCTTAATTGGCTGTTTAAGGGATGGGAATTCGTGATTTAGATACTGAGAATATTTACGCATCATTGATTTCTCGGATAGCCTCACTTACCACAAGCACCAAAGAAAAATGCGAAAGAACTATAAAAACTAACTAAATACTACATCAGCTGCAAGGCATTGAAAAAATATTACAGAACCCAGAGAAATTGAATGGTAATTAAACCTAGCAATACAATGAAGCGATCCGGCAATCTTTTAAGTTGTCCATGCAGCACCTATATCTGAAACAAAGACATTACAAGTTAAGACAACAACAATGGAAAGGCAAAGACACTACAATATTGTTTGCCAAAGAATTTGGAACTCATCATTTCGTCGTTATAACAAGATCATTGTAATGCGCACAATAAGCAAACAAAGAGTGCATGCCGCATACCAACAGCCAATATAACAGAGCATGTTAGAATGAAACAACAGACTTACTACTGTCGAGTCCCATGCAAACCAACATGTTCAGGGAGTACAAAATTGGCATGAACAACATAGTAGCAGGCTATAAATTTTGTAACAACGACTGAGCAAGATGAAGTTATGATGGCTACATCTACAGAGCAGGGAATGTAAACCAAAAATAGAAGTTACGATGGCAAAAGCTAAAGAGGAGGGAATGTGAACCAACATGTGCCAAGTGCAATTACTTCATTTTGGCCGTGAACTAAATAATACTCCTGAACTTATAGTGAAGGGGATGCAAATCAAGATGTTTCGGGATATAAACTTGTAATGAGCAACACATAGAGGATAGTTAATGTTGGAGCTTAGGATGGACCAGATACAGAATATAGGGGATCACCTGTGAACTTGTATAAGAGGGAATGCAAACCAATATGTTCAGCTTTCCATATGTGAGCGTCATGCCAAGTCAGAGAAACAAGTCAATAATGCAGCTTTTGAAGAACAAGATGGCACGCAAAATTATTATCTAGTAGTATGACAAGTTTATTTGTACTACAGGCTAGATAGCAGAGTGATAGCATGCCAAACTAAGTCCTTACTTTGTTAGCTTACAATGAACTAGATACAAAACAATGGCATCACCTGTAGTACAGGGAATGCAAGCCAACATGTTCATGGAGTAAAAAATTGGCACAAACAACATAGTAGCAGGCCATAATTTTTGTAACAACGACTGAGCAAGATAAAGTTATGATGGCTAGATCTACAGAGCAGGGAATGTAAACCAAATATAGAAGTTACGATGCCAAAAGCTATAGAGCAGGGAATGCGAACCAACATGTGCAATTACTTAAAATTGGCCATGAACTAAATAATAGCAGGATGTTACTATAATACCTATAATTTTTGTAACAACGACTGAGCAAGATAGAAGTTATGATGGCTACATCTACAGAGCAGGGAATGCAAACCAAAATGTTCAATCGCTTAAAGTTAGCAATGAAGTAGAAAATAGCAACGTGTTACGGTCATAGCTAGGAATGAACTAAAAGAGCTTCAGACAAACAAGAATCTGACCCAGAACATGGCGCTAAAACAAGGGACTTACATTAGGAGAAGCACTCTGTGGGAGTCACAGCAGATCTTCCTGGGGTTGATAGATCCGGTGATGAAGTACACTACATGTGCTACTTGGGGTTGGAGAGACGGCCATTACACTTCATGATTACTCATCTCATCTGCAAAAACGTAACGGCGCGTCGTTAGCACAAACAGGTTCCCCCAAGATTAAACAAGAACTTGCAGGCAAGCAATAGAAAAGCGACAGTAGAAGAGTTTAGATCATGCAAGGCGCCGGTGAAGCAGATCCGGTTCATGCACAGCGGTGTCGGTGAGCAAGATCCGATGCGGGGACGACGGATCCGGCGAAGCGGCCCGGCGGGGTGGACGATACCGCAGCTGAAGCGACTGCGGTAGACTGCTGGATGAGCACATAGTTTCGAGGTTCGGCGGGGATGATCCGGTCCGGTTGATGACGGCGTCGATGAAGCGGCTCCGGCAGTGCACGGATGTCGAGGATCGCGAGGATCGGGTAGGCCAGGAAGTCCGGCGGGGATGTTCGGAGGGTGGTCGTGGAGGTGGTAGAGAGAGGGACTTGAGAAGTTCCAGATCTCAGAGGAGAGACTGAAGGAAATGTATTTTTTTGGGAGGGTTTCCGGGCTAGGGAGGTGGTGATCGAAAAATGACGGCAAACCCCTCACCAACCGACTTTGCTGTCATCTCCACAGGGGTAGAATGGGAATTTGGAAGCGTGTGAAATATTTGTATTTTGTGGGCGGGAAGTTTTGCCGCTATGAGATTTTGAATTTGGCTACTGTCCAAGTATAATGATAAAAAATTGTGACACCGTACTAGTACCTCTGTTCATGGCCGAGTGCAAAATCAAATCATCATCACGTTGAATATAGGTCACTACCATGATCATGATCTATCTTCTTAATCCCATTCAAAAATGCGTTTGAAATATTTCAGGATTGGTGGGAGATTTTGCCGCCCGACAGAGATTAAATTAAACCACACGTTCGACAATTCAAACTTGAGACCTTGGCTATGATACCATTTAAGTTCGAACTGATTCAAAAAAGGCTAGGCAATTAATTTATATAACATCCACAGGAACAACTACCAAGTTGATCCCAACCGCAGATAAATGCATCCACCAACAAAAGTCTGAACGGTGCCTTAATCTAAGGAAACATTTCACAAGACCAATGTACTCACTATGTTAGTGTTCATCTCCAATTATCTATGGCATTTTCTTAGTCTTTGGGAGATTATAACGAACTTGATTGGCCTCGTGCAGTAGGGCATCACATGCTTCTAATCTCGATCTCAACATGTCAACTTTTGTTCTTAGCATAGCTGTTGCAACTCGTTCTACTTGGAGTTGTTCCTCCAAAACTTGAGCAGAGAAAGACTTGGACTTGGGCTTCAAAACCCAGCATTTCGCAGGAAAGAGTTTTTGGTGATATCTTTATCTTTCCCGGGTTTTGCCATCTCAAATTTCATATTAGCCAGACAAGTTTTGAGTTGTGTAAAAAGAAAAGTTATTACAGAGAAAAATGCAGATTTAATTTAATGTGTACGAACTACTTTTAATCATACAAGTTGACATGCCTGACTATAATAAGGACCATCTATCTTGCTAGCAGGCATAATTATTAATGGGCTACCATGTACGGGAACCGTATCCTCTAACGTGAAGGAGCTAAGTCAGGAAAAATAAAGAAGCAAAGTCAGGCTTCTGTAGCATAAGTACAAGGTTATGCACTGTCTTTAACTAATAAAGGTGATTACTGTAGATGTTTAAAAACTAAACTAAATTTTATTACACCATAATTTTCTCTGCATGTAATTACTTCAAATGCAAGACACAAGTTTGTATTGTGCAAATTAATTTAAATTATTTGGATTTTAGACATATGGTTTGGGGGAAGGAAAGTTAGAGTACTGTAGCTTCTCTAACTTTTCACCTTCAAGTTAGAGGATCCCGTTCCCCATGTACGTAGTCCTTCCAAGAAACAGCCGTTATTGCATTACGAGCATAAAACAGTTCACACGTGCGCTCAGATTCAAATTTTCAGCATGCAGTCGATTTATGGTTTAATTGAAGTACACATCAGGATATTATTTCACACAAAATACAGCAGCCACATGGAACATATCTAATTTTAGTACAACAACAAAATTTGCAATTATTACAGACCACGAAATTTTGAACGAAATTTTGAGCAGTAATTAGTTACAGCATTGGCATCAGCAGTCCACTTGACTGAACAACAGAATCAAAGTTTATTTAGACACCTTCAATTCCCAGACACATCACAACTGGCTTACCATGACAAGTGCATAGGAGATTCTTTAGAACATTTTCTGTCAAAGTTTGCCTATTTTTCAATTCATGTATCTCTTGGCGTGTCTTGGCAATTAATTCATCAGCATCTTTGTTTTCCCGCCCAAATATATCAACTGCCTCTTGGAGTGCATCCCCCAAATCTCTTTGTGCCGGATTAAGTTGACCAATAGATACCATGGGCCTATGCGAGCAATATGCACTCTCACTGCTGCTTTGTGAAACATCAATACTTGAGGCATTGGCCCTTGCTTCTGGCATTGTAGCTTTATTTGAAGCCTGAAATTTAGATAAAACAAGTTACAACATCATATGATGCAATAAAAGACCTCCAATTTCAAGAACATCATTGAGCTGATATAACACAACAAGCAATCAAAAATAGAGCCTCGTACATCTATTTCTTCTGGAATGGTTGGTGTACTGGACTCAGTGGACCAATGAGAGCACGTGCCACTGTCACTGTTGCTCTGTGAAATGACCGCAACACTTGATAAATGGGTTGTCCCTACTGACATTACAGCTTTGTTTGCAGGCTGAAACTAAGACAAAACAAGTTAAAATGCAATACAATACAAGGCAAACAAACAACATTGTTGACATAATTTTGAAAGAACCATGGGCAGATACAACAAAGAAACCAGTTAAGCCACATGCCTCTTAGAACAAACCAAACTAGATCATGGCGATGATGTATACAATGAACCAAGCAACTAGACATCATGTGCCCAATAACGAAGCCAGGTCACTGCACAGAAGAAATCTAGCAAATAGCCAAATACAGTCAAAAGATGTGCATGTTGGATTTGATACTATTAGGAAAATAATGTATGATTGATTTAAGCATGACTCAGATAGTGCCTTCGACATCGCAGAAGGTCAATGCAACAATTAATTGTATGGCTTGTATGAAGTGCCATAACATTTAAATTAAGCATAACGAGGCATTGCTTAATCTGAGAACTGAGTGCTAGCTCAGTGGCAAGGCTTGCGAGTGCGCAGCCAGCCCACCCGGGTTCGAGTCCCAACAGGACCGAATTAAACGGGGTGTTATCTAGCGCGTATAAATTCGCTGCTAGAGAGGTCTCATCATCTATCTCACAACGTATAGACAAGGGAGGGAATCTTCCTACGTTGGTCAACGTTTAGGCAATGCTTAATCTTGAATTCATGATCAAACTCAAACAAAAAAGGGCATATAACAAGTAGCACCATGTGCATCATGTATAATAGATTACTAGAAACTGAATGAAGCAATTGAACATGGAGCGTATTATATAAACAGCCAGATCATTTGAATATGGATATACCACATCATGTCAATGGGACTCAGAAAAACAAAGCTAGACATTTAAACAAGTAATATAACTATTTTTTCACCATGTTTCAAGTAGAATAGGAAGCTAGGTTAGGAATAAAGCAATCATGTTTCAAGTAGAATAGGAAGCTAGGTTAGGAATAAAGCAATAAAAAAACACGAAGTGCATCATTTCAGCTAGGATCATTTCTATCAAACTTCATGCACTAGCCATGGAACAACAGGCAAACTCAATGAAGCAACAGGCAAAAAATTAACATAATAGAATTTCAGGACTTGTATTAACATAGCCAAATCATGTAACTTATACCCAGGCATGCCGGATGCCAGATGGGTCAAAGGCAGTGTGCAATGTTCCATATGGTCATTGTTTATATTTTATTAGATTCCATTAGGCAACTTAGGTAGTGCAACATACAGAAAATGATGCAATTGAACTATGCACAGGAGGTAAATTAACATTCCAAAAAAAACAGGGAACTTACGTGAGCTTTTTTTTGAGTCACACGGACCTCATCGGGTACTTGGACAGAAGAACCTGGTGCCTCACTGTTTCTCCTCTGCATGAAGGAGAGGCCAATTGTAAACAGAAACAGGTCCAAGATATAGAAGTTTGCATTAAGCAATATACAAAAAAGCAGGTACTTACATGATTATAGGCGAGCTTTACTCTACGTTTATGAGTGTAAGATGTGCCTGCTGCACGTGTAATAACAACAAACAGTTACGAGTCACGGCTTTGCTATAATTAAATTGACACCAAATAGTAGTAGAAGCATTATGACGTGCATAAACATGTAATACAGGATCGCAGAAAGATATCAAACATGATGTAACTAGAGCAGTAGCCTACGGCCAAATAGTGAGAAATTGTAATCGTGTCAATTGTGGACTTGTATAGCCTACCCCAACTTGTTTGGGAATAAAGGCTTTGTTGTTGTTGTTGTCAATCGTGGACATGTAGAGCATTCAACGGCTCATGATTGGTGGCTCATATTTTGTAGAGTTTCAGCGAATGGGTGGGTTAGGTTACTCAGACCACCACACGTGTATTTATATCATCTGAGTTAGGGTTACAATACACTGGACATGGGCCTCTATGGGCCTCACACTGGATACAATATTACTACAGCGCTACTACTAAACTCACTCATGGTCCAACACACCCCCTCAAGATGATCATGGGTAAACAACCATGGCCATCTTGCAACAACAACATGACACATATGACAACTACCAGTAATGAACATTCAGCATAACTCCTAGGATACATGACAGCATTGCACTTTCCATCATCTTGTCATCTCGATTCATCTCTTCATCAGCAGCGAAGATATCCAGCTTCAACCATCTGGGATACGCACAACTCCTAACCATACACGTCCTCAACAACCCCGGCTGCCTCACCACACAAGTTCCGCAGAACCATCCACACTCGCCTCAATGTCCTCAGCCTCTCTTCTCCACTCTGCCCGGCCACCTCTTCCGTCTCTCCCACAAACCCCCAGCCAACTCCTGCCTCAACCATCCACTCCTCAAGCACCCATGCCTATCCCCCGGTCAGGCCTCAACCAGTCTCACCTCAGGCACGCATGCCTTTCCCCTGGACATATCCACAACCATCACCATCACCACTAAACCGCAGCCTCATCAACTCCATCACGACTCAACCGCAGCCTCATCAACTCCATCACCACATATCCTCACAGCCTCACATCTCCATTTTCTCCTCACTTCCACTCGGATGGCGCCTCGTCTGCGCGCCCTGGCCAACCTGGCGGACCGCACCTGGCCACATCGACCGGCTCGCGCTGGTCAACGTCCAGCACCAACCTCCGGCTCCGCCCTGCGCTCAAAGGCTCGCCCCACTCCGCACGCCTCCAACTTCTGCCCCTCACACGGATCCAGATCTCTCTGCCACGGATTCACTTCCTCTTCTCTCCTTTCTAAACCAAAACGATCTTCACCCTCTTCTTTCTCCCCGCGCGAGCAGCCGCCGATCTCACACAGCTCACATCGCTGTGTGTGATAGCCGCAACCCACGCAGAGCACCTGATGCGGCCTCCCGCCGCCTGGATTTCTACATCTCAACGGTGGGTTTTGTGATCAAAGGAAGAACTTGTTTGGTACTGTTTGTGGCGGCTAGCAGGAAGGAAACCTAGGCTCTGATACCATGTAGAGTTTCAGCGAATGGGTGGGTTTGGTCACGGAAAAACATACTTATGCGTCGTGTTTAAACCTAAAGGATGAGGTGGTTATCAACGAAAGCACTTGTAAGTTAGAAATATAGCACGAATTCAGAAATACAGTCAGCTGCAATACTCCTAACAGAACAAAACGCGCAGGGATGTCTGGTTACCTATTTCTGGGCGGCGTTTAGACGTGTTCCGCGTTCTTACGGGTGACGTGGAGGTCGGCGAGGGGACTGCTGTTGCGGTGGGTGCCGGGGAAGCAGATCTTGGGGGGTCGGAGAAGGACATGCTGGGCGGTCGATGAAGTGTTCAGCGCGCCGGCCGAACTAGAAGGTCGGTGAAGCAGATGATGTGCAGTGCACGGGGGCGTCGGTGTCGGCGAAGCTGGTCAGGTGCGGTGGTCGATAGAGTCGGCGAACGAGATACGGTGCGGTGGACGCCGGAGTAGGTGCGGATCAAGCGGATAGGGCAGCCTCGGGGTTTGAAGCCGTGGCAGCTTGAACGGCGAAGTGGCGGTGATTTTCCGGTGCGGCGGCGGGGAAGGTCTGGAGGTAGGCAAGAGGGGCGGTTTCTCTGAGGGCTTGCGGGCGAAACTAGGGCGAAGCAGGATAGAGGAGTAGAAGGAATTTCGCAGTCCTTCTTTTGAGGAAAAAAATATTCGCAGATCTGAAACTTTGCGGCGCGAGATATTTGGGCGTTGGCGGGGAATTTTACCGCTCGATGATATTAAATTTTGGCTGCAGTAGGTTTTTTTTTGAGAGTATGTAATAATAATAAATAGTAGGCCCTACTAGTACTGTACGTCTGTTCAGGAATCCAAGGGGGTAGAGGTAGAGGTATAGATATATAGACAATATAGAGATATAAGAAATGGCGGGGGCTAGCGGAAATGCACTTTGCCTCATAGGAGCATATGCTCCCATTATGTGAATCCATATTTCAAAGTGTCAAAAAATTCTAAACTAAAATTTTACATGTATATCTAGACATTTTATGTTGGTACACAAGTTTTCTCACAAAAAAATTATGTGGCTCCTGTAAAAAAGACAAATTTTGATGTTGTAACACGACTACGTACAAGTATTTTTTTGCCTTTTTTTACACGCCACACAAAATGTCGTTTTTCCACGAAAACTTGTGAACGAACATATGATGTCACAATGTATTAACATTTATATAATTTTTTTTAATCATTTTCTATAATTGGTGCATATGCACGCGTGTGCCAAAACGCCACCTCCGGGGGCTAGGAGTTTCTAAACTTCTTATGGCACATCAAATAAAATGTTGTTCAATCAATAATAATAATGTGCTTATGATTGTACTCCCTTCCACCATGAATAAAGTCCACATCGGTTTCGTGTCAAACTTTGACTCGAGATTTAGGTACCCACATGATAGTGCTAGTATCATAGCTAGTATCATACACATTGGTCCCACAAAAATGTTGATGTGGCAGCTAATTAAGTAGGAGAGAGGAGATTAGTGTAACATAGGTAGATACTGTATCATAGCGCAAACAACGAGAAAACTTAATGCTAAACAAATCTTGTACACAAATTTGCATTGAGATTCTAAAAAATAATAAATGTAGCATTACTATGATACTACTCCATGATACTACCCACTATAGAAATAGTATGACCAGCCTAATTTTACGACATCCGCAAAATATAACATTGGAAAGTTCATCGAAACAAACATCCGATGATATAGTTTTGAATGACATGCAACTCATAATTGGCGGGCCCAAGTATTAGTCTAAGTTTGCCTCTGAAAAAAATTGGCATTGTACTCTAGGACAAAGGGAGACTACTCACAATGGCAATATCATAAGTAGTATCATGCACTACATGCATGCAAAATGTTGATGTGTCATATCAGTTAATGATGAAAGAGACGATAGTGGTATCATAGGTAGATATCGTATCATAGCATGTAGAACTAGAAAAATTACTGCCAAACAAATCTTGTACACACTTTTGTATTGAGATTCTACAAATCACTAAATACATGTAACATATTATACTACTACATGATGATACTATGGACTGTGAAAATAATATCGTACATTAGTATCATATGCATGATACTATTATATGATACTCCCCATTGTGACTAGTCTAATAATAACAATAGTACTCAAATTTGTCTTGTCCCTCGGGTGTTTAGAAGTATATGTTCAGTCCCTCACGTATTTAAGAATTATGTTTGGCCCTCAACTCTAATGTGGTCAAAATTGAGCACTTGAACACTTAGTTAGGTCTAGCAATGATAAAAACTTGATTGGTCTGTTTATTATTTGTTCTGTGGCACGGCGGCAAAGCATTTTGCTAAATCTCAAGCACACATAGTTGGGGTCCATTAGAGGGACTAATTAAATCAAAGTACAATGGATTATAAAAGCAGGTTTTATCATTGATTAGCTTTGCAACGGCCTATCAACTGTAAGTGTTGCATGTGTTCTAAAGAACTATGTTCATCGTCACAGATCAAGAGGAGTACGCAGTGGAGGACGCACAAAACAACCGTAGGCCAGGTGGGCACACCTTACTAATTTTCTTTTTTCCACTTTATATGTGATAATTTTTTACATAAATAATTAACTAAAACATTTTAAAATAGGGTGGGCCATTCAACCCAAACACCATGTTGCGTACGTCGCTGAGGGTAAGGGGTTTCATCTTCGTTCTATGGTATGAGTATGTAATGCGCGTGATACTCATCGAAGACAATATATATAGCAGACATCACATCAGATGAGCCTATGGATAAAAATGGGCCAAATCATATCTACTAGTGCACAAATGAAGTTAAAAATAGGTCAACCTTCATTAAACCGATACTACTTAAAAGACCATTGTTTGACCTAAGTAAGCGTATATATGAGGTCAGTACTAGTCACAATGCATAGTATCATATATAAAAGTATGGTGTGTATGATACAATTAATACTACATGTTACTATGTCAACGATGCATGGTATCATGTACTAGTATCATAATCTTCTTATATTAATTGATTTGTAGAATCTCAATGCAGATCTATGTACAAGATTATTTAACATTAAATTTTCTAGTACTACGTGCTATGATACGGTATCTACCTATGATATTATAATCCTCTCTCTCATCTTTAATTGCAGTGCCACATCACCTTTTTTGCAAGCATGAGATGCATGATAGTGTACTACCTATGATACTCCCATTGTGGGTAGTCTAAGGGGGCAATGTTAGACCTAATTAAGTGTTTGAGGTTAGTTATGGACCGTTGTTATACCTAATTGTGTTTGAGGTCAGTTAGACCTATTATACATAATTAAGTGTTAGAGGTGAGTTCAAATAATAATATATAGTTGGGGTCTAAAGTTCACCAACGTATGCAACACACGAGCTGCCAAATGTGTACTTAATTAACCCTATTAGGGAAACACAAGATTATCTCATTCAACAAAATATTAGAAAGTGTATCACAATTGTATTTATCCCTTATCTCTCTCATGTTAACCGAGACAAGAGTTCGTTCTAGGTCAGCTCTACGACAATTAGCGTCGCATGGGTGGTAACATAGGTGTGCAGTTGCGAAAGTTTTTTCCCAAGTTGTCGACTTCCTCAATCCACACTTAATATTTGTGCATGTGGGCCTAAGTATATGGTACTACTTAGTTCTATTCCTAGTATATATGTTGGGTGACTTAGAAAAATCATACTTCGTACATGATTCCTTCGAAAATCCTTTAGGGCTTCTTTGATTCATATTAGGTTGGTATAAGATAATAGGATTTAGATCTTATAGGAATATTTCCTACACTAGTAGTTTGATTCATATGAACATATCCAATAGGAAATAATCCTATAGGAATCATCAAGTAGTGCAAATCCTAGTATAGGATTAAATATTTGGTCCTACCTCATGGAAAAATTCATTTGGCGCAATCAAATGCAACTCATCTTATTATAGGATTTAACTACACATGTCATCCCAAATCCCAATCCTACATTCCTACTCCTATGATTTCCCTATCCTGTGAATGAAAGGAGCCCTTAAAATCAAACTATCCCGCACCTCGTCGATTCGTATAAAACCGACTCTAGCCAACAACTCTTCGCTCGACCTTTCTTCTTCACCATCAGGCCACCACACACTGTCATTTTCCATTGCAACGCATTTAGGGTGTGTTCGGTTCCATAACCAAGTGGAATGGAATGGAACCGTTCCGCACCTAGAGCCCATTCTTGTGTTCGGTTGTGGAATGGAACGGAACCAGTGGTTCCTCGAAAGGGAATATTCTCCCATATGCAGAATGCACCCATTCCACCGAATCGGTGGAATGTGGTGGAACGGCTGTTACTTAGCCGCTATTAATTACAAAGCACTTCACTAATCCAACCAAAAAAATTATTAGTTGTTGTTAATTACGATTTTGAGATTAAAAAGGCCATTTGCCACTATTAATTACGATATTTAGACAAAAGATTAAACTTTAACTTCATTCCGTTCTACTCTCCAAATTCCGACCATACAAAAAATAACATTAATTACGATTTTAAGATTAAAAAGGCCATTAGGCGTTGTTAATTACGATTTTAAGATTTAAAAGGCTATTTGCCATTGTTAATTACGATTCTTAGACAAAAGTTTAGTTTAACCACATTCCGTTCTGCTCTCCAATTCCTCCAACCGAACAAAAACAAGCATAATTCTGTACCTCCTTTTTGTCCAAACCGAACGCGGGGATGGAACCATTCCATTCCTCTGGAAAGGAACCATTCCTTACTAAAATCTTCTTGTGCCACCTCCCTTTAAAGGCCTACTCGCATAACCCTGCACTCGCGTGGGCAACCGAACACACCTACATCATCAATCCTGCGTACTTATCCGCACCGCCTACAGCTCTGCACTCCTATGACCTATCCATGGCTGGGCAGTCTGCGTCACCTGGGAAATCAACAAGCCACGCAAGCAAGTCGCAAGCATCATAAATTCCGAATCAATGCCTAGCTACAGTCTACCTGGCCTCCTCCCAACTCATTGTCCTTGAGGCCTTAACAAAGCCTTCTAAAAGGGTTTTATCAAAATATTCCATATGGATTAGTAAAAAAACGCACCTGCTAAAGATTCATATATGCCCCTAGGTTAAAAATATGCATCTCAAATTTGTATGGATACATATGTATCTCTGACTAAAATGCATGTATCAAGACATAAGTGAGACACCTATATATTTTCAAACGGGGATGTAGTAGTAGATTTTTTGGGTCATGTGTTGGCAATAAAAAATGGATTCCCCATTTCATCTGTGCACAAGGAGGGCAAAACGAGTGGTCTTTTGTGAAGTGTCTCTACCAATCTACAACCACTTCAATTTTCACATGTACGCTAGACCCTGAAAGATGTCCAAATCAAGTTGCAGTGTTTTATCTCGATCCACATCTACATATGGTTTTATAATTGAGCTTTATCCTAATGAATTCAAAATTAAACGTATGAGTTTGCTTGTTTTTGTACCCACTTGGGAAGGGTTCATGCAGGATCTGTAGCGAACTTTCTTGTGAAGACATATTTTGGCACATACTGTATGTGAATCTTCTCACGGCCATCAACTTTGAATACTCAAGTTTTTTACTCCTATATATGCAAAATGATATCAGTGTACCATTTTACTTATTCACAATGTTAGCAAAAAATGTATTTTTATGCCCATCTATTTCCATTTTTTGATTTCTTTTTTGAATTTTCATGCCCATTTGTAGATTTGACCAAGATTTAAACAAGTTTAACACATGAAAAATGAAAAGGTAAGCATGGATCCTTCTTAGACACTCTAAAATGAAGCTTTTGGGAGGTTCTTGAAATTTCCAAGTTTGAAACCCAAAACCACTTCTTCTCTTCATGTTTGACTACATAAGATAGAGTTTAGGGTTAGGGGTAGATACATGATTTTTCTTGTTTGAATATGTCTAGACCTTGTTTATCAACTTTAATGCTTACTATATGACATAAGAAGACTATGTGCTTTGGTTTTTCATTTTCTGTTTTTTTATATTTTATGCCCATTTGAATCTTGGTCAAATCCTAGGTTTGACCAGGATTTAAGCAAGTTTAAAACATGAAAACGACTTCTCTTCGTGCTTGACTTCTTATTCACTCCAAAATGAAGCTTTTGGAAGGGTTTTTGAAATTTCCATGTTTGAAACCCAAAACGACATCTCTTCGTGCTTGACTTCATAAGATAGAGTTTAGGGTTAGGGGGTAGATACATGAATTTTCTGGTTTGAATATGTCTAGACCTAGCTTGTTTATCAACTTGAATGCTTGCTATATGACATCAGAAGACTATGTGTTTGGTTTTTGTTTTTTGAATTTGTTATGCCCATTTGAATCTTAGTCAAATCCTAGGTTTGAATATATATGTCTAGACCTTGTATATCAACTTGAATGCTTACTATACATATGACATAAGAATGTTATGTGAGGGTTTTTGAAATTTCCATGTTTGAAACCCAAAACGACTTCTCTTCGTGATTGACTTCATAAGACAGAGTTTAGGGTTAGGGGTAGATACCGGATTTTTCTGGTTTGAATATGTCTAGACCTTGTTTATCAACTTGAATGCTTGCTATATGACATCAGAAGACTATGTGTTTGGTTTTTGTTTTTTGAATTTGTTATGCCCATTTGAATCTTAGTCAAATCCTAGGTTTGAATATATATGTCTAGACCTTGTATATCAACTTGAATGCTACTATACATATGACATAAGAATGCTATGTGCTTTGGTTTTTCATTTTCTGTGAATTTTTAGGGCCATTTGAATCTTGGTCAAATCCTGGTTTGACCAAGATTTAAACAAGTTTAAAACATGAAAATGAAATGGGAAGTCGCATGGATCCTTCTTAGTCACTATAAAATGAAGCTTTTGGGATGTTCTTTAAATTTCAATAAATGACTTCCCTTCATGCTAGACTTCATAAGATCGACAGGGGGTAGATACATGATTTGTCTGGTTTGGATATATCTAGACCTTGTTTATCAACTTGATTGCTTACGATATGACATAAGAAGACTATGTGATTTGGTTTTTCATTTTTCTGATTTTTTTGAATTTTGTGCCCACCCATTTGTATCTTCGTCAAATCCTAGGTTTGACCAAGATAATTTAAACAAGTTTAAAACATGAAAATGTAAAGGGAAGCATGTATCCTTCTTAGTCACTCTAAAATGAAGCTTTTGGGAGGTTTTTGAAATTTCGATGTTTGAAACCCAAAACCACTTCTCTTCACATGCTTGACTTCATAAGACAGAGTTTAGGGGTTAGGGGGGTAGATACATGATTTGTTTGGTTTGAATATGTCTAGACCTTGTTTATCAACTTGAATGCTTACTATATGACATCAGAAGACTATGTTCTTTGGTTTTTTTTTTTTCTGTTTTTTATTTATTTTTCTGCCCATTTGAATCTTGGTCAAATCCTAGGTTTGAACAAGATTTAGACAAGTTTAACACGTGAAATTAAACGAATAAGTAAGCATTGATCCTTCTTAGTCACTCCAAAATGTACCAATTGATAGTGTTAACTTTGCTTCATGGAAAAAATAATGTCATGTAAATGAGTTAACTTGGATTTCCTACCCTTGAATCCATAGGAAACTTTGTTCTAATGCACTATTATAATCAACCGAGTTTTTACACCAACAGGTTACTTGTGGTGCCCATGCGTGAGGTCCCACACTTCAGTGAGCACAAGTCACGTGCAATAGGTACGCCAACTCCCAGCCATCTTCTTTGTCAAGAGAAGACGCATCAGGATGCGTATTGGAAGTCCGTGGGTCCTTCTGGATCCTTCGGTTGTCCCTCTCACAAAAAAAAAACAAATCTATCTCATTCTCGGCCTCGCTCGACTCGCTCGCTCGCACGTCCTGCGCACTGACAAACCCTGCACAACAGTCAACATCATCATCATCACCCGAAAAAGGGGAGACACCATAATGCTCTGCCTTTTTTCTCTCCTTCCGAGTGATCCCTCTTCCTCCGAGTTTCACTCGACGGGCAAACGCACATCTGCAGCATAGTAATAATAAAAAGGTAGAAAAATCGATATACGAATCTATAATTAAATAGGTTAAACTAGGGTTTTGCCCAGTACTACAGATCAAGGTTCAAAAAAATCCAACTACGGGGTTCGAACAACACGATTCTAATCCAAGAACTTTTTCGACCTCATCCAAGTGGCCTCAAACTATAGGGTTAGCATCTAGTGCAGTATGTGTGAAAATGTATGCACTATGTGTGCTATAACTTGTATGTCTTTCAAATTTGAACCAACTTTGAATAAGTTTGAAATATTTGAAATGGGGCTTTTGGCTTAAACGTTTGAAACTCAAAACGATTCTCTTCATGCTAGACTTCATAAGACCGAGTTTAGGGTTAGGGGTAGATACATGATTTGTCTGGTTTGAATATGTCTAAACCTTGTTTATCAACTTTAATGCTAACTTCTCAGTCACTCTAAAATGAAGTTTTTGGAGGTTTTTGAAATTTCCATCTTTGAAACCCAAAACCACTTCTCTTCATGCTTGACTTCATAAGAAAAAGTTTAGGGTTAGGGGGTATAGATACATGATTTGTATGGTTTGAATATGTCCAAACCTTGTTTATCAACTTGAATATGCTTACTATATGACATAAGAAGACTATGTACTTTGGTTTTTAATTTTTCTGATTTTTTTAATTTTGCACATTTGAATCATATCTTGGTCAAATCCTAGGTTTGACCAAGATTTAGACAAGTTTAACACGTGAAAACGAGTAAGTAAGCATGGATCCTTCTTAGTCACTCGAAAATGAACTTTGGGAGGTTCTTGAAATTTCCATGTTTGAACCCCAAAACCACTTCTCTTCATTGACTTCATAAGACAGAGTTTAATTAGGGTTAGGGGTAGATATACACATGATTTTTGGTTTGAATATGTCTAGACCTTGTTTATCAACTTGAACCTTACTATACATATGACATAAGAATGCTATGTGCTTTGGTTTTTCATTCTCTTTTGATTTTTTTCTAAATTTTTAGGCCCATTTGAATCTTGGTCAAATCCTTGGTTTGACCAAGATTTAAACAAGTTTAAAACATGAAAATGAAAAGGGAAGTCAGTATCCTTCGTAGTCACTCTAAAATGGAGAAGCTTTTGGGATGTTCTTGTAATTTCTATGTTTGAAACCGAAAACGAGTTCCCTTCATGCTAGACTAGCTTCATAAGATCGACAGGCCGGGGGTAGATACATGATTTGTCTGGTTTGGATATATCTAGACCTTGTTTATCAACTTTAATGCTTACTATATGACATATATAAGAAAACTATTGCTTTGGTTTTTCCTTTTTCTGTTTTTTTTTTTAATTTTGATGCCCATTTGAATCATGTCAAATCCTAGGTTCGACCAAGATTACTTAAACAAGTTTAAAACATGAAATGAAAAGGAAGCATGTATCCTTCTTAGTAATGAAGCTTTTGGGAGGTTTTTGAAATTTCCATGTTTGAAACCCAAAACCACTTCTCTTCACATGCTTGACTTCATAAGACAGAGTTTAGGGGGTTAGGGGTATAGATACATGATTTGTCTGGTTGAATATGTCTAGACCTTGTTTATCAACTTTAATGCTTACTATATGACATAAGAAAACTATTGCTTTGGTTTTTCTTTTTCTGATTTTTTTGAATTTTGATGCCCATTTGAATCTTGTCAAATTCTAGGTTTGACCAAGATTTAAACAAGTTTAAAACATGAAAATGAAAAGGGAAGCATGTAACCTTCTCAGTCACTCTAAAATGAAGTTTTTGGGAGGTTTTTGATATTTCCATGTTTGAAACCCGAAACCACTTCTCTTCATGCTTGACTTCATAAGACAGAGTTTAGGGTTAGGGGTAGATACATGATTTGTATGGTTTGAATATGTCCAAACCTTGTTTATCAACTTGAATATGCTTATGTGCTTTGGTTTTTTATTTTTCTGATTTTTTTGAATTTTATGCCCATAAATCTTGGTCAAATCCTAGGTTTGACCAGGATTTAAACAAGTTTAAAACATGAAATGAAAAGATAAGCCTGGATCCTTCTTAGTCACTCTAAAATGAAGCTTTTGGGAGGTTCTTGAAATTTCCATATTTGAAACCCAAAACCACTTCTCTACATGATTGACTTCATAAGACATAGTTTAATTAGAGTTTTAGGGGTAGATATATACATGATTTTTCTGGTTTGAATATATATGTCTAGACCTTGTTTATCAACTTGAATGCTTACTATACATATGACATAAGAATGCTATATATGTGCTTTGGTTTTTCATTCTTTTGATTTTTTCTGAATTTTTAGGGCCATTTGAATCTTGGTCAAATCCTTGGTTTGACCAAGATTGAAACAAGTTTAAAACATGCAACTACGGGGTTCGAACAACACGATTCTAATCCAAGAATTTTTTCGACCTCATCCAAATGGCCTCAAACTATAGGGTTAGTATCTAGTGCAGTATGTGTGAAAATGTATGCACTATGTGTGCTATAACTTGTATGTCTTTCAAATTTGAACCAAATTTGAATAAGTTTGAAATATTTGAAATGGGGCTTTTGGCTTAAACGTTTGAAACTCAAAACGACTTCTCTTCATGCTAGACTTCATAAGACCGAGTTTAGGGTTAGGGGTAGATACATGATTTGTCTGGTTTGAATATGTCTAAACCTTGTTTATCAACTTGAATGCTTACTATATGACATAAGAAGACTATGTGCCTTGATATTTCATTTTTTTTAAATTATGCCCTTTTGAATATTGGTCAAAACCTAGGTTTGACAAAGATTTAAAAAAGATTAAAACATGAAAATGAAAAAGTAAGCCTTGATCCTTCTTATTAACTCCAAAATGAAGGTTTTTGGGAGGGTTTTTGAAATATCCATGTTTGAAACCCAAAAACCACTTCTCTTCGTGCAGAGTTTAGGGTTAGGGGTAGCTAGACACATGAATTTTTCTAGTTTGAATATGTCTAGACCTTGTTTATCAACTTGAATGCTTACTATTTATATGACATAATTAAGGAGAGTACATGCTTTTGGTTTTTCATTTTTTTCATTTTTTATTTTATGCACTATGTGTGCTATAACTTGTATGTCTTTCAAATTAAGTTGATAAACAAGGTCTAGACATATTCAAACCAGAATATTATACTGCATTAGTACAAAAAGTTTCCTATGGATTCATCAAGGGTAGTAAAGCCAAGTTAACTCATTGTCATGACTAAGAAGGATCCATGCTTACTTTTTCATTTTCATGTTTTAAACTTGTTTAAATCTTGGTCAAACCTAGGATTTGACCAAGATTCAAATGGTCATAAAAAATCAAACAAAATCAAGAAAATCAAAAACCAAACCACATAGTCTTCTTATGTAATATACTAAGCATTCAAGTTGATCAACGAAGTCTAGACATATTCAAACCAGAAAAATCATGTATCTACCCCCTAACCCTAAACGTTGTCTTATGAAGTCAAGCATGAAGAGAAGAAGTGGTTTTGGGTTTCAAACATGGAAATTTCAAAAACCCACCCAAAAGCTTCATTTTGGAGTGACTAAGAAGGATCCAAGCTTACTTTTTCATTTTCATGTTTCAAACTTGTTTAAATCTTTGTCAAACCTAGGATTTGACCAAGATTCAAATGGGCATAAAAATTCAAAAAAGAAATCAAAAAAATGAAACACCAAAGCACATAAACTTCTTATGTCATATAGTAATTAAGCATTCATGTTGATCAACAAAGTCTATATATATTTAAACAATAAAAATCATGTATATATATACCCCCAAACCCAAAACCCTCTTCACATGCTTGACTTCATAAGACAGTGTTTGGTTAGGGGTATAGATACATGATTTGTCTGGTTTGAATATGTCTAGACCTTGTTTATCAACTTGAATGCTTACTATGTGATTTGGTTTTTCATTTTTCTGTTTTTTAATTATTTTTCTGCCCATTTGAATCTTGGTCAAATCCTAGGTTTGAACAAGATTTAGACAAGTTTAACACGTGAAATTAAACGAATAAGTAAGCATTGATCCTTCTTAGTCACTCCAAAATGTACCAATTGATAGTGTTAACTTTGCTTCATGGAAAAAATAATGTCATGTAAATGAGTTAACTTGGATTTCCTACCCTTGAATCCATAGGAAACTTTGTTCTAATGCACTATAATAATCAACCGAGCTTTTACACCAACAGGTCTGTCACTTACGTGTGGTGCCCATGCGTGGGGTCCCACACTTCAGTGAGCACAAGTCACGTGCAATAGGTACGCCAACCTAGCCATCTTCTTTGTCCAGAGAAGACGCACGTGCGTATTGGAAGTCCTCCTGGTGGGTCCTTCCTGGATCCTTCGCTTGTCCCTTCTCACAAAAACAAATCTCTCTCATTTCGTCTGGCGTACTAAGCCATGACCTCTCAGACCGATAAACTCCGTACAACAAATTTCGATCACCGTAAAAAAGAATATACACCATCAATAAG